>JAGFJS020000005.1:0-600000 GCA_017580825.2 Aureobasidium zeae
TGCCTATGGGGGTGAATGGATTATCACTTACTTCCTAAGCCGGTCTTCGATAATATTCCGTAGTAAGGTAGTATTACTTGTTAGGATCGCCTCTACTTAGTACGTTCGTAGTAATAGCGGAAATGATGTTCTAAAATGCATCTTCGGCTCCCTAGGTCTAGTAGAAATCTATAACCTTACGTAGTCGCTTAGCTCGGCCTAGGATCTCGACTAGGTCGGTAATTAGTGCTAATTTTAATGACTAGGCTAGATCTGCCCTTCCCGGGATTAAGCCTAACAACTAAGAGAGCTTCTATAACAGGGCTTAGAGGGTTTCCTCGTTAACTAGTCGTAGGTACTTCTAAAATGCTTCTACCTTATTTAATGATAGGCGTAATCCTCCTTAGTTAAGGTTATGTCCTAAGACCTTAATCCCTTCTACGAAGAAGGTAGACTTCTTAGCCGATAAGGTTAGTTTAGACTAGGTAACTTATAGGAAATAGTAGGTGTATAGGAACTCGAACATTTCCTCGAACGTAGTTGCTGCCCCTATGTTGTCGTCTATAAACTATTAGAAAGTAACCTCGGGGTTCACCTTACCTAATAGCAATTCGGGTTCGGGTAATAGGATCGGGCTAGAAATAATAGATTTTAGGCGGGTATAGGTTCCGGGTCCTCCGGTAAGGCCCTAACCTATTCTCGTGTATACGAGTTAACTATAGATAGATAAGAATGTAGTTTTATAGATATAGGGAGCGTACATTAGGACAGCCTAATACCTATTAGTAGCGTCTATACTAAAGTAGACTCTAAACCGTAATTAGGCTAGCTTTAACAATACACTCTCTATCCTCTATATAGGGTAGTTAGATTTAATAGTCGCTAAGTTAATTAGGACGTATACATACACTATCCTAAGCTTACCGTTAGTCTTCCGTATAAACTTAGATTTCGTATACTATAGGGAGTTTGTTCGAACTAGGACCCTAGTATCTATTAGGATTAGTAGGGTTTTTCGCTAGTATTCTTCCTCTTCTAAGGTATAGAGCTTTCCCTTAGTTACGATAGGACGTATATAATCGTATATAGGGATATAATAGGCGATAAGGTCGGTAGCGGGCATTTCTCTAATAGAATCCTTAAATAGGTTTACCTAAGTAGCGATCAATCTTATAGCTTAGTCTCGTTATTCGACCGTAGTTACGCCTATTCCTAGGATGTCTAGGCTAAGTTCGAACAGTTCGTCTAGCCTTACTTATTGTTCCTAGGTTAGTGTTCCTAATAAAGCTCGGCGGAATTAGATAGGTCGGCGTTCGGTAGGAAAGGGTTTAACGTTAGTCCTATATTCCTCTTCTTCCTAGCTAAGCTATTAGGCTACTATTGATTTAGTAGTCTCCTACCCTCCCGGGTTAAATAGATCGTCTAGGCTAGTTAGGTCGACCTCTAGGGTCTTCCCTATCTAACGTATAGCCCTATAGATCTAGCGTCGACAACGTCGTCTATTCTTCCGGTCGAGGGGGACTATCGTTATCGCTTCGGCTAGACACGCCTTAATGCTCCTAGGGAACAAGGAAACGTCGGTCCTAGCATTCGCTAATCCTCCTAGTTGATTCTCGTCTATAAGGTCTAGGTCCTTTATAGACGTTAGTCTTTTCCCGAATCGTCATCGTCGGACTTATCCTAGTCGATTACCTTTTATAAGGCGACGTCTAGCTCGTTGTCATCGTCGTAATCGTCTTTAGGAATTAGTCCTATAATGCGTTCTAGATTTCGGGTCGGGGCTCTAGTCTCGGTCATTCGAAGGACTAGATAAATAGCGCCCTTCTTATCTCGGATTCTAATAGTCTAGGTTCCGTAGTCTTTAATTAGTCTTACGGCTTATATCTAGCGGCGTCCTAATAGTAAGGTAAATGTGGTGCTAGGCCTATTAATCACCTATACTACGAGTCTAACCGGGACTCCGGCGACCTCTACCTTAAGTAGAACGTAGTCCCGAAGGATAGTCTTAGCTCCGTTAACTATAGTCATATAATAGACCTAGTTCGCGCGACGGATGTTATAACCGATGTCGGTTATAATAACCCTTAGGATTAACTCGATAGTAGAGCTAGAGTCGATTAACACTTTCTAAAGTATAAAACCTAGTCCTCTTAATTAGGGCTAACCTAAAGATAAGATCTCGCGAATAAATTCTTCCGTGTAGAAGTTCTTAATTCGTTCCTTCTAGTCTCCTATTATATCTTTATATTCGAGGACTACAACATCTAGCAATAGTTAGCCTAACTTAGCTACGGCTACGTAAGCCTCGCTATCGAATGTAACTATAACCTTACTCTTTCGAGGGACCTACATCTTATATACGAATTACTTATAGGCGATACTAGAGAGGTGGAACATATCCTTAATCGTAAAGTTAGTAAGAACGGTCGACCCGAACTTTTCCTATACATCTATAGGTTCCTTAACGCCTCGGATCATTAGGTACTCTATTAGTCCCTTTCGTAGGCGTCGGGGCTTTAATGTCGCCTATTGCTCTTCCTTAACGTCTATATCTAAGTCGTCGAAGTTCTAGGGCGTTATTACTAGGGTAAACTAGGTCTAAGGCTATAATTGCATCTACTACTAAGGCTAGGGGTATATCTACTACTAAGGCTAGGGTTAAGCCTACTGCTAAGGCTAGTCGAATAGGCTAGGCGGCAGTTAGGGTAGAGCTAACTAGGATAGGGCTAGTAGGTTCTAAGGGATTACCTCGGGGTGTAACTAGAACGTAATCCTAGGTCTAGTTGCCCCTCGGATTCTACGATTAGTACTAGTAGCCGGCCTCTTCTCGACTCGTATCTAGGGTAGCTTATACGTCTAAACCGCCCTAGCGGCGCTAGCTCGGGTTACTACTATCGACTTAACCTCTAGGACATCCTAGGCTAAGTAACTCGATGCCTGTTACTAGTTCTATCGAACTATAAAGTCATTGTGATCTATAGGGTAGATGTACGTCTCTATAGCTATATAGTCTAACCTAAACTCTAACTGTTATTCCTCTTAACCCTATATCGCTAGGGTATAGTCCTAACCGTAGTATATTTCGGCTTAGGCTACTACGGTAGTAGGACCTTATAACGGGTGTAGGCACTAGTTTACGTAGTAACCTAGTTCGTTATAGCGGAAACATGTTACGTTCTCTATGTTGCCTCTCTTAGCCTAGGGAGCTCCCTACCTAGGTAGGGCTTAGGTCTATATAGTCCTCTAAGGTAGCGTAGTCGTAGGTCGGTTAGGTACCTATCCCGACGATTAGCCGTATTAGCCCGCTACGGGTAGGTTCTAGTTATAGGAACTTATGGTCTAACGCTAAACCTAGGGTTAGGTCTAAAGCTGTTACTACCCTTATAGTTCTACTTAGCGACCTAGGAGCATTCGTCCGAAGGCTTTAGTTATAGTCTCTACTATAGTGTTTACTATATGCTAGACTAGGACTTCCTGTTCCCTCTCTACTAGGTTTCGGTATAAGCCTTTATTAGAATACTAGGATTGTTGCAACAACTTAGGTCTTAGTCGGGTTATAACTAACCTTAACTAGTCTATGTCTAGGTCCTCTTTGTTACTAGCCGTATAGTATAGGACTTTACTCCTTAGATGTCGGTCTTTAAAGCCGTCTAGGCACCTAGTAGCTAGGATCTTACTACTAACTATCTTTGTACGGACTAAGAAAGGTATTAGTTCCCTAGTACGGTTAATGTAGGCGTAAATGTCTTCCCCGGGCTTCTACCTTAATGCCCTAAAGGTCTCTTAGGCTTTACGTAGCCTAACCGAGTCGTAGGCACCGACCTTTGCGAATTAAGTCTTTAAACTTACTAGTGCCTTATTAAAGTCATCGTAGTCTTCTTTAGGTAGGCTTTCGTAGTAGTCCTAAGCTTTTCCCCGAAGGTTTACCTAGAGTAGGTATATCTTAAGTCGGTTTACTAACTATCGGTCGACGCTAAACGAGTTCTAGTCTACTACTATACTATAGCAACCTACCTAATTATTAACGTTCTCGTTAGGCTCGCTAGAGAAGGGATACAACTAGACTAGGCATAGTCTACTATTTATCGGGGTCTAGGGTGTAGACTCGGGTTAGAACTAGTCTATTAGGGTTTTAGGTAGAAACATCGTAACTCCGGATGTACTAGGGCTAGGGTTTCTCCGTTTAGATGCTCGTGCCTTAGCTTACTTTCTACGAGTGTCTAGGCTCGGGGAGTCGTCTTCGTCGGTTCTCGGTAATAGAGACTAGAACTATACCGTAGGGGTCGTACTAGGGTACGTCTTACTAACCTTAGGTTCTAGTTCCTCGGTAACCTCTACCTATAGGGGTAGGTCTTAGGTAGCGAACGTCACTTTACCCGCTAGGTAGGCGCTGTCGATCGGGCTCCTCTCTAGGGTAAATATAGGTATAAACGGGTTTTCCTTAGGTAGATCTAGGATGGCTGACTACTCTAGTGATAAGCTCACTAATGTTAATAGGTCTATTAATAGAACTATAAGTAGGACTATAGGTAGAAGCTAGGTTTCTCTAGCGGCTTAACGTTCCCGGGGTCTAGTAGTAGTAACTTCTAAATGATGTTCTTAATAATCTCGGGATTATGTTCCTATAATGGTTTAGTTGATTTTTCTGATGAAACTAACTAACATACAATGATGGAGGTAGGGTACCTATAGCTACCGTCCTAGTGCTCTAGCCCCTCCTTCGGCTCTTTTATAGGGTTCGTACTAACTTAAAACACACACACATAGAAGAGGGGTAAGGGACATACAAACACATAAGAAGGGACAGATAAAGGGGCAAGTGTTAGGAGGATGGTATTAGTGTTGTTGTTATTGTTGTTATGATGATGATGGTGATGGTACATAATCAGTAAGAGCTGGGTTCGCTCTCGAGGTAGCTGCCCTGGATCACATGACCCGGACCGACCATTTTCCAGCTCCACAACGTGCTGTACAAAACCAACAGAATTGGCGCATCCTTCAGGGGGAAAAACAGAAACACTAAAAAACTAATTATAGACTAACAACGCCCTGGTCCCTGTAGATCTTAAACCCTGTCCGGGGACCCAAAGCCCGATGAGAAGGTGTGACTTTTTGTTGTATGCAGGCATGAGGTTTCATGGGACTTTGCAAGGGATCGCTGTTGTGGGTCTTGGATATTCGCTCCACATGACGATGACCTCTGGATCGCTAACCACGAGTTAATGTATGTCAAATATAGGTATGCTACACGGAGGATGACACGAAGAATGCATCCTTCAAGGACAGAAGAAGCGAATGAAATTGTCTCTCCTTCTGTTCAAGAGATTATACATATCTATTCCTTGCCATCTCGACAACCGATCGGCAAGTTTATTTCCTCTTTTTTTCTATTTTCTCTTCCCTCTGTCCTTTCATCCTTTTTGGATCTGGTGTTCACAACACAAAGCAATGTGGCTATTCTTCCTACGAGAAGCCTGTATCCCCATCCTCTGGCTCTTATCCACCATCTCCGTATATTCAATCGCACTCTGCAGGCTAAAAACCACGACTCAACGGCTATACATACTGCCTGTTTTCCTGACCTGCTCGGCGTACACATTCATTACTTCTGACAAGCTCTGGTTTGTTCCTGGCCTTAGCAGTCTCTGGAGCCAGAGCTTGCTGCTTTTTGTGCTGCATGCGGTGTCTCTGCTGTACATTGATAAATGGGTTCCGCCGGCGCCAATGGTTAAGGCTGTAAATGTCAAGACGGATGGCAGTGACCCTCAGGCTTGCAGAAGCTCACGGGGCATCACCACCGACCTTTGGATCACGTACAAAATGTTCGGTAACCCGCGTCTCATTATGCCGCCAGCCCTCGATGCATCCGCAACCCCTTCTTCTGCTTCTTCTTCGCAAAAAGCCAGCATTACGCATACTCCCACTCCCACAATGTCACGCTGGCTCTTCATCTCCCTGCGTCTGGCAAAACTGGCCGTCTACTACACCCTGCACACCCTGATCCTCCCCCCACTGTACGACGAAATCATCGTGGGCATCCTACCCTCCGACGTGTCTCCAGCACGCCTAAGCCTGTTTTGGCGCAAGCAAAACGAACCAACCGTCACGGCACGCGAAACCATCATACGCAGCAGCGTCGGCATCCGCTGGATATGGCAAAGCGTGGTAGCGCTAGACGGCAGCAACGCCGTGCTCGCTTGCCTGTGCGTGGGCTCTGGCCTAGACAGTCCGGACGAGTGGCCGCCGCTGTTCGGGCATGTCGGCGATATCACGGGGCTCCGGGGCTTTTGGTCGCGGTTTTGGCATCGCTTGGGCAGGCGTCCGTATCAAAATGTGGCGGTGGCGATGGCTCGCTGGTGTGGGCTTGCTCCCTCGTCTTTTTCTTCGCAGCCGCAGCAGCAGCAGCAGATTTACTCGTTGCTTGTAGCCTTCCTGGTCTTCCTGATCTCCGGCCTCTCTCACGCGGCCGTGAGCTGGCGGCTCGGCTACAAGGACTACCACCTCGACATCCACTGGTTCCTCCTCAACTTCCTCGCCTGCGCGCTCGAAACCCTGCTGCTCAAGTCCTTGCAAGCACTCGCGCGGTACTTTGAGGTAGAGAGGGAGTTTGGGGTTGTGAGGCGCAGCTGGTTGGGCAGGTTGGTGGGTGTGGGGTGGGTTTTTGGGTTTTTTTACGCCAGCGTGCCCTGGTGGGTGTATGGGCGCTTGGAGGCTGAGGCTGAGGCTGCGGTGGGTTTGGCGTCGATGTTTGCGAACGCTAGAGTGGTGTGATAATCTAGCGAGCAAGAATATATATAATATTGGAAGAAGAGGGAGAACAAATGACTTGCATCTTATAACTAGCCTCTTGATTCTTTGCACTATATATACACTGCAGGCCAAACAATCATACCCAATCGCTCCAACGACCCTTATACTTGAACGGTCTCTGCTCACCCCAAGCCCTGCCCGCGTCATGCCCATCTCCAGCCCTCTCGTGCCCTTCATCCTCCTCCTTCTCATCAAGCCACTCGACACGCCCCGGCCCGAACGAAATGATATCCACATCCCCCTCCTCACTCTCGATATATCCCAACTGGCAGCTCGAGAAGCCAATCTTGGGATGCGCAGTATAGTATGCGTCATAACGGGGATCCAGCGCCTGCAGCAGCGTCGTCACAGTGCCATCGACATGATGCTCGGACCAAGGCTGCGTGCAAGACTTGGCCTTGCACGTCTTGAGCACGAGCAGCAGGGCGTCAAGTCTGTACACGACATCCTTCCACCCTCTGCCCGCCAACAAATAGCTTTCCGCCCTCGCCTCATCCGCAAACAAATTATGCATCTGCCCCGGGTCGTTGTGCATATCGTACATTTCGTGCTCGCCGGTGCACCACACCGAGTAGTACAGGCTGTAGGAATCTCCAATCAGACGCAGGGATTTGTACGTGTTGTTGCGGTAGTGTATACCGTTGTTATCGGGGTTGATTCCGAATTTTCCTTCAGGCCGGCCGAGGCCCCAAAACTCGACGTTGACGTGTTCGCCGCGAGGAGCACACGTCGCCTGATCGTCGTACAGCGGAATCGCCAACCCGTCAAAGTCCTCGCGCAACGTGGCGTTGGCAATGCTGAGGAGCGTGGGCGCCATGTCCGTGTGGCTGGTAACGATATCCCGTTGCGCGCCTGCCTCGACTCCAGGCCCGCGCACAGCAAGCGGGATGTGTATATCGGTCTCGTAACCGCATTCCTTGCCGGGATGCATGCGGTGCTGGGAAGCGTGGAAGCCATTGTCGGTAGTGAAAAAAACGTACGTGTTGTCGAGAACGCCTCTGGTGTCGAGGAGGCGAACCAGGCGATCAATCATTTCGTCGACGGATTGGAGGGAGCGCAGACGGGCGCGTTGCCATTCGTCGTTGTAGGCGATTTCCGTGTCGTTGAGGCGAGGCAGTGTTTTAACCCAGCTTGCTCCACTTGGCTATAGCAATACTCTCATTAGTCTTGTCCTTCTCTAAGAATCATCAAAATGAAAAGACGGGCGAAACCGAGTCTTGTCTTGTTTTTTCTAGAACAACAGAAAAAAAGAAAAGGAAAATTGAAATTGTAGAAGAAAAGTGTGTAAGAAAACAGATAGAATAAGGAAAAGTGTAAAAAGAAACAGAAAGATATAAAAAGAGAAAAGAAAACTCACCACCTCAGGATTGAAATTCTCCGTCCGCGGAATCTCATAATCCTTAAACAAATCCGCATGCCGGGGAGCATACTCAGGAATCGCAAAATTATTCAAAGGCGCATGAGCAGGCGGATGCGCAAAAATAGTACTATGCGGCGCAACGGGCGCCGCAGTCACAAAGAACGGACGACCGCCCTCCTTCAGCGCCTCGTCGATGGCATCACTCAAAAACCCAAAGGCCTTGTCAGACACCACGTCCCCGGAATACTGGCCCGCGTAATCCGCAGGCGCGTTTCCGTTTCTGCTCATCTGTGCGTGCCAGTAGTCGTAGGTGTACGGGTCCAGCAGGATGTCGCTGCCGTTCCAGCCCCTGACGAGCGGCTTGTTGTAGTTTGCGATCGAGAGGTAGTTCCACAGCTTGCCCGTGTAATACGTGTTGTAGCCGGCGGCTTGCAGCCACAGGGGCAGGTAGTCGTCGTTGATGCCCTCGGACACGATTTTGGGGTATCCGCCGTAAGGAGGGTTGACGTCGGTGACGTTGGTGTTGTGGGCCGCGCGGCCCGTCCAGAGGTTCACGCGCGATGGGCAGCAGATGGCGACGGTGCAGTAGTGGTTAGTGTAGGATGTGCCCTTGGAGATGATATGTTGCTGGAGGAGGGGCATGTAGTCAATCGAGCCCATGTGATCGTCCTGGTCGTCGGTGAGGATGAAGAGAATGTTGGGCTTCTTGTCGCTGCTTTTGGCGAGCGCCAGATTGGTGTACAGAGTGCTCCATAGCAGCAGGTTCTTGATATTGAGCTTCATCTTTTGTCGAGTTCAGCTTGTTGCTGGACTGCTGGGAAAGATCGAAGTGATAGAGATGTTTGGGCTCCTGAAGGATCGAAGTAATAGAGATGTTTGAGCTCCTGAAAGATCAAAGTGATAGAGATGTTTGAGCTCCTGAAAGATCAAAGTGATAAGAATGGTTGAAGTCCACTAAGAGATGGAAGAGGTAAAGCCGCTCGAGCTCCCCAAAGATCAAAGTGACAGAGAGACACCCAAGCTCCTCCAAAAGATCCAACAAAGTAAAAAAATGCTTTGCGCTTCACTGCAAGACCAAAGTGACACGCACAACAAGAGATGTTTGAGCTCCTTGACACTCAACCCCTCCCCCCAAAAAAAAAGATTGGAACGAACCAACAAGATCAAGTAAATCAAAATGATCCCAAGGGGGCGAAAAAGCAATGCAAGTCTCAGCAGCAGCAGCAGCAGCGCGATTGGAACCCAGGAACCTTCGTTATATATAAAAAAAAAACTCACATTGCAAATTGTTGGATCAAGGACAAAGAAAAAGCTCTGGGCCAAAGGCGATCCGATGAGTTGAGGAGAAGGAGAGAGAAAAGGCTATGGCGTGATTAATATGTGGGGAGGAGGAGGAGAAGTCGGCCATATGTCTTGGCATCGGACTTCACTCGTCAAGAGCAGCACCCTGGTGTGAGATAAACAGACTGAAATTGCCTGCCTAGAGCGGGTACCCCTTTTAGTCTAGTGATACTCAAATCAATACCTGATCTCCCTTTTTTTGGGTTTGATAAACCTTAACCCTATAGAGAAGGGAATCACTATAGCGGGGAATCACTATAGCGGGGAATTACTATCCTTCTACCCTTATATATCTAAACTAAGAACATAAGACTATAAGATATATATACATATATACCTAACATCAATTATACGGCTAAAAGAACTTAAGTAAACTCATAAATCACCATAAGCATAGGAGTACCTCGTCAAAGCCGGCTACTAATACCGTTATAGGGGTACGACTACTACACCCCCAGTACTATACTAGGGGGTCTCTACCTTGTAAAGAAGGGGGCGGCGGGGAAGTCTCTTTCTCGCTTTATGCCTTACATCTCTAAGAAGCAATCTCAGAGGTGGTATTTGACATAACAGCTTACCTACCTACTTAGCCTTTGCGTTCATAGTCAACGGATTATTCCAGAGGTCATGTTTCCATCTTTCGATGGAAAATATCGAAGCAAATGGCATGCATGAATGTAGACAAACTTCACTGAACAATATCATGCAGTTGTGACTCTCCTGCATGGCTGAATATCTTCTACGTGATGACACACGAAGAAAAAAGCCACCTCGCATGCTCATGAAAGCTCATACTGCTTCCAGCTCATAGCAACCACCAGGAACAACAAATGCATCTCTCACGACTGCAATCGTGCACCCTCACTCCACGGCAAAAGCCAGCCACCACCACTCACTGACCATCCAACCGACCTCACGGATATCGCCCTCCTCCACAGCAGCAGCAGCAACACCATCAACACCAACCATCCTCTTGGCCAACCCAGCACGCTCGGCCCACTCCAAAAACATTTCGAGCTCCCAAGTCCACAGTTTGCCCTTGTAAGCGCCCTGAGCCATGTCGGCAACCTTGAGCCCCGGTCTGAAACACAACAACCACAAGGTGGCCATCACAGTCATGTCCCAGTAGACTTGGATGAGATTGCCGTGAATGTCCGTCCAGAGCGGCAGTCGTGGGCCGATCTCATCAGGGAAGTGTTTGGAAAGTGGCGGCGCGGGAATCGGCATAACGGGTACGCCGGCGACATAGGTATCAGTCGGATGGAGTTCGAGTGCAAATTGCAAACGGCTCTTGTCCATGTGTACAGTCTTGTAGTTTCCCTCGGTGAAACCCCATTTCGTAAGGCGAGGGAAAGGTGCATTAAAGGTGTTGTCAGTCTTTGGCAAGAGCGGAACCACAGTCGCGCGACCCGCTGCCACCAGATTGGTCATTGCAGTCATCTCCGGGTCCGAAGCTTGGTAACTTATAGCCAGCTTGCCATCCTGAGAAAACGCCTTGTCAATCTCCTTTTTGAAAGCTGCAGTCTTCTTGAGGTATCGCACGTCCCATGCACGCTTGAACATTGTCAGCACTTGATCCGAGACATCATAGTTGCGGCCCGGGATTTGACGTCCTTTGTTCTCCATCCGAATGATCTTGGCTCCTAGGAGGTTCTCTAAAGCTTGAGGAAGATCACCCTCGATCTGGCGGAGCTTTTCATGCGCTTTGTTGCTGTCGTAGACTGAATCTGGGGTGACAACGTTGGCACGCACCCAAGACAGTGCCATCATGAGTTCTTCATTCTCGGGCGATGCCTGAGGAGCGTTCTTCAGAGGAAGAATGAAGCTCCAGCTGTTGGCGAGCTCCTCCCTACGAAGATGGGTGACGTTGGCCATCCAAAAGTCTTCTCTCGGTACGCTGTAAACGTGAGCGGCGCCCTTGATCTCGTAGCGACTGTCCAGTGTGGCACGACTCTTTGGCAGATCAGGCAATCCATTGAGTGGGTTTGCTCGGGAAAGTCTTGATTCAGCCCATTCGACAATTTGAAGCCAGTCGTACTTTTCGGGCTCCACAAAATCGATACCAGGCACTTCGCCGCGTTCGTACGCTTCCAGGAACAGCTTCTGAAATTCGGCTTGCAGCTTGTCTGCAGTGCCTCCGAGTTTGGTTCTGAGGAATGTCCACCGATGACGACAATAGTTCGGATCAAACTTGTAGTGGAAGACTTGATGCACAAGACCCCAATTGACAATCTGCTCCAAGCCGCCAGTCAAAGTCTTGACAATGACAACAGCATAGACCAGACGTTGCTCTTCCTTTTCGGACATGGAGAAAATGCCGGTCCTGGATGAACGTGGTAAGATGGCCTTTTCGCCATAGCTTCTGTACTCTGCCGGTGGTCTTGGAGCCGGGCGAGGCCTTGCCGAATGCAGTCTTGGAAGTCTTGTAACACCAACAGCTGCGAATCTTGGAAGCTCGTACCCAACTTGTGTACTCTGCATTGGCATATCAAACAGTGCAGATTCCTCTCCGGCTTGCTTGAAGATATCTGCAAGAGACTTGGGAATCTGCATCTGCTGGCCCATGAACCCATACTTCGAGAGTTCACTAGATGTAGTAATCACCACGGGATCGGTGGAGAAGGTGCCAGATTGCCGGTGGAAACGCTGATAAGGACTACTCATCGATAAAGCTTCAACGACATTGAAGGTGCCTATGTTTTTCTGTTCATCTAATATCTGGCTGATTCTTCGCTCCGGATCTGGAGGCAGAGCAAAGTGAACGCGAGGACTTTGAGGTGACTTCCTGATTGGCTGAGGCATCTGTATGGTCGGTTTGAGGATGCCAAAGTCAGAAGCTGCAACCGCATCACGACTGTTTTGTTCGGCTTCCTTCTCGGGGTCCTGTCCCTTTGCTGTGAGAAGACCAAGAGCACGCTTTGGAATATGCTGATGATCTTCCACACCCCATCGTTGTAGCTTGGCAAGTCTTGAACGACCGTGAGGACCTCTATCAACAGCCGCTCTGGTCGGATCGTGCTGATAAGAGTCGAGTTGGAAGTCAGAGGTGAGAGCCGCAACAGCATTGTCAATCTCTTCTTCCGCCTGTGCTTGAATATATCTTTGCTGGCGTCTTTCATCTTCTTCGCGCCTGCGCCTTCTCGCCGACACACCCTTTTTCATCCTCTCTTCAGTCATACCAAGTTGAACCTTGGGAGGTCCTGGTAAGCGAGATACAGTGACAGTTGGGTCATCCAAGAATTGAGTCTTGGGATTGAGCGTCTCAGGCTCAGGCGCATTCCTCGGACCGGCTCGAACATCATTGTCAAGACGTTGGCGGAGCTCTGGCAGGAGGTCAATCCCTTCCGGGATGTATGTCAAAGGATAGGCCTTTATGATGTCTTTCTTGAGTTTTTGGACATCTGTACCGTTGGGATCTATGTGTGGTTCCCTGATGATTGTTTTGTTGATCAATTTGCCATCTTCTGTGGCGAACGAAAAGGTGTCCTTTGTGAGCCTACCCTCATCCGTCAACGTAGCAATCACTCTGTCAAGAGTGTGACGATCAGGACGACTTTTGAACTCCTTCTCCCAGGCTGTAACAAAAGGATAGTAGAGTTCTCGCTCGCCGCCAAAGAATCCGCCATTGCGTCTGATAATCTCAAGGACGACTCTGTTGCGATTGAAACTGACAATGCCACCCGCACGGCCGACGCCGGGCTTTGGTACGTACTTTCGAGATAGGTTGGCGGCCGAGTTGTCAAAGCTGATGATCGAAGAGTTGTCCGCCAAGTCATTGTGCACAGCCGTATCAGGTTCAGAGTGAGAAGATCGTCGTAAAGCTCTCCGCATGAATCCTTCCATGATCTTCTCGGATTGTGTATGTGCAGGCTGGGCTTTGCGAACCGTTTCTTTGACAGGTGATGGCTGTAACGATTCTGGCCTCGATTGCATATTCGACCTAGCCGGCGACGCTTGCTTGTCTTCAGCTGGAACAGCGTCTGTCATCTCCACATCAACATCCATAGCGCCGGTAGAAGCTTGGCTCTCTCCTTCGGGAGCTTGAGAAGAACGACCGCTTCCTGATGGGTCACTGGCGGCTCTTTGCAAGAGTAGGTCGACTGCCAAACTTTCGTCTGGCGTGAGGTTGGACGTGCCATTGTCGGTGGTTGGAGTCTCAGCAGTGTCGAAAAGCATTCGCGAAGCAGCAGGTGAAAGTGTATCCGACACTGGGACTGCCTCTCTTTTGGGCGGGCTGATTATAAGTCCCGCGTTGGACAAGCGGTAAGCCTTTTCAAGTTGAGTGACCGGTCTCCATTTGCCATCCTCCGTGGACAGATCAACTACGCGCTTCTTCGCAACTTGCTGTCGTAGAGGTTCATAGGCTTTGCGCTTGCCTTGCTTTTGCACCTGTATTCTCCTGCCTTTCCTAATGATGATGTCTTCTTTGGGCTCTTCTGGCTTGGGGAGTGTCGACGGTTCTTGGGATGGAGGGGTATCTGCGTTCATTGCCGTCCATGTTGGAATGGCATCAAGTTGTGGAGGTTGCTTCTGTGTGGTGGCCGGCACAGATCCAGGAGTACCTGGTTCTGGAGTAGCCGGCTGCGAGGAACCCAAGCTGGGTTCAGGAGTGGCACTGGGATATTGTGGCGATGGTCGACGATAAGAATTTGCCTCAGTAAACCATGGCATGGCCTTGAGCTTATCAGATTTGAATACAGCTATGAGGTATCTGGAAGGACGTCCTTTGGGTTGGACCACGTCATTTTTGGTCTGACCCGAGCCTGGGGGATTAATGTAGACACCTGATTTGGCCATGGTGAGGATCTCTTGTTCGATTTCTGCCGCACGTTTTTCAAGCTCTGGGTTGGCTGGTGGTGCTACTGCTTCGATTTCTTTCAGATCCAAATCTTCGGGATCTTTGATGTCAGGCTGTGAGGGTGTCTGTGCCAAGATGGGTACTGTGCCGTTTTCTCCAGCGTGCTGAGCCAACTGATCACTAAATGTCGATATCGAGACTGCTGACTCGTGGTCAGCAAGTTGTGGGGCGACTGTATCTGCCTGTGCAGATGGCATTGACTCTGATGCTAGAGCCACAGTAGTGCTAGGGTCTGCGACAGATGTCTCTGGTACGACTCCGTCGACAGGCGGTTCCTTTGGCGTCAACTTGCGACGCTTCTTCCTCGGTTTGGGCGCGGGTTTGACACTCAAGCCAAGCTCTTGCCTAGCTTTGGAGATGGCAGTCTTTCGTGCTCTGGCCTTCCATTCCTTGAGTTCGGCTTCCACACGCTTCGGATTCATCAAGAACATAACCTTTTGCGGTTTGGTTGTCTTTCTTGGCTTCAGACGGGGTGCTGTGGACACGATGCTGTTGTCCTCGTGCTCGATGGATTGAAGTGGTGTGTCTCCTGTAGATAGCATTGCGACCGTACTGGGTGTCCTTTTGACATTCAAGGTTGACGTTGATTTGCGGCCTGCAAGCGCCTTTGATTCCCATAGTGGTCTCTTGCGCTTACCCTTGGACCTTACCAGAGCATTCTTGCACGCAGTCATGTTGTATGTGCCATCATGTCCGACCATAGTCGAGGGGTTCACTTTGGGAAAACCCCAATCATCTAGCTCAGGCTTCTTCAGGATCTCAGTGGGCTTAATGTCGATTGCTTCCCACGCAGCTTCGCCAGCATCGACGAGCTTTTGGAAGTTATCAAAGCTTCTATAGACGTAGTGGGAGATGCGATGCAGCTGAGAGGTATCTCTGACAACGGCAAGGTGACGGAGATGAAGTGGTTGAGAGACGGTCCAAATATCGCTGAGCCTGCCCATGATCTCGTCAAGTGGCCTTCTCCAGAAATGACCAAGACCATGATCAGCCAGCTCCATGGTGCTCAATCCCTTGGTTCCAGCGCTCTTGATGAGCTGGAAGAAGAATTGGGTGTGGTGCATATCAGGTTGCCATTGCGGCGGCAGGCGTTTTGGCGGCTCCGAGACCTTGGTCATGTTTTTCAGTGCTGTAGCATCAACTTCAACGTAGTCATCGTCATTGTCAGCATCTGCTTCGGCGTCAGAGTCCAAGTCGTCGGCGCCTTTGACAGCCTTGCCAGCCTTGCTAGAAACAAAGACCTCTTTGTCCTTGTCGACAGGTTCTCGCATCAGCTTGATGCATCTGACCCAGTAGACATTGTCCGGATCAATTACAAGCTTTTCAGCGCCGTTTTGCTCGGTCGGGGTGTCAGGATCTATATCATGACGGCGCTCCGATGGTTTTGGACGAGGCAGTTGTCGCTTTCCGCTCTTTGGACGGGGTCCATCAAGGCGAGCTCTGAGTCTCTGAATACAGCCAGACTTCTCGAGTCGCTTGATGCATCGATGGAGGGCCTTGGTCTCCCAGCGCAGTCCGTGAATACCCATCTCCTTGCGAAGATCTTCGTAGGCGATCAAACTGTTGTGTTTCTTGAGGGTTGTGATGACTTCGTTGTACCATTGCTCGTAGTTGATGATACGACGTGTACTGCCCTGACCTTTGCCGGCCTCTCCTTGGACGACGTTGTAGGTAGACGAGGCACCCTGTGTCAGCTTTTTCAGGCGAAGCAGACTCGTCTTGATAGCACCACCAAGACACATTTCCTTGGTGATGTAATTCTTTGTTGCGAGAGAGTCGGTTCGTTTCGGCACAGATCGCTTGTCCTGGCCTGTAAGTCTGGTGACATCAGGCTGCAGAATGCCTTGACTGCCGGCAGCGGCAATGACTTGGAGACATTGGAACTCGAGTTTTGGAACACGCTTCAGGTCGATGTCGTGATCGGTGAGAGCATGCCAGATACGCTGTTCTGTAGTGTACAGCCGCTGGTTTGCATAAGCAGCAAAAACTGGAAAGAGCGGGTTATGCGCATCAGGGTCGGTGCCATTGCCCGACGTATCATGTGTCGGAGCAGCTGTTTTGACAGTAACATCCGGATGGTCGACGAGCCAAGTCCAGAGTTTCTGAAGGTGAAGCGGATCCGAAGCCTCTGTGTTTGCAGATGAATTCGCACCAGGCGGTTTCAGAGAGAATAACAGATCCCCGTCGTCATTGGCATCTTGTTGACCTTCATCGGCCTGGCAAGTGTTTTTGGTGTATTCGACAAATGCGTTACTTAGCGCTTTGATGGTCAATCCTACATATTTTTGTATGACCGTGGTTAGCTAGCGTTGTTCATGTTGCATTGACGCCTACACAAAAAAGTGCGTGGTCAAGCTAAAAGCCGTGATCAAATAATCTCAAAATGAGAGAAAAGAAAGAAAAAAAAAATATTGCGACGACGACGCGCAAAAGCAGAGACAAATGACAAAAGACATACCTGTATCACCAGCGAGGGCGACTAGGAACAGCAAGTGATCCAGTAACACGTCCGACCCTGTGGCCATCGCTGATCATCGCTGCCCGCGCGCAACAGTCCGCGGCCGGTAATGGATGGAAAAAGGATGGCGAAGTGTTTGCGCAGAGGGCGATTCGAACCTACGGGAGTGGTGTGCGGAGGAAAGCAAATTTGTTTGGAACGTTGTCAAGAAGGTGCGAAGAGGCCCGAGCGTTACGTCGCGATTGTAGAGAACGAATTGGTGCATTCAATCACTCTGATTGCGACACGTGCTTAACGAGTGAAACCTTCATCTCACATCACAGCACCACCTATTCACTTCCTGCTGATGCTGATATTGCGTACTGTTTTAGCCGTGCTGAGAGGAGTTGTGTACACTGTCTCCCAATCTCTCCATCCTCTCCCAATCTCTCCATCCTCTCCCAATCTCTCCATCCTCTCCCAATCTCTCCATCCTCTCCCAATCCCTCCATCCTCTCCCAATCTCTCCATCCTCTCCCAATCCCTCCATCCTCTCCCAATCTCTCCATCCTCTCCCAATCCCTCCATCCTCAGCCTGCCCTCCACCCCACCATATTCGGAGCTCCAGACGCATGCCTTTCTCTTCGTTTCTGCTCCTCATCATCGCCATGCTCTCCAAACCTCTTGTTCGAAGCAGCCGTCTTCAGCACCGTCATGGTGTGCTCCCAAATCTTGGGCCCGGCGTTCATTGCTCGGTACTTTCCGATAAAGGCCATGTCGCCCGCTTGCTTGCCGTCCCAGTCCAGTAGGTATGCCCCGCTGCCCTTGACCTCGTCCATGCCCAGCGCCGTCTCCAAGTCATCAACCAGCGGCACGCCTGCAGCTCCGTTGTGCGCTTTGTACCTTGAGCTCGTGATCTGGAAGAAATGTCGCTCGCCGCTCTCTCGGAAGTTGAGGATCCAAGGTGTCATGACCGAATACAGCACCTTGATGCCCAGCCTGATGGGGCCGGTAAGCGTGTTTGTGATGCCGGATTTCACGGTGCCCGGGTAAGAGTGACTGAAGGCTGTATGCGGGTATTTCTTGGCCAGCTCCTCCATCATAAAATCTGTCATCATGACGCAATGGGATAGGCATGAGTGTAAGGTGTAGCCCTTTTTGAGGTCCATGTCGTCCATATTAATGTACGCTTCTGATCCTGCAGCGAGCACTGTCGAGACGCGAGAGAGTCCGTGGTCGTTGGATGCTGCCTCTAGTTGGGGCATGAGATTCATGATGAAGCGCATTCGCGAGTAGTAGTTGACGGCCATTTTGTAATCCAGACCCTCGGATGTTTCTGTACGCCTTGTCATCAGTACGATAGCTATAGAGAGAATCGCATGCATCTTATTCCACCGAGCAAATTCACATTATTCGACCAAGAAAAGTCACAAGTTATGCGACGAAAGTGCAACTCACCTTTACGACCGCTCAGAGACATGTATCCAGCAGAAAGAAACAAGATGTTGATCTTCTTTTCCAGTCTTTGCAATTCCCGACACACGGTATCGACAGTATTCAAAAGACTAATGTCGTACTTGAGAAACACAGCCGTAGAACCAGGATTGAGTTCGACCAGCTCTTTGCAGAGTGCGTTTCCCTTTACTTCATCCCTAAGATTGTGACGCATGAGCATATATGATTTTGGGGTACTCGGATAATAATATATCTCACCTGGCGATGATGTATGCTCGCGGTGTTGTTGCTCTTAAGAACATTTCGCGCACAGTACTCTCAGCAACTCCATATGTACCACCAACTAGGTAGACAAGAGCATTTACAAGTCAGCACAATTCTCGCGTGTTATAATAGTACATCAAAATTGGCACTCACCAAAGACAGCAACGAGATTTTGCAGCTCCCTCGCTTCAATGTTCGACTTTCGTATGCTTTCCAAAGGCACCATGCCCGTTTCTTCCGAGAAGATGAGCGATGTGGGTGTCACGAGATTGGCAGAGGAAGGCATCCAGCTTGCGCTGTCGTCGTGGCCCTCGTTGCTCGACATTGTCCGGTGCTGCGAGCGAAGGCGATCCTACGTGCTGGGGTGTTTGGAAGTGATCTGACTGATGATGAATGGCGCTTGTTGAGATTATTGAGCCAAGTCGTGATATGCTTTAGGAACGGTAAAGTAGGTACTAGTCGAATGAAGGGAGTCGTAATATAAGAACAATAAAGTCCCAATCGATGATGTACGTAGCTAATCCGCAGCGCATCCAAGATACCTTGTGCGAAGATCGAGGACCAGGAAAAGCAGGGGGGAAATGGAAAGAAAAGAAAAGGAAAAAGTCGGAAAAAAGCAAAAGTAGAAAAAAGAAAAAGCAAGAAGAAAAAAGAAGAAAAAGCAAGAAGAAAAAAGAAGAAAAAGCAAGAAGAAGAGAAAAGAAAAAAGAGAAAAAGACAAAACGAAAGAAAAGGTTTGGAGAGGAAAGAAAAAAGGAAAAATGGAGAAAAGAAAAAAGAAAAAGAGAAAAAAAAAAGAAGAAAAAGAGAAAAAAAGAGAAGCCAAAAGCAAAACAAGTAATCACTCCAAAAACACCAATATCTAGGTATAGAGTATAGAGGAAGAGTACCTCAGTCACGTCCGGAGTCTCTTTAGTAGGTATGGCGTCTCGATTGCTTTTTTTTTAGTAATAATAACTGTGGTGTAATTATCAAAAATCCATGGAATATTACTAAGTATCCGCACCATCTATTATCATAATACTACATGTAAACAGCTATAAGGTAGCCACTAGGGTTTCTTAAAACAAACTTTCGTATATTATCACAAAATCTAAAATCAAAGAAAATAGAAATAAAAATAAAAACAAGATCATCTCCCTCGGAAAAAACCTTACTATGATAACAGAGTACCTTACGACAGTGCATAAGCACAATCATTTTACCTACTACCTACATGTATTACTTACTACCTACATGTATTACCTACTACCTACATGTATTACCTACTACCTAGCTACATGTAGTCACGAGAACGAAAGAAGAAAGAGACATGCACAACATCTTGCAGAACCTTACGAGCATCGAGATATCCAGCGCAAAGAGGGGCACGTAAAAAGAAGCACCAAATCAAGAAAAAATTGATCATGACTTCATTAGTACATAAGTTAGATAGATGACTGGGGTATCTAAAAGAGTAAAAGCTGCAAAAGAAAAAGCTGCAAAAGACAGACGGTCATGAAGGAGTGCTTGGTTTGGCCTTCTTCCTGACCATGGAACCACTCAACACGTTGACGGAAGGAGTGTCGTTGACGGCAGTCGAGGTGGTCGGCTTCCTCTTCTTGCGAACAAGCATGCTCGACAAGTCATTGACCTGATCAGGCTTGGCTTCAGCACTTGATTGATGCTCGACCAGCTGACAGGCGCCCGTGATGTCTTTGCCCCAATCGTCCGTCGTGGGCGTGACGGCACCGACTTCAGCCAACCACTTGCGCGTGCTGTCGACGGCGGCTTCGAGATTGCTGAAATCGAGACGCAACAACAAGTCGTGCACTTTGTCGTACGACGTCCGGTCAAGAACAATCTGTCCACGTCCTGCCACAGGCCAGTCCTTGCTGATTGACTTGTCCGAGCCAGACAAGAGATCAGACCCCTTAGATTTGACCTTTGGTTGGCGCGGCACAATGGGACCTGTGAGCTTCCTCCTCTTGGTCGTCTTCTTCTTCGGGCTGGTTTCCGAAGCCTGGCCAACGCTCTCTTGGCTCGACGGAAAGACATCTGCTTTCAGCAAGTCGGACGCGTTGAACGAGGGCACACGGGTGAAAGCAGACGCTGACCGGATCCGATCTTCAGTCGGCGTAAAGACCAGCCAGATGAAGCCCACCATGCGGCCGGACGCGCACTCTTGTCTAAACGCCATCATGTCCCAGAACTGATCCAGCGAGGTAACGCTCTTCCACATGGCAGTGCCTTTCTTGGAGGGCGACGAATGCGACTGGGAGAGCTGTGTTTCGGTATCGAGGTCGTCGAGGTAGCGGGCTTTGGGATCGTCAGGGAAGCGCGGAACCAGACACGGTGGCGGGGCAGAGGGTATTGGGGCCATTTCGAGCAAGGGGTGACCGTGTTGCCATTTGCGATGCTCTTGAGGGGCGGAGCGGTACGAAGGAGGGAAGAACTGGGCCGTCTCATGCGAGTCAAAACCGGGGACAATTACATGAGCGCGAGTGGTGTAGTCGGCGACGGGAGACGTCAAGACGGGGTCAAGGGTCTTGCACCACCACTTGACGAGCTGACGATCGTCCAGGACATGTTTTGCGCCGTGGTCGACACTGCCGGGAAAGAGGTACTGGTCTTGGGCTCGGGCAAACAACGAAACGACCAGCGGGAGCCCAGGGCGTTGTCTGGTTTCGGCGAGCCACGCGATAAAAGTCGAAGCGACGGGTCGAATGGGCGATTGGCGCGGCAGCGGATGGGCGGCTCGAGGGAGATGGCCGGTCGAGTCGGCTTTGGAGACAAACAGCGTCGTCAAGGTCGAGGTGGAGTAGACGAGCACTTCAATGGCAAAGACAAAGACACGGCCAGTCGAAAGGAGAAGAAAGTGCGATTCGCAATGGGTGCGCTGCGGACTGTGGCCCGGCGGAGCAGCAAAGAGGGCGTCTGACAAAGTCGGGGGAGTCGACATGTAATGCAGCAAGAAGTGCGAGCCCGCGCCCAATTGAGCCTCGAGTCGTCTGTACAGCTCCGCCCTGCTCTGGGCCGCTCCTTCCGTCTCCATCGCTGCAGATGTTCCTTCCTGACCAAGAATATCAATTGTCCCCTTTGCTCCTTCCCCGGAAAACTCACTCACTTCCGGCGGCCAAAACGAACCCGTCGGCTTTTTCCGCACGTCCATTTGTAGCAAGAAAGATTCCCGCCGCCATCACCTCCAAAGCACAATCACGACTAGACACGGCAGGAAGCAAGAGATCCAAGGGGACATATACACCAGACACTCTACATGATGAGCGCGACGGCTCTGTCACCGCTGGCCCTCCGAGCCGCCCCAATGCGCTCCCAATTACCTCTCGCCTGCATTCGAACCTACACCCAATCGTCGACAGAGCAACACACACCCCGCTGGGCCGCCACTCCGCCCCGAATGGCCATGCCCATACCCACCCGCACCAAGACCCGCCAACGCCGAGCCGCCCCTTACGTCGTAAACACGGACCCCGAAGTGCTCGACGCCGTCTACAACTCGCTGCTGGGCGCCAACGGCGACGCGGTGCTGCCCGAGGAAGTCAAGTGGCTGGCCGTCACCCACAAGTCGTTTGACCACGCCCGTCGCGGCTTCAATGACAAGCTGGCGTTTTTGGGCAAGAGGTTGTGTGACATGCAGTGTTCCCTTGCCTTGTTGGATGCGCCTGGGCCGCAGCCGGGGAGCAAGAAGCAGCATTCGCATCCTGCCATGAGGGGCGTTGACAATGTGAGTGCGTATGCGAAGAGCAAGACGCTGGACAAAGTCAGGATGGCAGAGTTGGCGCGGAGCTATGGCATTGATGGTGTCGTGAGGTGGAAGCCGAGAAATGTGCGTTCCTGATCTTCTATTTACCCCAACAAGGCTAACATGACACTCTCCCTCAGGTCGATAATCTGAGCGGATCTGGAATCGACGTGGTACTCGCGCACACACTCTACTCAATCGTCGGTGCTGTTGCCTTGGAAAAGGGAGGAGACTTTGCAACGAAGCTTGTACGGGAAAGGATATTGAGTCCCCTCGGTCTCAAGTAAAGGAGCATCTTTTGTAATACCAATACCATCTTGTATAAAGGGGAAAAAAAGAATATTCACATGTATAATAAACCTTGGCACCAAAACATGGCTTCATGTTTGCAAGATCATGTGGCCTGTAATTGTACAAAACAACAAGTTCCTTCCTTGGGGTTGTAGTTGTACAAAGCAACACGTTCCTTCCTTGGGGTTGTGATTGTACAAAGCAGCATGTTCCTTCCTTGGGGTTGTAACTGTACAAAACAACACGTTCCTTCCTTGGGGTTGTAATTGTACAAAACAACATGTTCCTTCCTTGGGGTTGTAATTGTGCAAAACAACACGTTCCTTCCTTAATACATGTATACAGCCGAGACAAGAAGCGGTCACTTCCTCCTCCTACCACCAGCCAAACCCTTCCTCTCCGCATTCTTGGCCTTCCTCAGCACCGTCTTCCTCCAAGCCAAGAACCTATTGCCAGGCTTGAACGGAGCAACCCTGACGCCCGCCCTCTCGGCCGCCCTTCCAATCTCCCAGTTGGCAGCTCTGTACTGGTAGCCCGGTCGCAGTGCAGGCGTGGCGGGCACCACCTGCCCAACCGGCGTCTTCTTGGGCATATGGCCCTTTTGCTTGTCCGTGTGCTGCTGCTGCTGCTGCTGCTGGACTTCTTGCTCTTGGGGCTCGGCAGAAGCAGCAGGAGCAGCAGGCATCTGGTAGGCGAGCATGCCCAGCCGTCTCCTCCTCGCGGCGTGCGGCGGCTGCGGCAACGTCTGGTCCCGCTCAAACACCACGCCAATGTACTGTCTCTTTGGATGCTTCAGCGGGTCCTTGTAGTATTTCACGTAGCCCGGCTGCAGCGCGTAGATGGTGTGGTCGCGGCCCATGCCCACGTTGTCGCCCGGGAACCACTTGGTGCCACGTTGGCGGAAGATGATGTTGCCGGGGATGACGTATTGCTCTGTGTTGTCGCTTCCTCATCAGCAATTTACTCTCTTTCCAATGCCACGTCGCATGGGATGAAGCAAAAGATGGCGCAAAACGTGGGAAATTGGGCGAGACAGCGATTGAAGAGTAGAAGAAAAGAAAAAAGAACAAAACTGACCTCCGCTCTTCTTGGCTCCCAATCTCTTTCCGGGTCCATCTTTGGCAGAGTTTGCCGCTCCTTGGGCCTTGTGCGAGGCGTGACGGACGGCCATTGAGACTGCGCCGGTGCTGGTTGATGGCAACGACAGGCGCAAGGCCGACAGGGCGCTTTCGATCGAGAGCATCGTGCATGGCGACGACGAGCCTGCCCGTATCCGTGGGAGCAGCATTGTTGTGTGTGTCGAGTGTGTGGTGGTGCTGCTCGACTGTCTGTGATTTCTTGAAAGTCGTTGCTCGACTTTGGGGCTTTTGACATTCTTGCCCGCGCTGCATTGATTTGCATTATATTGCATAAACCTAGCATGACCACATACATGTACATACATGTACGTTTAGTACCTTTTACATGTACATGTATCCATCACTCTCTCTACATGTATCATCCAGAACATGGACATCACATCTTTGACAGAATGCAATATTTAGTACAAGCGTCAAACCTCATATACCAACGCCTGGTCTTTCCTCGTCCGACTCAATCTCTTCTTTCTCTCGCCGCATATGCGCCAAGTCAACCATGGTCTGCTCGCTCCAGCTCCGTGTGCGTTCCCTTTTCATGGGCGCTGTCCTGTCTGGTCCTGGTATTTACGAGCGTCAGGTCGTGGCCCTGCTCCACGTCTCCATCAGGGGTGGATACCGTGTTCAGCGTCATACTGTGTCGAGCAATGTCTCCCGGTCCGCATGGGAACAGGTAGACGAACAGTGGCTTCAACGCCAGTAACGAGGCGCACATTATGCCTACGTTGGCCTCGACCATTGACCACGTCACTGCTTCTGCCGATGACTCTGTGTAGTTCTTCTGTGCATACGCTTCATGCACCACCACCACTCTGACAATCGACACTGCACACGTGCTACGCCCTTTTGTCAGAGCTACGCCCTCCTTGTTTGATGACAGACATGATGTTTGACTCACAAAAAGCCCAACAGAAACACTCCCACCAGCGCAATCTTCTGTCGGCGAGGCAGTTTCAAGCGTCCAATCACCGGCAATGGCAAGCTCAAGACGGCGAAATCCAGCACAATGTTCACCGCCGTGACACTCAACCAATACGTCCTGGTACCCAGGCATTTCCCACGCTCCATCGGCCGCCAAATCTTCCTCACCGGATCACAGATGAAGATGGAAGCAAACACGCCCCACAGCAGCGAAGGCACAAGAGCCGCGAACAGGAGCCATGTAAGTCGCCGCATCGTGCGATTGGGGAAGATGCGCAGGTATTGCGTGAGGATCGAGGCCTTGGTGACGTGAATGAGCACAACGTAGAGCACGTTCCAGCTGAGGAAGAGTTTGGCCGTCGCGGCTCGAAGGTCCAGGGGATTCGTCCACTGGTACGTTCCAAATCCACTGAGCACCATGGCTACGGTAAGACCAAGCACTATCCATGACAGGAACTGCACTGTAATTCAGCTGGAGAATGGCTCTAGACACGCAGAAATAGTCACTCACGAGCGACACCACGATGACATAGTCATCAAACCCAACCGCCTTGACAAATTTGCATCGCACAATCAGCCTTGTAGCTACAAAAGCCGTCGCAAGCGTTGTCGTAACGATGGTCGGCGTAAGAGCGTCCCATCGCAAATTCACCTTGGGAGCATTTGAAGTCGAAGTTTCCGCCATGTTCATCACATCGCGACTTGTCATAGGTTTGTGAAGGAAAAAGAAACCAAGAATGGCAGAGAAATTAGAAAAGATGTAGGAGCTGTGATGAAGAGAAAAAAAAAGAGCTGTGGGCGGTTGAATCGTTCGTGATGAGAGGGTTTTTATGATACAAGAAGGAGCTACGTAAGAGCTCTTGCCCCCGACAGGTGCAAACACCAGACCTGCCACCTTCTCACCAGCCTCTTTGCCTTCTAAGCAACCCTTTGCGCCTGGAAAGCATATTGCTCTGTGTGACTGTGGCGTTGCGTAACAAACCCCCACTCGGTGTGAACACAAATTGTCCCGCCACGTGCTACTCGGCGTAGTCATGCTCGATTACATTCAAGCTTAGCTGAGCTCGTGTGAGTTCTTTGGAGATCGACTACGTGCAGGCCTGAAAGCGACAGAGAGAGAAGACTCCGCGCGGTCGAAAATACCTGATGGAGTGAACAGAAGACGGTTGCATGCGTCCGAACCTTCCAACACTCTGGATGATGGACTTTGGCGGCAGTAGTTTGATGCATTTCCGACCAACGAAAGTGCAAGCCTTCCACAGAATTCTGAAGACCCTTGTCCACTTCATCTGTATTTTTGGAGCTGTTGCTGTCGCGAACACACCCAGAAGAAATGGTTCCGCCATATCCATCAACTAGACGACTTTCTGTCTTCAGACACAGGCCGCATCCCATTGTAATCTGTCGTCCAGTCCAGAGACAGCATGTGGGCAAATCAATGAGACTTGCTGAAAAGCGCCATCTTGGCCTGGAGATATGCCTGCACAGCAGCATCATTCGCATCGCTCTTCCTGCTGGGTGAAACGGTGTAAGAAGCCGGCAACGATTGCGTCCATGCTTGAATGGACGAAGCGTTGTATCCGCCCTGGTGGTTCTGCGCCAGGCCTGTGTAGCTGGTCGATGGAATCATGTTGTGTCGGGAGAGGCTGTTGGAAGATTTGGTCACCATTGAGGACATGGTCGTGTCTTGAAAAGTTGCTGATACCAGGAGAAGAGTTGCAATGATAGACTAGAAATGACACCGCAAGGGAGAGAGAAATAGAGAGAGGGAAAGGCCGATAAGTATACAAGTCCGTAGCAGGCAAGAAGTATCTATCTCACTCAAAGAGGACGAAACTATCCGGGTTTAAAAAAAAACAGACTTCGGGTGACGCAAAGCGAGAGAAAAACACATGGGAATATGAGAGTGTTATATCTAATAACGACTCCCTCAAGAACCAGGGGCATGCCATATTGGCAAAAAAAAAAAAGAGGTTAGACCACGCGCTGCCCCCATTTGTATATGATTTGTCGTGAAAGGATTTCACATCACAATACTAAAATGCTTATAAAACCGACCGAGGGTTTCGGGACAGCCCGAAAAAAACGGTCGAATTGTTTTGACAAAAGGCAAAATAATAGCCTGGGTTATTATTGTCGTGAGTCCAGAACGGCCATGTGAAATACTAGTAGTTCATGCTTATACTAGCCCTTGAATCGTGGTATCCAGCAAGCGGAACCGCAATGGCGGTTTTGCAATTGCAAATACCTTGTTGGTATGAAACTCGCTTCCCTCGTGTCAGCTGTACCCGAATGAACGGATAAGAAACTCAGTAGTAGGTGAGAAGGGATGTGAGAAAGCCAGCTGCGACGTGTAGGAAGGATGTTTCGAAAAATAAGCTTCTCTTGGAGGAAGGACCCGCCGTTAGCCACTAGCATCGATTTGAGTGAGGGTGGTCCATTTTGACAAATGCTCTTAGGGCAGCAATAGTTGGGCCCCCACCGGAGCAAGGAAGCGACACTATGGAGAAATGGGACAGCTTCGTCGGAACAAGGGTGCAAGCGAGGGCAGAGGTGTCGGGAGACACTCGCGTGTGTGGAGGCTCAATACCAGGTTTCAAGCGCGTCTGAAGTTCGATCTGGACGACTCTGTGCTGGAGAACTAAGGGAGGGAGACAGACCAAATCGTGACCGCCAGGTTCTCGATGTCTGATCGCTTCGAGGGCCACGCGATGAATTGCTTGCTTTGACAAATACAGCACGAAAATCGGCAGATCTGACGGGGAACAAGATCTAGGAGTGTGTCGAATCCTCCCATGCAGATCCATCCTTATCGCAATTACATATATTCTCTTTGCCCTGACCTGCTTGACTTCTCAGCGCAACGGCGGTCAGAACTGCCGTTTGGTGGGTTCTGGATGACAAGAATCATGGTTGATGGAAAACAAAAAGAAACCGAATCGTGCTGTTGTGTTGGCGGGTGATCGGTTCCACGCCGCAGCGGGCCAGGCCGCCAGGGTGTTTTTCTTTGGATTCCAAATTCTCGTCTAAGCTTACCGTTTCTTTTGCTTGGCCATGACGCGTGTTACTGCTAATACATACCTATGTAGGTAGGTACCTAGGTAGGCTGCTTGCGTCTCTTATCATGAAAGATCGAGCTGGAGTATGCAATCCTTCTGCATCAATCGGCCATATGAGGGATACCAATACTTATTGGCCTTTCAGTCCATTAGCGTCTGATGTCTGCTAGAGCATCCCAAAACAAAACATCGGGCAGTTCAAAGAAGCTTTTATACTTTACGATCATTCCACATACTTGTACAATTCAGCCAATCAGAGGCCCCTGGACGACATGATTGCAAATACTGTATAAGGCTGAAGGATGCGCCGAGTAAGAAGGCAGCAATGTTGACCGATTTCTTCTCCACCATCAGCACGAGTTATTTCTGACAACAACAATAATGATAATACATGTAGTCATACAAAGCTTGCATCACATGCGGAAAAAAAAGCACATGTCGCAATAAATGCTCAAAGACACGTGGAATAGATTAATCTACCATTGCCTCACACTGTGGAATGAACGCCTTACACATGAAAAAATGGCCACCATCATCCAGTCCCTATCGTTTCTTTCGTCATCCCGTTCGCATGGCAAGCACCAGTTGCAACAACATCAACATCGAGAGTTGCACATCGGATCTCCAGGCGGAAAAAGCCACCCCTTATACCGCCCTCGTGTGGCTCTTTTTGGGTCGCTTACTTTACGCCTGAACTTGCTATACGTGGGTCGTGCAAGTTGCAACCGAGAGCACGAGGCTCGTTCTCCTGACAAAAAGGGGGAGGATTTATTTGTTGAGACTACTCTGGCCCACACTCTTGTTTTTTGAAATCGGCTAGAAATGCAAATTCCAGCAAGCCACTACTACTGTCAATTAAAAAAAAAAAAAAAAAAAAAAAAAAAAAAAAAAAGAAGGGTCGAAATGCTGCCTCCTCGATCTAGCATGACAAAAATGTCTCTTCGAGTAAGAGAGATTCTTGTCATGTAATGTTGTCAAAGAATAGGACAACAGTGTACACACGGTCATGGGCTAGCAAGCGGTTAACGGGCACCTACCTGTTAAACCTGCGTCGCGGGATGATGCTCAGTCGGGACGCCCGAACATGTATCCGTTTTGGTTCTGTGGGACAAGACCGGTGTGTTTTATTTCCATGAGTTCTGCTACAAAATTAAGGTATACTGTATACCGACTACAGAATTATCCAAGGTTTGCTGCTGTGCTTTGTCAATTCCCGGTACAAAAAAATGCTTTTGCAACAAAGGAAAAACAAAGCAAGAAATAACCAATGGATCTATGGAGCGATGTAAAAGCAAGGATGCAAACAGCAGCTTCGACAGGTCGTCCCACCTTGATGACAATTAGGAAATCCTTTTCAACTTTCGAAGTCAATGCTCAACGGTCAAGATAGCAGTCCCACCAAGGAGGAGCAAACATGGCTGAAGGAACGCGAGAGACCACACCACTAGCGCAATTTTGTCTCGACGTATTCAGGAGTCAAAGATGGCACCGAAGGCCGGGACGCCACGGCTCTCAAGTCCCTCAACGACTTGTGCGGTGACGATAGGGTTGGAGATGATGACGACTGCCTCGGCTTCAGATTCAACATACCTGGCGTGGACCAGTCTGAGAATGTTACCTCTGCCTGCCCTGGAGGTATCGACGATACAAGCGGCAGGATCTGCAGCAAAGACCGAGTTGATGATGTTGTTGCCGTAAGTCTGTCTGGGGTCGGAGCCCATCCAGAGCACGTGCATGGGGAAGTCAGGGCAGCTCTCCAAGAGCGACAAGCAAGGGCCAATGCCGGTGCCGGTGGCC
Source organism: Aureobasidium zeae (assembly GCA_017580825.2). Classification (NCBI taxonomy): domain Eukaryota; kingdom Fungi; phylum Ascomycota; class Dothideomycetes; order Dothideales; family Saccotheciaceae; genus Aureobasidium; species Aureobasidium zeae. Next base: position 29,451 of record JAGFJS020000005.1, read on the forward strand.
ACGACGAGGACTTTCTTGAAAATGAGAGCCACGCGCATGACGCCGTAGACAGGAGCTCCCTTGACCCAGATGGATGTGGGGGGGTTGTCGATGAAGTTCGAAGTCCAGTCACCAGCTCTTGACATGAGGACCCTGAATGCCTGCTCGTCGACGACACTAGAGATGGTCGCGAACGAGTGTGTCTCCTTGAGAGGTGAGTCAGTAATGCGGATACCTTGGCAAACACCCATGCGCCTGTAGTTGAAGTGGAGGAGTGCAGCCTTTGACGAGAGCACTTGGACGTAGACGTCACGCTTGCGAAGGCGAGTCCAAGGATAGACGATGGCAAGAGTGATGATGGCCAGACACCAGAACAGGGGGTCGCGTGCAATCAACCAAGCCACCGAGTCACCAGTGAGAATATGCGACGTGACAGCAGAGACGCCGAGTTGTGCCCAGAGAAGCGCAACAGAAGTCCAGCCACCGAAGCGGTGCACCATCTCAAAAGTGTTGTGTTGAGACATACGGAACTTGGGGTACGCGAAACAAGCGATCGACACAAGAAGGAAGCTGACGGCTGCAGCAAAGCCAACCACGGGGCGCTTGGAAGGGTTCTTGAGGTCGGTGGCGAGAGAGCACGTGAAGCCGAGATACCACAGCGTTCCTGCTGTAGCGCAGCCAGAGTGGAAACCGCCGTAACAGTAGGCCTTACCACCAATTTTGCGAATAGCAATTGGCATCGAAGGCTTAAGGGCGCATGCCAGGTGGAAGATGATGTTAACCACATGTTCGTTGCGGAAGAGGACGCCAAGGCACAGGTTGACGGCAGCTGCAGTGGCTGCGCCCGAGGTTGTGATGGCCGAGAGGGGGCCAGCAAAGAGCATATAAATGACGTTGGCGACGAGGATGAAGGCAAAAATGATTCTGTACAGTGAGAAGAAGCTCCACATACGTCTTGCGAATTCGGTGCCCAGCTGAGCAGGGAGATCGTGGCAGGAGGCAAGCATTTCCAGCTCGGCCTTGTCAGCGACAATGAGGTCGGTGCGCTCGCCAGAGGAGATGGACTGCTCCTCCTCTTCCTCGATGATGGCAGAGGTAGGAGTCCAGGGGCCAGAGGATGCGTCGATCAGGGGCAACAGGCACTTTTCATCAAATATAGCCGAAGTCGAGAGAAGAGTGCGGTCAAGTTTGGTCTCTTGTGAAGAAGCCACGATTGCGCCATAGTTGGGCACAGGCTCCGAGTTTGCGCGTGGGCGGCTCTCATCCACGCGCATGCTCAAAGAAGCTGCGGGAGGGCCCGAGAAGCGACGGCCAGGCATCTTTGGAACACAGCATTAGGGTTTATGTAGCCATCGCTGCAGATTTCAACACTTACGACGACAAAACGGTAAAAGCAGAATACAAAGCCAAGATGATACTCTACAAATCCATGCGTTAGAAGACGGCGGAGGTGCAGGAGCAGGGTTAACTGACCCCCTACAAAGGAATGCGTGCGCGATTGATGGTGACAGTTAACGAAGCAAAATACCCATCAAGGGATGAAGAAAAGGCGTAGGGACGTTAAAGTCGTAGGTGCGCAGGCTGGAAAGTGATGTTGGATCAAGAAAAACCCGAGTCTATCGCGTTGAACGCGGCCAAGATATGGAAGCTGGCGTCGGACCTTCACTTGTCAGGAAGGTGAACTTCTGTCAGAGAAGCCGGGACTCCGAACCTGACTGGAGAGAAGGTGCGATCGAGAGTTCATACTCTGATTCGCAACAGCCAGGGCGATGAGAACTCTTCGGTGTGATAAGACGGGTATGCTCAAGGCAGGCTTACCTTCTGCAGGTAATCCCCATCATGACAGGAGATGACCTACCTGATTGCTCGGGACTTCCGACTCTGGCTGCTTGCTGATATATGGTTCCTCTTGTTTGGCGCTGCATGCTACTAGTCTTTGATTGCAACAAACGCAGTATGAGCGTGCATGCATGGGATATATGTAGAAAGCTTTCTTACCGTCTATCATTCTTGCTAATTTTGATGTGCTATTTGACGGTAAGCATTTCGGGGGCACTCAGACTGACCACAATATGTGGTATTGATCAACTCGCCACCGGTTATTTGGATCCATGGGGCGCATCAGTCACGATCTATCATTACCCCTGATTGTGAGCAGGCTCCATGTTGTAAGATGGTAGCCCAGGGGCCTCCATGATGAGATTTCTCTTTGAAGTGTAGAAGCGCGGTGGTGCTTATGGACGTTGCGTTGCCATTGAGCTGGCGGAGGCTTCCATTTCGGTGACTGGCTGAACTACTACGGCTGGACTTCGGCTATCTTCGGCTACATTTCGGCTATACCGGCTGAACTTCGGCTGCATGGGACGCCGTCCTTCGGTCAATAATGTGCATGCATCCAAAAACTTCCATCTTTCCATCGTTTGTCTTCGCCCGTTTCCGCCTAATCGCCAGTGGTTCCACGTCATTGCCTCGAGCATAATGTATGAGGTACAGTACTGAAAATTTAAAGAATAACCACACCGCTACAGCGAGGCCTTTCTAGTGGTGCAGCAATTGCTGTTGGCGTTTGTGTGGCCTGAACACCATACAGGTCAATATATATATATATATATATATATGTATATACATGCGACCATCGACAGTCATTATCGGTAGGTACTCTTAAGCAGAGCTTACAGATATATAGTACGATTTATGTCTGATGAACGGCTTCGACGATGGCTTCCGGAAGCAAGATGGGAAGTTTACTATGCGGTAGGTCAGTGTAATGCTCGTTTGTCTTCTGCAAAGGACCATGGACAGCACCTGGAGATTTGTTGAAGCATGATCCTTCCATTTGTATCTGTTTCTTGTCCAGGACTGCTTGCACCCGGTGTTCCCTTGCGAGACACATCACGCGCTGTAAGTCTCGGATTTTTTCAAGTCTCAAGTTCTATCTCGGCACTTCACTTGTCCAAAGTCTCGGCCAAAGCACCCCATTGGCCGCGTTAGGTCGAAGGTCGTAAACTCTATTCTGTCCCAAAGCACGCAGCCTCGCGCCCTTCTCTTTCAGCTCACCACCTCTCCCTCTTTGCACGCAACATCGTGCTCGCACTTGCATCTTTCCCATCGACGTCTGCCTGTACGTATCTTCCTCATCTTTGCTGGCTCTATCCTTGGCCGCTGTACATATCACTTACGCGAACGATCCTCGGCAGACACAGAATGGAGACTTATACCAAAGCTTTCGAGTTCTCCTACATGGACTTGCCACGCTTTGTCCTGGATCATGGACACTATGATGAGCACACGCCTATCATAATCGATGTCAATGCTCCCGTGTGTTCGCTCAGTCTTGCCCAGGCAAGATCCATGTCAGACCGAGTGGCACGCGCCTTGCGCGCATCTGGCCTCCACCATGGCGATACGGTTACTATAATCCACATGAACGACGTGAGTTGAGGAGCAAAGCAATGTCTTACAGACTTGTCGGCTGACGTGTAATATCAAGGTCATGTATTCGGTGGTCTTCCTCGGAATCATCAAGGCAGGTTGCTGCTTCTCCGGCGCCAATCCTAACTACACGGTTGACGAAATGCGTCATCACTTCGTGATATCAAACACGAAGCTCGTTGTTTGCAGTAGGCGCGCCTTGGTGGACGTCTATGCCGCCTCTAAAGGGCTTTTCAGCAGCAAGAATGTCACGACCTTTGACAGATGGGACACCTTGGGACTTACCTCCAGAATCCCTCCTGATTATGTCATGACTGCTGACAGTGAGGACGGCATAATTCCTCCTCCCGAAGGTCTGGTCACCTTCGACGATGAGACCCAAGCTCGCGAAACTGTCGCAGCTCTGATGTCTACCAGCGGCACGACTGGTCTTCCCAAGGTGGCCGCTCGCTCGCACTTGAGCTTCATAACCGAGAACATCGCCATCCAGGACTCGGCAGAGAAGTCATACGAGGTCAGGCGTCTGCTGTTCACCCCATTCTTCCACGGCTTTACTGCTCCCCTGGCTCTCATCGATGGTCTGAGATGGGGCCACAAGACCTACGTCCTGCCACGCTTCGACCTCGAAAAGGTCCTGGCGTGCATCAAGGACTTCAAAATCACCGAGATTGCCGCACCTCCCCCTGTTCTTCTGGCATTCATGCAGCTGGCTGAGCCCAAGCGTGAGGTATTGAAGAACATCCGCTTGGTCTGGAGCGGTGGTGTGCCCATGTCTCATGAGCTGCAGAATCGAGCCGCAGAGATGTTCCATGCCGATGCACGTATTGTCCAGGTGTATGGCATGACTGAGGCCGGCTGGATCAGCACTTTCAAGTTCCCCCAGAGCGACGAGACGGGTTCGGTCGGTCGCTTGCTGCCTACTTACGAAGCAAAGTAAGTTTTTGTTTTCTGTTGTTTCTCCGCAGTGTTCACATTACTGACTGCGAGTCTTCAAAACAGGATCCTGAACGACAACCAGGTAGACATTACTGACACGGGTCGCCCTGGACTGCTCTACGTCAAAAGCCCCATGAACATGCTGGGCTACCTCAACAACGAAGCCGCAACCAACGCAGTTCTCGACAAACCCACCAACTGGCTGAACACGGGCGACAATGCTTACTTCCTGACCTCGCCGTACGCGACCACCACCACCGGACCCTCTTCCAAGCCACTGCTCTACCTCACCTCGCGCGCCAAGGACATGATCAAGTTGGGCGGAGGCTGGCAGCTCTCCCCAACCGAAGTCGAGTCCGTGCTTCTCAACCACTCCGCCGTAGCGGACGTCGGCGTCTTCGGCTACACCGACCCCAAGACCAACGGTGAGGTGCCCGTGGCGCACATCATCGCACGTGGCCCCGCTCACTCTGTGTTCTCTCCCTACGTACCTACCCTGATTGCCAGACACGTGTTGGTCGATCAGCTGAAGGATCATGTGGGCCTCAGCCTCGCCAAGTACAAGATCAAGGATCTGGAGTTCAGGTTCGTCAAGGAGATTCCCAGGAACCATGCTGGCAAGGTCTTGAGGAGGGAGATGGTGGATGCAGAGCGCAAGTGGAAGGCCATCACCGGCTGGTTTGAGCAGCTGGATGTGGGCAAGTCTGAGGAGCAGCCCCTGCAGTGAGGAAGGAGTGACAGTGCTGCACTGGAGAGCCGAGAGGATCTTGCTCTATGGAAAGCAAGAAACCCTTGCTGATGGCTTTTCAACAGCGGGACAGACACATGGAAGAAGACAGAAGAGATGGGTTAGGTCACTTGCTTTCAGGGCCCCCACAACATGACGATGGCTCAAACGGATTTGCTATATCCGCAGACTGCTCGAACAACAGAACAAAAGGCTTTCAGCCGTAGCGTATACAGACACACAGACAAACATAAGAAAAGAGGAATAAAATGGCTTATTCTAGAAAACTGATCCCCCCCCCCCCTCTCTCTGAAATTGCAAGGTACTAAAATGCATTTCTCTAATGGTCTCACCTAAAGCGTGTCTCATTATACAGCAGATCCTTCAAGATACATATAACCGACAAACTCAGTATGTAATCCCAGAGGTGTGTTACCAGAATCAACTCTCCAATCCAGCTTTATGGAAAAAAAAAGAAGAAAAACATATATGCAGAAAAAAGAAAAAAAATTGCTTTCGAGACGAACATGTATTGAATAAAGGCCCTGTCGGAGCTTGGGGACAAAACGAGACTGTAACCATAATCTCTATCGTTAGTCGTAGCAATATCAAGGTGATAGAAAAAGAGGTCTCTAGCTCGTTCTGCGCCATTTTGTCTCTTCTCCATCAGCAGCATCATCATCATCATCATCATCATCATCATCATCATCATCATCATCATTACCAGCATCCTCGAATTGATCCGCAGTCCTGACGCTGCCAGCCCCTAAACCCAGACTCGATGCTTGAGGCACACGGAACTCGCCATGCTCATCCACAAACTGATGCATATTCTCGCTGGTGATCCAACCTCCAGCTCCCGGCAACATATCCGCCTCTTGCTGCACGCCACCATCAAGCTCATCTTCATCCGGATCCGGATGCAGATCCGCGCACGCAGACACCGCATTGAACAGTTGCTCGGACGCGGCGGTGGGATGGTCGGCGGCATCTTCGGGCGTCGTCAAGAGCATCTCGACGGTCTCGAGATCGTCGTCGGCGGTTTGCGAGAGATCCGAGAGGCAGAGCTGAAGGTAGAGCGAGTGCTGCTGCCGTGCGTGCAGCGAGATTGTGCGGTAAGGGATTTGCACGCCGCGGCTTGCGCTGGCACTCCAGAGGATGAAGAATCTTGAGAGCGTCGGGTTAGTTTTTGCAGCATATGGTTGGGTTTTGGCAGGTGGCAAGCTACTCACTCGGAAGTCACCCAGATCTGTATGTGCGCAATCGTCACCTCGACGCGAGCAACATGGCCGTCGCCATTGGTGTGCGCAGAAGAAGAAGGAGAAGGAGAAGAAGAAGAAGAAGCCCCGGGTGCCGCCGACGTCCTCAACGACTGCAAAGCCGCATTGGACGCCAATTCAGCTTCTGAGATTCGGAGCGACGCATTGGCGACGCGGTGATGCAGCACGGGTTTGGCATCGTAGAAGGTGCTGGGTGTCTGTTGCTGGTGCGTTTCGAGGCTGGTAAAGTCGTCGGCGTTGGGGATTTGGTCGATGACTCGTAATGCGCCGCTCATGGTTGTGGCTGTGATTGTGGATGGCTCCTTCTGTCTTTTTTTTTTTGTATTGATGGTCGAACTTTCTTGCCGGTGCCTGTGGATGTTTGGGCAATACCCGTGCACGTTCCCTCATGCGGATTCAGAATGCCATGTGAAAAAGCCCGTGTTTGATTTGTTTGCCGCCATTGCCTCTCATGCCCGTATCTCTGGTCCTGCAGGTTAGGTAACTACCTGTACTGCCCCTCCTCGATTTAACGATACATCATAATCACTTTATGCCGTGTTTGGAACGATCGAGTTACTGTTTCAGGTAATTCAGCGCCTCGAGGACGGAATGTCTATTCTGAGATGCCTCCAGGCCCCAGTATACTGATCATGCAGACTTCTTCAGAGAAACTGGCAGATGTATCAAATGCTGCCATGCATGGAAACAAACAAATATAGTAATGATACACAATGCTTGAAAACAGAAAGAACCCAAAATGATAAATGCCATGCTTCTGTGTATCCACCAGGCAAAGAAAAAAAGGTCAGCTCTCCGAAAGAAAAAAAAAATTCCAAAAACACAGCAGGCGGCAACCACACGAATTATATCAAAAAGCCATGCCGGATTAAACTATCCATCCCCGTCACCCTCACGGAATCCGATCAAACTCATCTTTGCCCCTCAGGTACATTGCGGCAGGCCCGTCTCCGCCCTTCGCGCTCAGCTCCATCCAGTGCTGTGCCACCGCCATGGCGATCGGATCGTACCTCTCGCTCCACCCCTCGGCATCCCTGTCCACCTCTCCAAACACATCTTTGCTTCGTGAAAAGGGCGAAAGACAGACACTCAACAGCTCCGGATGCGTCAGGTACAAGGTCGCGAGCTCGCGCTGAGCCACCGGCAATCCCTCTTTGGCCGTGAGTTGGAGCAGAGTCGCCGCGTCACCCATGCTCAGATTCGTGATGGCAGGATCGCTGGGTTGCGGTGTGGACGGCGAGAAGGCAGTCGCGTCGCGTTCGGCTTGCGCCGCCGATGTGACGTGAGAGTGCCCGCGATTGCTGGTGTGATGGTGGATTATGCGGTCCGCGATTTCCACCATGCCTTGGCACATTTCTTCTTTGATGTCCAGGCTTGCGATTGTCGCGTTCCAGAACGCTCGCCCGCGTGCCGTGTGGTCAAGTATGCTGAGAGGTACAAGGGACGCAATGTATTGCAGGTCTCGGAACACCGTCTTTGGTCGTAGCTGTGCGTTGTGGAAAAGCTTGCGGAAGCACAGTATTGCGCCATCTTGACCTGCAGATGGGCGTAGAGGGTTGATGGTAGTATCAGACCTGAATCTGGTTACGCTAGGGAGGAACAAGTTCTTGTCGACGTCTTCCATGCTTGATTCGGCATAGCGTGCCTGGAGCATCGTCTGCAACTCGAGCAGTATGTCAAGCTTCGTGTAAGGGTTTGCTTGCAGCTCGAAGCGTTTCAAGAGCATGCGAAAGACTAGGTCAAAGTCGAAAGAGTACTGAGCCTCAACGACGTCATGCCCCATAGATTCATGGTCCTCGCTTTTGATTGATATTCCGAGCTTCAAAGTTGTGCGCATGGCTTTGTCTGTTTCGCTGCCAGATCTAAAGAGTCCCTGAAAGTCACTGAGCAACAGGCTCGTTAGATTTTGTTTGAGTTCTTCAAGGAAAGAAGCTTGATTTTGCTGCAAGTACGACCGCCGAGACAAGGGCCGAGTAACAGAAGAGGGTGACAATGCTCTAGATTGGAAGCTTGTGACGCTGGAAGGGGACTGTGGGCCCGCGCTGAATGTGGACCACAATGTACCAGAAGACTTGTGAGTCAGGGTCGGGCTCCGATATCCAAAGTAGTCATGCGTAGATTGATGTGGACTTGCACTGCCAGTCGTGAAGCCCGGTCGGTATGAGTTTTGGAAAGGCGTTGAAGGTCGACCCCACTGATTAGTCGCATAGTTTTCCTGCATGCTGGGAATACGAGTGCTATACAGCCAACGAAGCTGGTCCAGAGCAGTCAGACCGCTTCCTGGAGTATTGCTTCTCCCACTCGCTTGCCCGGTCGGAGGTCTCTGGTTGCGAAACAGCTCGCTCGACCAGAGAATTGGATTTTCAGAGATACTATGACCGACAAAGTACTCGAGACAGCTGGTGATCTCCGAGCAGAATCGGTGTATCCGCTCCTCTGATCGACAGATCTTTTCCACGCCTCGTGACTGCATCCATTGCGTAGTCATATCGACCTGAAGATCGCCGAGTTTGTTTGGTGTCCCTCTGCCTGCCGGAGCAGACAGGAGTTCGAGAGTTGCGGCTTCCGCTTTGAGTTGCAAGTCATGATTAAACGACTTGGATGCACTTCTGTGTCTCAACAAGGGTTGCTTTTTCCCAGCTTTAGCTTGAGCTGAGGATGCCATGACACGCAATGCCGACACAATCCTGCGCAAGTCTTCGTACCGACCTGCCCGTTGTATATCAGTCACATACCACATCTTCTCGCGCAATCTGTCATTAGTGTATGCTATCTTCTCGATTTCAGTCTGCTGTAGGTCAATCCTCTCGTTCAGTAGTTCCATGCGGGCACCAGCATTTTGAATGGTGGTACGACTGAGTTCAGCAGATTGGTGGAGATCATGCGCTACAGCTTTCATTACCTGTATCGTGAGATCTGGTGTTATTTCGGTGGCTTTCTTTGCCATGCGGAAGAAAAGGTGGGCCTTGGCGAAATCTCCCTGATGATAGCATGTTGCTCTTGCATTTTCGAACTGGCTGATGATAGAGCCATGCAATGCCGATTTGTCCTGAGGTATTGTGTTGGGATGTGTCCCGACCATTGGTATAAAGCCATCAAGGAGGCTGTGTATACCCACACTGATAAAGTCAAAAGTTTCTTGGCCCGAGGATATTACGCGGCCCGGATCCACGATCTTTGAGGCATAAGGAGAGTGACTGATACAAGAAGTCGCATGGCTGTCGAGACGCAAAGTCACACTGGCCCATCTCTCGCTAAAAAGGTCACGGCCAGCCCTTGAATTTAGTCCGGTGCGGGACATCAGCTCGATGCATGCTTCTCCGAGCCCGTAATCGGAAGCCTGGTCAGCGGATTCAAGAACACCATCCACATAGGAGCTTGCAGATACCAAACCAAAGACGTGTGATCCTTGAGGCTTGTCCATTCTGGGCACAGATGCAGCATAATCAGTCTTTGGCACGATGGGTACCGAAGGAGACGTGGTTCGGAAGAGACTTATTCCGGAGACCGAAGACGCAGAGGATTTCAACGTGGACCGGTCATAGCTAGTGGGACCAGAGAATGTATCACGGTTCAGTCCAGGATAAAGCACATGGACTGCGTTTATGATTTCCGAGGCACACACGGTAATAGGTTTTCCAGTCCCTTGGGATTCATCCAAAAGCGGTCCAGAAAGAGGTGACTGACCAGGTTCCGATGGTGCCAGGCGAAAGAGGTCCACAATCTTGTTTACGTCCGAGACAAGGCCAGATCTCATCGTAGATTTGTGCTCCCTGGAAAACGTAAGATCAATGGACAGTGGATATTGACTTGACGTACCTAGCATAAGCTACGCTCTCCATGTTATGCCGTGCACGGTGGGCCAACTCGAGAAGAACCCTTTGTCGAGCTATTGGAGAAACATGGTGAGATAGAAGAAGGCCATAACTCTGCATGATATCAGCCTTTTTTTCACTTGACGGTACGGATGTAACGACTCACCTCAGGCTTAGTGATCAAAGTGAACATGTAAGATGCAAAAAGCCACCGGGTGCAGAGAAAATAAGGAGCAGCTTGCTGCTGTCTAGAAGAGTGTTTCAAGTTGGCCACAATCGATCTTCCGAGACTCAATATACCAGCGGGGATGATCTTTGTTAGTTGATTCTTGGTCAGCATCTGAAATAGCTTTCCAATGGCTTTGGAGTAGAAGCTTTCCACAGCCTTATCATCATCGCCGGAATATCCAGGAGCAATCGAAGACTTTATCCGAGACGAGTGCTTCCGGGCCTGGGAGACGAAGAATTCACCATCCTTGAGAGTCTCCAAGAGCCAGTTCTCCAAGTAATGATGAGCAGCCTTGTCTAGCGGCTCAACGCACGTATTCATCACGGCGACAACGAATTTGTCACTACCTGGTTTTTGACGAGACAAAAGTCCGGCACATATTGTTCCCCAGGTATTGGAGTAACCCTCATGCTGGACTATCTCTCCTTCAGGAACCAATCGTAAGAGGAGAGCCAGGGTATCGGATCGGGAAAAATCCAGATAATCAGCGAGACTTTCGTGCTTGGACTCCTGATTTGGCTGAAATTGGCTTTCAAAGACTGGTCGAACGACCTGACTTCGCGTTCTACATAGAACGGCAAATTCATGATCAGTAAGGTTCAATAAGCGGTTGAGCAGGAAGCCCGGATCCAAGGCAATACGTGAGAGGAACAGTAGAATGGAATCGCGAGCATCCGGTGACAACCTCTCTAAGAAGGACTCCTCGCAATGGTTTTGAGGTGGATTTGTTGAATTCTCCGATGAATGCGAATCCCACTCATCGCATGCCTGTCTGAGTGTATGAAATGTATTGTAGAGCGCTGCAAACTTGGTTCCATTCTCGGATTGAATCGACTCGGCCAATTGATCGTGCAGGATCCTTCCGCTTTGGACAATCCGGTTGCGGGCTTCGCAAGAACTCTCCAGCCGATTCAGACGGTACTGAATGTGGTCTCTCTTTCGTTTTTGGTATTTCTGCAAGCGTCTGAGGTAAGCTAGCTCGGTGAGACTGACCGTCCTGGTGGTCCCTTGCTGCGCCATACTCAAGGGCCAAACGACTCTGTCGTAAGGATCGGCGTTGAAAGCGAGAATTATCAGTATCTAAGCAGGCATCGTATCATAGTGGTATATCACAAGATAGGTCAACAGCGTGGTGAGAGAGAGCAGCTATTAAGAAGTTCCCACGACTCTGGGATGCAAGTAGCTCAATGCTGTATTCAGAGACGCCACCTCATCCAACAGTAGCTTGTAGTTAGTACGGGCGCGAAGCAAGCTGCCGATTGGTTAATTGGAGATGGACGACTCAGACTTGCCTCGTACGCACGCACGAGCGAACCAATAATTCTAGAAGGCCAGAGATCTTTTCGAAAAACGAACTTTATCACCACAGAGGCGTGGTGTAATTGTGAAGGATCCGACTCTGTGGCATCCGCTCTGTCAGATTGAGCTGACCACCGCAAAAGAGGGAGATGAGAAACGAGTGAGAGCGCCGACGCAAAGCTCGATTGTCAGCTTGACAAAAGATGGGTGGGTGTCGAGATGATATTCTGCATCACGAGCCATCTTGCCCCGGACTAGGTGGCGTGTCTTGCATGACTGGCGTAGCCTATCAAGGCACTCAGGATTCGAGCATTCCTATGACAGGGGCCCCGGGTGTGTGTTGTGACATGGCAGAATGATCAGAAACAGCAAGGTGCATGACCACTTCATGAGACTCGTATGCCAGCGCAGCGTGACCGAGTGCATAGAACAAGCATGTCAAGACAAGCCAATACCACGATACGTGCGTCTAGACAGGTTGGATCGATGATCTCTCACGCACAAACCTCAAGGAAGTTGTAACTCATAGGAAGCCAGGCGGGCCAGTTTTCTGCGACCCGTCTTGTATGCGCGCAAGAGAGAGGAGCGACCGCCCACACCAAGGCGCGGGTCGATCTTTGCGTCGCCCCGCTTTGCGCACCAATCAAAACACCATGTCATTTTCTGGGCACATGGTATCACACTTGCTTGAACCCATCGATACAATTAATTATATAGTCCCCGCGTTCAAGAATCGTCAATGGCAACCGAGCAAAGTGCTGGTACACAGAGCGATAAAAATCCGCTATCAATATTGTCACGCTCATGATGTTTCAACTGCCCATCACTCGTTCGACACCTTGACGACCAGTTTGCCTCGAACACGACCAGTCTTGAGCTTCTCAAAGGCCTTGGGCACCTCTTCCAGCGAGAACATCTCATCAATGACCGGCTTAATCTTGCCCTCCTGCATCCACTGTCCGATTTGCTTGAAGTCCTAGATCAACAAGTGAGCAAAGTGAGGACACGGGGTGGGGAAAACGCTGCTAGCGGCAGTGGATTGCCTGATACTTACAGCTTCTTTTGCAACAGTGGCGAGGAACTCGTATTTCATTGAACCGCCTCCTAAGAAACGAGGCAGAAGGAAGATTGGGAGCAGACGACGGACTGAGTCCAGGGTCATGTCCGCTCCAATGTTTGTGAGTCTGGCCTTTGGTTTCGAGAAGTCGTGAGCCGCCCAGTAGAGCTGCGGAGAACCGACAAAGTCGACAATGTGATCAAAACGTTTGCCGCTGCGTTTGAGGACGTCAAAGACGTCTTGAGATCGGTAGTCAATGACCTCGTCAGCGCCGAGACTCTTGCACAGATCCACATTTGGACCAGAGCAAGTTGTTGTGACCTCGCAGCCCAGAGCCTTTGCGATCTGAATGCCAAAGGTGCCAACTCCACCGGAGCCACCGTTGATAAAGATCTTGTCCCCAGACTTGACGTGGGGAGCGATACATTGATACGCAGTCAGACCAGCAACGCCGACACAAGCCCCGTGTTCAGGCTTCACTCCCTCTGGAAGAGCAATCGTGCCGTTGCGACCAGCAACTACGTACTCACTCATAGCTCCAAACTGAAGGGGCTCAGTCTTTCCGAACACCGCTTGACCAGGCTGGAGATCGGATCTTGATGTCTTCACAACTATACCAGCAAAGTCCATGCAGGGCGATGCTGGCTTGGAGATGCCCAAATTACCAACGACGGGCATTTCGGGCAACTTGTAATCAACAGGGTTGAGAGCGGCGTAGCTAACCTTGATGAGAGTCTGGTCTTTACCAAGCTTTTTTGCTGACTTGGGAAGCGGCGCGTCATTGTTGACCTTGAGACTTTTTTCGATGGATCCAGTGATTTTGGTCCACTGAGAGGCCCTCATGGTGGAGGGTATAGTAATCGACATTTTTTGTTGAATGTTTGAAATTGTAGCGAGTTCAAAGTAGGTCGTGTGGGAAAGTACGAGCTTGGAGGCAGTGAGATTAATAAAGGTACCTGAGCTGTGAACTTCGAGTTCTTTTTGAACGGGGCTCCTTATCAATGACGTACGGGTCTTCATAACCCTGTCTGATGGCTAAGGGGCGTTCACCGCGTCTCTCCATTCTCTCTTCAGGTACGAATAACGCTCATGCATGCACACTATGCCACGTAGCATGCTCCTCTTGCTGATTCGCTTCTTTGCCTCTATCGATGTCTCAAGATTACCATCAATTCAACTTCAAAAGCTAATACTGCTCTCCAAGCCGAACCAAGCCCATATAATTGAAGACAAGGCCTCTTCACGTATGCTGTTCGCGCGCTGTAGAGCCTTTACGATGATCATGGACCACAGCTCTCTTTATTGATACCGACACCCTCTTGCTTCCTATACCGAACACGGCTCCGTGATGGCCATGGTAAGAATATGCAATTCCTTCCAAGCTTTGCTGGCTTTCAAATTGGCCGTAAGTTGTAGTGGCGATGCGCCGTTGTGCCAGTGGCCGTCGAACCTAACGTTAGACCTGACCAGATTGTAAGATGTCTTTCCTAACATGGCGAGTTTACCGCGTCTACCAACCATAACGTAAGTTGCTTTGTAACGCTCATACTCTATTGCTTGCTCTCTACCTTATATATCTTTGTCTTTTCCCTATCTGCCGCAAAGTCCAATGCACTTGTGCGGGACTTCTGCCTTGCATTCTTTCTTTGTGAAAAATTGCTTTGCACCAGCATTATAACATGAAGTCGAATATCCTTCTGTCCGCCCTTTCTTTGGCCTCTCTCGTCTCTGCTGCCGCTCATGGTGAGCGCTATAGGCACAAACATCCAAAGCGAGGAGCATCAACGACACTCTCTCTAGCCTGGAAAGCCGGACTCTCGGGCTACCCAGGCATCCAAACCCTTGACCTCTTCACCCAACAATGGGCCCCCTACATATCCTGGTACAGCAACTACGAGCCCGTAGCCCCCAACATTGCAGCTTCCGACCACACCATCACCGGCGCCCCAATGCTCTGGGGAAAAGGCGATCAATGCCTCACCAACAACCCCGACGGTCCCGTCGACGCCTGGCGATTCGGCAATTTCACCGAATACGTGACAAGCGGGAAGACGAACCCGAATGTGTTTTTCGGCTTCTACGAGCCTGATTGCGACTGCCCGTCCTCGAGCCACATCACTAACGTTACTGTGGGAGTGGAAGAATGGAACCGGTATATTGCGCCCTTGCGGGCAAGGGGTATAGCGTTGGGATCACCACCGATGTGCACGCAGTTAGATCAATCCTGGCTCAGCAAGTTTGCCTCCCAAGGCGTGACCTGGGATATCACGTCCGTCCACGTCAACAAGCCCACCGTGGCCGAAGGCATAAAAGTAGTCGAATACTACATTTCCACCTTCAAAAAGCCCGTCTGGGTGAGCGAGTTCACTTGCGTAAACGACAAAGATTGGAGTTCGTGCGGTGATCAAGATACCGTCAACGGGTATATAGACGGCATGGTGAAATATTTCGAGGGCAACGATATGGTTGTTGCATATGGTGCGAATAATGGCGAGGGTGTCCCCGGGGTTTGGAATCTGATGACAAGCAGTTGGCCGCCTCAACTTACGGCTACGGGGTTGCATTATCAGTCTGTCTTGAAGAATCTGGCTGAGGAAAGATGCTAAGCGGGCAGATCCCAAGTATTTAGGAAAGACGAGTCTTGAACGAGGGCCTTGTTAATTTTTGAGAATATAGAAAAGGTAGACGCAGGAACATGTAAAAGAAGAAAAATCGTTTCTCTCATTTGAGTGTCCTTGCGAAATTAAAAGTCTAGCAGTGGAAGTCCTCCGAGGCAATGGTCAGGAAGAACAATAGAAAAAGCCGCTGTCCACATCTCGGTTGCCCCCGATCTCAGCGCACTGTTGAGAAAAGAGGGCAAGACAAGCAATGCATAACATTCCCTGGAGTGTCGCGCAAGAACATGAGCCCAATGTGCTCATGGTCATGCTCGCTGGGGTCGTAGAGTAGCATGAGCTGTAGTTGCAGTGAAACATAAAATCAATCCAAAAGGCCACCAATTCTGAACTCTTCCAGTTGGCTTGCTGAAAGTGTCGTAGAAACAAGCATTCGTGTGAGTAAATCCGTCGTTGAACAGCCAATTGAAGCAAAGATGGAACGCAGTCTTGGTTGGATCATCCTGATGAAAAGAGATACCACATGATGGACGACGTTCTGCGCCCTTAGATCCTATCAATTTCATCAGTACAAATTTTGGGGGTATGCAATTTGAACGGATTGACTTACAATTGATCGTAATGTGATCAGGTGCGAAAAAAAACATGTCACTTCTTCGGTCTCAAGCCCTCCTAGCACGCTTGTTACCGGACACAGTAGCCGCAGCAGCGGCGTCCCTCTGCGCCAACTGCATCTTCAAAACCACAACCTCTTCCTGCAATCCTCGGACAGCCTCCCACAAGTCTGCAACATCCTGCTGCTGCTGCTGCTGCTGCTGCTGTTTGGGAAGATTGGCTCTCACGGGCGTGAAGGCAGCATTGTTTGGAGAAGCAAAAGAAACATCGTTACTCACAGGACCACCAGTAGCAGCCTTGGTCTTGTGATTCTCGCGATATCGGCGTTTGGCCTCTTCGCGCTCAGCATCCGTGTGATATTTGCGTGGTCGACCTCTGGTGCGCTTGGTGGCGCTCTGTGATTGGTCATCGGGTGAGTCGGCTGCTTCTGCTGCTGCAATGAGTTTTGCATCGGCAGAAATGTTGTTGTTGGGAGTGCTATTCTCGTCTGCAGCGCTCAGTGGTGAAGATGAGGTCTGACGCTTGGCGCTGTCTTGATCTCTCATGGTTGCTAAATCTGGTTCTGATGACTTTCTGAGATGATTATCGAATCTTCGCGCAGACTAGGATTTTTATGTATAAGAAACGCGCAATTGTTTGCGATCAAACGGAAAAGAAAAAATTGTTTGGGCAGGTCAGTAATTGCTTTGGTTGTGAAAAATCAAAGAGTGGGAGAGATAAAAAAGAGAAAAGGAAAAAAAGAGGGAGCAAAAGAATTCTTTGTTTTTCTTTGCATTTTTTGTTCCTGCTCTCCCCGCACTCTGACGTAAATCATAGTCCGTGCGCCCGTTATTTTTCATTCCTCCTTCCATGTTTGATTACTTTGCTTTGTTGCTCCCTGCGATTATATCCAATTTGTTTGATAAAGGTCTTTTCCAAGAATGGGATAATTCTCTCATCTGCGTGAAAATCAAGTCTTTATGTGATGGCAAACACCTCGATGTGCTCTGACACAATCGCAATCCGTACGGCTCTAGATGGAAATGGCAACGGTAGGTCGATGCTTCCAGGACTGTGATTTGTATTTCTCCCCCTTTCGATAACCCTCTCGGCCAGATCATCAGTCGCGAGCAGAGCATTGAAATGCAGCTACTCAAGATGACTTTCTTCCATCGAGGATTCTGGAACCTACCCTGAAATAGCAGCAAATGCTTCCAGGTATTGTCTTTAGGCACAAGTATCCGTCGCAATCACAGCAGATAGTTCTATATCAATTTTTCTTGTTTTCTTTTTTCTTTCTTTCGTTTCAAATTCTCCTTTTCTTTTCTTTTCTTTTCTTTTCTTTTCTTTTCTTTTCTTTTCTTTTCTTTTCTTTTCTCTTTGTCTTTTATAGTAAGACCCTCGATACCCTTCCTCTCTATACCCTCTTAACACGCCTACAAATCTTAAAACTTTTGAGAAAAACAGAAGACTTTAAGAGCAAGGTTGAAATAAAAGACATGACAAGCACTTTTGCTAGATGAATTGAAACAAGAGAAAAGGCCTATATCTCCATTCTTGCCTTGCTCTTACTCGCTCATGTCTTTTGCTTTTCTCCCCCATCCCCCCCCCCCCCCCTTTTTTCTTTTCCTTTTTTTTCCGAGCAGGGTGAGACCAACCACCATCTCTGCTAGCATTGAATGTCATTTTAAACGACAACGACAACGTGATTTATTGATTATTCTCGCGGTTAAGGTATATGGTATGTCTATTTACTATATACTATCATCTGGTAGCGTAAAAAGGGTATAGGCTATAGAAATAATGATGTATATTAGTCTGTAATTCTAATACAATAAAACTATACTAGAAATCACGACATCCTTTGTGTAGATTCTATACTCTAGCAAACATCACCTTGCCATAATGCTCTTATAGAAGTCTAGAAGAACAAACAATATAAGAAGCGATCGCTCCGGGACAAAGACCTAGAGAGCCATAGAAAAACATTCGATGCCGCCAAAAGCCTCAAAACCCTGTCTTTCATCGCTGCACAACTCATTCAAAAGTGTTGGCGGTGTTTGCTATCAACCTTTACAAGCAAAACAAAGCCATTGCACTTCTCACTCTCACTCTCATCATGTTCTCTGATCAAACACTCCTTCCGCTTCTTATAGTCAGCCAGATCCCCCTTTTCTGCCATAAGGGATAAAGCGCAAATCATGCAGCAAGTCCAGAACCACTTCCAGGGCCTGACCCTCAGTGGCGATGGCACTCTCCAACATCATCACGAAAAGCAAGCGTCCGCAAAACGCCTCTTCCACTGGGAACGCAACTGGGCAGTCCCCGAGTTATTCTTACCAGACGGCAAATACCTGATCGGCCGCGGCGGCGACGACGACGGTGAATATCTACTTTTCTGGGACGCTCTCACATTGAAGCATACACGCACAATCGCCGGATTCGATCACAGAATGATCCCCATGCAAATCTTCTCAAAAGACAGCAAATTGATGGCGGCGGTGATCCAGGAGGAGCGTGGAGATGCTCATGTCTGGAGCCTTGCTCAAGGGAAATTACTGCACAAGTTCAGCGTTCCTCAGACATTAGATGGCGGAAGAGATGAGCACATGGAATCGTTGGATTTCTCTCCAGACAGTAGGATCCTCGCTGCCGGATCTGAAGTCGTTCGGGTCTGGGACCTGGGAAGTGGAGAGTTGCTGCATACGCTCCATGATGAAGTTGATCGTTCATTGTCTTGTCGGTCAGAGTATGACGATCCCGACATGATCGACATCAGCTTTTCGCTCGATGGTAGCATATTGGTGTCGACATATCTGGACGCCGTGCGCCTCTGGGATACGCGAACCTGGAAGTTGCACAAGACTTTCCAGGGTCGGAAAGCAATCTTCTCACCAGACGGTGCGTGTCTGGCAGTCACGGGCAATGATCACACAACGATTCATGTGTACGACGCCGTCACTTGGAGACTTCAAAGCACCATAAACACCCGCGACCGCTATGATTATTTCGAAGACTGCAAATTCTCACCTGACAGCAAAATGATAGCCACCTACTGTGAGTGTGAGTTCTCACTCTGGGACGTTAGGAGTGGCGAGGCTATTGCAGTATTCAAGCACCCCAGGAAGAGAAAGATCTCGGAATTCCAGTTTTCACCCGATGGAAAGATTTTGTTTTCGGGTGAAAGAGAGTTTGGCTTCAGGATTTGGGATGTCGAGGCTGGAAAGTGCCTACACGTGTCTGAAGAGGAAGATGGACCCGCGGATCCAGTGAGGTTTCCGTTTCAAGGTGACCAGAGGGATTCGTGTTCATGGTATGATATCCTCTTTGCGGATGGTGGAGGAAGAGTTGTTATTGCGTATCCTTATGGCGGTGTTGTGGTTTGGGATGTGAAATGGAGTTGATGATCGGCTTTCGGGACAAGATGGCTGTGTCTTTCAGGCTATCGCTATATCTTATTGTCGTAACACATTATCGTTGTTCGACACAGGTTGTTTGCAGGAAGGCCATGGAAGTCCGAAAAATGTTGGAATTGGAAGTTTGCTGTTGGTTATGCCCGGAAATCGGCGCTATGGGACGATGAGAACAAATGCACAGATGTTGGAAACACTGGCTATTGTAGCGCTGCCTTCGGTAACCAACGTACCGTATGAAAGCTAGTTTCCACGTGGCATGTGGGGAAGCACGATCTCGATGATCCTGTATCAACTGACAGGTGATCGACAGGAAGTCGCAAATTATCTTTTGGACCATTTCCCAGCTTGGTATCAATGACGACGAGTTGGTACCAGGCTTTCAAAACTTAGAGTCATGGAGCGACACGGTGGTATACCGTTATCTGTTGGACGGACGGCTCGGCGTTACGGTTTCCTCTAATGGGCGCTGCGCGTGCAAGGAAATCTGAACTGCGGTAGGCATAGATAGAAGCAAGCGATAATAATACTTCGATCAATGAGATCGGCTGCAGTCGAACAGAGAAACGGCTTCTTAAAAAGGTGCATGCAGAGCTGTCAGTCCAAGATTGAAAAGGCCGGGTCTAGGCTTTTAACGTGAATTCGGGATATGGAAACACGAGTTGTCGTGAAGAAGTGCCCCAATGAGCGGACAGAATAATTGCTGTATGGCAAATTCAAGGAGAGAAGGCCGTGTGGTTCGAAACATAGCTCTCTTTTTCAGACATCTGAAATGTCCAAGAAGAGACTTGCTTACGGGGGCAAGATGCCGAGACAAGTTGTGATGTTGTCAACAGATAACAATCGACAATGCGGAGAAAGTTGGACGAGAGTAGAAGCAAGGCGAAGGGGAATGTAGAGGTCAGTTTACGCAAGGCGAGTTAGCGGAGCGCATTTGTACAATGGAAAGCGCCACCAAAAGACTCCCGGCTAACGTCGGGCAACTCTTCACGAGTGTAAAATGCTGATGAATTTGCATGTGGTATCTCTACTCGAGGACGGAGACACGAGAGATTGGTGTGCTGTCACAAGGAAGATCAGGCCTATGACAAATGAAACCAGAGTGCGACGACAATCGACAAGTCGCGACTTGCGAAAAGGGAAGAAAGTGGTTCAAGGAGGAAGCTTTTGTAAGCCGAAAGCATAAAACGCAGGGGCGTTTACGAGAGGAAGGCACAACTGAGAAGAGGTGGACGATGACCAGAGCGAGCAGCTAGAAAGTGGCAGAAGGTTATAGCAATAAAGGCAAGAAGCAACAAACTGGATGGCGGAGACTTGATAAAGTGCATCTTCAGGCGCGCAATGGTGGTCTTGGTGGATTGGAGGTGGAAGGAAAAAGAGGTAGAGGGACGAAGAATATGACGTCTGGGCGCAGAGCCAAGGCTGGTGGAAAGGCCAGCCCAGTTGGAAGCAACCGCACAACAGGTAGGCCATACCGAGCGACAGACACCAACAGTTTGCATCCTCGCACTGCCGTCCGTCTCGCGAAGGCCCCGGCATCTGCATCCGCTCTCGGCCGTCGCCCGACGACAAGAACAATAGTAACAACAAGCTGAACAGCAGCAAAAGCATCAGCAGAAGCAGCAGCAGCAGCATCAACCACCACCTTCGTCGCCCACGGTCAATGCGTCCTTTCTCGACTACCTACGCGCTGCCACTGCTGAACAAGACCTTGGCCCGGCGCTGAGACTTCCCGAGCCCCAAGGGAATGTCGAACGACGACCAAGCAGACGATCCGAACATGCCGCCGCCAGCCACAGACGATGTTCATGACGATGACGACGACGCCACGCCGAGCGCGGCCACGGCCACGGCCACGACCACGACCACGGGCAGCCCGCTGCTCACTGCTGCCGCCAAAGTACAGACGCGTCCCGTGCTGCGCCCCTCGCCGCCACACAACTCCAACCAGCCTACAATCAACGAGCCGCCGCCGTCTACCGTCAGTCCCGACGATGTGGAAATTCACAGGCTGCGTGCCGCCGTGACTGCCAAGATGACGTCGAATCTCCAGCGGGCAAAGGAGCAGTTGCACCAACAGCAGCAGCAACAACAACAACAACAACAGCAAGAGTCGTCACTCTCGCCCAGTCTCGCTCGCGCCAGCAGTTCCAACCAGATGCCTCGTCGCCCGTCTCCCATCAAGGAGGAGCTCGCCGCCGTGTCCCCTCTGACGGCTGCTTTCGCCAGTCCCATGGCCTCTGCTCACACAGCCTCTACCGAATCTACCTCGTCGTCGTCACGGACCATCCGTGGAAGCGCCACCGCCACTCCGGCTGCCGTGCCGCTGCGGACACCCTCGTATCCTTTCCCATACGTCCCCGGCACCCCGCGCACATGGTCATCGTCATTTCATCAACCATTTACCGCTCTGTCGCCCACTGTTTCGGCCAGTAGGTTTGGCTTCGACAGTACCACTCCCGGCGCTGGGCCCGCATCTGGAGCATCCACCCCTATCGCAACCGGCGCGGCCTTTGCTCCCTCGGCATTTGAATTTGCTCCCGGCCAGGATCCTCGTTTCCCTACGCCCAACGTATACGATCTTGTCTTGCAACTGAACTCGGAGCTGGGCCTCGAAGCTTGGTGGTCGGCTGTGGCTAACATGATGAATGATGTCTACAAGGTGGACCGTGCGAGTCTGGCCCTTCCTGCCGATTCAAACGACATTGAAAACGTGCCCTGGGGCCAAAAGACAACGTTTAATGCTGCAGGGCGGGACGAAGATTCTTCAGGGTCCCAGCCTTCCACGTGTCAGCCGCAACCTCCAGTGACTCCCTTCTCTACGCGTTCCACCCTGGATCCATCTCCCTTGGGTCCCAACCGTCCTACTCTAGAGTCTCGTCATTCATATGCTGGACACTCGTCAGATCATCGTCAAGCCTCTGCGCTCCGCCCAAACATGCCTTCGCGCACTGTGAGCCATGCGCCGAGTCTGATGCACCAACCAATACCATCCCCTGGCCTCGACCACCGTCCCAACCCCTATCGTAGCACATCCATCAGCGAGCCAGAGTTTAGCAGCGTTGGCGGCTACAGCCAACCAACACAGCTCGCTGTCTTCTCTGTACTCAAGGGCCTGGACTCAGAGGTTGACGGTTTGATTGATTCTAGTGGTATCAACAGAGTGCTGGAAAGGGGCAGATTGATCACATTGACCCGCGACTACTCGAGCAATGCCAACGATAGCCATAACTCCTCCAACAGCTCTCTCGAAGACGCCTCGAATCAACGATCTGCCAAGCCCAAGACGCAGGCCTCTGTCCCGCCACCGCAGACAGTCGGCAGAGCATCAGACGCTTTCGGCAATTTCAGGACGCTGTTTTCGCAAATGGACAACAACAAGCGTCGCGGGTCGCTATTTGAAGAATACGAACAGTATCCACCATCGCCATGGGCTCAATCGCCTGCCCCTTCGCCCGCCATTCAAGCTGATCCAGAAAACAACCCTTTCTTTACAGCCGAGGAAAGTGTTGAATCGTCCTTCAACCCTACAGACGCCGTCCAGGATTATTCGCACCTGGAACCCGTTCAAGCAATTGGCGTTGATCGTGCTCACACAGTGATTCATATCCCTCTCATCCACCCCACCCTCTCTCCGGTAATGCATGACTATCACGGCGAATCGCCCAACCCAGGAGGTCGTCCTGAAAGTCGCGCTCAATCAGTCTCGCAGAGGTCCAGTGGTGACCGGAGAGCGCCTGTCGCAATCCTCTCTCTTCTGAGCCCCGCCGTACCGTATCCTCAAAATCTTATCCAATCCCTCAAATTGCTTGGGCCCCATCTAGCTACCTCCTACTACATGGCGCATCAATACACCAACGCACAACTGCAATCAGTGGGCGTCCTTCATCGAGGATCCATCTCCAGACACATTGTCGGCTTTGCGCCAATGAACGCCACTCCAGGCAATTTGCAAGACTTGATTCGTGCCGATCTGGATGAGGTGTCTAGCTCCATATCCGGAAGTATGACCAGTCCATCAGACTATTCTGGCCGCTCAAAGCATAGTCCCTCTGGTTCCATTGTCGGTACTCCTGGATGGGACCCGTCTGCGTTTGGTCTGATTTCTAACAACAAATCAGTAGTCAATACTCCAGCTGCTCACCGCGGGCCGGAGGTTGACAGCTATTTTGATGCAAAGAAGATGTACCGCCCAGCGGGAACTGCCAGTAGCCAGACCTCGTCCACACCTGCCAACAAGGACAGGAGTAAAAGATTATCGATGCCTGGAGTTGAAGACGACCAAAGCACACCGAAAAGTGAGAGACGGCCTAGGCATCCCCGTTCGAGCAAGGAGGATAAATCTCCTCTCAGACCTGCTGTTCGAGATCAGAGCCCTGGCCGGGCTGGTGAAGGTTCTGTTAGTAGAAAGCCAAGCTTCCGTAGCAATGCGCCAGCAGCGACCATTCTGGCTGAGGGTGGCGACAAGCGGCACTCTGTTTTGCACTCCTACGGCGCCGACTTCAGCTCGTCATTCCAAAGTCTTCCAGCCGCGACAACTCCTGGTCCCAAACCTCATGGCTCTATCTCACATACTCATGCAAGAGCTAACTCTATCTCTGAAGACATGCCCCCTCCCTCGGAACGCTTGTTACGCACAATCATCGATTCGCTGCCAGTACAAATCTTTACCGCTGCTCCCGGCTCTGGCGCATTGACTTGGGTCAACTCCAAGTTTTTGGTCTATCGCGGGCACGACTCTAGGCAGGTCTTGAAAGAACCCTGGCAAGCTATTCACCCTGAAGATCGAAGCAAGTACATGGAGAGCTGGAATCGTTCGCTGCGGACCGGGCAACAACTTCAGCAAAAGATTCGTTTGCAAAGATTCGACGGCAACTATCGATGGTTTTATGTTCGAGCTGCACCCCTGAAGGATAAGAAACAAAACATTGTCCACTGGATAGGCACAAACATGGACTTCCACGAGCAGCATCTGGCCGAGCTGAATCTAGCACGACAGCACGAGACGGCTGCTTCTGAAGCAAAATACCGAGCGTTGGCCAATTCGAGTCCTCAGGTGGTGTTCACTGTCAACAAAGCGAAGGGTGTCACATTTTGCAACTCGCAGTGGCTCAACTACTCTGGGCAAAGCGAGTCTCAGGCTCTAGGCATTGGTTTCATGGAACACGTTCATCCGGATGATATTCTCAAGTGTAGACTGCCCGCTTTTGACAACGGCTCTACCAATGCTACCAATGTCCCGACAACCATGCCGCCGGAGCCACACAGATCAATGTCTTCATCTGCTCAGTCATCCAGTGCATCATCAGATACTGAACGCGCACCGACTAGCCCGATAAACACTTCTCCACCTGCTCAGCTCCCGCAAGCAAGACTTTCGCAACTGGCATCGACGGGAATTCTTAAAGTCTCAAGAGATGCTGATGGGAAACCTTCATATTCTACAGAAGTCAGACTACGCTCCAAGGATGGCGAATACAGGTGGCATCTTGTCAGAGTCCTCCTTGCAGAACGCGACCTACAAGATGGCGAAGAAGAGACCTGGTACGGTACTTGTACTGATATTAACGACCACAAAGCTCTCGAGCGTGATCTGAAGGAGACTATGGACGAGAAATCTCGCTTCTTGAGTAACATGTCGCACGAGATCCGTACACCCCTGAACGGCATTACCGGCATGGTCAACTTTTTGATTGACAGCAGCCTCACATCCGAGCAAATGGAACACGTCAACATTATTCGGGCTTCGACAGAAGGATTGCGCGGCCTCATCAACGACATTCTCGATCTGTCAAAAGCTGAGGCTGGCATGATCCAGCTGAACATGGATTGGATGCACGTTCGTTCGCTAATTGAAGAAGTCAACGACCTTACCTCTGCTATGGCTATCGACAAGGGGCTCGAGCTAAATTACCTGGTTGAGCCCAACGTGCCTTCCCAAATCAAGGGAGATCGATTCCGTATTCGTCAAATTCTGCTAAATGTCATTGGCAACGCCATCAAGTTTACTCAGGTCGGCGAAGTGTTTGTGCGCTGCAGTGTTCCTCAAGGAGAAGAAAATCTGCCTACCGAAGAGTCGATTTACATCCAATTCGAGATTATGGACACTGGCCAAGGCTTCACCGAGAAGGAGGCGCAGTACTTGTTCAAGCGATTCAGTCAAATTGACGGAAGTAGTACTCGTCAACATGGTGGAACGGGTCTTGGCCTTGTCATCTCCCGTCAGCTTGCTCAGCTACATGGAGGTGATATGTCTGCAAGTGGTGTTCCCGGCAAGGGAGCAACCTTCACCTTCATAATCAAGACGAGTCAGCCTATAGGGGATGACAAGCCTCCTCCGCCGCCTGCTACTCCTGGTCCGGCATTGCTGCCTACTCCCCTATCGGTTCCCATTCCAACAATGAGCCAAGAATCAAGGTTGTCGAGCATGCTCAATCCGACCGGCCAAGGCTCATCTAAGCCCACGGGCGAAGCCACAGAGGTGCAATCTCCAGAGTTCGATAAGGCATCGCCACTCGCATCTTCTTCTGCAAGTTCCGATCCATCAATCACGGCCGATACTGTCGGCAGTGGACAGTCAGTGAGGTCTTCTGCTTCCTCGTACGTCCCTGATGCCTCTCTTCTGGAGCCATCAACACCGCTAGAGTTGGAAGATCCTCCTGCAGACAAGTCTGATCGCACGGACTCGTCAAGTGTTGCAAGCAGTGCAAGCAATGTCATTACTGCTGCCGGAGGCACTGTCAATTTGATTTCGCCTGGTGGCAGTCTCTTGCCGCCGATGTACTCAATCCTTGTGGTGTGTCCACTGAAGCATGCTCGGGAAGCTACCGTGCAGCACATGGACATGACGTTGCCCAAAAACATTCCGCACAAGATCACAGCAAGAGGAAATCTGCTGGAATGTCAAAAGATGATTGGCGGAGACGATCCGATAGTATTTTCGCACATTGTGCTGGTGCTGCAATCAGTTTCGGAGATTATTGCGTTTACGCAACAAGTCTTCAGTTCGCCATCTCATTCTTCGACTCAGCTGGTACTCATTACCGACTTGCAGCAACGGCGCAAGCTTATGGAGGAAGCGCCGCAGTATGATCTCGATGCGCTGTCAAAGCAAAGAAGGATGCAGTTCATCTTCAAGCCACTAAAGCCGAGCAAGTTTGCGTCCATCTTTGATCCAAGAAAGGAGCGTGAGATGAGTACGGATCGCAATCAAGACTCGGCGCAGCAGGTGGCTGTCAGCCAAAAACAGGTGTATGAAGAGATGATACGTAGACTCGGCAACAAGGACAAACGGGTGCTGTTGGTCGAGGACAATCGCGTCAATCAAATGGTGTGTCTCACACTAGCACATATGCGTCTGACGTTACTAAGATTCATACAGGTCCTTCTCAAATTCCTCAGTAAAGTCAATGTCAAAGTTGACACGGTGCTCGATGGCGTACAATGCACTGAAAAGGTGTTTGCCAACCCCCATGGATACTATTCCATCATTCTGGTAAGCAAGTTGGAGTTGGTAGGTCTTGGGGCACATGACTAACATTTGGCTAGTGTGATCTTCACATGCCCAACAAGGACGGATACCAGACATGTCGAGAAATTCGAAAATGGGAGAAGAAGAACAAAGAACCGTACTTGCCGATTGTTGCACTTTCGGCCAATGTCATGGGCGATGTGTACGCCAAGTGCGTGGACGCAGGCTTCAACAGCTACGTGACCAAACCAGTCGACTTTAAGGAACTCAGTACAGTCATGTTGACATTTCTGGATCCGGCGGAACCCAACCAACCGATTGAATTCATGAAGCAAAAGAAATGAGGCGGTAATAGGAGAAAGAAGAAGAAGAAGTAGCATCAGCAAGGCGAGGTGGAATGGCGTAAAAGGCGTTGTCGTGGGAAGGAGAAAAAAAAAGATTCATATTGCGAGGAGCACAGAGAGGTCTTTTAAAAGGGCGAGAGAAAGGAGTCTTGATTTCTTTCCTTTTTTCTTTTTTTTTCTCTCTTATTGATGAACAGCATGGGAAAAGGGGCATTCTGCTTTTGCAGTGTTTTCTCAGTTTTTAGCCTGCCTTGGCTGTTCGCGCGAACGTTCCTGCATAGCGACGCGAATATGTTTTGGGATTTTGTTCCTTTCTTGGTTGTTGTAGCATATATACATACATATATCTTCTTGTCCCTGTAATGAAGTTTCCAATGTCGGTTGTTGACCTAGTCATGTCAATCTGTTCATTACTTTGTTTACGTACCTAGGACCGAGGTATAAGGGTATGAGCAGAGAGATGGGGAGAGAGCGTGTGGGGGGGAGGTTAGCGAGCGGGCCGGTTAATAACAGGTAAAATGACGTGGACGCAGAGGCCGCGACATGCCGTTCGGGTTGGCGAGTCGCAAGCGGTTGCGCCTTCCAACATTTGGTGCAAAGACAGTTATTTCCCTTGTTGTATCCACATTCATCCTCGACTATGACGGACAGGCAGGAGTACCCGACCATGGCGGTAAGTAGTCGGGCATGACCAAAGGAGACGCAGGGTTAACGCTGTTCATGGCAGGCCACGCTTGAGCCCGGGCAGGCCATGAATGTTCTCAATGACCGCGTCAGACAAGTCGGGCGCCTCAATTCCGACATTGCCGAATGGCTGCAGGTACGACGAGAAGGGCGTCAACATGGCGGTGCACAAAGCTCACACGGCGCAGGAAAGGAGGAAAGTCGAAGAGCAATACTCGTCGGGCTTGCGCAAGCTGGCGAGGCGAGCACCTCCTGGCGACAATGCGTCGGACCTTGGGTAGGAAGAGTGTCTGGGGCAATTGGAACAAGGACTGACACTGGCGACACAGCATCTTCTCGGTGCCATGGACGACGCTGACGGGGGCGCTCGAGACACTGGCCGACTCACACCAAGTGCTGGCGCAAAGGATCGAAATCGATGTCGAACGACCACTGCGCGACTTTGGCTCGACCAACCGCGAGATGCAAGCCATGTCGACCATGCAGGGCAACCTGGCGTCAATGGCGCGCGACGTCGAGACGTCGCAGAAAAAGTGGGAGCGGCTCAACAACAAGGGATCAAACAATGCATCGCGAGCCGACAGCGAACTCGAGGGCGCACAGTCGCAGTGGTCGTCGCAGGCGCCCTATGTGTTTGAGTCGCTGCAGGCGCTGGACGAGACGCGACTCAACCATCTGCGCGACGCCTTGACGCAGTTCCAGACGCACGAGCTTGACGCCATTGACAAGACGCGCTCCTCGGCCGAGTCGGTCTTGAACATCCTGCTGAACGTCGAGACGGCCGACGAGATCAAGACGTTTGCCCTGCGTGTTGCTAGCGGTGACTACAGTGAAGCGAAGCCTCCGACAACAAAGGCTCGGAACCGCCAGTCCATCTTTGCGCCCTCTTCGCCGGCACCTGTTGCTTCCAATCACGAGGACGATGCAAGCATGCGATCTGGATCAGGTATGTTGAACAAGCGCGCGCAGAAGGACCGACAACTGACACGTCGCCTCAGCGTCCCTGGATCCACACGGCGAGCCCGAGAAGAAGTCGGGCAGTTTCAAGGGACTGAAGAGACTGGGCACTGTGCTTGGCCGCAGCAAGACCCGCGACAGCAAGGCCATTGCAGGTCCCAGCAGGAGCTCGTCATCACCCGACCGCAAGTCATCCAGGCCATCGGCATTCAGTAGATTTGGCCGCAGCAACGACATGCCAGCGCCGCTTGAGGAGTCCGACGAAGCCCAAGTGAATCGCCAGGCTTCCCCTCTGCGCAACATGAACTCGGCATACCGCAGCACTCCCAATGGCGCCGATGCACCCGACCCCTCGCGCGGCCAGCATAGCAATTCGCAGCTGCAGCCGCCTCTGCAGCCATCGCAGCCTTCTTCCTCTCTGCAATCCTCTCCCGCAGCCGTGTCGTCTGAATTCACGCCTGTGCAGCCAACACGCGACAACGAGTCTTTCTCCGAGCCACCGCGTGCTTTGGATGCAATTTCCCAGGCCGAACAGGAAGCCGCCGACGCAAACGAAGCCAGCCAGTCCCAATTCAAAGTCGATATTCGCAATGCCCCGATTGCCGAAGAAGGCGGCGATGCGGCATTGGCTAGTATGGCCAGCACCCTCAAAATGCAAGCGCCGCCTCCGACATCGCGTAGAGCTGGCACTGTCCGTGGCCGTCGAAGCGTCTATGGCCCGTCTCCTGTTGGCACCCCTGACCCGGCTGCTGATACCGAATCTGCATTTTCCGCCTCCCAGCCAGCGCCGGAACCGCGTGCCGCGCCCCTGGCAATCCCCACCTCTCCTGCCTTTTCCACCAACAGCCCCTCCTCTCCCATTTTTTCTCCTTTCCACTCTTCGGCTCAAGCCGTTGCCGCCAACGTCCTCGCCCGTCCTTCCTCTCGCATCGGCGAAGGACTCGACACCCACAACGATACAGGCTCCATCCGCTCTGGCCGCAGTCTCTGCAGCAGCACTCACACTCAGAGCCACGCTAACAAGCACCCCGAACTTCACGAGCCCGGCCTCAGTTCTTCCGTCATTGAGACCGTGAGCGCGTGGTTCGAGCACGGCAAACTCACCCGTAGCGTGACCATCGGAGAGATTGCTTTGGCGCACAACAGCACAACAGCATCCGATTCTACTGCCTCTGCTGGCAACAAAGTCATCCGCGTCAATGGCTTCTCCGCACTCGAAAAGGTGGCGCCCAATCCTGCCTTTTTGACTGCCACCACCGGCGCCCAACAGCAGGGAGAATATACTCTCAATCTCTCCGGCCTCTTGCACAGGAACGCGACCGTGGCGTTCAAATACCAGAAACCCACTTCCTCGCCCTCTTCCGAGTCTTGTCCATTGCTCCTCACCCCGGCCTGGAAAATCGAGCCCACGCAGACGTCTGTCATCATAACTTATGCGCTTAACCCTGCATTTGCTCCCCTGTCGCAAGGACAAAACAGCAGCATCACGTTGCAAAACGTCACCGTGCTGCTTTACCTCGACAATGGCGCGGGAGCCAAAGCGACGTCGTGTCTCTCCAAACCGGTCGGCAACTTCGACCGCGCAAAGGGCGTGATATTTTGGCAGTTGGGCGCCGTGACCCTCGGTCTTGGCGGGGATAACCAGGCGTCATCATCATCATCGGGTGGGAAACTGCTGGCGAGGTTCCAGACGGCCGAGGGCGCCGTCGTCGCTTCTGAAGGAGCAGGAGGCGCCGCCGGACACGTAGAGGCAAAGTGGGAAGTAGTCGTTTCTGAAGGTGCGGCGGCGGCAGGTCATGTGTCGATTGAAGTCAAGGATTCTGGGCATGGAGCTGATGGTGCCAATGACGATGATGACGACGACGACGGGGATGATCCTTTTGCCGACGAGAGTGCTGCTGCGGCTGCAAAGGCTAATGGTGCTGGCGGTTCGGGAGAGTGGAAACAAATTCACGAGGTTAGGAAGTTGGTTGCTGGTGTTTATTCTGCCAGATAATTTTTCTGTTTTTTTTTTTCCTTCTTTTTTTTCTCTTTCCTTCTTCTTTTTTTTCTTTATATATATGTATGTATTTTTGTTGTTGTAAAAGAAATTACTACTTGTTCGGATTTTCTTTCTTTCTTTCTTTTTCTTCTTCTTTTTTTTATATACTAAAAAATTACTTGGTCGTTTGTATTTAGCTCTCTCTCTCTCTCTCTCTCCCCCCCCCCCCCCCCCCCTTGTATTGTATAAAATAGTAAATATAGTTAAAGAAGTACTCTCTCTCTCTTTTTTTTTAACTATTTTTCTTTATCCCTCTTTCCTCCTCCCCCTCTTTTGATTTATACTTGATTATAAGGAATAGAAAGGAAGAGGAAGAGGAAAAGGAAAAGAGAAAGAAAAAGAAAAAGAAAAAGAAAAAGAAAAAGAAAAAGAAAAAGAAAAAGAAAAAGAAAAAGAAAAAGAAAAAGAAAAAGAAAAAGAAAAAGAAAAAGAAAAAGAAAAAGAAAAAGAAAAAGAAAAAGAAAAAGAAAAAGATATATACAACTCTAATAATAAACAACTAAAATAAATATATTCATCTATAATAGGAAAACAAACAGGTACTAAAGGAGGCCGCCGCCGCCGCCGCAAAAGAGAGGAAAAGATAAAAATAAAATAAAAGAGAAAACGAAAAATACGAAAAAAAAAGAGAAAAAAAAAATAGAACAAGGAAAAAAACAAAAAACAAAAATGCAACCTCCTATAACCAACCCTCTCCTTATTCCTGCTCCTTCCCTCCTGATTCCTTCCTACTGCCGTTCAGAAGCAACATACACACATATAAACACACCCTGGGGAAAAAAGAAAAGAAAAGAAGAATAAGGAATAAACTAGAGACTGTGATTCTCCAAATCTTCCCCTCATCTCCGCCCGCATAAAAAAAAGACAAACACCCCCCGCGGTTACCATTGTTTCAACACGCTCTCTAAAGTTCCGTCACCCTCTTCTCCCCTTGTTCATTTCCCTTGAGTTTCTGATAATCTGTCATGGCGGCAGTAATCTCGCTCAAAATCTCACTGATGGGCTTGGAGGTGGCCAAGATGCCGGGGCCGAATGGTTGCACCATGTTTCGGAGTGCCAATGTTGTAACGCACGTCTGCAAAGGAAGAAAAGAGGTCAGTAAAAAGTCAAAGGAAAAGATCAAAACAAAACTCACCTCAATCCTGCTGACTTGGTGCTCAACAAAGTTGATGACGAAGCGATCTGTTATCTCGCCGCCGCGCTGCTTCATACGCTCCAACAGAGCAGTCTCGGGCGCCTTGAGTGCCAAAAGACCAGTCGTCTCCAGACTGCTGCACAGCATTTCCAGACGCAACGATACGCTCCACAGATCCCATACGTGGCTCGTGTCGATGCTGAGTTGGCTGTCTGCGCTCTTCTTTGCAATATCGCCGTCGGGTGATTCTACGCCCACGTTTCCTGTGGCGACGGGTGCGGCGGCAGCTGCTTTGGCTTGCTCGGCTTGCGCCTGTTGCTGTTGTTGGACCACCAGACGCGCGGCCAGCGAGTGCGGGTACATGAGGTAAATGTATTCTGGGTTCTCCAAGCCCTTGAGGTTGCGTTGACCGAGATCCTTGACTTCGAAACCTTGACTGCTCAGAGATCGCAACTCACGACGGATGTTGGCGCTGATCATCTCGTCACCCATAGCGTCTTCAGAGCCTGCAGAGTTTGTTCTGTCAATCTCGATATGTGTTTCAAGCAGTCGTTGGATCTCGGCGATAAAGTCTGAAGATACCGTGATCTGACCACCATCGGCGACGGACTGGATACGCGCAGATCTGTTGACCATGGGACCAAAGTAATCCATACGGCCCGTGACAGGATCTTGCTCGCATACGGGTTGTCCAAAGTGAATACCCATACGAACTGACAGACCACGGAAGATGCGGTTGCCATCGGCGTCAAGCACTTCTTGCCCGTGAACACTGTTGATGATCTCTTGCGGCCATGGGACGTCTAAGAGTTGGGTCTGCATGGTAAAGGTCCACAGGAGAGCGCTCGTGACCGTCTGGAAGGCAACCATGAAAGCGTCACCTTCAGTCTTGACCTCATAACCACCAATGATGCGCAGATGCCTTCTCATGAGTTCGTTGTGCAATTTTATCGCACTTCTCATGGCAATGGGATATGTCTCCCAAAGCATGGTACTGTTCTTGATATCGGTAAAGACCAGTGTGAGTTCGCCTTGCGGTGGGTCGATCTCTTGATCCAGACGAGCCAGCTTGGAGTCTCCGACATTGTCCCTTCCGCGCTTCGGACGTCTTGAAGTTGTGAGAAGCTCGTCAGGTGCACCACTAGGACCCATGCTCATGCTATGAGTTCTGAAGCGTGCTCGTTCCCTCTTTCGCAAGTCGCTTACGCCAACCAGCATGACCATGATTTTACCCGTAGCACCGAACGCGATGGCGAGATCGCGCAACTTTTGGGCAGCGCGCATCAAGTCTCCTCTTTCCGAGCGAGCGACATCGACAGCAAAGTCCATCGTCAGGTAGTCCCAAAGCTCACGAGAAGCGATGACAATAATCTCATCCGACTCTTTGAGCGAGATGTGGGCCGTGTGAGGGCAAGCGATAACGCCTGGCAAATGTTGTACAAAGCCAAACGCTCTCGAGACCTCGAGAACATCATTGAGCTTTCCTTGACGTGATACATAGCCTCCAGCTTCTCGTATACGAATGCGCTCGTCTTCCTCTGCAGGGGCGTGCTTGCGAGTAATGACGCGGTGGCCACCTTCAGAGTCAACCAACACAGCCTGAGCATCTCCAACGTTGGAGACATATAGCTCCATGCCTTGGAGATACATGATGGTGGCTACAGCGCCTGACACCATGTCCTCTTCGTCAAGGTCCAAGACAGTGATGCTTCCGCGGTGGATGATGGCGCTGCTCGGGTGAGCGCGTTGTTCGAGGGCTTGAGTAGCCGCAGTGGCAAGGTCCTTGTTCAGTGAAAGGTATGCTCTTCTCAGTGCATCAAGAGGTGTCTCGTCTCCGTCCTGAATCTTTGCAAGCTCGTCGGCGAAGTGATGCCTAAACTTTTCGTATAGAAACTTGGCCACCTTGCTACCTCCAGTAGTCAAGCTTTGACCATCAAACATGCCAAATAGCAAACGATCTTCATGACCTCCAAAGCTGGGTATAACCATATCCAATGTGGACAAATGCTCGTGGCGTCCAAGAGTGTCCGCCATACCGTATGGAATGTGCGTTCCAATGGTGGACCCAGCAGTACGAACACGCCTGTCGGCGCCTTGGTCGGGGACCGATGGAATCGTCAACGTCACATCCATAAGACCAAGAATCCTCAAGTGCGCCAACGTTGAGAAATCGGTCAAATCACGAGTTTCTCGTCCAGGAACCACATTGACATTAGGCTTGATTTCAAGACGTTTGTTTCCAGACATGTTCAAGTATCTCAGTTGATGGTTCCAATTCCAGTTCCAGTCATATGGCCAGTTGGAGACGTTGTATTTGAGCGCGTTGCTGCCCACATCCAAGGTCTGCAGTTTTTGAATCTTGCCGAGCTCAGCGGGCAAGACGTTGAACCTGTTGCTGTTTAGGTGCAGCACACGCAGGGCAGAGCCATCTTCAAAGTCTTCGGCCGGCAGTGCAGACAAATCATTGCCAGACAAGTACAGTTCGTTCAGGTGAGGCCATCGTCGGATAGTGCGTGGAGGAATATCGTAGAGTTCGTTATATGAAAGGTTGAGCACGCGGAGTTCTGGTAGCAGCACAATCTCGTCAAAGATCTCATCAGAAAGGCGATTATCGGCTAGGATCAAGTGACGCAAAGAAGTGGCGAAGGTTGAGGCGAGTCTATTAGACATTGTCGAGTCCTTTCGAGCCCCACTTGCAGCAACATTGCTGAGACCTGATTCCGTAGAGGTTCTAGGTGCCAGAGATGGATTCCTTGTTTGTGTGCCATAAGTCGATGCAATAGAGCCCTTGCGTCCAGAAGGCGAGCCACCAGCCAAGCCGACCATACTGGGCCTTCTTAGCTGGAAGGCCTCGAGTTTGCCGAGTTCATCAAAGTCTGGGGCGTGACCAGGAGTTTGAACGGGAGTAGTGACTTCTGACACCAGGGCTGCTGGAGGAGCACCAGGCTTAGGGAACTCATTCAGAACATTGGACGAGATGTTGAGCGACTCCAGCTTGCGGGCATACCAAATCTCCTGTGGCAGCCTACTGAGATTGTTCTCTCGGATGTCAAGGTATTTCAAATCTTGCAGCCTGCCAATATCACCGGGTAGCGCATTCAGCATGTTCTTGGCCAGGCTGAGATGCTCGAGTTTGGTCAGGCGGCCAATCAATGGAGAGAGTGCAGTAAAGTGATTCTTGTCCAAGACGAGTTTGGTAATGTTTGAGATCTTTGCAAACAGGTCGTCGGGTAATTGGGTCAGCTTGGCAGATGCAAGATTGAGCAATGAGAGTGTAGGGACGGGAGAAGTGAGGCCAAAGCGAGTGACTGGATTGTGGTCGAGCGACAAGACCTTGATGCGGTGGAATGAGAGCTCATAGGCAGCGATGCAGTTGTGTCCGACCAGTAGATGCTCCAGTAAAGGCAGCTGAGCCATAACGTCAATGTTGTCAAGAGAGTTGAATCGTATGTCGATTTGTGTGAGCTTGACAAGTTGTTTGAACGAGTCGGCAAAGGAGCCGGAGAGCTTGTTGTTCGTGGCAAACAGGCGTTCCAGGTTGACGAGCTTGCCAATTTTTGGCAAGGATGTGATGGAGTTGAAACTGATGTCCAGATCGACGACAGTCTTGAGCTCGCAAAGATAGTCAGGCAAGTGGTTGAGATTGTTGGAGGCCAGATTCAAGCTGCGTAGTGCTTGATAGCAACCAAAGTAGGCAGGCAGAGTGGTCAGCTTGTTGTTGGACAGCTTCAAACTGACGAGATTGTGCAGCTTGTGTAGATCGGCATGCTGCATCTGTTCGAGTCTGTTGTTCGAGACATCAAGCATAGTCAATCTTGATGCCAGACAGATGGCAGCAGGCAACTTCCATGCCTCGTTGCTGGTGAACTTGATCTCTCGCAGATTCGTGCAGCTCTGGATAAAGTCCTTGGGAATGTCCAGCGACAAGTTTTTGGACAGATTCAGGGTGATGATCTCGGCGGCCTTTGGGTAGAGGGCAATGGGGATGGCAACCAGATCGCGGCCTGCCAGATCAATGTGGTTGAACTTTGTCATTTTGTTGAAGCCGGGATCGCGATCCAGACTCGAGTAACCACCCAGCTTGCCCGGCAAGAATGTGAATCTCACCAGATAGCCGTGATCCTCGCGACCCAGATCTTCTGGCTTGTCCTTGTCGTTGTAGCCTGCCATTTCCAGCATTGTCTTCTGGATGGCAAGAGGTCGTTCTCCAGCGGCCAAGATGCGGCTCGAGCCAGTCTTGCGCATGACAATCTGATAGGTATCGAGCTCGTCTTGCAAAAAGGTCTTTTTGGCCATCATCTGGATCAGCTCGGCAGCAGTGGTGTTGAGGCCAGCCGAGATGACGGCAAAGGTGCTGTCGGCACGGAATATGCGCATAAAGTACATGGGGCCGGGGTCTTCGTCTCTTGGAACGTGGCCTTCGTCGTCGACCTCGCGAAGAGCGGCGACGTTGGAATCGGGAACTCTCTTGACGGCCCAACTGTCGGGGACTTCCCATGTGCCGGCTGTGTCTTCTTCCACGGGCTTTGGAGCCTCGAGATTGGGGGCATTGGGTGCATTGGGCATGTTCAGGTAGCCAGTGAAGATGTCTGTAGTGTTGATAGGCGGGGTCATGGGAGCGGTGCGGTCGATGATGCCTTCCATCGAGGTCATGTCAGTATCGAGATGCCAAAGCGCAGACGTATTGCGGACGGCGTCTGGTCTGGGGGCATTGGGATCTTTTGCATTGTACTCGGCGCTGGGTTCGGCGCGCTTGGGTCCTTTGAAGGGCAGTCTCGGGTGGTCTTTCTTCGTTAGACCCAAGGCCAATGGCTTTCCATCAGAACCCACAGGGCCTCTCTTTCTTCCGCTTGGTGCCGCCGGGGTTGCAGAGAGCGAGCCGGTGGATGAAGGCATGCTCTTCAGCGTGGCTTCTGCTGCTTTGTCCGTCTTTTTGCGGCCAGTGACGCGGTCGAACAAGGAACGCTTTCCGGCTTGCGGAGCGCTGGGCGAGCGTTGGTCGACCGAGGGATCGTACTGCTGGTTCTGCTGCATGCCGCTTTTCAAACTGCTCATGCTAGGAGAAGGGCTCAATGCACGCGGGCGGGCTCCGTTATTTCCCATCATGGGCATGGTCAGTTCCTTGCGGATAGTGCCCGGACGGCTGCTCATTATCGACGCGTTGTCATCGATGTCTTCGAGGCTGGTCTTGTGTTTGTGGCCAGGCAGGTGCAGACGATGGCGATGGCTGCCCGACGACACGGAGCCCTTGAGCGATCGCGCCGACGATTGCGCCGAGGAAGGAGCGCCTGCTGGTTGCGTCGGCACAGTATGGAACTGTCGAGCATTCGGGTCAGTCATGGGTCGCTCTTGCCGTCACAAGGGAAGCAATCTTACATTTGCTGGGGCAGGCACAAAATCCCAAGGAGTCACGTCGCTGCTGGTGGGAGTGCGTGGACGGGACGCTGCCGGGCTGGTGTTGCGCGTAGCCTGTGTGGCATATGTCGCTTGCGTGGCGTTGGACGGGTTGCGGCCTCTCCCGGGCGGCGGTTCGGGCGTTTCTTTCGGCGGCGGCGCGTTCGGATCGAAGTCGTCGCCAAAGAAGCCTGCCAGCTTCTTGTGGAACTTGGCTCCTTTGACACTGCGCTTGGAGGAGCCTGTCGATGACACGGTCATGGTGCTCGCTACCGAAGGGCGACGATCCTCATTGTTCCATTCCAACGACAGATTGTTCCCGTTGGACGGGACAAAGCCCGGAGACATTTGGGGAATATCATCGTTGGACGAATTGTAGAAGGAGTTTGTGAAAATGGTGGACGTGAGGTGCGACGGTCGATTGTGGCGGCCAAAGGGCGGAGGCGTGCCGTCCGTGGCCTTCTGGTGCGAGATGGAGGGCACACCCCCGGGACCGCCATCGAGGCTCGCCAAGTCTTTGCGATATTGCTCGAACTCGGGCGTGTCCCACGGCAGGGCAGCTCTGGACCGGCCATGCGTGGGACTGACGTGCGTGCTGGGCGACACTTCTACATCGGGCTCTCTGTTCACACACGAAACGTCAGCTCACGCGAAGCTCAGCAAACAGGCACGGCGGAAGACGACATACTGAGCCAAGCGCTGCGACTTTGACCTCTTGGGAGTGGTTTCGGGCATGGTGGTGACAGTCACTTGTCCGCCGCTCTTCTCGGGCCAGGACTCAAAGGGCGATGCGGTGTTGCGGGTCGTTTGGTACGCCATGGACCTCTCAGGCCATCAGAGTATCCCGTCTTGTTGTCCCGGATTGCACTGATCTATCTTGTCTTGTCCAGCTTGGCTTCGTACCGTGTGCGCTGATCCGATCTCTTTCCGACAGACCCGGGACTCGACCAGCTTCCCTCGACCAACTGTCGCCTTCTCTTCCTGGGCGCAAAGGAGTGTGGGTGTTCTTGTGTTGGGCGGTGGGCAATGGAGATGGGCTGGAATGGCGGCGTAACGTCCGGATCGGGGGTACTAAAGGTAGTATCCAACACTTTACACGAGATAGCAATTATGGCGTCACGGGGGACATGGCCAGAATTGCGTGGATTTAATGGTGATGGCAAGCAAAAGGGAGCACAGCACTAGGGGTTGAGAGAGATGAATCGAAACGTGGTCGGCATGCTGGATGATGCCATGTATCGACGGGCTGTAACTAACCACAACGAAGGCGCAACTGCTCCATCGCTTTTGGCACAATAACCCACGACCCCCCGCATCCAACTATCACTAGCAATAAAAGGCCAAAAGGCTCGGCTCGAAAGAGGATTCTCCCGTCATAGCCGTGCACTAAGGCCATCCATCTGCATGTCATGTAATTCGTGCTACTGCTTGCTGCTGCAACACTTCTGGCTTCCTGTGTTTTGGTTGCTTGGCTCTTCTCCTCATCCCGTCATATTGGGTATCCTCCCGCAGAAACGGTCGGATGGGGGGAATGAGAGAACAATGAATCTTGCACGTTCCTCAGCCCATGTCCCCCCTGCAAGGCATGATTCGTCCTTCACATCATGCCCCTTTCTTTCACCCAATCAAATCAAACAGTCGACGATTCCATCAAGAATGGAGATGCAGAAAAAGGAATCTTATGCGTCGGCCGTTGGTGAGAACCTCAACGTTGCTTACTATCTATTAATTCATCACCACCAAAAACATCTGCTTATCCGGGACGATCTTTTACTGCTTTCTGCTTGTTTATGCCTTGCGAGCTGACTCATATCACAAGTATAAAAAGCTGTCCCCAAGAATTCATGTGCCCCAACTGCCGCCTATCTTAACTAAGATCCGGGCGCCACAACCAGATCTTGGAAGATACAAAAAGCAACAGTAGTCTAGAGCGTGCATGCAAACATTCGTGCTGTTGGTAGTCAAGGTAGATCATCAACTTTCCGTCACAAATTCTCATCAGTTCGTAAAGGCGTGGATGGAAGTAGGCGCGTTCATCATGTTCGACCTCCCCTGTTGCTGTTGTTGCTGCTGCTGCTGCTGGCCATCCTTACCATTCCACCCGGGAAACAGAGCCCTCAGTCTGCTAAACTTGGGCTCGAGTTGCGGCATGCTTGGAGGCGCAGTAACATATGAGGGAGGAGGATGAGGTGTTCCTGCTCCAGCCTTGCTCATGTGGTCCGTCTGACCACAGACGTAGCCTAGGTTTGAGTGCAGTCGGAGGTAAACCCTAACGGCCAGACGCATTAGCTATCACATGCGACTTTTCCTGGTATGAAGGTGTTGCGATGTAGGTGTGTGTGTGTGTCTGTGGCAGTGATGAGACTTACTGGTTGTATTCTTCCGAGGCAAGAGCATCCGGCAATCCCTGGCTCTTGAGATGGGCGGCAGCCTGGGCATTCAGCGCACCGCCCTTCCCCTGGGACTGCAGCCTGTGCAATTCTTGCAGAAGCTCGACGTTAATGTCAAGCAGCAAAGCCATACGTTCCTTCTCTTGCGACACATTGATGGTCGGAGACGAGACGACTGAAGGAGAGCGCTCTAGTCGCGACTGTGGGGCAGCCATTGGTGATTGCTGGGGCGAGGCTTGTGCGACACCAGCAGTGATGTATTGTTGTGAGACGTGGTGGGAGGGAGAGGGCGCCGACATGGGCATTACGGCCGACGGCGACATGGACTGAGCATATGGCGGCGCATAGCCTGCGTACAATCAGCAACTTTGCACCACCTGGACATGCATGCAAAGAGACTTGCCTTGTTGCTGTTGGTAGACATTCTGCGCAGTGTGATTAGGCAGGCCACCAGGGGTGTTGGGAAAGCCTGCTTGGACTTGTGGTTGCTGTTGTTGAAGAGTTTGATGGCTGTTGTAGGAAGAAAAGGACTGCATATCTCTGGTCGGGCTCTCTTCCCCCGAGGCAGCAACAACAACGTACAGGCTTCGCTAGCAAAGACGTCAGTCGAATCAACCACGCTGACAGCCACGAGCCGCTACAAGTAGCTAGTGTAAACAAGGTAGCCTCGTTCTTTCCCAAAGGTTTGGTCGTCCGATCTTTGTGGGGGCGCTGCTTCCTCCTCCAAGCTCTTTCCTTGGCCTGCCTCACTGCGCTTTTCATCTTGTTGTCGCTTCTCTGCCTGTCTTCGCTTTGCAGGAGGCCAGCAGGCCTCATCGACCTTCTATTCAACAAGAGGCACGCGAATTGACTCGGCATCATGCCAGGTAAAGTTGCTTATCTTACTCATAATCCCACCACCTCGCACATGCACGTTGGCGCAATATCCCTCCTGCTAGACTTTAAACGTTGGCAAGGTTCCGACGACGGCCCAGGCTTCCCAAAGAATGCATCTCGCAAGATCGGACGAATAATCTGGCAGCAATTTCGAGTATGCATATCACTGACACGTTCTTCTCTATGTTTCGTGAATTTAGGAAGAGGAAGCAGTGCTTACTTCAAGGCTCGTTATAGTAGAGGTGGTGCTGGGAACTCTCAGCAGCACCAGCAGCCGCAGTCCGATCCTTCGACGGCATCGTCCGCATCATGGGCCCAGCTTTCGAGAACATTGGACTCGATTGATGGTCAACAATACGGTAAGTTGATATTGTCATCTGCCTTGCTCTATCAAAGGGCATTCTGTTCTCATTCTGTTTCTTGCTCAGGCGCGTACAAACGTCTGCTTCACACGACGCATTCGCATGGCCATCCGGACTTTGAGCTTTCCATAAATCACGTTCAAGCAGATGCTTTTGCTCCGCCATCTAGGATCAGCGTCCGTATGGACTGGGTAAGTCTCGAGGTTTTGATCCAGGAATATTCTGGTCATTATGAACATGGAATCCCAAGTCTAAGTCATCTTCTTCAAGGCCACGACTGGTTTCACAGATGACTACATTTTGTCCGACATACGACAAATCGCGCTAGCCGACTATCTATCCAGAGCGGCCGCCAGATTCATCCGAGAACAGCATCTTGATTGTTCAGTCTCTGGAAGTTCATCAGGTTGGTCAGGCCCAAAAGGTGGAGCGTTCGACATCGACGCCCCAGCCCAAGAAGTCTTGCCTCGGACAAGCGCTCTCATCGTATCAAAAAATGGCAAGAAAAGCCTCGAGATGCGCTTTACGGTCTCTTTGCCCGCCCGTGGACGCACGATCATGGGCGCAGAGGCCATTACGATCTTGTGTGTCAACCTCCCTGACATGGTCAAGGCGGTCATGTTCTACAAATCTCACGTGGCCGAGGAGCTCAAAGCTCACGTCGATTGTGTGGAGGATCAAGCGTACATGCGCACTCAACTCGAAGCAAAAAACCTAGTTGCATTTGTGGGAAACGGCTCAATTCTACCACGAGCCAGCGGAGCTTCTGCCAGGGCTATGACTGGCAAAAACGTAGTTGCGTTTTGTTCGCCTTCTGAACTTGAGATCGTGCTCAAACGAAAGCACGGCGATGACGTGCGCGGCATGGGTGTACCCAAAGGAGTCACCCTTTTGACAGGCGGTGGTTACCACGGCAAATCGACACTACTTGAAGCGCTACAACTTGGCATTTACAACTACATTCCCGGCGACGGTCGCGAACTCGTCGTAACTAACCCTGCCGCTGTCAAGATACGCTCGGAAGACGGTCGCAGCGTGAGCGGCACGAACATAAGTGCTTTCATCAAGAACCTTCCTGGCAAAAAGGACACAGCCGCGTTCACAGCAGATGATGCGAGCGGATCAACTTCAATGGCCTCGAACATCCAAGAAGCCCTCGAATTGGGTTCAGAGCTCATCATGGTTGATGAGGACACGTCGGCCACGAATCTACTTGTCAGAGACGAACGCATGCAAATGCTGATTAAGCACGAGCCTATTACGCCTTTGGTTTCCAAAGTACGTGCTCTTTACGCTCAATACGGCGTCAGCACCATCATTGTAGTAGGTGGATTAGGTGACTGGCTAAATGTAGCAGACAACGTGATTGGGATGCACGCATACACGCCTCAATTGCTTAACGAACAAGCAAGTATCTTGATGGAGAAAGTGCCGAGAAAAGTTGTGCAAGACGATGTCTACGGCGCACTGCCTGACAGGAAAATCAGCAGCTTCCCGGCTGGGATTCTCCACGATAAGACTCCATACGCGAGAAGAAAGGACTTTATCTCCGTCTTTACCGATCGCGCCTTGCAGGATCCGTCACAGAGTGAGGCCGGAATTGATATCTCGGCAGTCGAGCAACTGGTAGACGTATCTCAGACGCGAACAATCGCTCACTTTGTCCGCGCTCTCGCCGCAAGTGGAAGAGGGGGCAGTGTTCATCTCAAGCACGCCCTGAAAGATATTGAGGCAGAAGTGGGCCTGGAAAAATGCATTCTACCAACATTGCATGGAGGAGATTTGGTGGCAGTCCGGCGCTTTGAGTTGGGCGCAGCTGTCAACCGCATCAGAGGATTGAGATCACACGACGGCAATGGTAATGATATCACAGCATTGGTCAAAGATGAACTCCACGAAGAGGCGCAGACGGCGGGAGAAGGTCTTCACAAGAAGGCACGCATTGGCCATTGATCAAAGATGTGGGAATGTGCCATGAGAAGGAAGAGGCTTAGATGTTTGGGCTTGACGCGGGAATAAATCGGACAGGCGAGCACTAGGACGTGAAGGCAGATGCCTGGATATTGAGGCAGTATCAATGACCCACCCAGGCAATCGGATATGACTTGAAGGTCATTTGACATGATGACGGTAACTTGAGAGAGGAAAAGGCACGGCGCCAAATTTCCTTGGATAACTCGGCACGAAGAGAAGAGACTCGTTCCTTCGGGCTTCCATGCATAGAATAGAAGAAGCATACGTGTATGCAGATGCATTCAACTCATACTCTTTGATCGAGGTCAACTGATCAAGAGAGACAGAGAAACGGCGTTGCTAAGCCTTGGACGCATCCTTCAACGACGGGAAGCGCCGATCGTCGCTTGTTGGCGCTAGTACATTGAACTCACAAGACTAGACGGCGTCTTGGTTATGGGCCGCAATGGTCCGATTGATCCGGGTTGAGGAAATGCTCGAGTTGTAGTGGCGCAAATGCCTGGTGTGATACTGCCCTGCGCACGGAGAGTGAGTGGTGCGAGGCTCAAAGAAAGGCAGGGACTAAGCCAAAGCACAGCGTCCTTCGGCAACTCGGCAGTACTCGGCGCACGTAGCACTGCCCAGACTAGTCCGCAAGGAGTAAAGAGGATGCGGGGGAAGCTGTTATTCCCTTGACGTTTTGTTTGGTTCACATGTGTGTACTGTACCTTATCCAAAGGTGGCGGGTTGAAATATGTAGTGGCCATCATTGATTCTGTAGATAGTGGGTGGGAAATATGGAATATATAAGAGAGGCTCGCACCTCTTTTGTGCTTAGTTTCCATACCAAGGTCCATCTACTTTGCTCTTTCCCGGACAACGATTGCATTCCATCCTAGGATTTACTCATATCATCATCACTTTTACAAGTGCCCTAAACACTCATAGCGCAACGATGAACGGAGCACACGATACTTCGCACACCAAGCCGTCCACGGACACGGGCAAAGCGCCCCAACGCAGCTTCGAAAGCGGCAACGACGCTCTGGTGCACGACAGCGACAACCCGCTCGTCAAAGTCCAACCTCCCCGTCGCGAAGACCTGCAGCCCTCGTACGCCTCGGTCATCAAGCCGGACACGGCAGACGAGGGCTCGCACGACTGGTATGGCGGAATGATCAACACGCTGGGCTCTCTGCTGGGTAACTTGGGGGCCATCCCTTGCTGCATTTGCTGCCCC
The DNA here is from genome assembly GCA_017580825.2 of Aureobasidium zeae. Lineage (NCBI taxonomy): Eukaryota > Fungi > Ascomycota > Dothideomycetes > Dothideales > Saccotheciaceae > Aureobasidium > Aureobasidium zeae. Next base: position 73,674 of record JAGFJS020000005.1, read on the forward strand.
AACCCTTACAAGCCTGTCCATCAGGGCCAGGTTGGTTTGGTGACCAAGTTTGGACGATTCTCGAGGGCCGTAGATCCTGGTTTGGTCAGGATCAACCCGCTTTCGGAGCAGTTGATTCAGATTGATGTCAAGATCCAGATTGTTGGTGGGTTGAACACACAACAACATCAAGCAAAAAGCTAACCCGTCAAACAGATGTGCCCGAGCAGCAATGCATGACCCGCGACAACGTGAACCTGCGCCTCAACTCTGTGCTCTACTACCGCATCACCTCGCCGCACAAGGCCGCCTTCGGCATCTCCAACATCCGTCAAGCCCTCGTCGAACGCACCCAAACCACGCTGCGCCACGTCATCGGCGCCCGCGTCCTGCAAGACGTAATCGAGCGCCGCGAGGAGATTGCAGAGTCCATTCGCGAAATCATCGAAGAGACCGCCACCGGTTGGGGCGTCGAGGTCGAGTCCATGCTCATCAAGGACATCATCTTCAGCCAGGACCTGCAGGAATCCCTGTCCATGGCCGCCCAGAGCAAGCGCTCCGGAGAAGCCAAAATCATTGCCGCGCGCGCCGAAGTCGAGTCGGCGAAGCTCATGCGCCAGGCTGCGGACATCCTCAGCTCGGCGCCCGCCATGCAGATCAGATATCTGGATGCCATGCAGCAGATGGCCAAGAGCGCCAACAGCAAGGTCATTTTCTTGCCTGCGCCTAATCAGACGGTGCAGCAGCAGATGCAGATGGCTGATGCCGTTGGCGAGGGCCCCAGTGCTTATGGAAGTGCTGGCGCTCTCCCTGCTGCTGCTGCTGCCGCCAACGCGGATTACTCTAATGATTTTAGCACTGGTACTCAGGGCTTCCAGAGTGCTATCAACAGCCGTGTCGTTGAGAACATGTAGATGTTTTTTTTGACCCTTTTTCGACCAGAAGGCTCTCCCATGATTGGAGTGTCTCTTTGAGATCGAGGTTTGATGCCATGATGAAAGGATTTCTTTTCGTTTTAATTCGTTCGTTTCATGGATACCCCCTTTTTCTTCTTTTTCCCCTCCCTTTTCTCTCTCTCTCTCTCTCTTGATTATTTTATTTTATTTTGTTGTAGTTGACCCATTTTTGCCTACCCCCCTTCTTTACGATTATCAATCTAATTGCTCTTTACGCCTTTGTTCTTAGTTACTGGAACAGAATCATGTCTTTTAAACGGAGAAACGTGTGAAATATATTCCGAAAGATTTGGAAACAAAAGAGAGATATACGTTATTGGTATGGTATGATATGATTTCAAGTCAAAAAAAAACATACGATATATGTACACACGCCACTATGATCAAAACACCTTCACAAAAATGCCCACGATATAATATATCCAGAAACAACGCAAGCACCATGCAAACTTTTTCCTTTTCTACCCAATTTCCCCTCTAATCCTCCAGACCAATCCAACCCTCCTCGTCGTCGCCATCCTCATCATCCATATCAATCTCCCGCACATCATGCCCATCCCGCTCATCATCACTCTTCAGCAGCCTCATTCCGTCTCCCTCTCTCTTTTTCTCAGGCTGACTGAGCAAATACTCAACCATAAACTCATTACCCTCGCTGACGGAAAAAATCTCCTTCTGGATGCGCGCAACAGCCCTCTGCACCAATCTCGTCACCTCGGCGTACTCATGCTGGTTCTTCTTGAGGGTTGCGCCATGCGACTTCAGTAGCGATTGCAGCCATAGCAGGTTCAATTCCAGCAGGGGGGAAGAGTCTGATTGGATGGCGATATGGCGGAGCAGACGGGGGAGATAGACGACAGGGAGGGAGGCAACGACGAGAGGGATGTCGGGAGAGGGGATAGAGCGTTGGATGCGTGTGACGAGTTTGGGGTTGTTGAGACGGAAAGCCATGACCAGTGCCTTGAGGTACTCTTTCTTTTGCAGAGTCTTGAGCGTGTTTTGAGGCGTGATGTCGAGGTCCAAGTCGAAGGGGTCGAAAGCAATGGCGTTGGTGTCCAGGGAGTACACGAGCAAGCCTTCAGTGCTGGCGGCGCAAAATGAGCGGCCAGTGGGTGCGAAATTTACGCCTGGGACGCGGACTTCAGGGCCCAGGCGTCTTGAAGCTGCGTCTCCTCGTCTGGCGCCAGGGAGGGACTTGTCCATGCGGTCTTCGAGGTCAGAATTCTCGCCCGTGGTATCGATCAAGCCCTGTGGACCACCCTCGCCCAGATTCTTGGAGTTGAGGAATTCCTGTGTGCCATCGAGCGAGAGGTTGACGCTGACAGTGTATTTGTGGAGTAGCACACCTGATAACACATCATAGAGACAGATGTACTTGCTATTTCCAGACGCAACGACGACGCTGCCGTCAGTCGAGTAACTGATGCTGTTGAAGGATTTGGTGCCTTGTGCGTTGGCTGCTGTTTGGCGGTCTGTGAGTTTACGGCCACCGGAGACATCACGACGTCCGTCAAAGCCAGCTTCTTGTGTTCCTTCAGACAAAGACCAGAACGTTAGTTGGCCATCTAATGTGCTGACAGCGATTTGTTTTGAGTCGGGTCGTACGGCGACGCAGAGGACATCTGCTTGTAATTGAAGAGGTTCGCTAGTCTGTGTGCGCGCAAAAATGGACCAGATACGGACAGTGTGGTCCCAAGAACCAGACACCAGAGCACCACCATTTGGTGCGAACGCTAGTGTTGATACAGGACCCTCATGACCAGAAAGCTTGTCGAGCAATTGACCAGTCTGAACAGACCAAATGTGGATGTCGAAGCTATCGAGAGATCCCGCTGCCACAACTTCGCCTGAAGGGTCGACTGCGATAGACGAAAAGGAGAGACGGTCAGGGGCGGTGAAAGTTCGGAAATTTCGGTAACGTATCAAATCCCATGCGCGAATAGAGCCGTCAAGAGAAGCGGTAAACAGAACATTCCCTCGTTTCGCAAACTCACATGCTGTCACGCCTGATGTGTGTTCGGTGAATGTGACGATACAGAAGCCTGAGGCGACATCCCAAACCTTGATCTTGCCGTCATCGGCACATGTTATTATGCGGTCTCCAGACGGTGAGTAAGTGAGGTTGTTCAACGAGTCAAAGTGCCCCTGTTGCTTCAGAATATACGATTCAGATTGCCATTCCCAAACCAAGAGTTGACCAAGCTGTGAAGCACCAAAAGCGAGCCATTCTCCAGTCTTGTTGATTGTAACGAAATCAACATCGTTTTGTGAGATGCTAAGGTTGTGGATCTGATTGAAATCGGGAAGTTCGTAGAGGCCAAATGTACCGTTTGAGAAACCAGCGACCAGGAGATTCGTTTCTGAATGGAACTCGGCGCAAGTCAGATGGGCATCGTTTTGCATAAAGTAGTGTCTCTCTGCAATTCTCCATCGGAAATTCTCTTCAATGTCCATCTCATCTTCAGCGGCATTACGAGGCGGAAGGTATTGCCACTGGAAGAGAGCCCCATCTTTTGACACTGTCCAAATCGTCTCTTGATCTGCCGAAAACCATGCACCATGCACGCTTTGTCTGTGTCCTCCAAGAGTGGTGGGCTCGAAGCCGGCTTCGGGATCCAAACTCCAGATACGTGCCGTCAAATCCTTGGAAGCACTAAGGAAGAAGCGCGAATCGCTTGACCACTCAATGCTCTGTACTGTGTCATAGTGTCCAACGTACTCTCTGTGCTTGACGAAAGGCGCAAATTCAAGAGAGCCATCCTGCGTGTCCGAGGGAGTCGAGGGTGTCCTCCAGGTTTCAATCTTGCGTCCGAGAGCAACGGCGAAATGTTGGCCAGAAGGCGAAAAGACCAGCGACGAGACTTGACCCTTGAATGAGAAGTGATAGAGAGATACGCGACGGTGGAGGTGTGTGAGAATGGCTTGACCGTCTTCGTCGACTGTGAGGAGGAGGTTGCCCTTGGGGTTCAGAGCGAGGCGGGCGATATTACGGCGATGGGCGAATGGGAGAGTATGCGATTTGTTACTGGAGGAGATGATCAGTATTAGTCCATGACAATGCAGTCAGTAGGAGAATGCGCACTTGACAAGGTCAAAGACTGTGACGCGGTTGCCGACGGGCGACAGCAGGCAGGTGCCATCCGGGCTGAAGCAGAGGTTGCCTCGCCTATAGACTGTACCGAGTAGGTTGGAAAACTGTTTGGAGAGTCAATACACAAATCTCCCTGCAAAAAGGAACACAAAATCTCACCTTGAAATCAGTCTTCATCTTGTGTTTGTCTCGGTCGCAACTTCCAACATTTTTTCTGGCTTTGACCTGCAAAAGTCGGCAAGTCGGAGGTTTCTTCAAGACCTCCCCCACAAAAAAGGGTTCGCCTTGGGCGCACAGGCCACATAATGCAATTGGGCCCTTCGCAACGCAGGGAAAGGAGACTCGCTCGCTCTTGCCTGTATTGTTGTACCTGCTGTCATATCGCTCCTGCTTGATCCACCGTCGTTTGCACTGTCGCGCTCGATATTGCACAGCTTCTGTCTTGTTCATCACTCGTTCTACCTCCTCTAATACATTTCGGCACATCGCTCTCGACACCATGGCCGACTCTGCTTCGCCCATTGGCATTGCCAACGTAAGTCCCCTGCAGTCGCATGTATAGCATTTTGACTGACCTTCGTGTAGCTGCCAAACCAACGGTACAAACTTGCAACTCCATCCTCGCAGACTATCGACTAATGCTTCTCTCTCTTCAGCCACAAGATTGTCGCCAAGCGCGGCGCTGCCTTCACCATCATGGTCAGCTCATGACACAGCTCCAATTGCACCCACATCTGATTGACCCCCTATAGGTCGCTGGCGAGTCTGGTCTCGGCAAGACTACCTTCATCAACACCCTCTTCTCCACCACCATCAAGAACTACGCAGACCACCGCCGTCGTCACCAGAAGCAGATTGACAAGACTGTCGAGATTGAGATCACAAAGGCCGAGCTCGAGGAGAAGTTCTTCAAGGGTTCGTCGCACTCTTATACCTTGTGTGTCTTGTCGCACACATCCTCTGACAAGCTGTCCAGTCCGCCTTACTGTCATCGACACTCCTGGCTTTGGCGACTATGTCAACAACAGAGACTCGTGGCAGCCCATCATCGAGTTCCTCGACGACCAGCACGAGTCGTACATGCTGCAGGAACAACAGCCTCGTCGTGGCGAACGTATTGACCTCCGCGTACACGCCTGCCTTTACTTCATCCGCCCCACAGGACACGGCCTGAAGCCTCTCGACATAGAAGTCATGAAGCGCCTGTGTACCCGCGTCAACCTCATCCCCGTCATCGCAAAGGCCGACACCCTCAGCCCCAACGACCTCCTCAAGTTCAAGTCAAGAGTACGCTTTGATGTAGAACCGCCTGCATTTCCCCACATTCTGACCTCCCCCACAGATCCGCAACATCATCCAAGCTCAAGGCATCAAGATCTACTCTCCTCCTCTCGAAGAAGACGATGAGTCCGCCCTTAGACACGCTCAGACCCTCATCTCTTCGATGCCCTTCGCCGTCATAGGATCCGAGAAGGATGTCACCACCCCCGACGGCCGCACCGTCAAGGGCAGACAATACGCCTGGGGAGTTGCCGAGGTTGAGAACGAGGAACACTGTGACTTCAAGAAGCTTCGCGCAGTGTTGATTCGCGCTCACATGCTCGATCTGATCCACACAACCGAGGAGAACCACTATGAGGCCTACCGCGCCCAGCAAATGGAGACACGCAAATTTGGTGAGGCCAGGCCACGTAAGCTTGATAACCCCAAGTTCAAAGAGGAAGAAGAGGCCCTGCGCAAGCGTTTCACCGAGCAAGTCAAGGTCGAGGAGCAGCGCTTCCGTACTTGGGAGCAGAAGCTCATTGCCGAGCGTGACCGTCTCAACAAGGATCTCGAGACCAGCCATGCCACCATCAAGCAACTGGAGACCGAGATTGAGAGCATGCAAGGCAGTGCTGCTCGCTCTGGACGCCGTTAAGCGCTTTGTTGTTCTGGGAAAAGGTCCCACATTGAATCCATGGTGCGCACGCTTCAAAGATACCTTTCGTCTTTTTATTTAGTTTTCTTTTGACCCTGAGCTGTCATGTCTTGCAGGGGTGATTTCCCTTGCGACCACTGGCTACTGGTATTAAGCTCCTTATCTCACTCTACCTCAAGGAAAAAGTTCACTTAACCATCTAATATTTCGAGCTGTTGAAACTAATAACTCCATTCAAATACCAAATCTGACAGCTTCATATTATCTCAAACAGGTTCACCATCCTGCCATGCCTGGTCTAGACGAATTAGCTCCTTGTAGGTCACTCATATGAATCGTCTTCACTTCTTATTCACTGCCACACCGGACCAATGTCAAAGACGCATCGCGTCCCACGCAGCACCAAAGCCATCTACTCCAACAATTTCCGCACAACCCGCATCCTAACCAATCTCACACAAAAGCGTCTCGCTATGGCGGACAACAAGTACGAGCATAATATTTGGCGCCAGCCCACTGTTTTGTATGTGCTCCCCACGTTATGCTCTTGTGTCTTTGCTAAACGCGACCAGAAAAATCATCTGCAATTCTCCCGAGATGATCCACGTCCAGAGTCAAGGTGACGGAGAGGTGTTCCGCGCAACCATACACAAGGACCTACTATGTGTCTATTCTCCCTACTTCACTGCTGCGCTCAAAGGAAAATTCAAGGAGGCCAAGCAGAAGAAGATCGTCCTTGAGCTTGATCGCGAACAAACAAAGATCTTCGTGGGATGGCTGTACACAGGCTGCGTCCAAAACGACCGGACAAAGTTCAGCCCGGACATCTACGAGCTTTACGTATTCGCCGACCAGACGAACAACATAGCTCTGCGCCGGTCCATCATGGATGATCTCGTCACTATTTTTCATGATGAAGCTGCATGCAACGCTATCCCGGTATCTTTAGGACCCGTGCTCTATCAGCTGCCTAAATCTTCTGGACTCAGATTGTTCCTCCTGGACGCTTTGCTGGACGCTTGGTCCGAAACTTTCGAGCTCGAATCGGACCACGCAATCGATGGCATTGATATGATGGCCAAAATGATCAGTAAGTTCATTGAGCAACGTAGTTCGATGTACTCCGAAGAAGTTTTCCTCGAAATCATAACGCACCTTGTAAAACCAGTTGCACAAGGCGGAGATATACCTGGGATACATCGCTACTCTTGCGAGTATCACGAACATGAGTCTAAGGAGGAATGGTCAGCTAGTAAGAAACCCGGCCAAAGATGATGACTGGAAAGTTGCTAATATCGAGTATCTCAGCTTGTGCCTCGACACCCATCGTGAGCTCTGCTTTGACGGCAGGAAAGAATCCACCCACGCGCATTGGAAAGGTACTCCGCATAGTTATCAGGAGAGATATGAGGGGAAAGGCTAGGAATAAGAAGAGACGAGATGAGTCAGTCGTTGAACACTACAGAAGCTTCTGCAATAACACAGCTCAAGCCCATCCAAGGAGGAGCAGGTTGGAAGACTGCATTTGCAGACATATCGGGAAATAGCAAGGATTAGAAACAGCGATCGAAGGAAAAGCCAGTTTCCATAATCTTCTGTGACGGTTTGTGTTCATTACCATCAAACTTGACAGTATTTTTATACGTGCCGCATCCATCTGCGCAAGTGGTCTATGTGTAGGCATCCATCGCGTCCTACATGCAGGGTGCGTACATGCTTATACAACGATGATACAAGCAGCTTGCCTAAAGTTTCATACAATTGATAGTCTGATCATTTTCACTCAGAAAGTGGATCATGGCAGATGGCGAGAATGGGTCTGCTTCATCTTTTGTGAGTCTTCCTCCCAACACAAGACGCAGGACGGAAACACCACGAAAGAGTATGCTTGACACCTATGAGCGTGTGAAGGAGACTGGGAGCGGTGTTCCAAGACGAACTATTCTTCGGCCTAAGTACTGGCTCATCAGAATCATAAGCAATGGAAACAGTGGATTTATATGCTGACAACCACACCGGCTAAACCTGCTTTTCCCCTTCTTCATCGGGCAAGCTGACGCGCGAAGACTGACTTCCGATCTCATTCCACTGTTCTCTATATTCCCCTTTGTATTTGCCTTTAGTTTACAAAAATGACACTGACAATTGATCCCGCGTTTACAAAAGCGCTGCCAAAAGTTGAGTTGCATGCGCATCTCACTGGTAGCATCAGCAGGAAATGCCTACACGAGATATGGATGCGAAGGAAATCAAAAGATCCGGCTTTCAGACTGCAAGATCCTCTGGTAGCTATGCCTAGCGCTGCAGATGGAGGCATTGATGTTGCCAGGTGAGTCTTGTTCCCCTCAATCCCCTCTTGTTGTCTTGAGAGGGTAAAAATGAGGCGAGCAAATGTGTTCTATTTTGCAGTTTCTTCCCGCTTTTCGACAAGTATATCTATGCTTTGGTTTCAGATGAAGAGAGTATACGGCAAGCTACCACTGTGGTACTGCAAGACTTTATGGACGACGGAGTGTGTTATCTGGAACTGCGGACGACGCCTCGTGCCATTCCCACGGCTGGAATAAGCAAAGAAGACTATGTCAAGATCGTCCTGAAAGCTTTACACGACTTTGAGTCATCACTCGAGAGAACGAGAGAGGCCGTAAAACTGCACTCCCGACTGATTTTGTCTGTCGACCGCAAAAACACGCTTGAAGAAGCCTTTGAAGTTATCCGTCTGGCACTCAAGTACCGACACCTTGGAGTTGTGGGCGCAGATCTCTGCGGTAATCCTACTCGCCGACCAATCTCTCACCTGGCGCCTGCTTTTGCTGAGGCCGCAGCCAACAATCTGCCCATCACTTTGCACTTTGCCGAGATTGCCCAATCTGATACTCAAGAACTGGAGGAGCTGCTCAGTTGGAATCCGCAGCGGATCGGCCATGTCATACATGTGTCCGAGCATCTGCGTAGCATCATAAGAGAAAGAAAGCTGGGACTTGAGTTGTGTCTGAGCTGCAATGTGCTTGCGAAACTGAGTACAGGCGGCTTTGCAGCCCATCATTTTGGCGAGTGGTGGAGTGCTCAAGCGGGAGCAGAAGCAGCACGAATTCCCATTGCGCTATCTACAGACGACGTGGGTATCTTTGAGTCGCCATTAAGCAATGAGTATTTGCTTGCGGCTGAGTATTTTGGTCTGGACCGAAAGCAATTGGTGGAGTTGAGCAGGGGTGCTATGAGTGTGATTTTTGGGGGTGAGCAAGAGAAGGAAAGAGCGATGGAGTTCTTGAATGCTTTTGCGTTGACAATTTGAGAAAGGGCAGGAGCGACGACCGAGTATGTGAACGTGAACTTTGCCGATGCCTCCCAGGCTCTGACTTCTTCGTAGTGAATGTTTGGTCTGAATCACTCCGAGCTTTGCTTTCTCATTCACTTTTCTGCGATCTTCTGCGACTTGACACGACTTTCACGCCCATCCTCCAACTCATTCTTTCTTGCCGCCTTGTGCTTTTAACAGAGGACAGCAATAACAACAAAACAACATCATGGCCACCAATTCCGCTGGTCCTGCGCAATCCGCACCCTCTGCCAGTGCAAGTCCACCTGCTCTGATGCCATCTGACAATGCAACCCTTCCACAAGTCAAGAAGGATTGGCAGCGCAACATCTGGAGAAGCAAGACTGCTGTGTAAGTGACTGACCATTGGACTTCTGCTTTTCAATAAGCCGACAGTTATAGGGAACTTATCTCGACAGATCCTCAGGCGATAATCACGCTCCGCTCACAAGAAGACGATCCCTACGTTGCCGTCGTCCACAAAGCACTACTCTGCTATTTTTCACCGTATCATGACAGACTTCTCAATGGGAGTTTCGCAGAAGGCCAAACTTCTTGCACGAGGCCTGTGATGCTTGATGCCCGTAGAGCGATTGTCAACATCTTTATCAAATGGCTCTACGGAGGCAAACTTCCCACTCAGATTACGCCGAAGCAGGATCCAGAGCGCTTTTTGGATTTGTGTCTCCCCTTGACGGAGCTGTACATCCTGGCCGACTGGATGAATTGTATCGCTCTGCAGCGCGCCATCATGTCAGCGCTAATCGATCCAAAACGCAGCATGAGAAGGGGCCCTCCTGTCAGCGTTTTGACATTTCTATCAAGCTGCTCTCTTGAATCATCGCAGCTCTATCGCTGGTCTGCAGACCGTTACGCCGAGCACTGGAGAGGCTCGATCAAGGGAAAACGCGACAGCGACGCTGAGAACGACGAGGACCAATTGCCCCAGCACTTTTCCTATCGCGTTTTGCAACGCCGTCTGAAAAAGGACCATCACCGCAACGATAGTGAAAGATACATCGGCTATTCTTGTATCTGCTGCTACCACCCTTGCAGATACCACAACCACGAGAGTCCTGAAGAGCGCAAAGCCAGTAAGCTCAAGTAGGCTGACCTTGATATTACGACAACTGACAAGTGAATTCACGATAGCGTGCGAGACATCCGACCTTGAGTACGAGAAGGCTCTGGAAGATATTCCTGAGGACAAGCGTCAAAGACAAGATGAACAAGAGGACGCTGCCGGAGCAAACGCAAAGCGTATCAAGGTTTGAAATATGGGCTAGCATACTAACAAGGTTCCATGACATTCCCATCCTTGAGTTGGCTTCTCGAATGCGGTTCTGTATATCATGAAGTCAAAGTCCAGTAAGTCACATGCTGTCAAGCATTGATGTGATATCAAACTAACGCAAAATCAGCGTCTGAGATTTCGGGCATCAGCCTGACGAATTTGAAGAGGGAGAGACCTGATAAAAAAGAAATCAGCAAAAAGGAGGAAAATAATGACCACGAGCACGAATTTTGATAGATCAGGCAAATATGAGTGACGACAGTTTCTAATCGTTCCATCCTTAGGTAGTATGTGATTTTGCAGTGTGAACAAGGCAACGCAGGAGGGCCGAGCCCTACAAAGACGATGTATGTCTGAAAGAAGGCAACAACCTTTGGCGGCCTCTTTCTTCTTTGTCGGTTCCAATCACCTTTTTTTTTTCTTCTGGTAAAAGCATACCTAACCTAACAAAACTGAATTGTAGTGTATTAGCATGTTCTTATAGTTGAATGACTAGTCTCGGTAGAGTTTCGGCAATCAATGTGACCAGTGCTAGGGTTGCTTTTGTATGCATTATTAATTAATTATTAAGTACATGTAGGTTTTTGACATTAATATAACACTTACGTTATAGCGACGGAAACATCTTACTAGGTAGCTCTTCTACTATTTCTTCTTCTTAGGGGTAAAACCGTTGGGTGTAATATTCGTAATGAATCTATCTTAGAGAACCTATCTTCCTATAACTCTCCTTCTCGTTACGTGATACTAGGCCTCTATCGGACAATACGACGAACTATATACCGTACTATAAACCTCCCCTACCTACGAACTCGTCCCTAAGTTTATAATAACTACTACTAGCGTAACTACTACTAGCGTAACTACTCCTTTAGTATGAAAAATATGGGAGATACCGGAGCATTCTTTGACATGAATGCAAACACGGTTGTTTCTTTCAGAAAAGATGGAGGACGGAGAGATGTGTTTGCAACGAACAAGACGCAGAAGATTCCAGACAGGTTGGAAAGAACCCACTGATATCTGAATGAAACTGGCAGGATGACAGAAGTGTGGTGAGAAGTAGCCGATGACGAGTGAAAGGATTTATGAAAAGGCTGGCAATACTGTGAGTAGATGTGCTGGAGAAGGAGCAGAATCCGTCATCGTGCTTGCCCAACCAGTCAAACCTTGACAACGTTTATTCCTTTGTCCTGTCTGGTCTCATCCTCATCTTCTCGTTTGCACTTATCGTTTTCACAAGCACTTTCTCTCTCGGTCTTCTCAAGTTCAGAGTCCGATGTTCCGCATGCTGGTATCGGGCCAGCAGGGTTGTTGGCTATGATGAATTGTTTTCGCTGTTATGCTGTATTGATGTTTGATGAATGGAATGTAGAAAAGAGTTGTCAAGATTTCGAAAGTAGAAAATGACGATTTGCACAAGATTTCTCTCGATGAAGTTTTGAGAGTTGCACCTTCCGAAGTGAGGTTTGCGGACCTGATGTTCACTTGCAGGCAGGTGAGATGTTCGAAATTTGCGTCGTCTTATCCGTCTCGTGTACCAGTCAGCGTCATTCATGCAGCCGAATTCTGTGAACAAAGTCGACGAACAGCCACCCACACTATGTGGAAACAGAGAGAAAGTAATCCGATTTGGACAAGACTAAAAAAAAAGAAGAGGAAAAAGAAGCAAAGAGCCGAAACAAACATCTGCCATCAAGGAGAAATAAGAGCTCGAGAAAACCCCTCGTAGACCGTTAACGCTCAGCCCCACATAGCATCCTTGTTACGGCCGCTTCCATGCACTTGAGCAGGTGTTATGAGAGTTTTACTCCACGCCTCCTCGCCATCAATGAAGAGACGGTATCGCAGCTCAGATTGATCGGACGTCGTCGGGGAGGAAATACTGACGGCACCGAACTTGGAGTTTCCGTCGGGTATGTACTTAACACACACGTCTGTATCTTTATTCTCCGTATCGTAGGTGCGGACCGGGAGGTAGAACATGCTCAGCGGACTGCAACTGAACTCGTTGACGACCGCGCTGGCAGGCCACTTCTTGACCTTGAACTTGCGAGTCTTGTAATCGAAGCTCCTGTACTCTTCCTGTGCAGGAGGTGGGAAGGCAGTAGCAGCGAATTCATGTCTGTCGCCACTGAGGATGACAACACCGACACCGCCGCGAAGACCAACATCCCACATGGCTTCAAGGATGATCTGGCGCTCGCCGAGGTAGCCGCCCCAGGTGTCCTCGGTACCGAAGCCCCAGTTCTTGGTGAAGGGGATGCTCGAAATCATGACTTTCCATCTGACGCCATTAGCGACAGGGGCTGCAAGCCAGTCGAGCAGATCCTTAAGCTGCTCGTCACCCAGCATACTCTTCTTGTAGTCAGGTTGGTTGTGATAGTAGGTACCGTCAGTACCGTCGAACGACATGCGGTAACGGCGAGTGTCAATCATGAAGAAGGATGCAGGTCCCTGGTCGAATTGGAAATAGGTGGCGCCAGGACGGACAGGGTCAGGATTGACAGAAGCTTGATAATGGTGCCAAGGATCGACGGCAGCTTCGTAGACACCTGTGGTGTTCTTGTCCCAATCATTGGCAATCTCGTGATCGTCCAAGACATGAATCCAGGGCAGCTTGGCCTCTGAACTCACAGACTTCCATTGAGGTGAGGAGTAAACCTGACGATATTCTCTGCGGTATGACTCGACATCGCTGCCAAAGCGTCTGGGAACATCGGCGTAGATAAAGTCGCCCAGGAAGACCATAAAGTGAGCTTTCAACTTGGGCAAGAGGCGGGCCAGATGATCGAGACCAGGGATGGAAAGCGGGTGTTGTAAGGGGTTGTAAGGGAATCTGGGTTTGATGCAGGAAGAATGCAGAAATGTAAAGACGTCGTTATTGCGAGGGGCAGTGCGACCAGTCCTAGGGGCGGTGACGAACCAGCCAGTATGATTGTTGGACGAGGTATACTGGTATGTGGTGTCGGGTTTCAGTCCTGTCAATTGGAAGACGGCCGTGTAGTCAGTGCTGGCGTCAACGTGGATGGCGTTCTGAAGGTGCTTCCAGGACGACTCATGATCGCGTTGACCGTCATCAGGAGATTCACCCGCGTATCGATAGTTCATGCGCAGAGGGTGTTCCGAACTGCGAGGTTCTCTGACCAGAAGCTTTGCATCTCGATCCGAAACATGGCCCAGACGCACAAAGGAGAGATCGTGGGCTGGATGGAGCAGTGGCGCGCGGTAGACCAGATCAGCCACCATGGCCAGCAGAGCGACATTGGTGAGGAAAGTGACAGTAGACCAGAAAAGTGAGCTTGGGCTGGGCATGCCCGTCAAGAGGCTTCGCAACACCTTGGGATCCTTTTCTTCGACAACAAATGTCTCGCGAACCTCAACCTCCTGCAGTGGCTCTCCAGTCTGAGGGTCCATTAGTAGTTCATCTTCATCATCACTGTCATCGCGATCAATGGTATCCTTGGTGATTATGTCAATCTCATCCGCGACAAGCTTGTAAGGACTTGTATGGGTGAATTGGTAGAAGAATGATGTGGCGTAGACAAAAAATGCCGTTAGAACGATTGGAGGTGCATGCTGGACAAAATCAGTAAGCGAAAACATTGTCAAATCGTAGCATCACCAACATGGCCAGGAATCTGCCAACATTATCAGCAAACTTGATCAAGAAAGCTAGTTTATCAGGTCAACGCACCCATCGCAAAAAGACATAAGAGGCCAGTCGCAGCACTGTCGAAGACAGCACCGTGGTATGACGTGAGATGGTGGTCGCCATGTTGAAGACGTTTCTCTGAAGACCTTCCACTCTCGAAAAGCAAAAGACTTGGGTGCGAGTGAAAGCTCAAGGAGCGCGTTCGCGACACCAACACGAGAGCAACAGTATGACGTGTATTGGACAATCACATGTGATACATTTTTCTGGAACGGCGGGGTTCGACTATGCAAGTTTTATGCAGCTTTTGTGATTAGCTTGTTTCAGCTTGTGCAGAGCTGCATCCCAAGGAGAACTACATGTACCTATTTTTACAGATTTACAAAACACCTATTGTTCCTTGTCCCAGTCCGTATTGCGCCATGAGATGTACATTCGAAAATCCTATTTTTTGGCATCGTTGTATTTTCGCCATGTACGCTCGTATTCCTTGGCCTGCTTCATGTATTCATCAGAGCGAGTCTTGCTCTTTCGCTCGCCGATTCGTCCAGTAGCCAATGCGATGTTTTCTTGCATGGACTTCTTCATGGCGTCGACTTTCTCGCCTGCCTGGTCGAAAAGACCATAGCCTTTACCCTTGGCGCCGTCAAAGGGGCTCTGAGCAGCCTGAACGACATTGGAGGGGGAGGCAGCAGGAGTCTTCTTGGAAGGGATCGAGCTAGGTGCAAACTTCAAGTTTGGCGCTTGGTAGGTGGGTCTCTGAGCGGATGGCCTTGGCTTGACATCGATAGTCTTGAACTTCTCCTTGGCGAGTCCAGCAGCTATAGCATCGCGCTGAGCCTGGGCAGCGTCTAGCATTGGACTAAGCCCAAGAGCGCGACGCACACTGGGACGCTGGATGATTCGGGCCTGACTAACACTTACCAAACTGCTTGCGCAAAGCCAGATGTTGAGGCCAGCTGGTAGCCAAGCTGTGGTGAGGAAGATGATACCGGGAAAAACCCAGAGGAAGAAGGGCTTCATTGTCTCGGTCATGGGTTGGCCGGTCTCACCGCCCAGACGGAAGATTGCGTGCAGAGAGCCTCCCATAATGGCAGGGAGCAAAAAGTAAGGATCGCACTCGGTCAGGTCCATGATCCAGAGGAAACCGCCAGTCTCAAGGCCAGGCACAGGAAGATTGGCCATGGCGCGTAGCAGACGAAAGGCGCAGAAACCAAACACACCCTGTACAACCATCGGCATCACGGTACTCAAAGTGCTGACGCCAGCGGCCTTTTTGATTGCCAATTGCTCCTGTCGTAGACGCATAGCATTGACCCTGTCACCGTCCCTCATTGACTGCAACAGCTTTTCATTCAAAGAGCTGATCATTGGCTGGATCGCGCGCATCTTTGCACCATTCTCACTTGCCCCGATGAACATAGGTACCATTGCCAGGCGATATAGAATTGCAGTTGCGGCGATGGAGCCCCACCACGGCAGACCAGACAAGACGTGGATGTGTTCCAGTGACCACTCGATCATGGCTGTGGGCCCCCAACCGTAGTCCAGACCGATATCTTTCAGATAGCCGAGCCTTTCGGGCATGTTGGCGAGTTCATCGACCACGTCGACGTCGAAGAGGCTGCTGTCGGACGCAACAGCGTCTGGTGGCGGTGAGACGGGGGCAGCGGCCGAAGGTGCAGCAGGTGCTGATGTCGAGGCAAGACGAGCATGTGCGGCGAGCGAGACGATTGAGCCTTGGAGAATTCGGCCTGTCGAGCGCGAGTTGAGGGCAGCCAGCGGTCGCGAGGGACTTGAAATCTAGACAGTGTAAGTTGAGGCACCCGACATGTTGATTACGTTGACATACGAATCTGTAGTTGAGACGGGCGCCTTGACGGACAGCGCCCGCCAGTGTCCTACGCGGCATCATCATGGCTATGGTTGTTGACGTGTTTACAATAGGCAATGCTCCACCAACTTTTTTCCAGCCGTCCGTCCCTTCTTCATCTTCGACATGCCCTTCCATCGGAGTTTGCCGCGCCTTCGCCGCAAATTCACCCCCGAATCTGCTTCCTTTCTACCTCTCAAGCACCATTGATTGACACGACGAGTATCATCTCAATCACTTCCATATCATCATTTGGATTTCTCTGCAGATAATCCCATCGGCGCAATCGACACGTCACGTGAGGAAGAGGATGTGGTCTCTGCGACCCTGTCCTGCAAATTGGTCTCTGCCATCTCGCCAATCCAGCTCAGCATGTATGATACAGTATTCTGAGTAAATTTCTGTAGAGTCATACTCGAGTAGAGTTGCAATTGGGTCTCAACTTTGTCTTCCCGGTCTTGCTTGCGATACAATATGATAGGTAGGTACTTCAGAAAGAAGCCTCGGCACGTCAGCTTCTCCGCTCCTTCTAGTTAACCATGTTCATCTATCAAGTGACGTGCTCACTCTCTTTCGACCATATCCTCACACCCGCTATCATAGTAGAGATCTTACCTCTACCTTGTCGCCACTTATATCTAATCAAATCTCATCTTACCAACTGACCAATCTCGGACTGCTCTCATACCCAACGACTCACCACCAAAACCTGCATATCGAAATGTCGGAAACACCCATCTTAATCGGTGTAGGCGACATCATCAATCGTCATCTCGAGGTGCACCATGCAGCAGAGCCCTTGACACTAATGCTGGACGCCATAACAATCGCCCTCCAAGACACGGGTCTCCCTGCATCTTCCCTAGCCAAACTTAAAACACAAATCGACAGCATAGATGTGATCAACACGTGGACATGGCCATACACAGACCTACCAGGCTTGCTATCCGAGAAGCTCGGCATCAAACCAAGACATAGCTATAACTCACCTAACGGAGGAAACCAGCCTGCAAAACTAGTCGATGAAGCTGCTCAGAGGATAGTGAAAGGAGAGAACAAGCTAGCGGTGATAGTAGGAGGAGAAGCCCTGGCGTCTCTAGCCGCCTGCGCAAAAGAAGGAGCCTTGCCACCACCAAACTGGGCCAATGTCACAAAACCTCCAACAGAAGTCTTTTCACCATCGGAAAGAGACCTCCAACCAGGCATGGGAGCGAGCCACAAGATCGGAGCGCCTATCCAGGTGTATCCGCTTTTTGAGAATGGCTTGCGTGCGAAAAGGAGTCAATCACTTCAAGAGAATAATACCGAGAGTGCGAAATTATATGCAGAGTTTGCTCAGGTGGCCAGTAAAAATCCTTTGGCCTGGCATTTTACTCGGACGACAGAGACAGAAGAGACTATTGGACGTGTCTCTAGTCGAAATCGCATGATTTGCACTCCTTGTATGATCAGCCATGTACTTGCTTGTTGTATGAACTGATCTTCTCTCGCAGATCCGCTATTGATGAATGCCTTTAACACGATAAATCTTGCTGGAGCAGTACTGTTGACATCAGTCTCCCACGCGCGAAGCTTTAATATACCTCGAGACAAATGGATCTACTTAATAGGTGCTGCTGGCACTCAAGACAGCGATGACTTCTGGCAACGACCAAACTTTTACTCTAGCCCAGCAATCAGCAGAACATTGGATGCAGGCCTTGACGCATCTGGACTCGACAAGAATGAGATAGACATGTTTGATTTCTACAGCTGTTTTCCCATTGTTCCCAAGATTGCGTGTCTGCATCTTGGAATGGACTTCTTGAAGCCTCCGAAACCAATCACTCTACTCGGTGGTCTGACGAGTTTTGGAGGAGCAGGGAACAACTACTCGATGCATGTGAGTGTCTCTTGTGTTATGCCACCTCGGCAAATCTGACAGTGGACACAGGCGATCACAGCAATGACTAGAAAGTTGCGTGAAGGTAGAAGCGGGAGCAATGGACTGATTCTGGCGAATGGCGGAGTCATGACATATCAGCATGTCATCTGTCTGTCGTCCAAATCACGTGTGGATGGTCAGCAATATTCTTCTCGTAATGCTGAACCCTTGACTATCAGCAAAGACTCGGTACCCATAGTGGACGAGATAGCCGAGGGAGAAGCGATAATCGAGGTATGCTCTGCAGCACCTGCCGAGGCGCTCATCTACTGATTGTTGAATAGACATACACTGTTGAATTTGACCGCAAGAACCAAGCCGCGCTTGGTCATGTGGTGGGGAGACTGAAGGGGTCAGGACACCGCTTTGTTGCGAACCACGGCGATGCAACAACGTTGAAGCGTCTTGCAAGCAGGACAGAGGAGCCCATCGGGCAGAGTGGCTTCGTACGTAGAGATGGGCAGAAGGCAGGGCGCAACCTGTTTTTCCTCGACACAGGCACGAAGCTGTAAGTGATGTGGAGTACCTAAGTTCTAGTATAACGGAACGCCAAGGCGCATTTTACCTCCCTGATCCAAACAGACTTACCGGTCAAGGCGGTGTGATGTTATACAGCTGGAATGATGGGAGAAATATGACTCGGGCAGCAGCTATGTACTAGTGGGGTGTTTACAGTCTGACACTGGTGAATCGAAAGAGTCGAGATTCACACGGGTGACGGCGTCACCGACAGCGGGCTGAAGCAAATGCGGCCAGGTGCAGGACACGGTGATGTGCAGCTGAGATACCTTCATACAAACGCGTGAGGAGAAGCACACACAAGTCGTAGCTCTTGATTAGCCGCTAGCATGTGACAGTAATTTACAGAGGCGCGTGGACGGAATTGCTGCCCGTCAGCGGTGCCGTGTCGAAGTTAAACACAGTGATGGAGGTGACAAGCGATCAATGACGTTGGCCAACCCCACCTGCCCATTCTGTGCATACAAACGTATTCCTCCGCTTTCATCGTCTTTGTCCCATCCTTGCACTCCACAAACACAAACATAAACACAAACAACGGCACGACCGAATCTGCATCGCACTGCCACATCTCTCACAATCGCATCTTCGCGTCAACAGCCGTCCAAGAAACACAAAGCAACATGGACACATCCCGAACATCGCCCTCCGAGGCATCTGTGAGGCCCAAGGGTTGTCGCGCTCTTGCTCTTCTCTGGTCATGATTTTCTAGCTAAAACTCCCCGCAGGTATCCTCAAGAACAACTTGTCCTACATGGACCACCACAACTCGTCCGAACCCTCGTCTCCTCCAAACCACACCGCAGTCCCAGACACAGCAGCACCCAGCAACGACCCCCACCGCCCTCCCATGCCCAACCGCGAGATGTCCGAGAAGGAAATCGTGCAAATGAACACCGAAATCAACGCCGGAGGCCGCCACAACTCGTCGCACTCGCGCGCTTCCGTGTCGCGCCGCCAATCAGACGGCGAGCAAGGAGGACAAGGCGGCGCCAACAGCAACCACGCCGACGCAAGCCAGCAACAGCCCGGCCACCTGTCGCCCAGACTCAAATGGGACGAGGGGAACCTCTTCCTCAACGAGAGCCAAATGGGCGGCAAGATGAAGATCGACGAGCCCAAAACACCCTACGTGGGTCGCTACAACCCAGACGACGATGAAGAAATGGCAAACATCGACCCCAACAAGCTCGTGGTCGACGAACTCGACAAGGCCAAGGAGCTCGAAGGAAACGGGGATAAGTCTGTCGGCAAGTCAAAGCCCCGTGAGAATGATATCCCTGATCTCGATATCGGAGAGCCAGAGCAAGAGGCGCTTGAGCGCAGGCATAGCGACGGAGAGAGGCGAGTCGTCGTGGATCCTGACCAGATGGACATCGACGGCGCGAGACATGGGGAAACACCCGAGGACATCCCTGACGAGGAAAGGGAAAAGCACAAGAAGTTTGAGAATATGAGAAAGAGGCATTACGAGATGCACAACATCAAGGACTTGCTCGGGTGAGTAGTGTTTTTCCTTCTTCTTCTTCTTCTTCTTCTTCTTGTATACCTGGCAAAATTGCTGACGATGAGCGTGATCAGACATGGCAGCGACGATATTGACGACGAGTGATACGATTACGGCCTTTTTTTCCTTCAGACCTCTTTTTTTCTTGACGAGTAAATCCTTTTTTAACGATGTTTTTTTTTCTGCTTTTTCGCATCTCTTTTCCCGTCTCTCCCGCAAGGGGTTTCCTCCCGTGTGTGTTTTTGTTTGTTTTTTATTTCTTCCTTTAGCATAGCGGCGCACAAGAGGGACATTTCTGGGGACGGGAAAGGGAGGAGAGGCGAAATGATGAAAAAGAAGAGAAAAAAAGAGAAAAACTAGGTATGAAAGCTGGAAGAAGAAGAAGAAAAAAGAAAAACATAAGTAATCATAAAGCTGGAAGAAAAAGAAGAAGAAAGAAAGAAAAAAGAGTAGGCAACAACAAGTGATTGATTGATGAAATGGATTGGAAGAGAATAATAGGATCATGAAATTCACGAGCAGGTTCTTTTTCTTTTTCTTTTTTTCTTCCACCCCTCCTGCTTCTTTACTTTTCTTTTTTCCCCCCCTATTTCCTCTCTCTCTCCTGCCTTTTTTCTGTGTTTTTATTTTATTTATTTTTATCTTTATTTATTTTTATCTATTTTTGTCTTTATTTATTTTTATCTTTATTTATTTTTATCTTTATTTATTTTTATCTTTATTTATCTTTATTTATCTTTATTTATCTTTATTTATCTTTATTTATCTTTATTTATCTTTATTTATCTTTATTTATCTTTATCTATTTTTATCCATTTTTGTCTTTATTTGTTTTTATCTTTATTTATTTTTAACTTTATTTTGGTCTCTATTCTCATTCTTATTTTTTATTTATTTCTGATCTTTCGCTTTCTGCGTTAGCAAATTTGGACGCTTTGTACCTAGTAGTACACAAATACCTCTCATAATCGCTGACCTATCAATCTCTCTTCTCACTCACTTACTCTCTCTCTCTTTCTTTTTCTTTGGTGTGTAGGGGTTTCCTTTCTTTTTTGTTTTGTTGGAAAACGATTGATTTCCCAAAGTATGAACGGGGCTGCCTGCATCCTTAAAAAGGCATGAGACAGATACTTCCGCACACTGGCTAGTGTTTTTTTTTTCTTTTTTCTTTTTTCTGTTTGGACTTTGCCATCTCTGTGTACTGACAATACAATCGCATAACCCATTTCTCCACCATACATGTAGTCTGAACGTATAAAGGAAAATGGGGTTAATATGTCAACCATGATGCTCACGATGCACACATATGCTACAAACATCCGACGCTGACGGAATGTTCGCCACCACCAACCTCAAAAGAGGCGTAAGAATCCTCCAGAACTACCTGCACAGACTCCAGAATCTGCGCCCCATCTTTCCACAGCAAGTCTCCGTTCAGAATGACCGCGATGCCCTCACCAGACGGCACGGGCACGGAAATGACGCCCTTGCTCGAGGCCGGCGAGACGACAGAAAGCGTGAATTTCCCAGAGGCGTCGGCTCGTCTCGTCCAAGCCACCTTGATGGGCCCATTCGGAGTGCCGACCTGCCCGTGAGCCCAGGTCACGTCACCGGGAACGGGCTTGATTGTCCAAGAAGAAAAACCCGGTCCCGTAGGCATGACGCCGAGGACAAAGTTGGAAAGCAAAGGGACGACGCCGGTCGACCAGCCGTGCGCAAGAGAGGTGTAAGGTCCCTCGTACTTGGACCCGTTTTCTCCGATCCCTTCCCAGAAGGTGATGCCCGGATCCTGTGACGACATGTACCCGTAGAGTCTCCTGATCTCCTCGAGCGCAGAGTCTGCCAGTCCCGTCAGGAACCGGGCCCTGATCTCAAAGTAGGAGATGAAGGCGTACACGCGTTGCGAGAAACCGGCTCCCGTGGCGTCATTGTCGTAAAAGGCGTTTCCGTAGAATCGTGCGTTGTTGTTGCTCAGGTATGCCAGTACGGCCATTGCTGAGTCTTTGGTTGTTGCTCCACTGACGATGCTGATGCTGTTGCCATCTTGCGCATGTGAGATGCCTGGAAGCGTGTCGAAATAGGCCCCGCGGCTCTTGTCCATGAGATAACGGTTCATGGCTTCTGTAACATTTTGAGCCCGCTCGGTCCAGCGCGCCGCGTCAGCTTCGCACCCGTCCATGAACTGCGCTATAGTCGCGGCATTCTTGAGTGCAAGGATGTAGAGCGCATTGTAGTAGGTCACTGGTCCAGATCGAGGAAGGAACGCGTAGTCACCGTAACCTGCAGAACCCCCAAGGCCTTTCGTAACCAGTCCGGTTATATTGTCTATGGTGGATAGATAATAACCATCCAAGACTTGTACAATGTTCGGATAATAGGTTTCAATGTACTCATAATCTCCGGTGTACATGAAAAGATCGTGTCCACAGATCACCCACCATAAGGGGTAGTCAAAAAGGCCCAAGGTATAGTCGCCACTGGCATTCTATCAATACTACCCGCAGGATCATGTTGGAAAGGATACTCACATGCTAGCAGGCGGAATCCAACCATCGGATCGTTGATGATCTCCGAGATCAGCGAGAACATTTCTCACCGCAATACTAAGATTGTGTGAGAGATAGGTAGTGAGACCTGCGACAGCTAGATCCCCGACGTATGGGTCTCTGTCTCGCTTGGCCCCGTCGTAGGCAACCAACTTTCCTATGAGGCTGTCGCTTCCTGCTCCTCTTGGATCGGTGTCGTTTGCACGAAAGGTATCTATGCAAAGGTCGTTGGTATATACACCATCGTACCAGAATTGATTGAGTTCCTCGTCGGAGCTTTCAAACCATCCGGTGTAGGTATCCGGGGTGCCGAGGAATGAGGTGAAGTTTAGGTTCAAGAAATCGATGCGCACCTCCCCATATGATGAGGTATAAGGAGCATCTTCTGGAATGGCATCAAGAGAGATTTTGACGTAGCGGAATCCATGTAGGCCGTCTGCACACACTTTGTTGCCCTCATACAGACAGCCGTGGTCATCTAACCATGTGACGGGTTTGGAAGGTACAGCAAATTGATCGGCTCCATTTGTAATACTGTCGCCATTATATGATCGAGTGAAATCACTGAAATTGGTGAGATACTGCAAGGATTCTGAAAAGGCCAGGCGAACGCCAGGTGTATTGTTTGAGGCCCCCGCAAAGGAAACGGAGAGGAAACCAGCGATATTCTGACCAAAGTCGACAACGATGGTCGGCGGAGTATCTGTCTCGTTGGGTCTGGAGAGAATAGTTGGCTCGCCACCACAGGTCAACAAGCCCTCGGGGTTCTTCACGCTGCCTAGAGTGAGGTTGGAGACGATGCTCACAGGGGAGACCAAGGCTTGGTTAGGAGATCGAATATATTGTTGCCATGTTGGCGCAGGACGCGTCTCACTGAGTATGACTTGCTCACCTCGACGTCTTGGCCATGCGGTCAGGAGCAGGGCACTCGTCGTCCAGTTGATGAGTGCTTGCATTTAGAGATGATGAGGCGGAAGCTTTCCCCGCATCTACGAATCAAGGTGTTGGTACCTGCCGTTTCAGGCACGCGATGTCGGTGATTGGCGGGTGCTAAGTCCGAGGATGGAAGGTGCGGGTGACAATGTGACGATAACATATATTGCTCCTTCCCTTTTGACACGTTTGTTCCCTTTCACCTTTACACACAACTGCGCCTCGCTCTTGCAACCCGAAACTACAAAGTGTTCACAAAACATCATCAACAACATGGTCAAGAACATGCAGGGCCTGTCTCGCAAGACGTCGACACAGTCGTTCAACCAGCACCAGGTCAGTTCACCGCCGCCAATGTTCGATTTCCCGCTACACCTCCGGGAAAGAGTCGAGAAAGAACGGGAGATCAGCGCATACGGCGACTACCTCAAGCAACTGGAACTTGTGCACGAGCAGAGCAAGCAATGCCTGCGCATTGAGCAGCAGAAGCTGGACAGCATGCTGCAGTCGGCTACTCAGCACGCTCAGTCGTGGCCCGCCGCCGTCACCGAGCATGTCCCCATTGTGGCCACCACAGAAAACGCCGAGTCGTACGCTAAGCCCTTTTGCAATTTCTTGACCGACAACCCGACCGTGTTCCACGCCGTCGACAGCATGGCTCAAGATCTCAAGCGCGATGGCTTCACCAAGCTGAGCGAGAGGGACTCGTGGCATATTGAGGCCGGCGGCAAGTACTTTGTCGAGCGCAACGGCAGCAGTTTGATTGCCTTTGTGGTGGGCGACGACTACAAGGCTGGCAACGGAGCTGCTGTTCTCGCTGGCCACGTCGATGCTTTGACAGCCAAGCTGAAGCCCGTCAGCAAGACCCCCAACAAGGCTGGCTTCATTGAGCTGGGCGTTGCTCCTTACGCGGGCGGTCTTGGCCCAACATGGTGGGATCGTGATTTGAGCATTGGCGGCCGCGTGCTGGTCAAGGAGGGCCACAAGATTGTCACCAAACTTGTCAAGCTCGGCTGGCCCATTGCAAAGATCCCCACCTTGGCCCCTCACTTTGGATCTCCCGCAAACGGTCCGTTCAACCTCGAAACGCAGGTCGTGCCCATCATCGGTCTCGAGTCGTCGGCAAAGTCGCAGATTGGACCGCAAGCAAAGGCTGGCTCATTCGCCGCTACTCAGCCCCCTCGTCTCGTACGTGCCATTGCAAACGAGTTGGGCGTTGCTGGAGATGCCATTGTCAACTGGGAGCTCGAACTGTACGACATCCAGCCCGCCACTCTCGCCGGTCTCGACAAGGAATTCATCTCGGCTGGCCGCATTGACGACAAGCTGTGCAGTTGGGCTGCCCTCGAGGCCCTCAAGCAGTCTGCCCGCAACGGCACCGCAGGCTCCGGCATCATCAAGATTGTCGGTCTCTTTGATGACGAGGAAATCGGCTCGGGGCTCCGACAAGGCGCTCGCGGAAACTTCTTGCCCATTGTAATGGAGCGCGCCGTCGGCAGTCTGGCAGGCCAACACCCGGCATCCGACCTCATGGGCCGCACCTACGCAAACTCGTTCCTCGT
This sequence comes from Aureobasidium zeae, assembly GCA_017580825.2. Classification (NCBI taxonomy): domain Eukaryota; kingdom Fungi; phylum Ascomycota; class Dothideomycetes; order Dothideales; family Saccotheciaceae; genus Aureobasidium; species Aureobasidium zeae. The sequence goes on from JAGFJS020000005.1 coordinate 98,750, forward strand.
CTCGTCGGACGTCACCCACGCCGTCAACCCAAACTTCGAGTCCGTCTATCTCGCCAACCACGCTCCCCAGCTCAACGTCGGCGTTGTCGTGTCGGCCGACAGCAACGGCCACATGACCACCGACGCCGTGTCCACCGCCATCTTCACCCGCTGTGCCGACAAGATCGGCGCGGCCTTGCAGGTCTTCCAGATCAGAAATGACTCGCGATCCGGCGGTACCGTCGGTCCCATGTTGAGTTGCGCTACCGGCATGCGTGCTATTGATGCCGGTATCCCGCAGTTGTCTATGCACAGTATCAGGGCTACCACCGGTGCTTCCGATCCTGGATTGGGTGTCATGGCGTTCCAGGCTTTCCTCGATGGCTTTGAGAGCGTCGATGCCGAGTTCAAGGAGTAGAGGACGTGTCTTTTTTCATCGCATTCCTTCTGTTCTTTTTCATGTATAACTAACTCTATACCATGGCGGCAGTTGCACTTGGATACCTTTAATGTAATTCCATCGAGCCGAAATTGGGACTGATAGTTGCCGTACATCCCCCTTTTTTTTATTATTCATGTCTACATCTCATCAAAGCGCTTCTTCATTGCTGCTACATCTCTCTACGTATGCATCAGAAAAGAAGCACAAAGATGTCTTGGTCTCTACTTGGAATGACCTCTCTGGCTATCAGGGCCAATACCTTCCTTCATATAATCGAGAGCAGCAAGCATCAATAATGGTAGCCAGGGTAGTAGTAGGGCGATGACCAATACAGCAACGGCCAGCTCTACTGACCGTTCACCGGGCCTCCTGCACCTCTACCCCTATGCGCGGCGCCGCCCCTTCCACGGCCTCCCTCGCCACGACCACGTCCTCCACGGCCTCTGCCGCCTCGGGACTCGTTGTTCAGGGACGATGGTGGGGGAACCGCAGAGTACGATTGCGGTCGGAAAGAAGGGTTGTTACGGACAACGCCCTCATTGGGGTCAGAGTTGTCGACTACGGTGTAGCCGCCTCTGTTTCCTCCTCTGCCGCGACCGCGAGCGCTGGGAGGACCGTTGTGGATGGGAAGGTTGTTGTGCGCATTGCCGCGTCCGCCACGGGCGTGTCCATTCATGGCGCCGCTGAAGGAACCTCGAAGTGGCGGAGGGGCACCGGCTTCACGCCACTGGCCTTGTCCGCCTGCTGCAGCTGGGGCGCCGTAGCCGCCGTTGACGACCAACGGCGTCTTTCTGGGAGCTGGACGCTTGTCTCCCGACGCACCGCTTTCGGCAACACACTGTCTGTCGGTAACATTCAGCACGCTGGTGACGGGGACAGTGCTGCCTCTGAAGGGACTGCAGCGATCACCGAGACTGGTGCCAGACATGAACGAGTAGTCAAAAACGACATCGAGCATGGTCATTCTGGGTGTCTTTGTGATACCAACCACGGTACCTCTAGAGGCGATAGGAACACGACCAGAGTCTTGGACATAGACAACGCGGTCTCCAAGAAGGAATCGCTGCCCACCAAGGCGCTGCTCAGCGTCGCTAGGCTTGAGCAGGGCATGACGGGGGACACCACGCATTTGCTTGTCCTCGATCTGTTGTTGTGACTGGGACAGGTAGTGCTCGGCAGCACGCTCAAGAGCCATGACAGTGTCAGAGTTCATCTGCTCAGCGTCAAGAGGAACACGCTCAAAGGACTTGGTCTCAACACTCTTCAACCAGGCGCCAATCTCCTTCATCTTCTCCTTGGCAACTGCGGCGGGATAGAAGTCTGTGTCGTTAAAGACATCACCCGATGGGTTAGCTTGGATGCGTGCGACGAACTCAGGGAACTTGGTCATGTAAGTCGCAATGAGGTCGATGGCCTTCTGACTGTACTCCCAACCGCGCTCCGACTTGCGACTGTATCCCAGAACCTTCATCTTACGAGCCTCAAACTTGAGGTTCAGACCGAGGTTAAGCTGCAGTCCCGAAGAGCTAACGCGGAAAGATGCAGTAAGTTTGGAGAGCACAAGTGGGTGCAAGTTGAGCTCTCTCGCAACAGCATAGGCAGGCTTGTACGGGAACTGGCGCTCGGCTTGTTGCGCGATTTGGTGGCCAAAGTCAGGCTCCTTCACCTTGACAGTGTTGACTCTGATGTTGGCCTTGCCACCACTGTGGCCATCGACAATAGCAGGTCTACCGTAATTGAAGTCGCCGAGGAAGAAAGCGCGCGAGTTGAGAGGGAACTCCTCCTCGAGAGGCAGGGCTTCCTTTTCCAGGAAACGTTGGTCGGCCGAGATGACATCGTCGACAATTGCCTGAGCGGCATAGTCGGCCTCGAGGCCTTCAACCATTGCGTATTGCTTGACAGTAGCTCCTGCATCCGTTTTTCGCAGACCAACGAGCATCTCAACATGGACCATGGCTTCAACATCGCTAATAATTATACCAAGCCTCTTGCTGTAGACGCTCTCGATGCGGCTGGCCTTCTTCTTCCAGTTGGAGATTTCAGTAGGTCCGTGGTGAGTCTCCTGAATGTTGTCGGGTGTAGCGTCTGCTTCAGGGTTGATAAGGACATAATCAAACAGTTCATCCGAGACTTTGACGACCTTGGCCTCGTGGAGGAATGGGTAGCCAACATGGACAGCCTTTCCGAGCTTGCGTTTGGCCAGCTCGACACTGCTGTTCTCTTCAGCATTCATAACGGTGATGACCATGCTCTCGTTTCTGCTGTCTTGTTGGAACACATTCACATTGTGGAAGCCAAGCGCTCCAGAAGTTGGTAGGGTGCGTAAACTGGGGAAGCCGGCCAAAGCCTCCTCACCAAGCTTAACGCCCTCAACGAGACCAATATACACATCCAACCCTTCCATGGTAGGAAGCTCGAAAATGTTTTCCACACACTTGCAATTTTGAATGTCTGGGAACACACCGGGCAAGGAAGAAGGATAGGTGTAGTTCATCTCTGGAGCGTAGCTGAATTTCAAGCTGACTCCAAACTCGTTGCGAGCGCGCTGTGCATCGGTGAGGAGATGATCCTTGGTGGCCATGGCGCTGAGCAAGCGCTCCTCGTCGATGAATGGAATCTTGACGACCGCCTCCCACTCCATCTTTTTACCATTCATATCGAGTTCGAAATCACGAGGGTAAAAGTCAATGATGGGTGAGTCGGCCTGGGTCATCAAAGGATGGTAGACGTCAGGAACGATCGTCTTACTGCGGTCTGGAAGCACACCCATAAGTTGTTGGTATGGACGGAAAGGTTGACCCAGCTTGAAGTTCATGTCGGCCTTCAATCCCTTCTTGACGTCCGAAATCATAGGCGAGTAGTGGTAGTTGTAGTACCAAGGCCAAGAAACAACACCTTGATAGTAGTAGTAAAGGACCCATTGCAAGCCCTGAACGTAATTTTCGGTCAGTTTGCGAAGCTCTTCGTCGTTCTCGGTGCCCCATTCGAATTTGGACTTGTAGTATTCGTCCTTCCACTGTCCGAACTTCTCGTCATACTTCTTTTGCATTTGTTGTTGGGCGTCTTCGGGGCTAGCATCAACAATCTCGGCATTGTCGTATCTCTTGACAACGCGCAAAAGTGCAGTCTGCGCTTCCTCATCTTCCTCGTCATCCGAGTCATCGGTGGCTGGGCGAGGGAAGAAGGAGAGTTGAAGATGGCGCTCGCCATCATCGTTCACGACGCTCTTCCATTGCAAGTGAAGACTGTCGGAGAGATCCTCGACAAACTTTCTGTCGCTTGCAGAAAGAGAGGTAGGCAGATCGAGCGGCGCGGGCTCAGAGTCTGCTGGACGACTGTTGACGTATTGTCTGACCTTTGCGTAGATATCCTTCTGGGAAGAGGTCATGACAACCTTGCCCTTATTCCTGGTTCTCACCATGACGTCCTCACGGCCGGCCTGCTTTCCCTTGAACCAGCTGGCATCGGCATTCTCGGCCTCGAAATGACGGAACTCGACGTGTGAGAGTTCGTCAAGCAGTATGGACAAACGCTCCAAGTTGATGACACCTCCTTCGTTGATGTATCCCTTGGCCTGGGGAAGAACCTTTTTGTAGACACCAAACATCAGAGCCAAGGCGCCTTCGTTGATGTGTAGATGAGGAAGGTTGGGCAGGAAATCGTTTCCGACAAAGAAGGCCATGAGAATGAAATCGTCAATAACGCGCTCCATGTCGAAGTTGAAGCTTAGTAATCCAGGCTCTTTCAGCTCTTGGAACTCCAACTCGAGATATTCGCGAACTATGCAAAGATGCATGAGGTAGAAATTCTGGTGCTCCAATTCCTTGGACTTTGCCTTGCTTGCGCGGCCAAAGGTGACCTCCTCGCGCAACAGACAGAAATGCGGGTCGTGACTGAGCAGACCCAGCATGATAAGATCGGCATCTAGACCGTAAAGACAGTGGCGGACGTTGGGGTCGTAGTCGGGTTGCGACTTTGCTTTGCGAATGTACTCCATGACTTTGTGTTCTCCCTCTCCGGGGACTTCGTGTCCAGACAAAACAATCTCAGGACCTTGCCAGTCGATGTCCTCAGAGACCTTCTTTGCGATAAAGTACTTCAAATGTTGGGTCAAACGGGCCATGAACTCTGTGCCGGGGGTGATGCAGTTGCTGTCGAAGGGGGCCTCCTTGGGCATTTCGGTTCCAGCGGCAATGGCCTTCTCGCGAGCATTTTCAGCGTCGAGAGCAGTGCGGAAACGTCTGGCACGTTGCTGGTTCATCTTTGCTCTCGGGGCGACACCATCGATAGCCATGAAGAAGAGCTGCTTGGGCTTGATTTTGCCAAACAGGTGCTCGATGTAGTTGAAGATGGCGATGAACATTTCATCTTCGGTCATACGTTTTGTGACATGATCTCCATCTTTGTGGGTGCAGTTGTGAATGATTCCGTTCATGTCGAGCTGTGTGGAAGAGTCAGGAGGCTGTTGAGCAGAGAGGCGCAAGCGCACGACGCACGTAAAGAGCGTCAAACTCGGGGATGCGGTTTTCAGCAATCAATTGAGAAATGGCAGGATAGCGCTCGCTCATCCATCGAAAGAATTTGGGGACACCTGGCGAGGTTTAGCTGTGGACTGAGCTGGGTCATTATGTCGAGGGAACTCACCCATGATGATCTATCTTTCAAGATCAGCGGTCGGGGTCTAGAGATGGAGGAAAGAGGAGGCGAGAGGGAGAAAAGGGCAAGAGAAAGAGGTGTTGGAAGCGAGGATGGCGAGATTCTGACTCGGAGTCCTTGTAAAGAAGAAGGAAGGAGCAACGCGAGACAAAGGCGCCTTTCATGATGCCGACGAGCGAGCTCCTGCCCCACAACTCGCAGTGATGGAAAGGCTTGGCACGCGCTCCTGCCTGATCTTTACGCGTAAAGCTCTCACGTTTCGCGTCTGCCCAACTTTGCCGGTGCAAGCACTTCCTGCATCGACCACAACCACCACTCACATCTTTGCCGCATTCACCGTCACCATGGATCAAGGTTTGTACCATCTGAGATTGTCCATCTTTTGCAATCATCGCATGCCACATCAACTCTCCGCTGACCACAGCGCGTAGATCTCTCTACGCAGGCCGATCCCGCCGTCGAGAACAAAATCATCAACGAAGAATACAAGGTCTGGAAGAAGAACGCCGTCTTTCTCTACGATGTCATCTACAGCAGAGCCTTGGAGTGGCCTACTCTCACCACCCAATGGCTGCCCGACGTTCAGTCCATGCCCGACAAGAACTTCTCCACCCATCGTCTCCTGATCGGCACACACACCTCTGGCGCCACCCAGGACTACCTACAGATCGCTCATGTCGACCTTCCCAACAAGCCCGCCGTGAACCCTGCCGATTACGATGCTGAAAAGGAAGAGATTGGCGGTCACGGAGCTGCCAAACAACCCATCTCGTTCAATGTAGTCCAAAAGATCAACCACCCCGGAGAGATCAACAAGGCGAGGTACATGCCTCAAAACCCCGATATCATTGCAACCATGACCATCCAAGGTGATGCTCTCGTGTTCGACCGCACCAAGCATTCGTCAATCCCAAAGACCAACCAGGTCGACGCGCAAATCGAGCTGAAGGGTCACGAGAAGGAAGGCTTTGGACTTGACTGGAACCCTCACTTTGAGGGTCAACTAGCTACAGGCAGTGAAGATCAGACTGTGCGCGTTTGGGACATCAACAACTTCTCAAAGGCCGACAAGACGCTGAACGCCGACCGCATCTTCAACCACCACAGCGCGACCGTCAACGACGTTCAATGGCACCCCTTACACGGCAAGAACCTTCTGGGTACGGTAGCAGACGACAAGACCTTCTGCCTCCTCGACCTGCGTTCTGCCACAAACTCAAAACCAGCCATCAGAATCGAAGGTCACTCGGACGCTATCAACACCTTGGCCTTCCACCAAAAGCACGACGTGCTCTTTGCGACCGGTTCTGCAGATCGCACTGTTGGTATCTTTGATATGAGATTCCCTGGTCATGGCAAGATCCACAGCATGGAAGGTCACGAAGATGTCGTCACTAAGATTGAGTGGCATCCTCATGACCCGTGCATTCTTGCCAGTAGCGGCGATGACCGCCGTGTTATCTTCTGGGACATTAGCCGTGCTGGCAGTGAGCAGACGCCTGATGATGCCGAAGATGGTCCGCCAGAGATGTACGTTTTCCACCTTAGTTTCACTCACGTCAAGTCATGTACTAACACAATATCCCAGGCTGTTCATGCACGGTGGCCACACCAGCCGTGTCTCTGACTTTAGCTGGAACAAGAACGATCCCTGGATGATGTGCTCAGTGGCCGAAGACAATCTCATTCAATGCTGGCGTGCATCCAGGAACCTTGTCGAGACTCTGCCTCCTGGTATTCCACGCCGCGAAGTCTCTGTGTCGCAATAGAGTGAAAGCTGACTTTTAGGTCTGATTGCAGCCGTCATGAGAGATGTCCAAGACTAAAGGATACTGGGGGGGGAAAGGGCAGCAAAAGGCATGATTTTTTTTTCCGGAGTAGCAAGGCGTTGAGGGGTTTCAAAAATATGGGCCGGCATTTCATATGGCTCAGACTCATGGAAGAAGGGCTTTTTCAGGAGACATTAGAAGATAGTAGAAGACCCATGTATAACTGCTTCAAGCATTCCGTGCAGTGTCATCCAGTCTGGTTATAGTTTGTGCATTTGTTAAAGCAAAATCTTTTTTTCTCACCAATCCATCTCCAGGGTCTGTTCAATAGGCAGTAGCATCACGCAAAATCCGGTGTAGCAAGAAGGATTTTTTTTTTCATTCTCTTCGTTCATGAGGGGGGTCCAGTGGTGCCAGCGCAGTCAATCTATATCTCAAGTCCGAAAAAAAAATCTTCAACGCCAGTGTTTCTTTCAGCTGTGTAAAAATGGTGGTGGTGAGCAGAGCGCGTTTTGTAGGTGTTGCCGAGAGTAGGTGTCCCATCCAAAAGCATCCGGATACCTGCCATTGATGTCGCGGACATGTTGTTTCCAGGCTCTTTCATGCACTAGGGTTTTCCATCCGAAGCTCGGCTGTTGCTGGCACTGGGTGTTGGGATCACTGTTCTGGTCCTCATTCGGATGCGCTTGCCTCTCGACTCCTGTTGCTGTCTCTTCATCCCTCCGATCTTTTCTTAGTTGAAGCGTCCAGTTCTTTCGTACCTCATCCATCCAATCATTGCGTAATTCATCCACAAACTCCCGCATCGAAAGCCCTAGTTCATGCGCACTGAGCGTGTACCTCACATACCTAGAATCAGGACATTGGGGCCTGAAACCTGGAGGAGCTGGGAAGTTTCTGGGTGCTGGTGGTGATGGTTGTTGTTGGTGGTGGTGGTGGTGGCGGCTATGATGGTATGGGTGGTGACGCTGGGTTAGAGGTTTGAGTTTTTGTTTCTGTTTTTGTTTTGGTTTTGGTTTTGTTGTTGTTGCTGCTGCTGTTGCTGCTGCTGCTGCTGGGGTTTCTGCTGGGGTTCCTGTGGTTTCTGTGGTGTGGGGGGTTCGGAGCATAGGGACTTTGCGTGCTTTGTGTGTGTATATGTGTGTGTATACGTATGTGTATACGTGTGCGTGTGTGTATATGCGTGTGTACGTGTGTGCGTGTATGTGCGTGTGCGTGTTCAGGAGATCTTGTTATAGTAGATGAGAGTGTAAGTAAGTGCGTATGAATGCGAAACACAAGAACTTGCCAGTGTACAACAATATCTCTCTCCAAGCAAGAGAAAAAGAAAAAGGTGTTGTAGATGTTAGTCATATCTTTAAAAAAAAAATACCTCAGGTTGCGTGTTGTTCTTTTATGTGTTGTTCTTTTGTGTGATGTTCTTCTGCGCGTTGCTCGTTTGCGTGTTGTTCTTTCGTGTGTATAGTGGTGTTGGAAATGACACGAAATAGTACCAGAATGTCTCACAGTAAGAAGAATACCTGTAAACACCTGTAGTCAAGAAGCCATCTCAAGACACAAAATCGTCGCAGAGACTCTCCTTTATCCAGCAAAGAAAGAAGAAGAAAAGAGGAGAAGAATGGAAAAAGAAAAAAAAGAGAGAGAGAAACATCACCCAAAAGCCCACCTCCTCCAATTCTCTCCTAGCGTTTCGACACCTTGCTGCAACCCCCATCCCCTGATCTCGCACACCTTCCTCACAATCTCCTCAAGCTTCTCGTCCATCTTCTCACCAGCAGAATCCAAATCACTCTCGACCAAAATCCTATCTTGTGGCAATGCCCTGATAACTTCTTCCGTTTTCGCGGAGCCAGAGTGCGAGAAGTTGATCACAGAGGAAAAGGAAAAGTAGACAAGGCAGGGAACGGAAGGGTGAAGGTAGAGTTTCGGGGTCTCGGGGGGACCAGAGTAGGAGTGGAGGCATATGCGCGGGGGATATGGTGGTGGTGATGCTGCTTTACTCTGTTCCGTCTTTTTATCCTCCTCGGAAGTGGTCGAGTGGGCGTTTTCTTGTTCCTGTTTCCTGCGTTCGCGTTTACTGAGCACTTTGCGTTCATGACCTTTCCATGTTTGGGCAAGCGTCTCGTACACCACGCCATGAGCTTGCACGCCGTGAACAGAAACTGCCCGGCCCAATTCACCTGCCAAATTCAATTGCGCCAGCAGTACTTTTTTCTGATGGTCTAGAGACACGCGGTGAGGTGACAATTTTCTGCCTTGACGAGTCCCGGGTGTGATTTCAGGTTTGCCTCGTTCGACTGCTTCGGGGAAAGGGATCCGGAATTGCTTGTCCAAGCCTACTTCGCCAATTAGAGCGTGTGGGTATCTGGTGAGGTAATTTCTGGTTTGTGAGAGAAATACAGATAGAGGGCGGGGATCTGGGAGTGCGAGTAGGAAGCCACGGTCCTCCGGTTTGGGCGTTAGTGCTGATTGATAGTGTTCGATTTTTTGGTCTGGAGTGAGAGACGTGACTCCAGGAAACGTTTTTTGGTCGTCGTACATCTGGTAGGAAAACCAGGGGTGCCAGCCGAAGCAGGGTAACACTTTCTGCTCTTTACTGTGATGATCCGTTTATCAGTTCTTGTTTCTTTTTTTCTTTTTCCTTTCTTTTCTTCTTCTCGTGGTAGAAAATTCAAAAGTCGGTGGTCTGTCTACCTACCTCCATTCATCTTGTACCTTGGTATTCACGCCCATCTTATCGGCCGTCTGAGCTACCAAGTCTTGATCTTGACCGCGTGTCGCCATTATTGTCAAGACTTTGGCATGCATATCTGCGATTGAACTTATATTGGCCATTGTATCTGTTGGATGGCAATGGGCGTCAAAGACACCCAGATGCCAGGGAAACTCTGATTCGTTACTCTCCTCGGCCATTTTTCTCTCTTATGATTGGGTGATTAGGTAGGTGATTGATGTCCTTCTTTTTTGTTTGAACATTCAAGGTGCTTTTCAAGATGGCCCATCTCAAACGGTGACGTCGGATGTGTGGCACGTGACTGTACCTAGGTCCTTCCTTATGCACCTCTTTCCATCGCCAGCATAGCCCGACAGGCGAGCGGTGCTCGCAGGAGCCCAAGCAAACCGCCAACTTGTCCTCCAACCAGTATAGCCCCTGTTGATGTATGGTACGCGTACGATCCCAGACACCATGTCTGCTTGCCTCTTCCCAGTTCAAAGCAGCTCGACGTCTAACATTTCAATGAAACGTTGGTTCAAGGCCCAAGGACCCAGGAGGCTACAAAGATTAGAGAGGGAGGAAGGAAGGAGTCATAAGACAGAACCATGATATTCGTACAAAGTAGGAAACCCCAAAAAAATGGCAGAGAATTGGATCATCAAAAAGGAAATCTATAACCCCCCCCCCCCCCCCAGAACTGAATCTTCCTTACTATATTTAATTCTAAATCAAAGCTTGCTTCTAAACTTGTCGCTATCGTTAGTCTTGAACAGCACGCCACTATTGGGGTAAGGATCCACGGTAATAGCATTGAGCGGATTGAGCTCGCTAGCACGATAGAACATATCCTCATAGACCTTGCCATCATAGCGTCCCAAACTCGAATCCAGCTGCCAATCCGGGAAGTCCCAGGCGTCGACCAGTCTCACGGCGTGAGGGCGGATGTCGGCCAGGAGCTTCATGACGGCATTGGTGCGCGCGAGCTGGATCTGGCGCACCGTGACGGCGGACGACGTGTAGAATTCAGAGGCCTCGGACTCGAGCGTGTGCAGGGCGTACAGGCGGAACAGCTTGTGCATGAGCTCGCGCGTCGAGGGGTCGAGGTCCGAGTTTACCGAGCTCGAGTTGAGGGCCTCGTAGAAGTTCTTGACGACCATGTACTGCGAGTGGGCGCGGCTGAGGCGGTAAAAGTCGACGAGCAGGTCGTTCCAGGCCTTCTTGTTCTCGTCCCTGTGCTTGAGGGCCTCGAAGGTCAGGAAGGCCGATCTCCAGGCAAAGGCGGCGACGAGATCTTCGTCCTTGTCGAGAATGTCAAAGGCGGCGCCGGTCTGGGATTTCTTGAGGAAGTTTGCGAGGATGGAGGTGGTGTCGTTGGTGGGCTCGTTGCCCTTTAGCACGGAGCGGGCGGCTTTGAGCATGTAACGCGCGACTTGTTGGGTCAACATGTAATTGTCGCCCTCCCAGGTGGCGGTGGGCAGGTAGTCGGCGTACCAGGAGCCGATGCCCGAGAAACTGCTGTAGCCGTGGCCACCACAGGCACGACGACAGACCTCGAGACCGTCGACGGCGGTGCTAGAGGCCAGAGACTTGAGACCGCACGAGGTGGCGTGGAGGTCGGCCAAGAGGTCGCTGCCGGGGGTGACTTCCTCGGGGCCGGCGCCGCGCTTGGACGTCTTTTCCTTGTCCGAGGCCTGGCTCATTGCTCTCTGGCTGGCTTCGTACAGCTGCATCATGCCGCGGCCGGTAAAGTGCAGGGCGTAGCAGGTGGCCAGCAGCGTCAGCAGTCTGATCTGGACAGTGGTGTAGTTGAGGACTTGGGTCTCTCCTCTCTGGTCCTCGGCGTCACGGTCCTGGAACTGACGACGCACGGCAGCGTAGCGAGTGGCAATGGTGACACCGCGGGCGAGCACAGCACCAGACTGGAGCACAATGGTGCTGCGGACCCACGTGAGAGTGCCGTAGATGAGCGAGGGCGAGGCGGGACGCAAGTATCTGCTGGTGCTGGGGTCGACGCTGGAGAAGCGGGCCAACATGCTGATGTGCGGCACCTTGACCTTGTTGAAGAGCAGGAAGCCGTTGTCCATGGTGTTGTAGCCAAACTTGGGGCCAATGTCGCCAATGTGGATGTTTTCGAGCGGCTGGTGCGTCTTGAGGTCGCGGATCTGCACAACAAAGGGGTGGGGCCCGTAGGGCTTGTTGTTGATGATGAGCTGCGCCATGACGACGGCGTGGTTGGCTGTGCGGCCCAGAGAGCCAATCCACCACTTGGACGCCGTCAGCGTGGGTGAGTTGAGGATGAAGGTCTTGTCCTCGGCGTTCCATGTTGCCGTCGTCTCAAGACCACGCACATTAGAACCGTGGCCAAGCTCGGTCTGGGCGTAGCAGCCAATGTACTCGTAGTTTCGCGCAGGCTTAAGGAACTTTTCGTGTTGTTCGGGCGTGCCCTGGTCACGGAGCGTGATCAAGAACATGCTCTCGTGCAGACCATACGGCCCGGGCTCGCTGATGAGCTCATTGGCAACCTGCTTCTCCGTGTCGCCCCAGCCGTGCTTGACCTGCAGCTGCCGGAGCTTCTTTGCCCGCGCCAGCGCCGTCTCAAACCTGTCAATGCGACCCGCAAAGTAGTTTTGGCTCTTGTCAAACACCTTTTCCTGCTCTAGGATTTTCAGGATCTTGTTCTTGCGGTCGATGCCTTCTTGTGTGAAGAGGAACGTCGACAGCGCCTTGACGTCGACGTTGGACTTGGCTCTCTCCTGTATGAGGAGCTCGCTGCCTTGCGGACCTGCCGGCTTGAGCGCCTTGACCCATGCTGGTGTGGGTGCCATGATTGTGCGAATTGGTGATTTTGGGGGGGATGAAGATGTTTGGGAGAGTGCGTAAAGAGGCAAAAAAAGAAAAATCAAGACCATGTTCTTATTCCATGTCGTCTTTCGGCTGTAGACTCGAAACCATCACTGCCCCTGCCTCGGTGCCGAGGTTACTCATTAGGCTTTCGTGGGCCGATGTATAATATCACCTTTGAGAACGTTTTGGCTTGTTTAGGCAGGCTGTGCCAGAGTGGAGCAAAAATGAAATGTCTGGTCTGAATGTTCTCTAAGCATAGATTTCTTGTTCGATAATTGGTCTCATGACCCCATACCGCAATCTTGCGGGGGGGCCATCCCTTTATGCTGGGGGCCGCGCCAAGCGCAACGTCAACGACCTCAGACTACATGTATTCGCCCTTTTGGCTTGTGAAGAATGCATCGAGTCAGGTATGATATTCACATGAAGAAGAAAAAAAAAAAGAAAAAAAATATCAAGAAATAAAACAGTAATCCAGACGCGTTTTTTCTAGAACATCCCGAGTACAACAAAACAAAGGCTATATAGGTAGTACTGAGCAGCAGCTTCCAAGTAAGCCGAAAGAGCTCCATACTATGTCCTCTTTCTTCCATCTCGTGTTTCTTTTCACTTATAAAAGATGACTCTCTATCAATTTAGGTTCTTACTTTTACAAACCACCATTCCAATCATCAAAGCAGGTTGCGATGGACTTGTTTGGCACATGCGTGTTGCAATAATTCTACTATACACGTACATTAATCTTAGCCGCGGTCGCGAACGAGGTTCCGGACCCTCCTTTTTCGCTCCCGTATTCTATAAGTACCTATATTATCACCTTTAAGGAGAGAGAGGACGACTTCTTAGCTAGCGGAGTACGGAAAGAGGGAATGGACGTTCGGAACCCTGTTTATGATTGTCGCGACCGATCTTTAAAGAAGGGTCGTTCGTCACTACCATATATATACCGTTCGGGTTCTACCTCTCTGTGTCTATTTAGTCTCGCCTATATGACCCTCAAATAACCCAAGAAACGCTACAGGTACCTAAATCACCTTCTAACAACTACATCCCTTTCCAACTTATAAATATGATAAAAAGTGAATGCTTACTCCATACTTACAGTCTATACTCCTCCTATTAACCATTTATCGGGGGAGACACTCTAGTATACACACGGTTTATTGACGCAGTCTCGGTCTGTGCCTACCGTAAGAGTAGCACATTAGGCAAGTGGGACTTTACCGTTGGATCATGACAGCCTGAAGTAGGGCTGTCTCCTTCTCTGGCAGTGTAAGAGGAGCCATGTCGAATGATGGGAGGTAGGTTTGTTAGGTAGGTGTGGTTCTTATAGGGGAAAAAAAAGAATTCACGAGGCGGGTCCCGCTGTCTGCTGATAGTCAGCAATACTTTGTCTCTGCATCATCTGACACGCTCTTATTTTTTTTATTCTATATTAAAAGATAGGATTCATCCAAGGAACGAAAGTAATTAGACAGAAATCAAACATCCTTTGATGGATTACAAAAGTAATTCCTTATGCATACCACCACCACCCTCTAGTCCCCTTCCACATCTACAACTAATTACATCTCCCCCAGAAGCTCCTTCAAAGTCAAAGGCTTCCTAACAGCATTACTGTACCCCTCATGAAAAGTCATCCATATCCTAGGTTTCGCCGCCTTCTCACTCTCCCTTTTCGCCTTTTTCTTCTGCCGCTGTCCCTCCTCATCATCCGCATACACCTTTTCCGCAATCACACGGCCAAAAAAGTCGCGTTTGAGCTTAGCCTTGCCGCACGCATTCACCACCGCTGCCCCTGCCTCAGCAACAGCGCCAGAATCCGTCGACGAAGATGAGGCGCCTGCAATAATGTCGCCAGCACCCCTGTTCAACCGAGCAGCCTCGGCAGCCCGTTTGCTCTCGCGCGAAAACTCCTGGTCCAGCACCTGGCGGACTCCATAGCGCGTCCTATCGAGCTTTTCCCTCAAAGCCAGCGTTTCAAACGCAGCCAGATTGTCCACACCGGGTTCCATGCGGTAAATCCATGTCGCCGGTTGGCCGCCCATCGACGGCTTGCCGGAGAGTTCCGAGTCTAGTCTCATGCGATCAAACCGTATTCCCGCTGCGGTCATTGCGTTGACGGCCCTTGCCACTAGCAGTTTTTCCGAAGCTTTGCGGACGGATGCTGTGGACGTGCCGCTGTTTTGGACAATCACCGGGCTGACGTTGGGGTTAACCATGCGAGCAAGGTAAGGTACAAAGTCCGTGGTCAGCTGCGCAGGAGCCGGGAACATGCGCAATAGCGGTAGAGACAGCGACGATTGCAGCGTTTGCAAGATTTCCAGATTGGCCTTTTGAGCTTCGTGGGCGTGGAAAGAAGCTTGAGGACCGGTGAAAGGAGCGGGTTCTTCTTCGCCTTCTCCATTTTCTTGTGCACTCCACTTGCTAGTGCTGTGAGAACGGCTGGGCGTAGCAAACAGGTGATGGAAAGCGAGAATTGGTTGGCTGAGGTAGGTCGCAAGTTCCCACTCGCTATGACTAAACACAGCAGAAGCCAAACAATCGTGGAAGTGCAGCCATTCGTACGCTTCCTCTGGTTTGGAGAGGTAATTGTCGTCTTGGTAGGGGTGATCAGGATAGGCGGAAAAGCAGTCGGTCATGATTCGATCAATGTCGCCAGAGGTGTTGACCATTTCACTCAGGCGATCCATGGCTTGACGTTTGTTGGCTTCGGCTACACCTTTTATGCCGCCGGTGCTGGAGGAGGCACTGCTGTGTGCGGTGGTTGGTGTGAATACCGGTAAAGATGGTTTGGAGAAGCCGGCGCCTTCTTTGAAGACGCGCTCGACGACTTCTTTGGGTCCGCCTCGTCCTACTCCTCTTGCTGAGCCTCCTCCATGCGAGAGTTCTGCTGTGATGTTGTCTTCCACCCATCTTCGCGTCAACCTTTGTATCGAGTTTGCCACAGGGTCGTGAGTAGCTCGCAGTCTGCCTGCTATCCATTCACCGACGACCAGAATGCCTCGAATGTCACCTTCGCCGGTACTGCTGCCTGCACCGCCTTCTTTGCGACCGGTCATGCCCCAGGAAGCTTCACACAGCTTCCTTACACCATCGTTGTCAAATGGGATCTTCTCCTTTTCGAAGATGGACTGCATTCTCGCGACGACAGAGTTGATGGCTGGTTGACGGACATGGATGATTTCAGCTGCTGTGCTTTGGCGTAGCGGCCGGAGAGAAGGATGATAGACGTCGTTGCAAATCAAGATGAGCGGTCTCAGCAGGCGGAAGCTATCGCCCTTTTTCTTCTTGGTGGCTTGTTGTGATGTGATTTTGTTGGAGTTTCTGGCATCGAGAGAGACGAGATCAAGGAGTGCTTTGATGAAACCACCTTCGCCGGCACCACCACTGCCACCGACAACGCCATCGACTTCGTCGACAATGACACAGACTGGGCGACCGGATTTGCGAATCTTGCCTCCTGCAGTCTTCTGATCGACACCCCTGACGTTTTCGGTGCCGACCATGTCTCTGATACGGCCCTTGACGACATTGCTGCTTCTCTCGTCACTGGCGTTTATTTCTTGAACTTCGTAGCCGGCCTGTTTGGCACACACGTGAGCGAGTGTTGTCTTTCCGAGACCAGGCGGACCGGTGAGAAGCATGATTTTGCGAAGTGGTTTTTCTTCAACAGGGGTACCATCGGCATTCTTTCGATGTTTGGACCTTGGTTTGTTGGAGCCCGGGAAGACTATGTCGTCCCACCGCTTGAGCCAATGCATGACTTGACGATGCGTGCGATCATCTCCGACCAGGTCTGTAAACTTGCGGGCTCTGTATTTTTCCGTCCACATCAAGGTTCTGCCATCCTTTCGAGTTGAAGCCACTGGAAGCGACGGCTCTATTGAAGGCATGGCGGCCTGTCTTTCTGCCTGTGCTTGGTCGATGACCTGTTGAGCCTTTGCCTCTTTTACGAGATTGTGTATGTCAATGCCATAGTAACTGCGCTGAGCTCTTCCTTGGGCAACATCTGAGCGTGCAGCAGCCAGTCGTTCAAATGACACAGCATCTGCTTTCTGCTTTTTTCTGACAGAAAAGGACTTGCCGGATGAGGTGCGGATGGCGAGTTTTGTGGTTTCAGGGGTTGTTCTGGTTGATGCGATTAAAGGGTTGGCAACAACCTGTTTAGCGAAGAGTGAGAGACCCAGATCCTGAGATTGGCTCTGTATTTTTGATGGTGGTTGCGTCTCCTGAGATTGTGTTGATGTTGCTTTGTTGAGGAATGACTCGACGTCAGACACTGACTTTGGCTGCGGCAAAAGTGTTTCCTCATCACTATCCGAGTCTTCCATAAAAACATTGGTTGCCGTGTCCTTTAGCGTGACTGGTTCAGATGTGACGGCTGAAGACATGAAGGGCATTGCGGGTGGTGAAGAAGGAGGCTCCGTGTTTCTCCTGTTCAGGGGTTGGCTTGAGGGAATGACTGAGTAAACACAAACAGTCAGAATCCACACACGCTCTCCTCCTCAATGAAGAACATACAATGGTCGTCGTCTTCGCTGCGGAAAACGTCGGCCAGAAACCAGCTTCGGTGCTGGATGACGATTCCTCTTCGCTTGTTTTCTGCTCGTGTTTCGGCTTCTTGTTCATGCAGTGCTGCTATGTCGTCTGAGAATGTCGGTTCTGGCTTATCACTGCTGTTCATTGATTCATCATGTTGCATACCTTATATATTGCTTGACAAACACTCAGTGGCTGCTTCTTGCGAGATGGACGCGACGCGCGACATTCGTGTTTGATTGGAGTTTGCATATCTCGTGCATAAACTTGTGTATTCCGGATATACATGTACATATAGCTACATGTACGGAGTACCCTCCCACGTTGAACTCTATACTGTATCGTACCTGCAAGTCTCAAATACCTTCAACACAACCAGTCACCCACTTGCAGTCTCAAACCATTCTGAGCAAACTACAGTATTCCATAAGGCATCCTCAGTGCTCACTGCTCAGTACTCACAGTGCCCTACTCGTACGCCTCGGCCAAATCCGGGAGCCTTAACCCTTCTTATATTGAACGCCTACCGAGGGTATACGAGTCAAGGCAGCAGCGATCATGCCACATTCTCATGCTAAGACCTTACAAGTTACAATAACTTCCAGTCTCAGTTGTACTTTTTGCTTATTACTTATGACACCACTCTCCTAATTTTTCCCCAAACTCAACTTACCCTGCATTAACCCAAACCTCACCTGCTCTGACTGCTTCTGTACTTTGAATAGAAAGCCACCACTGTCTTTGGTAAGTCATGTTTAAGACTAGAAATGACGCAAAAGGGGAAATGCTGATCCCTGCTGAAGCAACAACGACAAAATACAGCACAGGGACAAAGAGAGAGAACGATTGCAATAATGGTCCTCATCGCCCGTCGCTTTTCCGTAGTCAATTTCTCAATCGCGAGTGCGGCCCTTTGCTTCCAGGTTTTTGTCTTGTACCCCTGGCACGAACAACTAGATGAGGATTTCAAAGCACTGAAAAGGGAACAAATGGACATGTTGCGCGAGAGTCAGAGAGCTCATGCTTCAGAGTTGAAGGTGATAAAGGAGTTGCTGGAGTCATATAAGAAGCAGTAGCCATTTAATCTAGACATTCCTTTCTTTCATGTCTCGTATCACTTTTCCTTGTCAGAAACATTGCACGATATTGGTTCATGTGATGCAGTGAGAGTCGAGAGGAAATGAAGATTGATGGTAACGTGTTTTATTCGCCATTATACAGTATAGAGCAGCTAAGTAAAAGCCAGTGTAATATAGTAGGAGGACAAAGGAAAGAGTAATCAATAAAAGACACCAAATTTACCCAATGCGAGTGATGGTTGCCTGCGTGTGCTGTCCATCCATGCTTCTGTGGTCAGCAACCTCTGCGACTTTATCGTAGCTAGGTGCTTTAGATGTTGCAGCCAGCGGGGGAAGCGGCGTAAGTCTTGAGAATGCTGGTGCGGTTGAAGTAACCGTCGATGCTGCGGATCTTGAGGACGTTGTCCTTGAGAGGGGGGCCCTGGGCCCACGAGTTGCCGTTGGACCAGTTGTTGATCAACCAGAAACCAGGGGTGGTAGGCACGTTGTCAGTGATGGTCTGAACCAGCACCGAGTCAATGTAGAACATGGCCTTGCCAGGGACCCAGTCAACACGGTACTCGTGCCAAGCAGTGGTAGCGTCCGTGGGGGCCTTGACAGAGTAGGACGAGGCAGGAGACTTAGCACTGTTTTGCTCGTTGGTCAAGTGAGCGATGGAGCTGTCGGTGGTCAAGAAGGCAAAATCGATCTCCTGGGTGTCGTTGGAGTAGAAGGAGAAAGCCTGGGTGGTTCCGGGAACGTTGGAGATCTTGGCCACGGTGCGGACGGAGCCGTAAAGGATGTCATCGTAGGAAGAGGTCATCTGAGCAGACGAAATGGGACCCTTGGTCTGGCCACCGGGGACGGTCAAAGTGATAGAAGGGTCGGCGAGAGAGATACCGATGTTGACCAGATCGAAGCGGCGAGGAAGGGGAGAGTTGCCAGCGCTGACAGTGTAGATGGAAGAAACGAGATCCTGAACAAGGCCGAGACCGTTTGTGGCGAGAGAAAGGGCATTGTCCCAACTGTAGCTCATTCTGGTAGTGAAAAGGCCGACCTGAGGAACGCTGTAGTAACATCCATTCTTGGCCAAAGATCCGGGTGTGGAGGTCTTAGGACCCGAGCTACCGCCCAGGATGCCGCCGAGTAGCTGACGCTCCTCGAGAGAAACCTCATTGGCAGAGGCAACCCCAGCCATGGCAGCGATGGCCATAACATTGAGGGCAGTGTTCTTGAGAGCAACCATTTTGAAGGTGTGCTTGGTGATTGTTGTGTGTGTGATAAAGAGTGATTGAAGAGATCGAAAGAGTGTGCGAAAGTCGGATTGTGGTGTTAGAGAATGGGATGTGATGCTGGATGATGGATTGACTTTGGAGATGGAATCTGCAGGTTTATATCGTCAAGTGTGAGAGGGTGTGAAGCTTCTAGACTTCGACCGATCCAATACATGGGTATGGGACTATTGTGGAGAGGCTCCCTTCTAGTTGTATAACGGTTGCCGTCGAAGCTCCAACGGTCAAACCGACGGAGCATCGAGAAGAATCACCGGCATTGAGAATGATTCGAGGCCCAAGCTATGAATCGCATACGTCGTGAATATTCCTACCGCGAAAATGATTGATGCAATTGCGCTGTATCTCTACGGGCCATAATGTCAGTGTTCATCCATGGATAGCGTTCGACTTGATACACTCTGCTCTCACGGCAAAGAGCCAGCTTCATTGGCAAGTGAAGTGACCGTTGACACGTTGGATGCTTGGTACAAAAGTCCCATGAGACGAGGCGACCTTGGTCGATTTTGGACTTGCCGTTCCTACTTGGATGTTCAATCTATATCCCGTTATCAGCCACATATAATCGTAGAGCTTGCTCTGGCCGGACTTTTCAGAGCACTGAGCTGGGTCATCGGACGTTGTCCATTGCTTTGCTGTTTCAGACTTGAAGCCTGGAAGAGCACGGCATTTTCAGACCGATTTGCTCGAATTACAGGAGAGGACACTGGAGAGCCGGAGAACTCAAGGGTTGTAAAAACAAATATTCGAGAGCTCTGCAATGGCGAAATGATTGATACGGCATCTGACTGTACAGGTCATGATAACTTGCATTTCCAGCACTTACGTTACGACATTGTATTGCCAGAAGGAGGCGAGAACAATGTCTCATGACTAGGTATAAGTATGCAAGCGTGCGTAGGAACCTTATCCGGCATAGGAACCGTATCCGGTCCAGGATAACAACCTTCTCGAAGATGGTAACGTTAAACCGGTGCCGGATATGCTTGATCAAGTATGAAGAGGTCAGCCTGCAGAGCAGAAAATCTGAGGTGGCTTCGAGGTCATAGCCTCGCCAGAGAGTCTCGGCCAGATCCGTTGTCAAGTGATGTATAACAAGCCATTCCCAGAATCGGGACTTTGCCTGATCCAAAACAGTATCGTCCCTCAATATTGGTCTCACGGTAGATGGATTCTCGATCGAGGTCTAAAAGTCATGTGAGAAAATACTTGGTGGAGGACGACAATTAGCACAGGGTTACCGTAACACCACTGATTTTTATCATTTGTCCGCCATAAATGATAAAGTTCGGATACTCCCTCCGGTTCAGCTCGAGCAGAAGGTGTCGGGACATGTGATTGAGTAATATAAATGCATACATGGAGTCTATACATGTAGTATATAGTGGCGGCACAATGCTGCGTTGTCGCTTGTATAGACATGGTAGAGAGATTTTCATCTCACTCACTGGCACGGTCCAGACATGTCTAAACACGTCAGCTTTCGACAGCAGGCTCTTGAGGCTGTGTCCGAGGCACGACGTGCATATTCATAAATGTCCCCTGTAAATACATGCAGAGCCCTGTCTGCGGCTTTGTGGATCAATAGTACGAGTGCCACTGCGACCTGGTTGCTCCACGACATCATACATGCACACATATTACAATTCCGTCACGTCAATATGCTGAGAGATGACAACAATTCACGTCGAGCGGCCTGGAAAGTAGCGCTTGTGTATCAGCCATCGGTCAATTGCATACCGCTGGGGATATTATTCAGCACCGCGGCGCTGCTGCTCGAGACTAGGATATACGAAACGACAGTGACACAGCAAAGATTGCAAGATTGTCGACCCACAGTAGTGGCACGAACAGATTCAAAGATCTGGAGGTCCCAACATCCGCGGACGACGATTGAAGATCCGTCGTCAAGATAACGGAAGAGTTCATGTGGGATGGTGTCATACCACCAGAAAGAAGCGCTCGGCCAGGAGGGAGTATGAATGCATATGATAATCCTTCACATGCTCGAATAGGAGCTGCTGGGAGGCGGCATTAACAACGGGGTCAAACTCAGATAGGCGACTAGAAAAGGGGAAAAAGCGAATCATATCGCTGCATATGCTGGCATCAGGAGGTCCATGTCGAAGGATTTCGCGCACGCACGCACCCGCAGAAGAAAGCAAAAAAAACAACAGGTACGCAGAGTACCTGGCATTTTACAGCACTCGACGGCGGGGTTGCTGTCCAACATGGCACGACAGATTGCGGCGTCGTACTCTGTCGGGATCGAATCGGACAGTCGTACCGCGGGAAATAGTCAGAATGGTGGTGGTTGAGTGGTCGGGTTGGTGTGGGAAGAAAGTGGTTGAATCGTCACATGCAGCTTTCACATGCTGCCAAGCGCGTGCGACCGACGACAGATCCAGGGAATGGGGAAAGTGACATCGTGCTTTTTTGCTTGTGAGAGCCGTTAAGGGAAGGAGCAATGCAGCTGCTTTTTAGAGCTCGAGATAGCACCGTCCGCCGCCATGCCGGTTTCTGTTTCTACTGAACACTCCAGTTCGTCCAGTTTCTTTCCATCCAACCTGAACTCTCACCTCTTCCCATCACACCCATCCAATCTGTTTGATTGAAACCACCCATTGACCTTTCCATCAAAAGCATTCACACAGTGAGTTTTGTCCTGATTCAAGCACCTTCTCCCCTACATCAACGCCATCCTCAAGCTGCTCCTTCAATTCCATCAATTCTCCATCATTCTCATCGACTAATCATCTCCAACGCGCAGCAAACTACCAATGCCTCACGCAGAGAGCGACATGTCACAGCCCATCACTAACGGTGACAAGCACTCATCGCAGTTCATCTCGGTATGACACAGCCCCCAACCCCCTATCTCAACACTCTTTCACATTCTGACTTCCACGCCCGTAGCACCTCAAGTCATACCCCGTCGTCAATGATGGCGTCGAGACATTCATGAACAACCCCTACGGAGCCAAGTCTCTGGACATTGCCGATGCTGCATACACCAAGCTCGGAAAGCCTGTCATGCCCTACCTCAGAACTCCCTACTCGTACGCTGCTCCCTACGTGGCCAAGGCCGACAGCCTGGCAGACAAGGGATTGGAGCAAGTCGACACGCGCTTCCCCATTGTCAGAGAAGACACCAACACACTCAAGGACGTTGTTGTGAACTACGCCTTCCTGCCCTTCAGAATCGCCGATGAAGGCCGCACCTACGTCATGAACACTTGGGAGGACCAGTACAACAAGACTGCGTCTCGCAACAACCGCGGCACCGGTCTGGCCACCAGCGTCCTGGCTCTCATCTCGACCAACCTCAAGATTGTCGCCGACAGTGCCAACTTCATCGCCGAGTACTTTGGTCCCAAGACGGAGGAGGCCAAGCAGAAAGGCGACTCATTGCTCACCAGTCTGTACAACAAGGCAAACTCGTACGGAGAGGAGGCCAAGAGAAAGGCCAGCGAGAAGGCCAGCCAGGCCCAGAGCAAGGGAGAGTCATATGCCGAGAAGGCGCAGGAAAAGTCGTAGACCCCGCACAGTTCGAGACTCGTTTCTGATCGTCTTTCAGCCTTCCTCGCCCCAGTCAAGAATACCCCTGGACCGCTGACGGTGCTCAAAAGGAGCCCGAGATCGTTATGACCTGATGCTGCTGACGACGGAGAATATTAAATTCTTGCTCTTACATTCCTTTGTTTCTTCCGATTGCTCTACGCCTCAACCATGTATGTACTGTAACTTCCATAGAAGCTGTACAACAATGACGACGAAGGCTCAATCAAGTACACATACCTATTCCAAATCAGCCGGTCCATGACTCGCCAGAGCATTGGATTGATATCTCGATAGAATCTGTCTGTTTGAACTGCCAAAGTGCTCAAGTAAAGCGAAGTAGAACGAGGAAACGCTCTGCGTACTAGTGGGTGTTTAGGTCGCGTGAGAGAAATAAAATAAATTGATGGCTTCAAGAGAGGCTGTAGTCAAGCATCGTCGACAGCCCTGTGTGGCTTGCTCTAACAGCTGTATATTGGACGCCGACCACAGCACAGACAGCACTCCATCCTTGGCTTTGCTCCTGCGCGGTAAAAGGTTGTAATTATATACAGTAAAAAAGCTGCTGTCTTCGCTTGGAAGGCGTCTTTTATGGTCAAACAAGTGCTGTCATTTGACACTTCCCACTACAAGCCAGTAGCTGATACGAGCCAAGAGGGCACCTATGAAATGACGTTGCGAGACTCACATTGAAAAACTAGCGGTTGATGCGTGGTTTGGTTGAGATAGGGTGAATGATTGAGAAGGCATGATCGATGACTGCTCTGTTCGGTCGGCCATCATATGCTGCATATCATGAATCAAACAAGAAACGACTGAAGATGGTAGCTAGTGACACGAGCATGTTCACTGGTGTGTTTAGTCATGGTGGATGTAGAAGAGGAGACGGAAGAAAATGCCTAGAAGTGGGTAGGGTGGCACCTACAGCATCACATTTTGGACAAGATAGTTCAACGATGTTGGGAGAAGAGACTGAATTTAGTCTTAGTTGATGTTTGAATTAATCAATGGTGAAAATGAGCCAGGTGAGGCAAGGTGAAGAGTGGTTGTTGTTCCGGAAGCGGAAAGCTCGATCGATGTTTTGGCTTTAATTACAACAACAGACGAATCATCATCTCTCATCCAGCAACAACAATAATGCCGTGAAAATGGCGCGGAATGCCATTCAACCGAGTTTCGACTTCTTGACTGGCCAAGAGCGCTCGCCGCCACGACAAAGGCCGCGCGAGTCGGTGTTCCGCCAGTCCGTGGCGCGCGCCAGTCACCAAGGCCCGGACATGGCAAACGAATCCCTGCGCGCCCAACTAAACACGCTGCAATACGAGCTCGACTCTCTCAAGCAAGAAAAGGAGCTCGCGTCGCTGCAACAGGCGAGCGACATCCGCGATGCCGAAGGGCGCGCCGAACGCGATTTCAGCCGCGCCCAGCAGGCCGAAGCCACGGCCCAGCAACACGCCAAAAAGCTGCAGCAGTTGACCCGCGAGCTGGGCGATATAGAGAACCGCCATACGAACGAGAAGAGCCAGTTGGAACGCAAGATCCGCGCCCTCAATGACGAGAACCAGAGCCTGAGGGAGGATGCCGAGGACGCAGAGTCGAGGCTGCAGTCGGCTGAGAGGGAACAAAAGCACGCACTCAATGATATAGAGGCAAGACACAGCGCCCTGCAGGCTTCTTATGAGGAAGTGCAGAGGGACTTGGACTCCAAAGTGGCTGCTCTGCAATCTACACAACAGCGCCTGTCGCAACGCGAGGCGGAAAACGCCAACCTCGAGAACGAGATGCTACGACTCAAGGCGCAGGCTGGCGACTCGGACACTCTGGCCATCATCAAGCGCGAGCTCTCCGAGCAGGTAGCACACATCAAGAGACTGGAACAGACCAACCGCGAGCAATCAGCAGAGCTCAAACAGCTGCGCAAACAACACAAGAGCGTCGAGATGGTCGAGGAAGAAAAGCGCGTCCTCGAAACAAAAGTCCGCGTCATGCAAGACTTGCGCAAGGAATTGGCAGAGGCGCAATTGCAAAAACAGATCCTTGAAGATGAAAAACTCAGTTGGACGAGCTACTTGGAAAGCGAAAGGGGCGAAATGTCCTTTGACTCGCCAGAGGAAATGGCGAAAGCTTTTGTTAATGAGCGAATGGAAAGACTCAACCTGGTCGAGAAGTTGGGAGCAATGCAGCCTGAAATCAGCGTGCGCGATGCTAGCATCAAAACGCTCGAGCATGAAAAGGCCCAGCTGCGTGCAGATATTGAAAAGTTGAAGACCGCCGAAGCCACATCGAATTCTGTAGCACCTGCAGATGCCAAAGCTCGCGCACGTCTGGAGCGTCAGAAAAATCTCGCCATGAAAGA
Organism: Aureobasidium zeae; assembly: GCA_017580825.2. Taxonomy (NCBI): domain Eukaryota; kingdom Fungi; phylum Ascomycota; class Dothideomycetes; order Dothideales; family Saccotheciaceae; genus Aureobasidium; species Aureobasidium zeae. Next base: position 123,962 of record JAGFJS020000005.1, read on the forward strand.
GGTCGAGTATCTGCGTGCCCAGATGAAGGCCTTTGAGGCCGAAGAGACAGAGTTCAACCCCGAAAAAGCAAACCACGAGCAGAACGATCGCATCCAAGAGCTGGAATCCATCATTGACAAATACCGCTCTGAAGTCGAAGCACTATCATCAGAGATGAAGCAACTGGAAGCCAACATGCCGATTGCACAAACTCAATCTCTAAAGCGACCACACACAGACGACGAATCCGATGAGCGACTAGGCGAGCTGCGCCGTAAGACACGCACTCTCCAAGACGAGCTCACCTCCCTGCAATCAAAACACTCGACACTCGAGACCGAGCTTAGGGCAAAGAACAGCCAACTAACCGCACTCCGCGAGTCCTCGCGCACCCGCGTGCTCCAACTTCGCGACAATCCCACCGCACAGGACCAAGCCATTAAAATGACCACTCTCCGAACACTGAAAGCAGAAAACGCCGCTCTGCTCGAGCAGCTGGAGAAGGGACCAAACGGCACAACAACAAAAGTCGTGCCCATCAGCACCCTCGAAGCCACACGCCTCCAAATGGCCGAACTCGAACAAACAATCGCCCAGCGCGACAAGAAAACCCAGCGTCTGAAAACAATCTGGTCGTCCAAGTTCCTCGAGTTTGCCGAAGCCGTGGCGGCGACTCTGGGCTGGAAAGTCGTCTTCCAACCCAACGGCCGCTTCAAGGTCACGTCCATCCTCTATCCGTCCAGCATCAACAAGGACGGCGAGGAAGAGGAAAACTGGATACTTTTCGATGGCGAAAAGGGGACCATGAAGGTGTCGGGCGGTACCGAGAGTTTGTTTGCCAACGAGATTAGGCCGTTGATTGAGTTTTGGGTTGATGGGCGCAAGGAGATTCCGTGTTTTTTGGCGGCTTTGACGTTGGAGTTTTACGATAGGACTACCAGGGCTGCTGAGATGTAGAGGAATATAGGCATTGCATGACGGGGCATACCTACCCTAATCATTTCTCCCGAAATGGACATTTCCCCCCCTTGTTTCTACCCGTTGTGCATCTATGACCCCGATACTGAATGCTTTCTTGTTTGTGATTTAACCGCCACTTCCGAGGGGAAAGTACTCTCTCCCTCTCCTTGGCGACCTATAATCCACGTGGCCCTGACGGATATACATGGCATCTCTACACCATTTATATCTCAAGGAGACATTCTTAACCAAGTACTGTCTCCTTGGCTATAACCACGTGGCCTTACTGGTATTCATAGCATCTCTACACCATGTATATATCAATTAATATCCTGCTCCGGAAGACTGCCAGCAGTCTCAGAAGTTTTCACGATGGCCCCCAGTCAAGCACCAACGAAGCTCTCTCAACAGCCATAGCAACATCATTCTTCACAACCTCCTCCACGTCCTCCAAGCGAAAATCAACGTACTCTTCCAACTTAATCTGCATCCCCAAAGCCCTTTCATCCATCAAATCTCCCAAATCCGCAGTCATGTTTTCGTGCACATGGGTTTCGAGATCGTCGACCCGTGCGTCCAGGGTTTTGAGCAGGTGTTGCAGGCCGTCGCTTTCGAGCTCTAGTTCTGCTTGCTGTTGTTGGAGGTTCGTGTCTATGTTTGCTTTTAGTTGTTGCAGGGTTGTGTTGGTTAGGGTTAGGGTTTGTGATAGCAGGGTGCGCTTGTCTTGTTCGCGGACCAGGCTGTCTTCGACGTTGGCGATGCGGTCTTCGAGTGTGTTTTCGATTGTGCTGGCTTGGCTGGCCGTCATGCTGCTGTGGAATATCTGGGCTTGGGGTGAGGAGTGGTGGTGGTGTGCCGTATCGGTTTGGGTTGCGGCATGCACCATGGGCACGCGCGCCTGCTGTTGTTGTTGTTGGTGCATCTCTTCGCGCAGAGCGGCAAGCTGTGCGTTGAGGGCAGCCAGTTGAATGCTCTGTGCTGCGATGGCGAGTTCCCAGGGTTCGTGGACCCCCTTCTTCTCGCATGCTGCCTTCTTTTTCGCGGGTGTTTCGGGGCACTCTGGGGATTCGATGCGTCGTTTTCCATGGCTCTGGGGATTGGCTGGTGGTTTGAGGGTTTGGCAACCCGGTGAGTTGTTGTTGTTGTTGCCAGCATCGCCGAGGATGGTTGATGGGTCGCTGGCCCCAGGTACGCTTGACGCATCATAAGGCGGTGGGTTATCTGGGGCCCACAACTCATCCAGACGCAGTATTTCCCTTCTCCCGGCGCCCGCATACAGCGTTTTGGCCACGCCTGCATCATACGGCAGAGACTCTTTGGCCAGCGCGGCACACAGACCCGACAGACGCGCGTGATCCACGGCGCTCGAAGGCACATGGACAGTGAAATTGTCGCACTGCCCGATACGCAGCAAGGCATCCACGTCTCTGCGCACCGAGGCCTTGTTCTGCAGCGCCGCATCAGGGGTAATGACAGGAGCATGCTGTTTCAGCACGAAGCGCAGGCTCGTCATGTCGGCTGCTGACCTGCAGATGCCCTGCCTGACCAGTGAACCCATGACTTGCTCTGGGATGTTGTCGTCGTCCCCGTTACTTGTTTCTATGCCCTGCACGTGGCGGCCGTCGAGCATCAGGTAAACAAACACATTCTTGTCCGGCTTGACCAACCTGGCGGTGGCACGGAACTTGCAAAAGAAGGACGACGTTTCATCGAAGCAGATGTCTAAGTAATATTGTCGTGATATTGTTTCATCGCAATGCCGGGCGTGCACTTGAACGAGAGCTTTCGATACTATTCGCCGACTCGAGACCATCTTCTCCGTTTGATTTTGTGCGCCTGATACAGCCTTGTCCATTTTGATTTTGGTGCACAACTACATAGATATATCCGTCAGCATCTTAAAAGACCGCCAGTGGCCTTGGATCGTAAATCTTGTGAATGATAATGGAAAACCCCACGCAGTAAATGCGCAGAACCCTCCCACCCGGGCTTTTTTTTTTCTTTTTTTTTTTGCATTGAGAGCAGCCCTGACTCCCCAGAGGTAGGTCAAAGCGACACCAAAAACATAACATGACAGAATCGAAAACCGGAATCCCCGACCAGGTCGCTACAGATCAGAAGCCAGTCTGACCTGCTCGTGAAGTCTGCAGCGTTTGGAAAAAAAAAACGCCGAAGAATCACTGAACGCTGAACCATGAGGACGAGGACCCATACAGACCCCAGAATGAACTGGAAGCTAGTCTGCTTCGCGAAATCTCTCATGTTGCGTAGTAAATGCCACGACAAACTCTGCAGCACCCCCAAACCGCATAGACCGGGCTTTTGACGAGCAACCCTGACTCGTCAGAGTCCAAAGGACCGAACGCGAAGAACAAACAACATGGGAGAATCGAAGACCGGGCAATTCCCTGACCAGGTTCCTACAGACCAGAAGCTATTCTGGCCTGCTCGTCGAAGTCTGCAGCTTCTGTAAAAGAAAGACCGAAGAATCAACAACCGGAAAACCATGGAGGAACCCCCTACAGACCCCAGCAAGAACTGGAAGCTGGCCTGCTCTTCGAAGTCTCCCACGTGTGCGTGGACGCGACGACAGAAAAAGACTCCGCCGCTATATCCACCCCAGCCACCCGACCGGGCTTTGGAAAGAGCAACCCTGACTCTGCGAGAGGAAAAGAAAGAGGACTTCACCTAAATGTCATGCGTAACAGGTCGGCTGAAAGCAGCGCGTGTTGGCCAAGAACAAAGAGATGGATGTCAGAGGTGGTTGTGGCATGGAGGAAGTTGACTGGAAGGCATGTCACGCGTGCTTGGCACAGAACGCGTCGCGATCCGATCATTGATTGCATCAGGCTGCATTTCGTGTTAGGAGTTAAATTCAAGGCGATACGGACCATGCCTTCTTCAACTACCTACTCATCTGATGGACTGCGGACACTTCCCGCGAAACAGACTACAAATTACGCGCCTTGCTGGTTTATGAAATTTGCGACCGGCAAAGAAGAATCGTAGAGGAGCAAAAGATCGTTTGACTCATGACTCGACTACGTTCTTTGACATCTCTTGTAAAATAAACTCTAGACACTTGAAGTAAAAGGTATCGCTCTCAAGTCATGGCGCCTAGAACGAGCTATCACGCCAGTACATGATAGCAACTTCGATCAGGCCTACCTACTGGTCACACACATTGATGCTCAAGAGCTACCGAGATTGCTATTGGACCATCAACATATTGCTAGCGTGACTATCATCCCTATAAAAGTTCATAACCATAAATTTTCGATTTTCTCTAAACTCGGAGTAGATATAGAATCGCACCTCGCTATACTTAAGAACACTTTTTAAAGCTCCCCTTAGGGGCTTAGGGGGTTAGGGGGGTAATATGATCGTCATTCTATAAGGATATCGAGCGTATAGACCTAATTTTCGTGCGTAGAGACATAATTTATACATATATATATATAGGGATGATGGTCACGCTAGCAATTTAGTTGATGGTCAAATAGCAATCTCGGTTATATTCCTAAGGTTACACCTTTTAACTTCTAAACCAACGTAACTATGAAGTTCATCATTCTCGTCGTAGCCTTGCATTCGCAGATGAACTCTCCGGTGTATGTCAAATGTGTAAGTGCTTTGTTTTTCTAGTCCACTGTACTTGTTTCTAACACATGATTTTCTTATAGGCTACCAGCAGACTTTGCACAAAGAGTGGCAATACTTGCAAATGGGTCGAGAATGCTAAGGCTGCCACTTGTAATTAGAAGGAATTCCTGAACTGTGGAGGTCTTCATAGCTAGAATAGCTAGTATGCACCAATGTGACAAAGACGCAGGAGAGCGCAATGTACCGATGACGGAGCGCCGCCCTCTGCATTTCGTGCCTTGTTCAGTGAGATCCATTTCATTCCCATCTAAAACTGACGCGAATTCTGGAATGCATTGATTTGCGCCCTTGCCTGTCACCCAGTCTCTATTTAACAATACTCATCTCCTCGTCGCATGAATCCACCGTTAGATAGCCAACAGCCGCGGCACCACAAGTACCGATACCTACCGCCAGTCTACTCGCGCGACTTTGCGTATGCCAACAACGCCCCGGTAGTCTTACGCATGGCCAGAGCTAACATCAACGAGATAAGCGCAAAGACCTTTGCCGAGTACGTTTGACACAATCATTATACTGTTTGTTTACCTGAGCTCCTCGTCTGCTTTTTTTTTGGCCTTTGCTTTACTTCTTCTCTTCTGCAATCATGTTGGCACACATGCCTGACGAAGCTAAGTCGCTGTGGAAAAGGCTCCTCTCTGGTCCGACAATCGACTTTTACGTCGGTCCAGAACGTCGGCACTGGTCGCTGCATCGCAATTTGCTATGTCACCATTCACCCTACTTTGAGTCGGAATTTCTCGGCGACGACAAGCACGAGTCGTCAAAAAGACTTGAAGTAGAACTCGGCGATGAAGATCCAGCAGGGTTCGAGTTGCTTGTGAAATGGCTTTATCAAGGTAGCCTGGACGATACATCCGACATGACGGATGAGAAGAAATACGAATATTCAGTCGCCTGCCACAAGCTATATCTGCTGTGCAACAGATTCGATCTCCCCATTTTGAGGAATGAGTCTATGGATCGCTACAGACAAGGCTTGCACGAGGCTCAACTGGTGCCTGACGCCGAAGAGATCAACGAGATTTACCGCAGCTCTCCGGCGGGCTCATCATTCAGGAAACTCATGGCGCAGATTGCCGCCCGCCAGATGATGGATCCGCACAGCGAAAAGAAGGCAGAGAGCTACAGGAGCTGCTTCAAGGACAATCCCGATTTCGCAGTCGACATGGTCAATGCTATCAAAGCCGGGACTGGAGGCGTGCTGTTTGATGATCCGACGGACGGCCATGACACGGAGTATCATGGAGATACCACTACTCGTCTGAACCGCAGAGACAAAGGCAAAGGTATTTAAAACCCACCTCCCCAGCGTTGGATCAACCCCGATGTTTTCCCTGTTCTCTGCCCGCTTCGCAACACGCGTGATTCAGAACTTGGCCCGATAACAGAGTTCCAAAGGTCCAGCAGCATCAAAATTGACGTCAACTCCTTCCAGACGATTGTCCTCAGACAGCAATGACAACAAGAACAACCAAAGATGCGATTCAGGACTCGCCACGCCCCCAGACTCGACTCGACAAGGGGAAAACGGATACGGAGTGCGACGATTCAACGGAACCAGTCGAACCATTGCCCAAAGTCCAACCACGGGAGAGCAAGTTGAACCGCACGATGGAGACGCAGAAAGCCCCTCTCGAAAGAAGCCAAAGAAGCTTGTCATACGTGGAGGCCCTCCGTCGCCGCAGAGATCAGGGTCAACTTGATTCACGCGGCTTGTGGGATTTCTGGAACAACATGGCGATGGAGGTCAATTCATCTTGAATCCTCTCGTTGTTATTGTTTTGCAGTTTGTTTCTTTTTCCTTCCACGATACCCCCATGGCCATTATTCTTAAGTATGTTTTTTTTTATTGAGCTTATTAATTATTAGCCACCATTTATGTCGAATTATGACCAATCTTCCCCGCAAAAGAGTGTTTAAGCTCTACGATTTATTGTAACACCACCGTCAATGAAGCGTATCCGAGCACCACCACGTTTCTTTATTGACAAATCATTGGCATCACCAATGCGGGCTGTATTCCGTACCACACCGCTCTGATCTCCTGCATTGGACTAATAGAAAGAAGCTTTCTAAGCAGCATTCCAACTTAATACCGACTACGTCCGAAATGCTGCCACAAGTGAGGCGTGTTCACTACATCATGACGATGATCGAAGAAGCTAGAAAGAAGAACGGTCAGTAGGTGGGGCGGGGGAGTGGAGGGAGGGGTTCTAGGGACTCGAATGAACATAAAAACACCCCCCTCCGACCTTTCATCAAGCCCAAGTCAGGTTAAACATTTTTCACCTTCGTACTACTTTGCCCCATCCCAAATCATCATCACAGCTGCATCAATCATGTCTTCTCTCAAGCCAATTCTTGTCCACGGTCACGCTGGTGGCCCCAATCCCTGGTAAGCACACATACCCATCCGTTTCCATTAAAAGAAGAGAACACCACCCTAACAATGCCTAGGAAGGTCATCCTGCTCCTCAAAGAACTCTCCATCCCGTACGAGCACAAACTCTGGGAATTCCCAGACCTCAAGAAAGCCGACTACGAAAAACTGTGCGTCAACGGACGCACGCCAACAATCGAGGACCCAAACACAGGCATCACACTATGGGAGTCGGGTGCCATCCTCGAGTACCTGATCGACACGTACGACAAGGAAAACAAGTTCACCTACACGTCAGGCCCGGAGAAGTACCTGCTTAAGCAGTGGCTGCACTTCCAGGTGTCGGGTCAGGGCCCTTACTTTGGCCAGCGCGTGTGGTTTACCGTGTACCATGCCGAGAAGCTACCGTCGGCGGTGGAACGCTACAGCAATGAGATCAAGCGTGTGCTAGGTGTGTTGGACAAGCACCTCAAGTCTACCGGCTCGGATTACTTGGTTGGCGACAAGTTTACTTACGCTGATCTGGCTTTTATTCCCTGGAATATGCTGTTGCCGTTCATCTTTGGTGATGATTATGAGGCTTTCAGTGCTGAGATTGAGAAGAGCTTGCCTAGCTTTTCGGCGTGGAACAAGAGACTTATGGAGAGAAAGGCTACACAGGACACGAAGAAGGAGAGGGAGGATGCTCAGCGTCACTAGATTACAGACTCACAGAACAATTGATCCAGGGTTGAGGCTCTGCAAATGAAAGAATGAACAAACAGTCCTGCTCCTGCGTGCAATCAAAGAATGAACAAAAGGCCCTGCCCCTGCGTGCAATGGATCCTGAATTGACTCGTAGGCTATCATGTCATCTCTAAAGACGTCGAAATTGAACTTTATCCATGTCTTGCCATCTACCATCTCTTCTTTTTCACCTGCGTCTTGACTTCTTCGGTAGAGACTTTGCCGTCCGTGCCCCATTTCCTCTTGCATGTTGCCTCGTCCTCTTCAGTCCACTCTCGCGGTAGTACGGCAAAGACTAGGTAACTTGTATGCGTCTTTGTCTCGGGCTCAGTGCGATGCACCAGTCTCCCTTCCTTGTACGTCTTCCTCTCATCCGCCTCCCTCTTGATCCTTTCCAACCTCGCCGCTTTGCTCTCAAAGTTACTCGCCGGATGCACTTTCCTATGGCTCGGTCTCGTTCTGGGTTCGCCCGTGGCTTCGTCGGTCCTGTCGGCTTCTTTGAGCGAGTCGTGCCATTCCTTGAAACGGCCCTCGACTTCACGCAGACGGTTCACGGCTTCGTCGACGGAAGCGGCCGAGGCGTTTACGCCGCGCAGGCCTTCTTCGTGCAGACCGATGCGTTCGCGCCGCACGTCTAGGCGTCTTTGCATGACCTCTACCATTTGGATTTCTGTCCATCCTAGGCGGCGGAGGGCGGCTGTTGTTGCCGTGACTTGTTCGATGCAAGGGCTGAATGTGCAGAGGTGAATGGGGACGTTTGGGTTGAGCGGGGAGATGAAAGGTTCGTTTGATTCTGGTGTATCGGATTCGGGAGGAACGTAGTCGGGGTTGGCGGCGTTGGCGACAAGTTTTGCGGTGCGAGGGGAAAGGCGTTGGCGGGTGAGGTTTTTGAGGGCCATCCAGGGGGCGGGCAGATCGAGGAAAATGGCGTCGGCTTTTGGGGACTTGTTCTTGTCGTCTTGTTCGTCCAGGAGGAAGCCGTCGGCATAGACATCGCGGTGGGTGACGCGGACAAGGTCATCGAGGCCGTGGGCGGCGAGTTCGGATCGGAGATGATTGGCGCGCGGTTCGTGGTATTCGAAACTGCACACGCGGCCGAAGCGGCGTTTCTTGAGCGATGGCTCGGACGAGGCTTGCGATGGGTAGCCATTGAAGACGGCACGAACGGATGCGTGCGTGAATGATCCCGAGCCGGCGCCAGCCTCGATGATGGTCTGCCCTGGACGCACCTGAAGCCTCTGTAGAATATAACTGGAATCTGGCGTATACACGACCTGAGTCCTGTGCGGCAGACTGATTGTCCAACTCTCGGGCGTCGGCGGTAGTACGTGAACGAAACCAGTGCCGGCCTGGATAGCTTCTTTCGGTTCGTCGGCATCGTCCAGCTTGCGCTTGGCACCGCCACGGCCTCTAGAGCCGGTGTCGACTTTTGATGCGCGCACTTGGGTCCCCCATGGGATGCCTGCTAGGGTTGAATGTGGGAAGGAGCCAAATCGGGTGTTTGTGACTGCTCCTTCTGCATAGCCATCGTCGGCGCTTGACTTCAAGATCAGCGGGATGAGTTGATCACGTTTGAGATGGAGGATTGCCAGGGAGTCGATTGATGCGCCTGCCCCAGCATCCAGGAAGGGCGACGGCTTGTATTGAGGCGCGGCCATTTGATTGTTGGCTGCTTGAAATTCATTCGGCAGGTGCCACCGATTATTTTTCTGATCATCTCGAAGCGCCAAGGATTGCGGGGAGTGGGTGGGGCAGGCGCAGAGACCACATGGTTTTGTGCCTGCCTGGTCTGGTGTGGTCGTGCGCCTGCCATTCTGGACAAGCAACAAGCACGTCGATGCTCCAGCGCTCCTTCCCGTCATCCGCACGCCTGCTCCTGATCAAGCCTACCACCACCACCACCACCACCACCTTTGCCAGGCTTAGCACCCGCCCGTTTGCGTCATTCACTCCAACGAGCGGCGCATCATCATCCAGAGCTCCAGCACATCGCTCAAGATCAAAAATGGCGGCGGCAATGCCAGCATGGATCCCTCCACCAAGCCCAGCTCCAGAAGTTGCAGGCCGACTTCCAAGGCTGCTGCTAAACAACTCTCTGACCCGGAGCAAAGTCGCATTCGTGCCTCTGGATCCCGAAGGGAAAAAGGTGTCGTGGTACAGCTGCGGTCCTACAGTATATGATGATAGCCACCTGGGCCACGCGGTATGGATGGCTAGCAAGAGCAAGTCGACCAAGTGCTGCTGCTGATGATGCTGCACGAAACAGCGCAACTACGTCTCTTTAGATATTCTTCGCAGAATCATGCAAGACTACTTCCACTTTGACATCAACATGGTGTGTTTCAGCTGATGCACATCATCTCCCCTCTCTCAGATGCTAACAGTCACGCCAGGTCTTGAATGGTTGGTCTTCCTGATGCTCTTCTGCCACAATGTCTGACCTGAACCTGCGCAGTGACCGACGTGGATGACAAGATCATTCTCGCCGCCAGACAGCAGCACCTGCTCCAAGACTTCATCACAAAGCACCCCTCCATCGACCAACAGGTCCTAGACACCACCAACGCCGCCTTCAACGCATACATCCAGAAGAACCTCCCGCTCTTGCCAGCAAATGTCTCTGCATACAAAGAAGCTGTAGAAAGCGCATACGGCCATGTCTTGCAGGGCAAGTCGATTGCAAACGATGCCACTGCCCCTGGAGACAACGAGGCAAAGGCAAAGATGCACATCAAGACTTCGCTCGCGGCTGCTGAAGCCTTGGCTGCTCCTGGACGCGCACAAGATTTCTACTCCAAGACTTCGGGCGTTCTGCTGCCCTTCCTCGACGCAAAACTGGGCTCCACCATCGATGCCAACGACCACGCCCTCTTCAACGGACTTGCCAAGAAGTACGAGAACCGCTTCTTCGAGGACATGGCCGCTCTCAACGTCCTGCCACCTTCCACAATCACGCGCGTCACCGAATACGTCCCACGAATTGCCGACTTTGTGAAACAGATCCAAGACAACGGCTATGCATACGAACACGAAGGATCCGTCTACTTTGATGTAAAAGCTTGGGAAGCACAGGGTGGTGTCTATGCGCGTTTGGAACCGTGGAACAAGGCCGACACTGCTCTTCTTGCAGAGGGCGAAGGCTCTTTGGCAGCAAAGGGCACTTTCAAGAAAAGCCCTGCTGATTTTGCTCTGTGGAAGGCCTCCAAAGCCGGTGAGCCCGCTTGGCCTTCACCATGGGGCCCTGGCCGTCCAGGTTGGCACATTGAGTGCAGTGCAATGGCCAGCGATGTTTTGGGCAGCAAGATGGACATTCACAGCGGTGGAATCGATCTTGCTTTCCCTCATCACGACAACGAACTTGCTCAGTCTGAAGCCTATCACTGCAAGTGCCCTGGCGAGAGCGACAGCACTTGGGTCAACTACTTTTTGCACATGGGCCATCTCGGCATTGCCGGCTCCAAGATGAGCAAGAGTCTGAAAAACTTTACAACCATTAGAGAAGCGCTAGAGCGGGGAACATGGACACCAAGAGGACTCCGAATTGTCTTCCTTCTGGGCGCTTGGAAGCAAAGTTTGGAGATTACCGAAGAAGTCATGTCTACAGCCAAATCTTTCGAGGAGAAGATGAACAACTTCTTCCTCAAGGCCGTCGATTTGCAGATCAATCCCACCCAAGCAACAGTCGATAGTGAGACTGGTCTCTCTCCTGATGGACCGCTCAAGGAAGCTTTAAAGTCTGCACAGATTTCGCTGCACGACGCTCTGTGCGATTCCTTCGACACCCCCACGGCTCTGCGCATCCTCAGTGATCTGGTCAGCGCTGTGAACAGCGAGACTGGCGTGAGCGACGACGTCTTTACAGACATCGCCAAATGGATCACCTCCATTCTCAACATCTTCGGTCTAGACGCTTCTCCTCCATCTGGCGGAATTGGCTGGAGTGGCATCGCCGTACCCGAGTCGGTAGCTCCTTTCGTATACCCCTTGAGCAAAGTCCGCGACGAAGTCCGAAAACAGGCCATCGCCGGCACCATCGACGCCGCCGCCATCCTCAGCCACTTCGATGCCTCTGCTCTCAAAACCCCCCCGTCAACACCCGAAGGCGCACAAGCTGCTCAGGCAGCAACAGAATGGCTAAGCAGACTCAACGAACTCATCAAGAGCGAAGCGCCCCCTAAATCATTCATGCCTCTCTGCGACGACCTCCGCGACACGACACTCTGGAACTTGGGAGTCTACCTTGAAGACCGTGCTAATGCGCCTGCTCTTGTCCGTCCCTTGAATGCATCGCTTCGCGAAGAAAGAGCGAACCGCGACGCCCTTGCTTCTCTAAAGCTAGAAAAGGCAAAGGCCGCAAAGGAAGCCAAAGAAAAGGAAGAAAAGGAAAAATTGGAAAAGGGCAAGTTGAGTCATCTGGAAATGTTTAGGACGAGCGAGTATAGTGAGTGGGATGATGAGGGTTTGCCGACCAAGGACAAGGAGGGCAAGGAGGTGGCGAAGAGCAAGGGAAAGAAGTTGAGGAAGGATTGGGAGAGGCAAAAGAAGTTGCATGAAGCTTGGGTTGCTGCTGCTAAAACAGGGTAGATGGTTTCTTTGTACGCTATACACGTTGAAGGGCAATTTTTGGGTGGCATGGAACAAAAGTAGAATGATTGATGAAAAGTAGAAGTTTTTGGTCATCAATGCTTTGCTGCTTCATGATGCCGAGTCTCCCTCTCGATCAACCAAAGGCCCGATCCATTTGAGCGCCCATATCGCTCGCCTGCTGTTGCTGGCCCTGCAAAGTCATGGCTCCAACCGCCCCAACCATCTCGTCCTCTCCATCCAACAAACTGACCGCACCAGCCTTCGCATCCGCCTGCACCCCAAAACCAAACTTGCCCCTCCCAACAGCAGCGGCACTCTCCGGCCTCAGAATCTTATCCTCGCTATCCAACCACCCGGGCGCTTTCCTGCGCTTTTCAGCCAACTCTCTATCCCCTATAGCCTTTTTCCAACCGCCTACTTTTGCTTTGCCGTCTGTCGCCCATGTCGTCAGTTGGGTCAGCAACGCCGTGTTTTGGTGTATTATTTGGGTTGGGTGCGCGCGGAAGCCGCTGTTTCCTGATGTTACGTAGGGCACTGCCGTTTGGTGGTGGTGGTCGTTTGGGTTGCTGGAACTGGAGTTGTTGTTGTCCGGGTTTGTGAGGATGGAGGGGGGAAGGGTGGAGGGCAGGGTTGCGTAGGTGTGTGGTAGGGTGGGAGCCTTCGGGAGGGTTACGAAGGGCGAGACTGCTAGGGGTACTTGTGCTAGGAGGGGATTTTCTGGTTTCCGCCGAAGGTATTAGTTTACTCTCTTTTCAAATTCATCTCTTTTTTCTTTTGTTGTTTCGTTTATTATCTTCTTTTCATATGCATGATGGCTTGGTGACATTTTTGGATGGTTTCTTTTATTGAATTCTTCTTTTTGTTTCTTTTCTTTCTGGATATCATGGTGGTAGGTAGGCATGGACTTACGTTCTGAATGCATGATGATGATGAACTTTCTTTCTTTCTTTGATGATTTGTTGATGTCTCCGTTGGTTCTTTCAAATCGTGTGGTCCCGCAGTTGTATTTTTGGGGTTGATGATGTCTGGCTGGCTACTAAACCTCTCTGTGCCTTTTTTGCTTTTGGTCTTTGAGTTGCGTGCTTTTTCTTTGAATCTCTTTGTTTCTTCGAATCTGGTTTTAACCCGTGTTTGTCTTTTGCTTCTTGTATCACGCGTTCTGGACGTCGTTCGTTGTGGACCTGGCTGGATGTGCTCACGCTTTTCCCGTATGACGGAGTATTGGTCGCTTGTTGCTTGGACACGTAGGCTTCAATTCGAGCGGTGCCTTTTCCCTCAATTCTGGTGCTTTTTTTGATTCTTCTTTGTTCTCTGCTCGTCACTTTTTTGTGTCCGGACGTCGTCGTTGTTGCCTTCCTCCCCCGCCGCCATCTTGCCCGTCCACGGGCCCACGCGATCTCTTGGCCCTGCCCACACGAGATAAGCTTCAGGTGCTCAAGCGCCAGTAGTCCGGTACTTTCTTTTTACAAACCCATCTTGCATCCAACCTCCTTTATTTCTTTTCAACTTTACACACACGAGTCGTGACGGTTCGTTGTTTCTTGATAAGCTTAACAAAACGGTGCTCTCGCCGCTTTGAATACATGTAATGTGTAATAGTTTTGCACAAAGCCTTATACCTATATTATCCTTTTTTAGCTTGCGTTGCTAGCAGCAGTTCATGGCATGAATGCCCTGTTTCTTTTAGGGCTCTCTGGCAAGCAAGACACCCTTGTCTCGGCATCTCTCTTTACCGGACTGTTTTGGCTGCTAAGGTACATGTACTCTGTCCTAATTGTTACCTCGGTATAAAAGCCTTACTATACGGAGTATAGTAGCGGGATTTGTACTATCAATGTAGAAAACAAAAACTCCATCTACGGAGTATCTTTATAGGAGTTCGTTTCCGGAATAAGAAATAGGAGTGCTTAGCCTAAAACCACGTTATTCGCCTAAAGCTCACTTGCTGGACCCCTATTGCTGTCTACATGTGTTGTTGGTTCATCTCGGCTTTTAGGTTTCTGCTGTCGCGTGTCTTTGTATACCGCATGTTTGTCTACAAATCCGTGGAGATATCATCTTTCTATACCGTTACAGATCGTCGGTATGATTACCTCGGTCACTTTAAACCTCTCTCCCCCCCCCCCCCCCCCTTGTTACATTCTGTAGTCTTTGTCGATTCGTTCGTATACCCGACCCCCCCTTTGTAGGGCTCTAAAGTTTAAGAGAGTGTTATGTACCTCTTTGGTTTTTTTTTCTAACTAGACGAGAAAAACATGTTGGAATCTGCGCAAGGTATGTTGTGTATTGTACAGTATGTAATAAACACATATATATACTGTGCTGTTTAGGTCTATAAGGTAGGGTTCGGCAAGGTAGCTGAAAGTAAAGAAGGATATTAGATATCATCTGATATCAGGACAGAATTTTTTGTCTTGTGGTTAGCTAGTAAGCGATAATTGACATTGCCATGTCACTGCAACCATGGAATTGGCCATGCGATATGGTATAGGGAGGGGGGAATAAGGCCGTAGGACAAAGGAAAGATGTGTCAGGTAATGACAACGCGTAAGTCGCGACAACGGAGTTATTACTGACGGGGATCTACTCAATACTCACGAACAAAGAGATGAAGCGGTCAAGAATGATTCGCAAAGCACACACCATACACACACTTTTGAAGCCCCCTCGGAAGACCTGTCCCTTTCCCATTCCTGTCTGTAAAGACGTTGATTTAGCCGTTGACTGTTATAGCTTCCTAGCACGAGCAAATAATGACACCTCGAGACAAAAGACTAATAAGGGTCTTTAGGTTGGGTCCGCTAAAGGCTTTTGTCGTCGGAAACAAGCACCATGACTCTTGTGGTCTCTCTCTCTCTCTGGTCTTGTTTTTCGCCCCATACCACTAAACCTTTTGGAGTAAACACAAAACAAAAACAAAATCCATGTACGAGCTTTTTCTTTTTGAATCAATAATTGACCGAGAAACTCCTGTTCTCTTTTTTCAATACCACCGAAAAAGGCGCGGGAAATAATTTTTATTTTTTGGTTTGTGAT
Organism: Aureobasidium zeae; assembly: GCA_017580825.2. NCBI lineage: Eukaryota > Fungi > Ascomycota > Dothideomycetes > Dothideales > Saccotheciaceae > Aureobasidium > Aureobasidium zeae. Next base: position 139,297 of record JAGFJS020000005.1, read on the forward strand.
GTTGGTGACTGCAATTTTGATTTTTTTGAAAGACAGAGACGGCAGGGACGGATGTAGAGGTGGGGGGGGGGGGGGCGTTGACGTGCAAAGTATGTCCCGCCCTGTCAGAATGGGCGACAGGCTACAGCTGAGAGACAAGATTCAATCAACTGTTTGCATCCGAGTCAGGAAGGAGTGAGTACATCCTTAAGGATCAGGGGGGTCACAAGGTACAGAGATAATAGACAGACCTATTGAAAAAATGAGGAGGTGCCATTTCACACGACATTAGGGAGGAACAAGAAGGAGAAGAAAGTGAACGTTAAGAAGAGGGTATCAATTTCTGAAGTCTTGCACTGAAAGCAAAGACATAAGCGCAAGACTCCACATGAGATAAATCTGCAAAAGTAGTCGACTAAGATCGACAAGAGGGTACGCAGAAGAGATGCACTCAAAAAGAACCATAAAAGAGAGGACGCCATGATTGAAAGCCCAAAATGACCTTGTTGTAATAAACGCCATGCTTCACCGAAACCCCATCCGCCTGCTCCATAAATGGTCGTACAATCAAACTCCCATGAAGACATGGTCATTAAGCCGTTCACGAGTGGCTAATTTTGGCGTGACAAGAGCATAAACAGGTATGCAAAAGTAAAGAATTGTCGTAGCTTTGCGGAGATCGCAGACTTTGGAAAGCAATTACGAAGAGCTGGAGCTGATGCTCATGCCTGATGCCTCCGTGCGGAGACCGGACATGTCGTGCTCAGGAGGGGAGCCGCGACGACGAGCAGATGATGTGGCAAGCTCGAACTGCTGCTTGGTGTGCTCGTGCATAAGTCTTTGGTATGAAAGACGAGCTGAGTCGGGGTCGTTCAGATCGTAGTGTTGGGAGAACTCATGTTGGGGGGCGGTGGACATATTATAGTCCTGGTTCATGTAGACGCTCTGGATATTTGAAGGAGCTGCCATTGTGACTTGGAATGTGTGTGATGTACGAGTTGATTGAAGTAGATGCTTTGAAGGGTGCTTGTCTTGCAAGAAATACTTTATATGTTGCTTGAGGTGGAAAGATGTGTTGATGGATTAGAAAGTAATGAACCATGGGAACATCAAGGATCCTTATATGACAAGGTTATCCAGCATGAGCCTCTCCCCCATGAGCAACAACAAGGGCCAGCATGACGGCTAGGGAAAAGAGGGTTGGATCAACGTCAGACCCTGCGCCTCTAGATTATCTGGCACCGCGCTAAGATCGACATCCAACAACGGGCGCCACCAAGGGTCTTGATGCACATCAGCGAAAGCAGTCTAATTCTCTTCTCCACCTGCACCCGTGCGGGCCCGATGCAAAGCGGTGCCGTCACAGAGGCGGGAGGCCACGAGTATCGGGAATTTCTCATTGGATCGAAGCGAACCGCAATTAGCTCATTGCGCCGTGTGTGACGGTCTAGCCGGCGAGCTCTAGGCCAGGTCCAGTAAAGACCCTGTCTATCATGATGTAGAAGGCGAGACTCTTTTCTGCGACCGGGCGCTGCTCACACGCTCTCGCAACAACGACGTCGCGTGGTTGCTCATTTCGCCGTTCGCATACATCATTGGAACCACTTGTCGGGGCCTCCTCTCGCGTCATATTATTTCCTCTGCCGAACCGTGCAGTCAATAATGCCTCTCCCGCTATCGTAATCAGGCGGATGGATAGCGAGTTTCAATCAATCCACGGTGCATTCCTCTGTGTCTGGGCACTCTACCGGGGTATGCGATGGATGTGTATGATCCTCTGATTCTAGACCGTGTTATGTTTCCCTGCGACCCGTCACGTTGGGCAGGGACTTTCACGAGTCGTGTATTTGTGTCGTGATGCGCGCCGCTGACACCTTCCACCCCCGGCAACGTAGATGTTCCAACTGCACACACGGAAAGGGGCGCCGCGAAACAAAAACACCCTGACCCGCCCTGTCGCGCAGTGGCAGCGCTTCTACCGCCACCACCGGTCCGTGAGAGGGTGAGCGGCGCGGCGAAAATCATGGCAAATGACGTAAGGTCAGACGGCAGCAGCAGAGAGCAACAGGGTTGTGATCAACAAACGAACTGTTTTCCCGTCTGCTATCCTTTTCTGACGTCGCTAGAATCGTGCTCCGGGACCAGTCTTCTTGGGACACACGATAGGCACACTTACGCCCTATGATGTTGTTTGCGTCTGTATTACTTTTGTGCGGCCGCACTCCGCTATTCTCGCCTGCCTTCCACCATTTCTCCCTACTTTTGTGGACGAATCCTGACACTTTGCAGGCGATTATCCATCTATTGCCCGATTGAGCCGAGTCTATAGGTGAAAGGCTCGGATCAGCGAAGCATGTGGCATGCAAACGTCGTAATCGTTCGTCATATCACCTGGTTGCTCTTTACCACTTTTTGAAACCGCCTATCTTGATTGATGCAACCGAAGCTGCAGCCTTTTTGAAGGTCATCCTTGCTGATCATCTTATGCTAATACATCATACCTATAAGGGCCCTTCGCATCGATCAACCATCTGGCGGACATCTGTATTCAAATCGACCTATTGCGATGTCTTTTGATTGGGTTCATGCAGGTCCTCCCTACTTCTCTAATTTTGCCTGCGGGATAGCCTAAGGTACCTATTGGATCCTTGTTTCCTCCAAGGCTGGCCTCCTACTTTCTACAGGGTTGCAGATCCATGTATTGACGGCGGCTGGTGTATTATTGACCCTGCCATTACAGAACCAACCTCAGTTTATTAATCAGATTCCCACTGCTCTCAGAGCCACAGTAGGCAGGCTGCACAACAAGTACTGGAGGGCTCCTTCGTCATCGTCCGTCACAAATTGACGACATACGTATGCGGCTCAACTCTTTGTTGCACGGCTCCAGCAATCACAATTTCTGCTTTACATCGACTTCCATCGTGAGATTCTGGAAAATCTCGATGTCTATGATGCTCAAGCACTCCTACTGGCTACTCACACACAGCGATCTTTCCTCCTGTGACCACGCCTCGTCCTTTCTGTTTCATTCATGTGGAATATCTCTCTCATGGCATCGTTGAGGTGTGCTCACTGATTGTGTTTTGTCACGACGCACGATGTTGATGCCGGAAGCCATCGACTGCGCCTGCAGACGAGAGCATGCGACGTGTGGATTATAACGTCATGTGGAGCGTGCCTTGATGCAGTGGCTCATAACAAGGAAGAAGGTGCCATGGCTGCTTAGATGACAGTATGCTTGACGTCGATGGTCCAACATGACCGATACTCAGGCTATCCCTGCCATTACGGGAAGTCGCACCGGGATACCGGCAGAAAAGATAGGTGTCTTCATGGCCGTGCCCTCTCGCTATGCATCCGAACCCCATACAAAACGATCAACATGGACAATCGCCTATAATGCGTTGCGTTGAAATCTTGGGGCACCCATCTATCTGATCCTGTCCACCACAGGGCGACCGTGCTGCTTACCTTTGTTCGTGAGCCTTCCGTCACTACGCGTCCTTTTTCCAGCGGGTTTCCACAAACCTGGCAGGGGCATTGGATTGTATTTCTTTTTCTACTTTTCTCGCACATGTAAAAAGTATCAATGCTTATTCTGTTACATTGTTGACTTAGCGATGCAGGTGTCAAGAAGATGTTAATTACTTTGCTTGTATTTGGGCGTGCACTGAATTGCCTGCTGCTCCACGTACCGACATGAATCCGCAGCATGCCATGATGTTTGGCTGCATCCGATCGAGTGATGCTCTTTGATGGATTTGTGTCATGGTTGTTTAGTGATATGTTTTAATCTAACCAACTATCTGATAGCAATATGCTTGTCTTGTGCGTCGACGCTTTACATCATACATGGCTGCTATCGAAGACCATCGTCATGCTTTGAGTTTTGAGAGCTGTCTCAGACGGCCAGCAACATGATCAATAGGACGATCAAGACGACAATGAGAACAGCTATACAACAGCTTGAATATGTATCTGGAGAGGGAAATGTCAGCCCAATATGATGGATGAGTCAAGTTCTGATGGAAGCCACCTTCGTTTTTCCTCACAACCCAACCAATCTTCTTGATGCCACTCTGAAGCTTCCCGCCCACGCGGTCGGCAATGCCATCAACATCATCCAGCAAATCGGCTTGCTCCTCGAGCTCTCTTCCCATAGTATCGGCCTGCTGGCGCAAGTTGCCTACGGTCTTGAAGACGTCCTCGAGCGCCTCGTCTTGCTGCTGCATGATTTGCTCTTGCCTCTGCTGTTCGAACTGCTCGTAATGGCCATCGTTGTTCTCGTCATCGGTGTCGAAGGCGCTGGGATGGGGCAGGCCTGCTGCATTGTGCTGTGCGTGCTCCAGCGTGTTGTTGAGCTCCGTGTGCATGTCCTCGACCTCTGCGCCCACGTCCCTCACCAGCGTGCGTCTCCGCTCGACCTCATCGATCTCGAGGCCATAGCGGTAAGGGTCGTGCTCGACGGCTTTCACGCTGTCGATCAGGTCGCGGAGGTCGGCGCCCAGGTCTGTGAGGGCCGACTCGAGTTCTGTGCGGGCGTCGGCGAGTTCGGGGGAAGAAGGCGACGAGGCCGAGGAGCGGATGCGCAGGTAACTGCTGAAGAGGGGCCGCGTGGTCTCGAGGAGCGCGAGTACGTCTCTGCATTTACACGTGTGAGTCTCTGATGTTTTGCTGTGCGCAATGCCTGAAACGAGCGTACGCTTGCACCTGCAGAAAGGGGTCGTTGGATGCCATCGTTTTGTGTGGGCTTTTGTCGGGTGCGTTGTCGTGCGGCAGTTGCCTATGCCGCAGTGGAGATTTAGCTCATTGTTCGCTCTTTCCGCATTGATACCAAGGCAACGAGAGGGTCGAGGTTGATGCTCGACGTTGCGCGCTGCCCCGGCGTTTAGCTTCGGCCTTTGCACAAGAGCCGCAGTTTTGGCTCTTTTTCTCAAACACTTCTGGACCATGTAAATCTGTATATAAAAACCTTCTGGCTTATCTGGGACTAGCCATTACAGCACGGAGGATCAAGTTGAAAAGAGCAACAGATGGGTCCAAAAACCCCTCTACCACACTCGCCAGAGTTTGAGAGCACGCAACAATATGTCGACTCATTGCTACACTTCATCTCGACTTCCGAACTGCTGCAAAATCTCTGCGGCGGAGTCCATGTCTTGGACTTTTTCACTCGAGATCCCGATCTCTATACCATTCTGCTGGCCCCGGAATGGCGATCATTCTTCGAAGCACACGATATCATGGACATTCTAGATCTGCTCATGCGCGAAGACTTGCAGACATTCGACCATGTAAACTCGGAGACTGACAAAAGGACGTGGAGAAATGCTCCGCTACCGCCAGAGTCTCTTTTGCAATATATCAGGCAGATCAGGAGACTGTCCTTGAACCGTAAACACACACCCATACCCAAGAGAAACCAAGACGCCAAAACCAGCACGAAAGGACCGAAATCATCACATTCCCTGGCACATCAAGTAGCCGTCGGAATGAACCCCAAGAAACTCCACGAAGTCGACAACTTCTGCCGCTACCTCGACAAGCTAACCTCGGAAATTGCTGCCACAAGAGAGGATCAAGCAATCACCCACTTGGTCGACTTCGGAGCTGGCCAGAACTATTTGGGTAGAGCTTTGGCGTCAGAGCCGTATAATAAACACATCATTGCCTTGGAGAGTAGGAAGCATAATATCGAGGGTGCCTTAAGTTGGGATGTTATTGCAAAGTTGGCGCCGAAGCAGCAGATCATGAGGAATAAGAAGGAGTGGAAGATTCAGCAGCAGGCGCTTGCGGAACAAGAAGCCTCCTCAAAACAGGAAACCCACCGAGAACTCGATTGTGTTCAAAAAGTAATAGAAGAAAAGGAGACTGGAGAAAAGGAGGAAGAAACCGGACTTGCAACCCTGAAAATCTCAAACTCGGGTGTGGGCAGTATCCAATATATCGAACACTACATCAAAGACGGCGACCTCTCGAACGTAGTATCTCAAATTGTCGATCAGAATCTCCTACGCGAAAACCTCAACACCGACAGCAATACGGCCTCTTCCTCACCACCACCAATTACTCCATCGAAAGGCACATCCACAGACACGACATTTGTAGAAGGCAACCTCCCCCTCACCCCAAAAATCAAAGCCCGCAATCCCAACCTCCTCATCATCTCCCTCCATTCCTGCGGCAACCTGGTCCACCACGGCCTGCGCTCCCTCCTCCTCAACCGCACCGTCAAAGCCGTAGCTCTAGTCGGCTGTTGCTACAACCTCCTCACCGAGCGTCTAGGCCCCCAAACCTACAAGCTGCCCGAACTCCGTTCTGCGCATCCCCGTCTGCAGGAAACGGCTTGCACATTCGATCCGCATGGGTTTCCTATGAGCGAGAGGTTTTGCGGGCAGCAGACCAATGCGGGTAAGGGTGTGAGCTTTAACATCACAGCGAGGATGATGGCGGTACAGGCGCCGCAGAACTGGGGCAGAGAAGACTCGGCCGGCTTCTTCAAGCGACACTTCTACCGTGCCTTGCTGCAAAAGATCTTCGTCGACAGGGGCGTCATCAAGGGGCCCCAAACCCCTCAAGTGCCCCAGAGTTGCCATGATTGTGACGTTGAGAGTGAGAAGCGACAAGCAGAAGAAGAAGAACAAGATCAAGAACAAGCATCAGATACACCCATCATCCTCGGCTCCCTGAGAAAATCCTGCTATGCCAACTTTACCGCCTACGTGCGCGGCGCCATCCACAAACTCACAACCAGCTCCCACGACCCCGCCCAACTCCAACGCGCGCCGTTCTTCGCGTCTAAACTCTCTGGCCTCACCGACGCTGATATCGCGGACTACGAGGCTCGGTATCAGGCCAGAGGGCATGAGTTGGCTGTCACGTGGAGTTTGATGGCGTTTAGTGCTGGTGTTATTGAGGCTGCGGTTGTGGTGGATAGGTATTGCTTTTTGAGGGAGCGGGAGGAGGTTCGGGATGCTTGGGTCGAGGCTGTGTTTGATTATGGATACAGTCCGAGGAATTTGGTGGTGGTGGGGATCAAAAAGTGAAAAACAAAAAACAACCCCCCCCCCCCCCTCTTTAGAGGTATGCATACATCAAGGCAGAAGAGAGCAAACAAATCAACCAACAAAGGATCCGAAAGACAGCGAAAAAAGAGAATCCGCGCCGAACGACAGTGATTCGGCAGTAGCGAAGACCAGTGCCAGGTGTCCGGTTTCTTTCTGAGGCAGTCACGTCGTCAAGCACTTGACTGTGAGTCTCGTCTATCTGTAATGGCTTTCTAGTACAGCTTATAGCTATTAAATCTTACCCACTTACCTAAGTACACACTTTTTGTTCTGATGAAACTATCAAATCCTAACTACCTGGGTGCACACTTTTTGTTCTAATAAAGCGTTTCTAACCCTTTTGACTAAACCTTCGCCTGTGATTCAGTTCGTGAATCGTCTTGTTGCCCTTTCCATTCCGCGATCCAGCTACACGGAAAGGCAGAGAGTTGCAGGCTGCCCACAAGCAGTCAGGCATGATCAACGGAATTATCGCGAATGGAATCTGTTTTTTTTTCTCTTTCTTCTTTTTTTTTCCCTTTTCGGTTTTGCGTGTCTGAAGTCAAGGCGCATCTTTATATAATTAAGCCACTCACTCTCCGGGGCCTTTTGCCGCACTTTTTGTCGAAACTTTCGTTTGTGCGGTGCTCGTTACGAGCCGTAGCGTGATACTTCCAAATATCCGGACATTCAGACCTGCCAGTACTCGGCTCCTTTATCCGACAATGGCGATTTCGGGTACGATACTGCGGCAGTTGCGATGACCCAGAGATCAGAATTGCATCAAAGGATGCTTAAACGATGGGAATCTTCTCTTGCCAAACACTCGATTCTTGAGTTGAGCAATGTTTGAAGCCTTTGGGCCTTATAGTAGCCGGATTCGCACCAAATGTACCGCTATGTTGAGACTGGGTAGTATGACATGCTCGCTCTCCGTCACATGATATCTCAGTGAGTACCTATAGTCTGCTAAAATAAAAGGTATGTAAAAAGAGGTTAGTCGGATATCTAGACAAGCTGACATTGATTTCTGAGCCTTGCCGTGATCGGAAGCGTTCTCGGAAAGATATATAGCGGCTTCACCTTTGCAGAATGATCTCGCGGATATTGATCCATGTCAAACAATTGTGAATTGTCCAGGGTGGAAAGATGAAGTTTTTTCGCGGATCAACAGAGAGTAAAAGTCGGTATATGAACACACAGAAGCTAGGCAGAGCTTGAGGCGATTTCGTGAAGCTGTTGAGTAGTAAGGACGTCACGGCACGGCTGCAAGTGTTCACTTTACACGTCGCTGATGTGGCGGCATAGCTATTCTGCGAGTCACGAACTCTTGGTGTACCTACCTATGCTTGGATTTGATGTTTCCCAATTACCTATTGGAGATGTCTTGACGTACCTATGTACGTCGTTGCTTGGCAATAACTCTTGGCGTAATGGCGTGAAATTGAGTTTGCCGCGCTCAATCATGCCCTTCATCGAGCATTGAGAACAGCAAGACTTCCGAATCCTCGGGTCGTTTGGATCTCGGTAGGTCGAAGATCGACAAGATATCTCTCTCTGGCCGGTAAGTGCGGCGAGATGTTTGTCCGAACTGGAAGCAAATGAATCAAGAGTAAAGAGGTTGATGTTCACGTCGTCCTGTCTGATCGGATGTGCGCGGGCCGTTCACGTTCATTCTTGCGAGCACCAACCTTGGACGTCACCCGTCAGTCGCTAAGCAAGTGAGGGTCGGCAACTATACACACAAGGATATGCGTGCTTTTGTTGAGCTCTTTTATTGGGAGCACGTTGAACTGTGTTTTGCTGCAGGATGAGCTAGGGCTCTCAAATGGTAGTGGCATGCCTAGTTTCTGGGAAATTAGACGTCCGGACGACGGAGAGCAAAGCATCCGGAGCCCTCTCCAACGTCCATCAAGCTTCCACAGTTACTGGGTTTGTGATGGAATCTCCGGGATGATGTCGTTTGAGACAGTCACCAAAGGAGTCAACGCTTGAGTCCGTGTATCTTAGGCGGGTGTTGCGAGTTCCGGTCGTTATATCATGAGTACGCCGAATTCGTCATTCAACAGCCCCAAGCAGCAAAGCAGTGTACATATATTGTACAGTTGTAGGCCTCACCTACCTTGCCCTTTTTGTACACAACCATTGCTGGTCCTAACATCTATCTCTCCGGTTTGGCGCGAAGATCATGGAGAACCGGACTACGCAGCAGATAGCAGACGATGCTATCGCTGCAGAACCCTACCAATACCAGGACAGCGAGTCTCCGCAGGATTACTTTACATCAGCAACAGGACTTCCTCGCGAGTTGACAGATGACATTGAGAAGGTCGAGGATGACAATACTTCACAATCGAGGGACAGCAGTAGTGGGACAATCGCCTACGAATCGATCAACATCCCTGAGCATGATCAGGAAGCAATCAGACCTAACCTTCTCACTCTCACACGCTCTGGGACAGCGTCAAGTTACGCTGGCCTCGATCCCTCGGACAAGAATTTTAGCCTCGAGAAATGGTTGCGTCAGTTCATCAAAGACTTTGATGCTGAAAATTTCAAATTATCCCGATCCGGCATTGTGTTTAAGAACCTCTCAGTATCCGGAACGGGTGCAGCTCTGCAGCTCCAGGATACCGTCGGCGATCTTCCTTCTAAGCCCCTTGGCATGGTCAAGTCCCTGTTCTCCCGCAACACTGAGCGTAAGCACATCCTCAGAAACTTCAACGGAAACCTCAAGTCTGGCGAGCTTCTCGTTGTGCTGGGCCGCCCAGGATCTGGTTGCAGTACTTTCCTAAAGACACTGTGTGGTGAGACGCATGGGTTGCAACTTGAACAAGGCTCTGTCATCCACTACAATGGTATAGACCAGAAGCAGATGATGAAGGAGTTCAAGGGTGAAGTGGTGTACAACCAGGAGGTTGACAAGCACTTTCCACATCTTACTGTGGGTCAGACACTCGAGTTCGCCGCGTCCGCTCGCACTCCCTCCCGCCGTATCCGCGGCATGTCCAGAGAAGAATTCTCAACACATACTGCGAAGGTAATCATGTCGGTGTTTGGGCTGAGTCACACGTACAACACCAAAGTCGGTTCGGACTTTGTTCGTGGAGTGTCTGGAGGTGAAAGAAAGCGTGTCAGTATTGCTGAGATGGCTCTCACTGGATCTCCTCTAGCTGCTTGGGACAACTCTACCCGTGGGTTGGATTCTGTAAGTATTTCCCGGCACACCAAAGGTCTCGCCGCTAACGTTTGGCAAGGCTACGGCATTCAAGTTTGTGCAATCTCTGCGCACTCTGGCAAATCTCGGTGGATCTGCCCATGCTGTCGCCATCTACCAGGCATCGCAGCAGATCTATGACTTGTTCGACAAGGCTATTGTGCTCTACGAGGGCCGTACGATTTACTATGGATCCGCAAAAAAGGCTCGTGCCTTCTTTGAGACGCAAGGTTGGGTCTGCGACAAGCGCCAAACGACCGGTGATTTCCTCACAAGTCTCACCTCCCCAACCGAACGCAGGGCTCGTAAAGGCATGGAGAATAAAGTTCCCCGTACTGCCGAAGATTTTGAGAGATACTGGCTCGAGTCCTCGGCTTACAAAGACCTTGAGAAATCCATCGAAGAACATGAGAACGAGGTCTCCGGAGAAAAGATGATCGAGGACCTACGTAGCAGTAAAGTGGAGGCTCAGGCTGATCACACAAGGCTCAAATCTCCGTACATGATCTCGGTACCGATGCAGATTAAGCTCAATGTGAAGCGAGCATACCAGCGTACCTGGAACGACCTCCCATCTACAGCCAGCGCGATCGCCGTCAACATTATCATGGCCCTCATTGTCGGATCCATCTTCTACAACACACCCGATGCCACTGCAGGATTCATGTCATTTGGTGCCGTGCTGTTTTTTGCAGTGTTGCTGAACGCGTTGACGGCAATGAACGAGATCAATTCTCTGTACGCTCAGAGACCCATTGTGGAGAAACACCTTTCTTACCGATTTTATCACCCATCCACCGAAGCGATTGCAGGCATTGTGGCCGATGTGCCTGTCAAATTCGTCGTCAATGTCGTCTTCAACGTCATTCTGTACTTCTTGGCCGGCCTCCGACGTGAAGCCTCTCAATTCTTCATATATTTCTTGATCACCTTCTTCATTGGGCAGATCATGTCAGCTGTCTTCAGGACCTTGGCCGCTGTCACCAAAACCATCTCTCAAGCCATGACATTGGCAGGCGTCATGGTATTGGCGCTGGTCATCTACACCGGATATGTGCTTCCAGTACCCTATATGAAGCCTTGGTTTGGGTGGATCAGGTTCGTTCATCGTTTCAATTTTTCGATGTGTATTGATCCGATTCTAGGTATATCAACCCGATATTTTACGCGTTTGAGATCTTGATTGCCAATCAGTTCCACGGACGCGAATTTGAGTGTTCTCAGTTCGTTCCTGCTTATCAAAACCTGCAGGGAGACTCATTCATCTGCTCGTCAACTGGTGCGGTCGCAGGTGAACGTACCGTCAGCGGGGACGCTTATATCGCCGCCAATTACGAGTATTATTACAGTCACGTCTGGAGGAACTTTGGAATCATGATCGCCTTTCTCATTGGATTCATGGCGATTTACTTTGTCGCTGTCGAACTCAACTCCTCTACAAGCTCCACCGCCGAGGTTTTGGTCTTCCGCAAGGGACATGCACCTGCAAATCTTACTGGACAAGTCAAAGAAGGCACTAATGATGAAGAAGCGCCTTCACAAAGTGCTGGGGCTGCCGAACATTCAGAGGGTGAAGGAGTTGAGGCTATTCCTGCTCAAAAGGATATTTTCACCTGGAGGGACGTCGTATATGATATCAAGATCAAAAGCGAGGACCGTCGTCTGCTGGACCACGTCTCGGGCTATGTGAAACCGGGCACCTTGACAGCGCTCATGGGCGTTTCGGGTGCAGGAAAAACGACACTTTTAGACTCCCTGGCTCAACGTACTACAATGGGTGTGATTACAGGCGACATGCTGGTGAATGGAAAGCCCCTGGATGCTAGTTTCCAAAGAGGTTGTGGTTACGTTCAACAGCAAGGTAAATATCCTAACTTGTCTTGCCATCTGCCTGTTTGCTAATGTTGAGCAGATCTCCATCTTGAAACAGCTACGGTCCGAGAGAGTCTGAGGTTCTCGGCCATGCTACGACAGCCGGCTTCAGTTTCCAAGCAGGAAAAGTACGATTATGTCGAAGATATCATCAAGATGCTCGATATGGAAGACTTTGCCGAAGCTGTTGTTGGTGTACCTGGCGAGGGCCTCAACGTCGAGCAAAGAAAATTATTGACTATCGGTGTGGAGTTGGCTGCAAAGCCTTCTACGTTACTCTTCCTTGACGAGCCGACCAGGTCAGTTTGCACGTCTGCTGTCATTCACAATGCTAACAAGTTTCAAGTGGACTGGATTCTCAAAGTGCATGGGCTATCTGTGCGTTCCTTCGCAAACTTGCAGATGCTGGCCAAGCAGTTCTTTGCACCATTCATCAACCTTCAGCCATCTTGTTCCAAGAGTTTGATCGTCTCTTGTTCTTGGCTAAGGGTGGCAAGACGGTCTACTTTGGAGAGATTGGCAAGAACTCTCGAACACTTCTGGACTACTTCGAGGCCAACGGTTCCAGACACTGTGACGACGAAGAAAACCCCGCCGAATTTATGCTTGAAATTGTCAACGCAGGATCATCTGGACAAGGCCCCGACTGGCATGAAATTTGGAAGAAGAGTGACGAAGCTAAACAAGTACAAGCTGCCATCGACAGATTGCACGAGGAATCAAGCCACAGGGCCCAAGATCACAAGCCGACCAAGGAAGATCTCCAGGAATTCGCCATGCCCTTGACTACACAAATTTCAGTTGTCACACAACGCTGCTTCCAACAGTACTGGCGTATGCCATCATACGTCTTGGCCAAATGGATGCTAGGAGTCGCCGCTGGCTTGTTTATTGGCTTTTCTTTCTACCAGGCGAATAATTCGCTTCTGGGAATTCAGATTGTCATCTTCTCGGCCTTTATGGTTGTCACTATATTTTCGAGTCTGGTTCAACAGGTGCGTAAACGGGTGTTTCTGCTCTCAAAACCCAAGGTACAATCATGCTGACACTAAATTAGATCATGCCACTGTTTGTGACTCAGAGGTCTCTCTACGAGGTCCGTGAACGACCCAGCAAAGCCTATTCCTGGAAAGCGTTCCTCATCGGCAACATGATTGTTGAAATCCCCTACAACATCATCCTGGCAGTCCTTGTATTTGGATCTTACTACTATGCCGTCCAAGGTGTACAGAGCTCTCTTGCTCAAGGGCAAGTGTTGCTCTTCAATCTTGTCTTCTTCATTTATGCGGGTACATTCGCATTGTTCTGTGTTTGCGCTATGCCGGATGCAGAGACAGCTGCAGCCATCGTCACGCTGTTGTTCGCCATGTCCTTGCTCTTCAATGGTGTTATGCAGTCGCCCACAGCTCTCCCTGGTTTCTGGATCTTCATGTATCGAGTGTCACCCTTCACTTACTGGGTCGCTGGTCTTGTGGCTGCTCAGCTCCATGGAAAGGAGATTACTTGCAGTGCTTCTGAAGTGCTGCAATTCAATCCTCCAAATGGGCAAACTTGCGGACAATATCTTGCTTCTTATCTGGCTGCCGCGCCTGGAAATCTCCAGAACCCAGATGCTACCAGCAATTTCAGGTACTGTTCTCTCAAGACAGCAGACCAACTTCTAGCTGGCACGGGTATATACTACAGTCAGTTGTGGCGCAACTTTGGGATCTTCTGGGCCTACATCATCTTCAACATATTCGCTGTTGTGGTGTTGTACTGGGTATTCAGGGTCAAGAAATGGAACATGTCTGGCTTTACTGAGAAGTTCAAGAAGAAGGAAAAGTCACATGGAAGTCAACCAGTTGCCGATAATGAGGATGGCAAAAAGCAACAAAACGCGGCCGAACCCTTCTGATTGATCTATATAATTTTTAATTGTTCGTGAAGCCTTTGGATAGACTACACTGTAAAATAATCACAATTTCTTTTCTATGGCACCGATTCTCTCGATTCGACGTTCAGATAAGATGGTTTGCTTGATCAAATCACTGTTTGTTCGCTTCGCCGATGTCTCTGATGTTGGAAAGTGCAATGGGACCCTTATCTCAAAAATGCCTTCGTTCGCTTCATGTAATCTACACATCAATTTTCGTGGTCTTCGTTGGGATCATGTTCAGAACGTTGGGGAAAGCATCGCGTCATCGTGCCTTTCCTCCGCATCACGAATCACGATGTCAAAAGTGATGGCTGCGATCGAGTCAAGAACTTTCTTCGAAACAGTTTCTTCCTGACTTCCTGCAACCGTCACATCCTGGGGACGACGCCTAATTCTTCCATAAATTCTCATCACCTGAAAAATTACTCAAGAATAAGCTTGAAACTGTCTGTGATTTTGTGGCTTCGGCACGCGCTCAACATAGGTCGCAGAGCAAAGCAGAAAGCCCTCCACGCCAAGGGCAAAGGAAAAGGACGATTCGGCATGGGTCAAGAGTCATCGATTCTTATCAAGGAAGGCGCACCTTCGATGACGCTGGAAAGTCGGACGTTAGATGGTTTGGCCAAATTTATCAGAGATGGTCATGCGAAGCGTATTGTGGTCATGGTATGCGCCTTCCCTGTTCTCAAGACGAACATATTTTTCACGGACTTCACGTCCTTCATGTTTTCTTGCCAATCGTTGTGCTGATTTTTCTTCAACAGACTGGTGCGGGAATATCGACCAGTGCGGGCATACCAGACTTCCGCTCTCCCAATACTGGCCTATATGCCAACCTTGCGAGATTGAAGCTACCATACGCAGAGGCTGTCTTCGACATTTCGTACTTTAGGCAAAATCCAACTCCATTCTACACTCTGGCACATGAGCTGTATCCTGGGAAATATCGGCCAACGGTTACTCACTCCTTCATCAGATTGCTCCATGAAAAGGGATTGCTACTCAAGCTTTTCACACAGAACATCGACTGCCTGGAGAGAGAAGCTGGAGTACCAGACGAAAAGATCGTCGAAGCTCATGGTAGTTTTGCGCGTCAAAGCTGTATCGATTGCAAGAGCCCCTATCCTCAGGATGAGCTCAAAGAGCATATCGAAGCAAAGACCATCCCGCGTTGCCACAAGCCCAGCTGTAATGGTTTGGTCAAGCCGGAAATCGTCTTTTTCGGGGAGCAGTTACCTAGCGCCTTCTTCGACAATATCGACGTGCCGACCGAAGCGGATTTGTGCATCGTTCTTGGTACCAGTCTTCAGGTCCAGCCATTCGCCAGTCTGCCAGGAGCCTGCAAGCCAGCCGTGCCCAGAGTATTGATCAACATGGAACGAGTCGGTGGCATTGGCTCGAGATCCGACGATGTTCTGTTACTAGGTGATTGTGATGCTGGTGTTCGAAACCTTGCAAAGGCACTTGGTTGGGAAGACGAGCTCGAAAACCTATGGCTCAAGACGGATCCCAATTACAAGCCTGGTATGCCACGAAAGACCAGGGAAGATATTGCCAAAGAGTACGCCAAAAAGACACGAGATGAGAAATTCCAAGACGAGGTCGACAAGATCACAAAGGAAGTCGGCAAGACCCTGGATATTTCTCGATGGCATGAGGATCAGGTCCGGAGGGACCATCTGGATCCTATCATCATGGGTGATGAGACTCCTGTCAAATCACAAGAGTCCGCACAGGGCGAGGAAACCTTGCGGCACGATGGCACTACAAAAGGCAAGACGGAAGTGCATACTGAAGGGCTCGGTCATGTGTTTCCACACCTGAACCCGCAATCGTCCCTTTGAGATTACTTTTACAGCTTCGTTCGATACCCTGCCTGTACTCTTTATTGTTTTCTTTTGCTCTCGGACAACTCGAATCGCGGTCTTGCTCTCCTTCATCTTCAACGCCGACCGCCCCTAATTAAATACCGGCTTCTTCGCTGAAACCACTGACCACCAATGATTTGCGATACACGACTGATTTGTTCCTCACGCTCTCCCCTGCCGTTCCTCGAGTTTCCGACCCACCCATAATCTGCCACGCCTCTATTCGCTCTCTACAGCGCTTTTCCAGCAGCAAATTTGAAATTGGCGAGCTGGTCGTCTAGATATAGGGCTTGGTGCTCTACCTCGGACTTGGCCTGCTTAAACAGAACAACTAATTTCTCTATGCATGTGTGCAGGGCCTGCTTTCGCTGGTCTAAATCTTGGACTTTGATGTTATGATTTCGTTTTGGATCAGCTTCTTGCCGGTAATTCCGCGGACGCAGGAGCATTTGTCAAACTCTCCAGCGCAGACGCTGTGCGAAGACTTGTCAGGCGAGTCAGGATCTTTCGTGGTTGGAATCTGCGCAGAATTTTCGGCCTTCATGCCAAGCGTGGGAGGGTTTATTCATTCGACATGATGATGTTGAATCCGCGTTCTCATTTCAGCCACCGAATCCTCCACGTCGTCAAACTCGGCGTCTTTCGAACCTTTTCCCACATCAGCGACGGACGATGTGCGAGTTTTCATGTCGGATCAAGTTTCGACCACTCATGTCGATGCCTGAGTTTTGAATCCTTTGACAGGTCAATCCTTTCGCTTTGCGACGGAGGTTGTGGCGTGACGTGCTGCAGTGGGGACCAGAGTCGCAGGGGTACCATAGAGGGAGGGTCTGCAAATCGGGAAAGTTCTGATTGGGTTTGCCGATTGACTTGAGGAATATGACATGATAAATAGAAGTTTAGAAAGTCGTTCGTTGGTTTGGTGGAGATAGGGCAACACTATTGTTATGAGATTGGACTTGGTGAATCGCTTGCGTCTTTGACACTCGGGGAATTCTTTCTGGCATTCATGAATCAAGCGTTTGTGTCTGGAAAATCTTCCATGTTCATCCAGAAGCCATATCCTACCTCTGACTGCTGCGACAACAAATCCGAGCATGTCAGATCAAGGTCCCGCAAATCAGCAGCCCACTCAGGCACATCGTACGTTCTCTGATTCGTTTTCGTTTTCCCAAACAAGTTTCTGGGCTCGGGTCATATATGCAATAGCTCTCTTGCGACAAACTTATACAAAAAGCACACAAAGGCTTCTCGCCCGTACAGCGAACCTTCTTTCAACTGTGTTTCGTTTCAATTCTAATCGACCTGCTCCATTGCTCTTATCATCACTGCCTGTAATTTGTGCATGCTGCACGAACTTATGCTCGATAGAGCGCCCGAACTTTGAGCAACGATAAAGTCCTGCGGGTTTTCCCGTCATTACCACCTAAATTTTATATCTCGTGCAGAGAAACGGAGAGAACATGAAGACAGACAAAAGGCGATGCCTGATTTCATGATTGGAGAGCATTACTGTTTACCGATATTTTGCCGCACGAGCCAGGGCTTTCCCAATCACACATTCTACTCACAACTTGTGCTCATGGAGTACGACCGGGCGAAAAACTTCGTAACAGCAAGAAGATCAATTCTGTCGCAGCGATGAAATCCAATTGATAATGCTAGCACGTGAGTACAAGTTTTGACCATGCCGACAGCCATCTACAGCTTCTGGCTCCTACTATTACACCGCTCGAACTCGCTTCCCAATCCGTCTGGCTCCTTCGACCAACGAAAACATGCCAATCTCTTGTGCCCCTGAAGGTATAATTGTATCGTTCGATTCTATAAGGACTGCAGCTCTCCCAGGCTGCCCTTGAAGCTTTCTTGCCGCTCTAGCCAAGGTCTAGATGAAGCCCGTGAACCTAGCGCGCACCTGCGAAGACTCTCTAAGTATCTATATCTATCCAACCTCTTTCTTGCGTCTTCATTGGAAGGTGGCAAATGATGTATCCCACCATTCCCTTCAAACAGTTCTTTTGCGATGACAGGTCTCCTGGTCAGCATCGATTCTCTGTCAACTTGTATGCGTCACTCCCTAAGGCAACTTAGAAGATACCCGCGGGACCTCTACCCCAAGATCTCTATGTTGACTGGAAAAAAGGCGTTGTTTGGGGCAGTTGCATCTCAGGCAAACGCTAGACCTACGCCTCCACCGCGCGCAAGCCCGACGATCACAGAGATGCTAGTTTGCAGAATCGGTTCAATCTTATCGAAGATTCTGCACAACGACTCAAGTTTCTGCTTGCGTATCTTGGGTCTGGCATTGTTCAAGTCCATGCCCGTACAAAAGTACTTGCCAGACGTCTCGAGGATGACGCGAAAACATGTTCTGTCCTTTGGCAATCTGCTTGAAAAGCTCGATCAGACCCGGAATGATGCCTACAGTCAACACGTTGCCGTCCGTCGGTCGATCTATGGGGATTTTCAGTGTGCCTCCACGTCGAGGCAATAAGGCTCCTTCTGAACGTTGCACGAGTTGCCATTCTTGCTCCTCTGTCTGCGGTGGGTGAACCGAGGCCGGTGGTACTGCGAGAGCTTGCCGTGCAACCAGCGCTGCGCCGGCACGACTGCTATTTGGCTGGCCGAGTTCTTTCGATATCCAATCGCCAATATTTGACAACATGGCGAGGTCAATGCCAGTGTCCACACCCATCCTGTTGAACGCATACACAAGGTCTTCGGTCGCAACATTTCCTTTAGCTCCTGGACTATAAGGACAACCTCCGAGACCGCTCACACTACTGTCAAAGGTCCTGATGCCCATTTCGAAGGCTGTGAGAACATTGGCGACAGCTTGCCCAAAAGTGTCGTGAAAGTGTCCTGCTACTCTGGATGCAGGTATCTCTGATAATATTACTTCGAGCAAGGCGCGGACTTCTGATGACGTGGCTGCGCCTGTAGTGTCTCCGAGACTGACTTCGAAACATCCTAAAGCTAGCAACTCTTTGCAAAGATCCAGTACTTGTGACGGATTTGTCTTTCCGTCATATGGACAGTCGATTACACAAGACACATATCTTCTCGCGAGTTAGTCGGAAGTCTCAAACTACCGCATACACCAGACTTACGCTCTAACCCGGATTCCCGACGCCAGCGCCTTTTCAACGACCAATCTGGCTCTCTGCAGCGATTCAGCAACACTGCAGTTGATGTTCTTGCGGCTGAACCCTTCCGTGGCTGAGAGGAATATCCCAATCTCTTTGACTCCTGTCTGACATGCAGTCTCCAAGCCCATGAGGTTGGGAACCAACACAGGAAATGAGATTGGGCTTTCTACTACCAGGGGTCTGATTGCGCCCATCACTTCCCTCGCGTCGGACAACTGCGGAACCCATTTTGGAGAGACGAAAGAGGTGGCTTCAATCGTTCGAAGTCCCGTGCGAGATAACCTTTTGATCAACTCGATTTTTGTCGCAGCAGGGATGACTGTCTTGATGTTTTGTAACCCATCTCTTGGGCCAACCTCGACAATCTTGACATGTTCTCTCGCCATGTGGGACTATCGGTTGGAGACACGATATCCGAACGTCGATATTGATCTGGCAAGATGTTGACAGACATTTATTTGGTCGTCGAGACCGGACTCAAGGAGAATATACTCATATGTTCTAAAACTCCGATGTGAATCATATGATGACATGTCGCAAGGCTTGCTGTTAATGGTATGCCTCGGTTGTATGCCTCGGCATCCCCCACAAAATCCGGAGGCGCGGAATCAACAGCAGGCCTTGCACAGCCGCTGTCACAGCTTTGAACACGGCTTTCCAGGTCGCCGAAAAGATCATCAACAGGTCAGCATGACTGCTTCTCACAGCTAGACACAACTGTCTCTTGGAATAGAAATGTTTCTCAGCCAAAGCGTCACCGGTCTTGGGTCAGCACAATCTTCATCATACATCAATTCCTCATCGCGAATCGCGGGGAGATAGCCTACCGACCCATCTCTTACCAAGAACTCGGCATAATTCCAATCGCGATGTATTATCAAGATGACTAGAACCGTCTTCATGTTCGACCATTACCAAGCAGTTTCAATCGCCCCAATCGCCTGATCACATGTCAACTCACATGTCAAAATCGACGTTCTTCTGGAAACGGCGCGCCAAGCTCAGGCAGACCCAACTCATCCTGGTTATGGGCATCTCAGCGACAATGCAAGTCCTTTAGATCTCGGGTAACAGTGGGAAAGAACAGACTGCTGAAGCTTCGGTCCATATCACCGGCTCAATCAGATATCCCGTAACCATCGGGGCTGCCGCCGGCTC
Source organism: Aureobasidium zeae (assembly GCA_017580825.2). Lineage (NCBI taxonomy): Eukaryota > Fungi > Ascomycota > Dothideomycetes > Dothideales > Saccotheciaceae > Aureobasidium > Aureobasidium zeae. The sequence goes on from JAGFJS020000005.1 coordinate 159,507, forward strand.
AAGCGCAGTCTGAGGAGCTTTGGTCGTTTGGCTTCTCTGATCTTGACTCCAGAACACCTAGCGGTACGCGTATCGCGATTCAGATTCTGAAGGACTTAGGTGAAGAATGAATTTGTGATAGTTATTGAGAGCATGAATATAAAGGTTACTATCGTTACAAACATCGGTAGAGTGTTGCGTCCACGTGTGTCTTTGAACGATGCCGTGGATGCAGATGTTGCCCTTTGCGAGCTTAAATGAGTGTTAGTTTGCCTCATCAGTTTGTGAACGTTTGATCTCTAAGGGCTAGAGAAACAGCCAATGCTACAATGATTTACGTGATTCTATAATGATATTGTATGCATACAATGCAAGTATAGTCTGACATTCACAATACGCCAGGGTGTCCCCGTCTAATTTTGGACTTTCCAGACGCGTCCCACACACCGCTTTGCACCTTACCTCCTCCACTTTCATTTTCATGGGGCAATGTCCTTAGGCGTACCTCTCTGGTATCGATTATTCCTTGAGGAATATTTGCGTGATGCTGTGAAATCGCGGCCGTTCATGGATGGACGCTAGCCATCTTTTGCGGTGTCGCATGCGGTGTTGCATGCGGACGCCGCAATACTAGCGACTTTCCGAGTCATCTCTTTTATAGAGACAGCGTATATTAAGGTATACATTGACAATCTTCGATCGTAGCAAAGTATCAGGACAACCAATCGCGCTCCAGTTTCTGGTCCTCTCTACTGCTACCCTCGGAAAGGCATTGTCAGGAATACTCGTTCTTGACCCCGAAACGCTCACGCCCTGCAAACGGCAGGAGAAATATCAAACTATGGATCTAAAACTGGTCAAGTCCCTCGGATGCATTGCTCTCAAAGGAGAGTACATGGACGAAATTGCTCGTCAAGCCCCATCATCTACATTTTTCTCTTTGCCTACGGCTCTGCCTTACCATGCCACTCTCATCAACAAGGCCGAGATGCAGCAAGTCGATACTGAGATTGAATCTCTCGTGAAGGAACCTATACTGGATCAGCCGATTGATTTGGGAGTTGGCACAGAATCGAATCAACGGCTTCGATTCAATGTACTGTTTTGGCCTCAAGGAAACGAGATCAGACGTCGACTTTCTCTGCAGTATAAGCAGTTCCACATTACGCTGACGGAGAATGATAATCATGATATCGACAAAGGTGTCAACTCTATCACTCAACCCAAAAGGTTAACGTCGGAACAAGTCCAATATATTATACAGCAGTGCGTCACACTCAGCAAATATCCCACCGACCAGGCTTATGCTCTAGAAGTAGTTCGATATTTGGCTAGAAGTCATCTTTCTTATCTTCCGGAGGTGTCGTTTGATACGGCGTGGCGAATATTAACGAAACTGTCGGGCAGAGCAGAGAGCTCGCTCTTATCGTACGACTACCTCGATTTACATCCGAATAGTATCTCTGCGCAATTACGTGCGGCACAAAGCTGTGTACTGCCGCAAGAAGCTAAGAGAGCCATGTTTCTCTACGCTCAAGCAGCGCATCTTCTTTTGCGACTCCCTGAACGGCGCGACACGACGATAGATCAGTGCATTGCAGCAATTATCAAATGCTCTGAACATACCGAGTTTGGACCGTTCTTCCTGGATGAGGAACTTCAGGATTATAATCCAAATCAAGCGGTATACTCGAAATGTCAAGAGGCATTTCAAGATGATGAACTGCGCCTTCTTGTTCATTCTCGATTTCATACAGACAAATCCATCGACGATGTAGAAGCGCTGATTTTGGCGGAACGATCCATCGCCTCAAACCGCGACGTACACACTCTCTTAGGGATAAATCTCTACAGATTGCCTCGATTCTTCCGTTGGCTGGTGCCTTTCCGATTAGCCGTGATGAGTACACCTCGCCGTAAACAAGACATCGCGGCGCTTGCGGCAAACAACGTAACCCTTGTCGTGACGCTTACGGAAGAAGAGCCACTACCTGAAGATTGGTTTGCGGGTATAAACTGCAAGAACGTTTTCATACCAGTCCGCAACTACAAAGCGCCCACAGTCACGCAGGTTGATGAATTCATTCGGCTTATCGACAATATGCCTGCTACGGAGGCTGCGCTTGTTCATTGCGGTGGTGGAAAAGGTCGTGCCGGTACATTTGCCACTTGTTTCCTGATGGCTCGTGGATTCGAAGCGGTCTGTCTGGCACCAGGAGTTGAAGAAGATGTCTACATTTACCCTGCAGACGCGATAAGACTGATCCGACATTTGCGACCTGGAAGTATCGAAACAGAGGAGCAGAGCGATTTTATCAAAGCCTACGCTCAGTATCTCATCAGCGGGCGCAAGACCTTCTCAATACCGGAAACATCGACCGTAATCCCGGAGAAGCAACTTCCTCTTGAAGTGATCGGAGAGCTTCCCAAAAGTTCATCGATCATCGTATGCTGTGGTGTCCCTGGTTCAGGAAAAAGTACCTTTGCATCACAGCTTGCACGATCTCAAAACTATACAGTAGTGTGTCAAGACGAACTGCGCAGCCGTGAAGCATGTCTGTCTGCTTTATCCAATGCCATTACAAGTGGACGGAAAGTCATCATCGATCGATGCAATCCATATGTCGAGGACAGGGAAGAATGGCTTGCTCATGCGTTTCACCCTGCTGATGCGCTCTGTGTTTGGTTCGATGCGGACGCCGATGTGTGTATCAGTAGAGCTAATGCTCGTACAAACCATCCGACCATAGCTCCCGGGAGAGCAAAGAAGGTCGTGCACTCTTTCTCCAAAACTCTCGTCAAGCCAACCAGCAAGGAAAAATTTGCTTGCATCGCTAGAGTGCCGTCGATATCGGCAGCTCAAGAGCTTCTGAAGAAGCTCGGTGTCTCGAATTCTGATATGATACAAGATGACGCTGCTGTCAGTCCAGAACAAGCTGCACAGCAAGATATTGCTCCAACAACATTGCCGGAGAGGCCTTTTATCCACAAATTCCCACGCACAAGACACCTCTTCAACACCGGTTCCGCCATACGCGATGACCTCGTCCTTACGAATTCTGATGCCCAAGCCTTCCTCCGCCCGACCGATCCATCAATAACCATAACCCTGGAAGAGAAAGTCGACGGCGCAAACCTCGGCATCAGCATCGATTCCTCTGGCTTTCGAGTGCAGAATCGCTCGCACTATGTGAACAGCAAATCGCATGCCCAATTCAAAAAACTCGACAAGTGGTTGGAAGATCATAGCAAGGGGTTGAAGAAGATACTTGAGGGTGAGAGTGGGAAGTGGATATTGTATGGCGAGTGGATGTTTGCCAAACATTCCATTCATTACACAAAACTCCCGGACTTGTTCCTCGCGTTCGATCTCTTCAATACCGAGACCAGCGAGTTTCTCAGCAGGCAAGAGCTGGGCAAGAGACTGGAAGGCACGAATATCCGTCAAGTCTGCTCTGTGGAGAAGCCTACAATATTGGATAAGTCGTCATTGCTCGCAAGTGTGCAAACAAGTCGCTCAGTCTACTACGATGGAGTTATTGAAGGACTCTACCTGCGAAGGCAAAGAGACGGCAAGACCATCGATCGCGCCAAAATCGTTCGAGCGGATTTTATTGCTGGTGACGAACGATGGAACAAAGGTGCTATCACGTTAAACGATGTTTCCTATCACTATCTTTATTAGTCTTTCTGCAAGCACCGCAGGTATGATTTCCTCTGCGGTTGATGCGACTCGACTTGGTCTGTACTTTGCGATGGAAATTTTAGACAATAGACAGGGGCTACGGCTTACAGTACATGGTCTAACTTTAGTCAGTAATAACAGTGATAATTTTTTATCATCGCAAACTTCCATTTCCAAGTCTAACTGGCTTCATTTTTATTTTATTTATTTTTCGCCGATAGGAAGTGCAGGTGAGGGACTTTAGCTACAGGTTATATTTAAGAGGTATTAGGCTACTTTGAAAGATTTTATTCATTCGACCTACCTGCCTTTGACAGGTTGTATCCGTCTAACCTACCTGCCTTTGACAGGTTGTATCCGTCTAACCTACCTGCCTTTGACAGGTTGTATCCGTCTAACCTACATGTACTTGCCTTTAACAGATCGTAGGCATCCAACTTACCTGCTCTAACCTATACAGGACATACAAGAGTCTATTCGAGGTACGTGAAGCGATCTAACCGAGTCTCACGGGACCTAATGCCTGTCTCCGATGGATCATAGCCACTGACAGATACTCAATACTGAAGACCAGGAGACGATTGGGAATTTCACGAGCCGACTTCTGGAGTCGAGGCCGGGATGGGGAACTCAGTATAGCGAGTCGGAGAGAAGCCAGAAGGGATTAATTAGACCTCCATCTCCGGAATAAAAGTGATAAGTAACAAGGTAGCGACAAGAGGAGAAAATATGTCGGCAGTTGTAGCAAGTTTTGCCGAGAGAATCAATTTACGCGAGACGCGCCTGAGACGCGTCTCCAACCAGACTCTCTCACGACACCCATTGACATTTGCAGTGACCAACGACAGTGTCCTCGACAGTCTTTCGTTTTCTTCTAATCAAACATCATGGCATCACGACCTGAGCTCAAGGTGGATGATGAAGATGGCTTCATCAAATTCTTCAAAAATCTGCCGGGCACAAACGACGAGACGATACGTCTCTTCGATCGAAACGACTACTACACAGCACACGGCGACAATGCCATGTTCATTGCACAAAACCAGTACAAAACTACGTCAGTGATAAAGAAGCTGGGCAAGGAGCCCGGTCTTGCCTCAGTCACACTCTCACAAACAGTCTTTCGCAACTTTTTGCGCGAAGCACTGTTTCGTCTGGGCAAGCGTGTAGAGATCTGGGAGTCTGTTGGCAAGAACAAATTCACTCTCGCAAAGCAGGCGTCACCAGGAAATCTGCAGGATGTGGAGGATGAATTGGGCAGTTCGATGGAAGCTGCTCCCATCATCCTTGCCGTCAAAGTGTCGGCAAAGGCGTCGGAAGCTCGCAATGTGGGTGTTTGCTTTGCTGATGCCAGTGTACGGGAGCTCGGAGTCAGCGAGTTTGTTGACAATGACATTTACTCCAACTTTGAGAGTCTGATCATCCAACTTGGCGTCAGAGAATGTCTTGTGCAATACGACGGGAGCAAAAAGGACGGAGAGCTGTCAAAGCTGCGAGCCATTGCAGACAACTGCGGCTGCGCCGTGTCGGAACGCCCTTCATCGGATTTCAACGGCAAAGACATCGAGCAAGACTTGAGCAGACTGTTACGTGATGAGCGGGCCTCGTCACTTCCTCAGACTGAACTGCGACTGGCCATGGGAGCATCGGCTGCCTTGGTCAAGTACCTTGGCGCCATGTCCGACTCTTCCAACTACGGCCAATACCAGCTCTACCAACACGATCTTTCCCAGTACATGAAGTTGGATGCCTCTGCACTCAAAGCCCTTAATCTCATGCCTGGGCCCAGGGACGGATCAAAGACGATGAATCTGTACGGTCTTCTCAACCACTGCAAAACTCCCATCGGAAGCAGATTGCTGGCACAATGGCTCAAGCAGCCCCTGATGCACTTGGATGCAATCGAACGCAGACTTCAGCTTGTCGAAGCATTCGTCAATGACACGCAACTTGCCGAGTCGATGCAATCGGACCATCTCAAGTCCATTCCCGATCTGTACCGCTTGGCCAAGAAGTTCCAGCGCAAGACGGCCAACCTGGAAGACGTCATTCGTGTCTACCAAGTCGCCATCCGCGTGCCTGGATTCATAGGTACGCTCGAGGCCGTCATGGATGAGGATTACAAAGATCCACTCGACAAGGAGTACACGGCCAAACTACGCGAATGTGCCGATGCGCTCGGCAAGCTGCAAGAAATGGTCGAAACAACTGTCGATCTCGATGCACTCGAGAACCATGAGTTCATCATCAAATCAGACTTTGATGAAGGCCTCCGCATCATCCGCACAAAGCTCGACAAACTCCGCTATAACATGGACAAGGAGCACGGTCGAGTGGGTGATGATCTCGGTCTAGACACGGAGAAGAAGCTCTTCCTCGAAAACCACAAAGTCCACGGATGGTGTTTCCGCGTGACAAGAGCAGAAGCAGGCACCATTCGCAATAAGAAACAATACCAAGAATGCTCGACGCAGAAAAACGGCGTCTACTTTACAACCAGTGCCCTGCAAGCCATGCGCCGAGAACACGATCAACTCTCCGACAACTACAATCGCACGCAGACTGGTCTTGTCGCCGAGGTTGTGGGCGTAGCAGCATCCTACTGCCCCGTAGTGGAAAAGCTGGCCGGCATTCTCGCACACATGGACGTCATAGTCTCCTTTGCGCATGTGGCCACTCAAGCACCCACGCCTTACTGCCGCCCCAAAATGCATCCTCGCGGCACGGGCAACACCGTCCTCACCGAAGCCCGTCACCCTTGCATGGAAGTCCAAGACGAAATCACCTTCATGGCAAACGACGTCACGCTCTCTCGCGGAAGCTCTGAGTTCCTCGTCATCACGGGTCCCAACATGGGCGGCAAAAGTACATATATCCGTCAAATAGGCGTGATAGCGTTGATGGCCCAAATGGGCTGCTTCGTGCCTTGCACAACCGCCGAACTCACAATCTTTGACTGCATCCTCGCTCGTGTGGGCGCAAGCGACAGCCAGCTCAAGGGCGTGTCAACCTTCATGGCCGAAATGCTCGAAACGGCAAACATACTCAAGTCGGCCACAAAGGAGAGTCTGATCATCATTGACGAGTTGGGCAGAGGCACCAGCACCTACGACGGCTTTGGCCTCGCCTGGGCCATCAGCGAACACATCATCAACAAGATCGGAGCCTTTACGCTGTTCGCCACGCATTTCCACGAGCTGACTGCTCTCGTCGACACGCACGCCCAAGTGCAGAATTTGCATGTAGTTGCTGATGTCAGCCACGCAAACACCACTGCAGAAGATGGGCAAAGCGCAACGCCACAGGTGCTGCTCATGTACAAGGTCGAGCCCGGGATCAGCGACCAGAGCTTCGGCATCCACGTGGCAGAACTCGTGCGTTTCCCGCGCAAAGTCATCCAAATGGCCAAGCGCAAGGCCGATGAGCTCGAAGATTTCGCGGGCAAGAGCGGGGATGCCACGGGAATTAGAGAGGCGAGCAAAGAGGATGTGGCTGAGGGGAACAGGTTGCTCAAGCGTCTGCTGCTGAGGTGGAAGGCGGAAACTGAGGGTAAAGGCTTGGATGGTGGCGAGCAGGTTAAGAGGTTGAAGAGCATGGTTGCCGAGGATGAGGCATTGAGGGCCAACAAGTTCTTTGTGGGCATTAAGGGTTTGTAGGGGTTTTCAAGAGGTGTTGATGAGACTTTGTAGTTTTTCTACAAGGCATGTTTGTAGAGGAAGTTTATCGCCTCAGGTATTTTCAGCAAGTGATCCATTTTTTCCTGGGATTCATTTTCATTATTTGGTATAGAGACAAAGAGCAAAAGAGGAAAATAAGGGTAGGCAAAGGTGAGGCAAAAAGGGTCATTATCACATTCATGATTGCGTGTCTGGCAGTCGGACGGCAATATCGCCAGATTGTGTGATATAACGGACCCACGGCAAAGAAGGGTATTGCAACTAAAAGAAAAGTTCCCCTCAGTCAGTACTTTTTTTCTTCTTCAAAACACACAGCTTGAATTTAGGGTTTCTTACCTTTGGCTCGATGATTTTGAGATATCTGACATTGATGCCGGATGTGGTAAAGTAAGGAATCTGTAAAGGGGGGAAAAGATCAGTCACACTTGCCAGGCACGCGGAGAGAGAGAGAGAGATAATATGCACTTACCTCGAACTTGACGTTGATGGGTCGTTTGCCCTTGGCGCGATCACCGACACCACCCATGCTGCCGCCAAAGCCACCCATCATACCACCGCCCTTTTCGTCGTCACCACGCACACTCGGCAAGCCCAGCTCGGCCCGCATCAAAAACTCTTTGCCGCCTCCAAACTGTTTGATCTTCCACACAATGGCGCTCTGCTCGGGGGCGTAATGCACGGATCCAATATTCGTCCTGAAGCGCGGAGAATCGGCGTCTTCGGGGACGGGGATGATGATTTCCACGTTGTTGGCGGTGGAGCGACGCTTGAATTGGGCTTTGGCTTTGAGCATGTACTCGATGCGGCTGCCGGAATGGTTTTCGACGATGCATTCGACCCAGATGAGGGGCTTGACGTGGGTGTTGAGGCGGTAGCTCATGAGCTCGAACTCGCCATCGGGAGGGATGAAGCTGATGGTGCGGTCGTTCTCGAAGCGCGCCAGACGCACGCACTGGTGGAACTTGACGTCTTCCATTTCGACGGCCTTGCCGCGGGTGGCGCGGCCGGTGGTCTCGAACATTGCCTTGTCGTTGAGGCCGAGGCGCAGCTCGGGCATGCCCGAGAGGTAGCACTTGATTTTGACGGCGCCCAGGATTTCCGATCGCAACACGCTGCCCGTTGACGACACGAGCAAGTTGAGCGATTCGACCACGTCGAGGAAGACTTCGTTCTTGCGGTAGCGGATGCCTTCTGAGCGCCACGACACTGCATTTGTCACGGCAATGGGCGGTCTGGCCTGCACCTCCAGCTTGTGTGATTCCTGCGTAATGTACTCTTGCAATATCTTTGTCTCGGTCGTCTGCGGGTGCCCAAAGTCCATCATCTCATCCAACAACTCGTAAATCACAACAAAGTTATCGCGGATACTTTCTTCTTCCAGCTCTTTGAAGTACTCGGTAAAGACCTCGACGATTTTGTGCAAGAAGAGCAGAATTTCGGCGGCATTGGTGTTACGCTTGGTCAGGGCGAGGAGGTAGAGGTTGTTGTGGCGGATGTAGAGGTAGTTGATGCCTTCGTCGCTGAAACAGGGAGGCACTGCTGAGCTCTCGTCTTCGGCGTCGCTGAGGAGGATGGGGAACTTGTCTACGGCGCTCATGGGAATGTCTCCGCGGTAGTTGCGCGCCAGAAGGGTCTGCGAGGGTCTTGTTAGGGCTTGTCCATGGGCAGCGAATGCGCTTGCTGTGTAATTACCTTGCCCTTGAGGTCGAGGAAGAAGACGGCCGAAGCCATGATGTGCGTTGTCTCTTGCTGTGTCCTGATGATTTTGTATTTCGATTCGTCCTGTTACTGAGTCATCACAGACGGGGTAATTGCCTTGCTGTTGCTATTGACTTCGGACGCACCTTCCAAAGGAGAAGCAGGCCAACTTCCCCACACGTCACACTCCCTTCCACTACCGGCTTATCTCCGGGACTGGGAGACGGAAAGCAATAAAAACTTCTCTCCAACGCCCCAATCTTGCTTTTCTTCCTTCAACGCAGCCTTTTAGACAGTTCTTGCCGGCATCGGTGCAGTCTCCACGTTATGTGTGAGCTCTGTGCGTAATTCAGTTGCTGGTTTGCGATCAGGTCGATGCGGAGACGGACATTGTGGTTTTATAAGAACTGGCGCACATACAAAGGTTGTGTAACCGGTGTCAGAAGAACCCGACATATCGACGACAGTTCTCTCAATCTAAACTTGTATCAATCTTTTCGTCCCGGAAGAAAGAAAAAGAGTCTGCATTCTCGCGTCGCTTCAGCGGCATCTGTACAGAAAATTTTGCGTCTTGGGAAGGAGGTTCCTTCTTTCTTGTGTCTCGTCTTCATGACAAGTCCTTTGAATCCCTCTCGCGCCTGATGTCTCAAGTCGTTTTGCACTTCATCTCTTCTACGGCCAGGGCATATTGCCCTTTCTGCGTCCCTCAATCAATGATGATGGTAATAATCTCGCTTCTGCGCCTCTTGCGGTTCACCCTGATGGCAACATCCAGAAGCTTGGCCGCCAACTCAAACAGCATTTCCATCTGTTCAACTCCAACTCCCTCTCTGACCACATCTCTAGCCACGTCCTCCACAACCTCTGCGGCCGCCTGGATCAACCCGGCTTTGGTGCATTCCTTCCAGTTTTCGATTCTGTCTTCCTCGTGGGCGGTGAGTGCTTCGCCTGCGGGGGAGACGAGACGAGACTCGACATCTTCATAGGAGAGTTCAAGGACGGAGGCCATGCAGAAGAGCACGTGATTGCGCAGATTGAACTGGGAGGCGCTTGTGAGGCGAGTGTAGGCGATGATGAACGCGGTCAGGATTCGGCGTTCCTTGACCGTGTCGTGATCGCTCGAGGATGGCATTGTTCTTGATGTCTTTTCGGTCCGGTGAGTTGCGGATGCTCTGTTCTTTGTGTCGTTTGCCTTTTGCGTGATCGTTATGATTGTTCTTCGGTTTTTGGCTGCTTTGAATCAGTCTTCACCTTCCTCCTCCCTTCTGATTTGCAACAAGAAGATCTTACATGAAGGTTTTTGCTCCGTTGCGTGCAGCTGAGGATGTTGTCTGCTCTCGGTAGCAGTTCGTAGTGCAAGAAATCAAGAGCAGACGATAGAGACTCGAGTGTTGAGAGCGTCAACCGGAACCCAATTGACTGAACGATAGGTCAAAGTCGACCTGCTATCCCAACGCAACAAGCACAGGAAATCCAAACATATCGGCAAAAGCACAAACAAACAACTAGTACATTGTTGACTATCTCGTCGCACCAAACTCGTCCTTATCCTGTCTAAGCAAAAGAGAAGCAACCGAGATGGTTAATCTTCGTCATCTTCACCAAGAACCAAGAACAACAAACAGGAATCTATCAAAAGGTAGCCATGACAATTCACAACCCACAAAAAGGGAGATTCGAGGGCAAGTATGGAAACACGTCTTCCATGATGTCCACTCCATCTTTGAGTATATCAGACCACGACAACATTGCCTCCCTGGCAAACAAGGACGCCCAGAGCAAGTGAGCCACGATCGCACCGCGTCCGGATCCGGTCGGTAAGCCAGCATGTCTCCTCCGTGCTCGTAGGTCTCTGCCTTTCAGGACGAGTAGAAGCAACGATACATGGAGTATAAGGATTGTTAGGGATCGTTAGGCACAATCACACCGCGTCCGAGTCCGGTCGGTAAACCAGCATGTCTCTTCCGAGATCACAGGTTTCTGCCTTCAAAAAATTATGAGCGTCTCAACTACCAGATTACAAGTAGCACTTGCGCTGTGGACGGGAGACGGAGAATGAGTTAGGGCATAGTGAATTCTGCGAGTATTCTTAGTTGTCGGGCGAAATATTATATGTTGGTTCATTTCCACTCTTTTGCAGCAACGATCATCAAGTTCCTAGGACTGATCTTGTAGTCAAAGATAGAAATGACATCTACATCCTTCACGCCATGCTCACCTTGGCTCTCGTTGAGGAAAAACACCCTGTCAAGCGCTATCGCCGATTCGACGACTCTACACAGCAACACTGAAAGCGTCCACAAAATTGCCGTTTCTGCCGCTCGGCTTGAATACCTGTCCTCATAATCCTTGACCTCCTCTCTCGAGACGTGTTTGCCGATTTGGAGTTTCATGCTCTGCAGAGCACGCGTGCTGTATGTCGCAAAGTCTTTAAGGTCGCCGTTTCTGATGGCCCAGACCGGTCGTGACGAAGACGCATGATCTTGCATCAACTTTTTGTCATGCAAGAGTTTCTCCAACACAGCGCGGTAGAAGTGCTTGCGTCCGAAAATGGAGTTTGGGTTGTGTACCCAATTCGTCGGGGCCTGGCAGCCTGTTATCAATGCCGATGTCGAGAGCGAGAGATTGTTCCGTCGCATGTAATTTGAGATGGGGAAGCCAGTGGGATGAGCGGCAGAAAGCGGCGCTATGTGATTGTAGCAGCAACCGACTACTGCAAGCTGTGCGATGCAATCTGTGCTGGCGAAGAGCCGGAGCATATTTTCTGACAGGGAGCCGCAAGCGTGCAGGCCTGTGAGCAAGCACTTCTCTCCAGCAGCCCAGCGCACGATTTCGTTTGCTATACCCTCAATGCTAGATTCCGTGATGAAGCGCGCGAGATGGGTGATCTGATGGCCTTCCCGCAGCCCTGCTTGTTGCGCTGCCGTTTTCGAGCCTTGGATTTGCGACGCACTGCCATCGATAGCGAGCACTTTTACCTCGCATGACAGTGCCAGCGTCAGCGAGAGATGGCCCTGTCCGCTGCCAATATCGATGACGCGAGTGATTCCGTGCCGTTTGCACCTGTGATTGATATAGCGGGCGCCCGCGCGTACTTCGGCAAGTTTCTTTGTGACCATACGGCCAGCCATGTTTTTGGGCACTGTGACCTCGGGGATGCTGTCGTCCATGTGCAGCTGATCGCGGTTGAGCCCGAGATTTCGGATACGTTCTAGCCATCGCGATAGGCTGTGTGGACGGCCTGGCAGCGGGTTTTCTGGTGCTTCCGATTCGGTACGCAGGCTGTTGATGAGGTCTATCTGAGCACATTGGGGGCTGCGAAGTGATTCCCACCACGCTGTCCATTCTGAAGGCAATTTCGCCCAGGCATCGTGAATGAAAGCATCATTGACGTGTATGCCGCCAGTGATTTGTGTCGATAACGGCTCATGCAAAAATGCTATAACATCTTGCGCGTACTGATGAATATTTGAATAATCGAGCATCCCAGGAAGCCTTGGCTGCAGTTGAGTAAGCTGTCGCAATGCAATCAAACTGTGAAAATACAGCAAGATACCAAGGAGAGAAGTAGAAGTTGACTTGAAAATTATGCTTTTGTCAACTCCTAGCACCTAATAGCCATACCTTGATGCTTGTAGCAAATCAAAGACATACTGCAGATGGAGGCATCAACTAGAGAGATACAAATTTCCGATCTACTTTATGAGGAACGGCCAGAATATAAAATTTTCATCACTACATGTACCTACATGTACTTATAAATGAGAAGACTATGAACTTTGGGCTATCACATGTTTTTTTTCTTTTTTTCTTTTTGTTATACTAATTACATATTTTATTTTTTTCTTTATGAAGGATGTTACGCGACGCTCGGATCTTTTCTTTAATTCGCTCGGACATTTTCTTTACTTCGTTGATTCTACTAGCCTTATAAGCAAGGCGTAGGGCTTTATATATGCGATTAATCGGAGGCTCATACATCGACTTTACGTTTGACACGCTAGAAAGCAGGTAATATCATGCCAAAGAGCAGGCGATAGGTGCTGCTCTTGTCTAACATAAAAGCTGGATGGAAACATGTGTTTGCTTACAGCGTCCGCATGCCTCCTCCGTAATCACAGGTTTCTGCCTTTTAGCACAAGTATAAGCAGCCATAGGAGTACAAGAATTTCATACTGGCTCTTTCGTAGCAATATTGACTGTTTACTGTTCCTTATCAAATCGACGTCAATCGACGTCTTTTTGAGCTTAATCCATTGCTGCTTCCACCCGATCTTTTTAGTGGCTCCACTCGCTTGTTCACCAACTCCGAGCGATGGAAGTCAATTATTAGCACTCGTTTCAGCTCCTCGTTCCACAACATATTTTCCGAGCGCAAGTCCATGTGCCGAACTCCTAACCCTCGAATCTCTCTGTTTGATTTTTGAATGGCACCCGACATTGTGGTCCACTGATCGCGACTCAATGGTTCCCCTCCCCATCCCATGAGAAGCATGTGCCGTATCATGCCCACTCCGTGTAAAAAATAAGTGTGCTGCAAGTTGACGGACCCAAGAAACACGGTGACTGCTGAACCCTGTGCTGGCCTGAGTGCAAGATAGACTGCTGCTTCACGAGACACATGTTCCATCCAGAGTTTCGGTGTCGTGCCTTTTCCCACGACGGTATAGCCATATGATGCACAGCGGACTTTGAGGGGTGCTCCATATGATCCATGAGTCCCAAAAGGCTCAATGTTATGATCCAGATCTGAGTCTAGTTGTTGCTGAAGTGACTGCACTACTCGAGAGGCATCAACCAGATGTTGCTCCGTTTGCTGTCCTCTTCGGTGTTCCGCGACGTTGGGACAGCTGATGTCTAATGCGCCACCTTGCTGAAGACCGATCAAACATCGCTGTGTGCAAAATGATGCAACAACACGTTGTCGATGATGACTGTCGCCTTCCTGTGTTGTTTCGGTCCGCGATGTCGAAGCCAGCGGTGACGAGGAAGCAACCTCACTGTAGGCCCGTTTTCGTCCGAGCGTGGTTGAGTGCGAGTCGGATTCTGACTGATCCGAGTCATCTTGACAGCTTCTTTCTTCGACAGCGGGCTCGCAACGAGTATACGAGCGAGTTACTCGCTGACGGCTCTCAGTGCCATCCGATTCGGTAAGAGGCGACGATGGTATGTACTCTGAGCCCTGCGGTGTTTGATTTAGCTCCTCATCTGGAACCTGTGATCGTGCGAACTCGAAGTCGGTCTCCCAGACGTGCAGCTTGCCGATGGTGTTGTTTCGCCATGCGTTGTTTCGAGGTGCCTTGCGACAGCTCATTAGGCAAAAACACAGAAGCCTAGCCACTGCTGTAAGAGGCTCTTGAAGAGACGCTTCGGTCTCGAGTGGAACATCCTTGTTCGGGACGCAAAGATAGTAGTAGAGCGTCGTTGGCTCCTCCTTTGGAATATACAGGAAGACCAGCGCTATGCCCGTGTTCAAACAAGAATAGGACAGTCCTTCTTGGATCATGACATGATACTCTTGTACCAATGCCGCTCCAGTCAGTCGCGTGGCATTGTAGAGTAGCTTGCCTGCTTCGTCTGTGGGAATCGTTTCTGAATTGACTACTTCTTGCCAAAACTCCATCGGCCGAAGGCCTGCACAGAGCGTTTCCACAGACAGCTTGTGTGGTGGCTTGTATTCGGCAGTCATTAGCAGAGTGTCCACTTGACCGTCTACACGATGGATGCAAAGCTGATCAGGTCGCTTCTTCCTACTCGATACGCCGGTTCCAGGTGTATGTTCGATTTGCTCGTCGAGGGAGTTCGTGTGACTTTCAAAGCGAAAGCCTTGGCCAAGTTTGAGCTCCTCACAAGCAAGTGGAATTTTGCAAAGTTCCGCAAGAATGTCACCAACATGTCGGTCCTTGCCGAAACGCTCCACGCTCTCTAGATCTCTCTCGCTACCAATGGGTCTCTGACAGATGGACCGACCAAGGTCCTCTAATGCAATTATCGAAGAGAACAGCTCTGGTGCGTCTCCCTGCGCGGGCTGAAGAAAGTTGCGAACCTTCTTGTATACGTCTGCTTGCAGAGCGGGAAAGTCTACCCATTCACGTAGCCGGGTAGGACAGTATCTTACGCTTGGGTTTGTGGTATCGTCTCTCGTTGATCGTGACGGGTGTCCCACCTGAAGGGGCGTGGACAACAGCAAGTGGCATGCACGTAGGTATTCATCGAAGGTTGTATTACGAGTCCGTTCTCGTTCCTGACGAGACCGTTCTCGTTCCTCGCGCAGTAATTGTTGAGTGTGTTGGAGCTGGGCCCTGATATCGGGCGATGAGGACATGATATCAATGCGTTTTTCCGCGCAGGTTTGTAATAGATGGCGCGTGTTGGAGCAGATAGAAGCTGCCCACTTTGGGGGGAAGGTGCGGGAAATCCCAGGCAACAATGTTTATTCTTGGCGGAACTGCTTATGTACGACGTACGCGTCCAACGACCGCCTAATAGGGCTGCCTACATGTACACCATAAGTAAAAAGAATATGAACTTTGTGCTATCACATGTTTTTCTTCACTTTGTTGTCTCACATAATTTATCTCCACTTTGTTGTATCACATGTTTTTTTTTTCTTCACGAGGAAGGATGATGCGCGACGCTTGGACCTTTTCTTCGCTTGGATTCGCTTCAACCTTCCTTTCTTACTTTTCCAAGTCACGTGCATTACATCTTGCACAATGTCATCTTTCTCCGTTTACCTCCGAGCTCAACCTCGCGCCAACGTGCGCGACATCAGCCTCGGATACTACCCACTCGCCAGCGCCAGCGATGGCATTGATGCACACCAACCAGCTCCCAGTCGCAACATGGTCCAGGTCGGCAACGATGTAGCTCTTCACACTCTCTCCGCCATCTTCAACAGAAACCCTGCCTGGTTGACTGCCCTTAGTAAGTCACAACAGACACTGCGTCAACAAACCGCTCGAATTTTTGTGGTCTCCCGAACAGCAATCGATAGCTAGCGGAGCGGGAGCGTCAGCACTAATCACACATTCTACAGACTGCCAGAGTGTCCGATTCAATGGCACTCTTCCCCTTGGATACTCCTACTGGGAGAATCCTGCTGGCGATCGTAGTCGTCATGACAAATATGTCTACGGACATCCCAGCCTGAGAAGCTTCGATTCCCTCAACAAATTCGCGGTTCATGTTTTCTGGTTGCTGAACGATGTCAACCTTCCCAACCCATACCTTCCAAACTACAACCCACCTCCAAACCCCCGTTGCGGCTGCACTCGTTGTTGATAGACACCAAGGTAAGCATTATCAGTTGTTTCCTATTTCCATTATACTGACTCTATCAGTCTCCATCTTCAAGTTCCTCTTTTCTTTCTCCTCTCTAGCAAGCAATCATGACCAACAGCATTATGAATAACGACACAATTCAATTTCTTGTTCAGCCCATCATATGTATCCTTCGGAGAAATCTCATGACTTAGTCCCACCGCCTTCGTCCTTTCTAGCCATCCTCCTTAGGAATCCCATCACCCCCTTCTCATCCTCCCTCCCCTCTCTTTGGCCTTGAGCAGCCTCATTCTTCCTCTGCATATCCTTTCTTTCCTCTCTCCTCCTCTTACTGCTTTCGGGGATATAGTCATCCATAGTCTTGCATCCGTAGAATCCAGCCAGGGTTTGCCCTTCTTCACTGGGTTGAACGTACTTTTTTGTTTCGGCCCATGCCGACAGGGCGGAGAGGTAGGCGGCTTCCGAGGGATAGCCTTTGTAAGAGGAAGAGGCGTATGATGGGAGGAGGGTGGAGTTTGTTGCTGTTGTTTGGGTGCTTGGGGTCGGTGAAGGTGGACGAGCATAGTCTTCCCGCTGGAGTGTAGATTCTGGAGGAGGGGGTGGTGGTGATGTGGTGGTTGTGGTGATTGTGGTAGCAGCGGTATGTGCTTGAGTTGATGGTATTTGGGTATACTCTGGCGGTAAATCTGACGGCTGTGATTGTTGCATCTTTCTTGCTTTGTTCTGTTCCTCTTCTGGTCGGTGTAAATCGTTTCAAAAAAGGCCAAGTATTTTTCACAGAACAGTACACTGGTATCTTTCTTGTAACAAGGAAAAGGATATTTGGACAAACAGCAGAGATATGTATATGTTGTAAAGAGAAAGGGATACGTATGTGGGAGATGAAAGAAATGCAGATGACTTGGCCTTTGGTTCCACCAGCCTTGTGAGCAAGACGTAGGGCTTTATGTATACGATTGATGGGAGGCTCATACATCGACTTTGCACGATATTACACTAAAAAGTAGGTGATATCATGCCAAAGAGCAGGCGATAGCTGCTGCTCTTGTCCAATGTGAAAGCTGGATGGAAACATGTGTTTGCGTCTTGTCGGATTTAAGACCAAATACGGAGATATGGATGCTGATCAGGGACGAGTGTCCAAAGCAAGCAAGAGCGATGAACTGCAACAAGCATCTGGACGCGAGCGATGAAAAAGACCGACATATGCTCATCATGACAAGTACAATAATGGCCGAAAGTGGCAGTCACGACATGTACAAAGCGTCGTCAATAGCAGAAATACGAGCCACGCTGGCCGAGCTTTCGCAGCAAGAAGCCAGCGTGACAGCTCGCCTAGACGCTCTCGTGGCATCGCAACGCGATCTGTCGCGCCAATTGACTAAGCTCGACGTTGCGCGAGCTCAACTCGGCACTCAAGTGGTGCAAACACGGTCCATCAGCAATGGAATGCTCTCGAGCGCGGCATCTAGCGCGTCGCGCATCTCTGGCGCTGTAAGCCAGCTCGACCGCGAACAAGCCGCTGTGAAAGCGACGTTACATGTGGTTGATCAGGTCGCCCAGCTCAAGGC
Source organism: Aureobasidium zeae (assembly GCA_017580825.2). NCBI lineage: Eukaryota > Fungi > Ascomycota > Dothideomycetes > Dothideales > Saccotheciaceae > Aureobasidium > Aureobasidium zeae. Next base: position 177,401 of record JAGFJS020000005.1, read on the forward strand.
ATGTGTGCTGGGCGTCAATGGCTCTATGGGCGCCGCGCAAGACTGGGAAACAGCGGCCGCTTACCTGCACCGCGCCTCGCTGATTCCCGACCATGTCATTGACGGCGCCTTTGCTGAGGAAATCGTTCCTACAGCTGAGGTTCCCGATCCGCCGCGAGTTACATTGACTGAAGCGAGTGAGAGTCTGTGCGGCTTGTTCCTGCGCGAGTTCGACAAGGCTACCAGTGAGGGAGACGGTCAAAAGGTCACGCGCTTCTTCAAGCTGTTTCCTTTGATTGGCAAGTCCGATCAAGGGCTGGATGCTTACGGTCGTTATGTGTGTACCGGAGTTGCTCAAAGAGCCCGGAACAATCTCAGCGCCACAAATCAACGTTGTGACGGTCTCTTTTATGCCAGCGCTCTCACCAAGCTGTTTGAGCAGATTGCCCTCATTGTCGATGGCCACGAGCCGCTCGTTGAGCGACACTATGGCCAAGGCTCCATGGCCAAAGTCATTGCTCGTCTGCAAGCAGAAGCCGACATGCAGGGCGGAATTGTGTTGGATGCTTGGGCAGACGAGCGCAGTCTTGCACGCAAGATCAAGGACGTCAAGTCTTATGCCTTTTCCTTTCTCGTGCAGAGTTTCCTCCCTAGCCAGAAATCATCTTCTCAGAGATCATCTTCGCCAGCCTCGAGTCGTCCTAGTGAGGACGAAGGCGTCAACATGAAAGAGGTCGATGCGCTGTTGGGCGAGACTGCCATGATGTTGAGTCGATGGGCTTTGTATACCCGTTTTGTCGCTACCAAAATAAATGTAAGTCTACGTCTCTCAAAATCCATGATTGATAAGACGCTGATCTCGATGAAGCCTGGGGTCGAAGATCATATCGCCATGCCTGACCTCCTCGCCAACAGCAGACTGCACAAGAAAATCTCGGATGCCCTGATCGAGCCTTTCAACACAATGTCAACCTTCTTCTTCCGTCGCTCGGTCGAAAAGGCTTTCCAAATGGACGAGTCTCCTTCAGACTTGACGCTCAACCCAAACAAACCTCTAGGTTCTACTCCTCCTTTTATCACTTCTGCCGTCGACGATGTCATGTACATTGTCAATCAGGTCCTCCAACGTACCCTAGCTACCTCCCAAAGATCTGTCGTTGCTGCCGTCATGCCATCAGTCAGTCGAGTATTGAATGGCGACTTTTTCGGCATGATACAGCGTAAGATGCGAGATGAGAGCTATCCGAAAGCTGCCATCCAAGGCGCTCTCCCGCCTGAGGGCGTCATTATATCCTTTTTGGTCCTCATCAACAGTTTGGATGTGTCGACAGACTACCTGCGCCGTATCGTGAACACCAACCTCGGCAAGAGTGACCCAAGCAATCAGGGGGCTCAGCAACCACATGCCCCTATACCAGAGCTTTACCCTTTCGCTCATGACGCCGTCTTCGTTGAGAATGCCTTGTCCAACATCCTTTCCTCCTTTGAATCAAAGACAACCGAACTCATCGCTGAAGCCATAGAGGTCGTACTCAAACAAGTAATGCGACCACGTCTGCGCCCCGTCCTCGTCGAAACCTTCCGCGACATCGAATACGCCCTCAACGACGACGACACCACAGACAATCCAGACTCTGACACTCTGGTACCCCAACGCTTCGAAAGAGGTTGGATGGCCTTTACCCGTCCCATAAAGCGCATCCTGACACCACATACCTACGACCTCCTCATTACCTCTACAATCTCCTACCTCGCCCGCGCCCTGGAAAAGCGCATCTGGTCCTACTATGGCCGCATCAACGAACGTGGCACCGCCAAATTGGAACGCGATATCAGCGGCATTGTTAATGCTGCCGTGCAAGGAGGGAAGTACAGTTTGAGGGATGCCTTTGCGAGGTGTGTTGAGATGACGTTGATTTTGAACATGGAGGAGGATGAATGGGAAGAAGTAGAGGGCCAGCAAGGAGGAACGGAGGGGTGGCATTTGGATGCCGCTGAGAGGAGTAGGACGAGGGGAATGATGGCTTGATTTCTGATAATAAAAAATTGATTTCGTGTCTCTCAGCGGTTGCCTCTTTAAGCTCAACAAGGCTGTTGCATCGGCCTTTGTAGGCATAGGCTTACATAACATGTTTGATAGCCTTAAAATTTTCATCAAAGTGAATTGTACCTATGTCCGTGTAGTGTGTATGTATGTGTATACATATACTGTATCTACGAATGTAGTTTATCCGCGGATGCCGAGGCAGTCGTATAGCTCCCGAACCGGTATAGTTCGTCAGCTTGATCACGTCGGCTCAACAGTCGATGGCACCATCCTGCTATCGTGAAAGCAATAGTAAAAAGGCAGAGTAACATGGCATTTGCCTCACTCAAGGCTTAGATTCTTTCCGTGCGATAACTTTACAAGTGGGTCTCTACAGGATTCAATTGATGGCGCCTTGGTATGCGAGCCGAAAAAAGGCACGCAAGGAGAGTGCGCGGCCTTCTGGATCCTTTAACAGGTACCGGCCTGTCCACCAACTCTAAATGAGTTCTTCTAGACTCTCTCCTTCCTATCCATCAGTCTTCCCTTTTTCGCTCTTCATATTTCCCTACTTGGTCTTGACGTGGTAAGCCATGACTGGACGCCCAGGATCACCTGGATCAGGGATACAAGATGGGCAACGCACACCTTTGCCCTCGGCCGAAGAAACGACACATCTACTAGGCGACAATAATGACCAACAAGTGATCAACGATGATGATCTGGAGACGCGATGTCAAAGCTCCCATCTAGAAGAGGCTCAAACCAACCGCTCCATCTTCGGCATCATCTCTGTCCTCCTAGTTGGCGTCTTCGTCTCCCAAGCCGACACGACCCTAGTCTTTGCAACCTACGCACACATAACCTCTGAATTCCACCGTCTGGGCGATGGTACCTGGATCGATGGCTCTTGGATAGTCACGAGTTTTGGGCTCGCGACTTGTGCCACTCAACCCCTGTATGGAAGGCTCAGCCAGATCTTTGGACGTAAACCGGTTTTGCAGACGAGTTATGCTTTGTTTCTGATTGGAACAGCGATCTCGGGGTATGCGAGGGGGATGGTACAAATGATTATTGGGCGGGTTGTGCAGGGTGCTGGAAGTGCTGGGATGGTGTGCTTGGTCTCGATTTTGCTGACTGGTGTGTTTTCCTCTCAGCCACATGTTGAGGTCCGAGCTACCTACTAATCTGTATTCGGACTAGATCTGGTGCCTCTGCATGAAGTGGCGGCGTACAGGAGTTATGTCAACGTCTTCTCGACTGTCGGCAGGAGTTGCGGAGGATTGATAGGAGGATATCTTACGCAGACCGTAGGATGGCGATGGTGCGTCACAATTCCTGATCAGATGGGATGCAAGACTGATCGGATTCTCCAGGGCGTTCCTCGGACAGTGTCCGCTCTTGCTTCTCTCCATCATTCTAGTCTGGTGGAAACTCGACGAAACAAAACGCGAAGATGACGAGGCTCTCAAGCAAAGCATCTGGACGAAACTAAAACGCATAGATTTCTTGGGCGCATTCTTCATGTCTGTTGCCATTCTCTCTTGCATCTCTGCTCTTGACCTTGGAAGCAAAGGCGCGAGTTCGACTACTCTTACCATTCTGACAGTCATCGGCATTGCTGCCGCTACTTTGTTTGCTCTCACCGAAAGATTCTGGGCCAAAGAACCAATCTTCCCGCTGGCGCTGCTTGGAAAACATGCTGTTGTCACTTCGTATTCGATCATCTTTATTCAGACAGGCATTCAGGTGGCGGTAAGTCTGGAGATCGATTTCTTCAATCTTTCCCCCTTCAAGCTCTTGATCCGATCTAACATTTGTTTGTCCAGCTCATGTTTTTGGTTCCTTTGTATTTCCAAGTCACCGCCAATGCAAGTATAGGTCAAGCAGGCGCTCACCTCGTCCCTGCCGTCTTTGGCAATACTCTCGGTGGTCTGGCCGTGGGCGCATGGATCAAGCGGACCGGCCGCTACAAACCTCCCACCCTTCTCGCCAGTATCTCAGCCATGCTTTGCTTCTCCCTGCTCCTCATCTCCTGGCGCGGCCACACGTCGACTTTTGCATCGCTCTTTATCTTTTTCGGCGGCTGTGGGTCTGGCATGGCTAATTCGGCGGTCTTTGTGGCTGTCACTGCGGGTGTTGGAAAGGACGAAATGGCGATTGCGACTACGGGGTTGTATCTGAGCAGTAGTGTTGCTATTGTTGCTGGCGTCGGGGCGGTGAGTGCCGTTTTCAGAGATGCGCTTAGGGGTAATTTAGAGAGGGGGCTTAGGGGTGTGGAGGCTGGTGGTGAGGTATGTTCTTTCCCTTCCCCCCCATATGCGCTTTGTTTTTGTTTCTCTCGTTCCGTCGCTAACGTGTGGTAGATTGCCAAAAATGTTCTGGGCGATGTTGGGTTCGTACAGTCTTTGCACGGTCATTTACGCCGGGTTGTTCTTCGTGCATTCGTTGCGAGTTTCCAGAGAACTTTTGGTTTGTTTTCTTTTTCTCTCTCCTGTCCTTTGTTGGGGTTCCTCTGGCTGATTTTTTTTTTCTTCTTTTCAACAGCAATGCAACTGGCACTCGCAAGCACGGCACTCGTCATCGGTATCCTCTCCAAGCAACGGAAGATCACTCGAGAGAGATAGAGGCAGAAAATACGATTGCTTCACTACAAAATACCCACATCCTTCACCTTTTACAAAGACTTTACACATCAGACGAGTATGGCACAATGCCCGAGTGAGGAAAACTCCTTGAACCTACAAAAAGGGACTACTTTTGCGGCTCATCAAATCCCGTTACACCCACTTTTAACAGTTTTTTTTTTCGCTCCGGAAGCCGCAGCAGCAGCAAGCATCAACCGCTCCGGTCGTGCACAAACTGACCACTATGTCTTCTTCTTCTTCTTCTTCTTCTTCAAAAAAAGAAAAGAAAAGAAAGGGGGAAAAAAGCCTAAATTGTCCTCTAATGAGTCAAAGCAGTTCGTTAGCCGACACCCCCAACGACGAGCTTCGCGTCATTGAACCGTCGTCAAGCTCGCTTTTCCTCCTGGATGTGTGCTTGTAAAGGCGCCTATATGAATATCCAAAGTAGGGGGTTAGAGGACTCGAGCCCCGCAGTCTTCGTCGTTTGTCTGTCTAGAGGCCCCTGTATGCTACTTTTTTGGTCTAGGTCTTCTGGTGACTTTAAGATTGGTGGAAGCTTACTAGTGGTATAGCGGCGTATGCTGTCTACGTCTGGCGTTTGTACGCTGTTGTAAAAACTCGTCGGTTGTAAGGGTTTGTGTTACATACTAGCGGAATGATAAAAGGCATTCGAGAGTCACTTAGGAACAGTAGTATATTTCGATTGACTAGATCGGATGTTATTTGGAGCAAAGGGCCGGTCTATGAATCTCTGGTCTAGAAATATATCCCGGGTTATGGTAGAGAAGCATTGAGATTGTCAATAAGATGCTGTTGCTAGGGAACAGTAAAATGCATATGAGGAGTCTGTTTGTCTCTAGAGAACAGTACTACGGTTTCTTGACCCGGTGTGGGGTTGGCAACTAACTCAAGCTCTCTACTTCCTCCTCTCCATGTAAGGTAGACTAGCTACGGTAAGAGCCCTCGGCTTACGTGATCGGACCCAGGTTTTTCCCCAACACCGGATTCTACGCCTTCTTATCGAAGCGCACACGGTTCTAATGGGGCAGTAAAAACTCCAGGACGTCGCCGCTCTTAAATTCGTGTTGCCAGATGTCAATGTCAAAGTTGGTTCATTTGTATTTCTTAGAAACTAATTATTTCAATCATGGCTTTAAGGATTTAGAAAGAGTTCGTCAACGAGCGGTATGGGTAGGTTCCCGTACTCTTAGGAAGTGACCGGGCCGACAGTTGCCTCTTTGTCAAAAAAAAAAAAAAAACACTCGTCATGACATATGCTCCTACTCCAAAATGATTAACTTTTTTTCGACGGAGATGCATTGCCATCGTCGTATTTCAACCCAGGTCGTGTTTGCATGCACTCATGGCAGCTCCCGATCAGAGAATGCATCTGGTAGATCCGGTAGCATTCTTGTAATAACAACAACAACAGAAGATGCTCGAAATGCCGTTTTCCGCTAGAAAAGACAAAAGCTGGTGCGGCCAGGGTTCGTGGACATAGCAAACGTGACACGCAGCGCTTCCCGGGAAGTTGGGCATTGTGGTCTCTGGCATGCCTTACATGGGCTGAGCGAGGAGGCGATGCGAGTTTATGGCAGTGGTTGGTTTCATTCCTGGTTCAACCAACAAACTTGCAAGTAGGCATACGGTAGTTGTCCAGCGCCCAGTAGCGACGACGCACACCTTCCCATTCGCCCTTTTCATCGAGATCAGGAATGTCTATGTCCTCAAACTCAGTGTCCAGACCTGCATCGAACAGGTCCATCTCGACCACTTTGGTGTAGACGTCGTAGCACACCTGTCTGTCGGCACCTAGACCGTTGAAGAAGCCGAAGCGACCATCGGGGTCAAGCAGACCAATGACATATTCGGTGAAAAACTCCTTCAGAGCCTTGTACTCTTCGGCAAAGGTGTCAAAGTAGATGGCATCGACGACTTGATTCTCTTGGACCAGGCGGGGAACAACGTCCTGCCATCTGCCTTCGTGAATGTGGACGCCGGGCTTTTCGTACCAGCCATCCTTGCGCATACGGGCGAGGACATCAGGATGAGCTTCGATGATGTGGTGAACAGAGACATTCTTGGCTTGGAAGATGGCATCAATAATGCCCATGCCGTGGCCAACGTTCAGTACACGCAAACCCGGTTCGGGGCACAGACGATCGACAGTCTTTTGCATAATGTCCGTCTCCCAGCTCATCATGACACCGTTCTTGTCGGCATCCAAGAGTCGGTCGCCCTTGAAAGTCAGATGCGAGGCAAGATAGTCTTCGCTGTTGACGTCAACCTTTGTCTCTTGTCCATTCTCGTCGATCTGTACAAGATCTGGGATGCTGTCGGCAGCAGGCACGGTACCGTCGGGGCCAACGAGCTGTGGCACGCTCTCATGGCCGTCAACCTCAACCATTGATTCTTGTAGCGCCGACTCGGGGTTCTCTACAATCTCAAAGCCGTCGACTTGTTGATCTTCATCGCTGTCTTGGTCGTAGTCTGCCAGCATCTCGAAGGCGTCCAGACGGCTCAAGAGAAGTTCTGCACGAACACCCGCTTCGACCATGGCATCATAGCACTTTTTCAATCCCAGACGGAGCGCCAGACACCCTGGGGTCTCGTTGTTGTTGTCCAGGTCATTCCAGATGGCACCGTTCTCGAGCAGGAATTTGACCGTCTTGAGAGCGTCCTCTTCCTCCAGCGCATGCGTGTGTAGAGTGGCAGCTTCGTCGGCATTCAGATTCTTGTTGTCGTTGGCCGTGTCATTGTCGGGTTCGCAGGCAGCGATTGCGGCGTGCAGCGGTGTCATGCCAGTGTCCGAGTCAACCACATTGGCCGAGCCTGTTGGGGTTCGCAGTAGTCGGCGTAATGAGTCCATGTCATGGTTGGTGGCTGCCAGGAGAATCTCCTCATCGGTCGTGTCCGTGTCAATGTCCATTCTGTGGTCGTCGTTGTCTGCCATTTTTGGGACGAATGTTTTGTTAAAGTCGCGTTTTCGGAAAGAAAAAACCTAGGAAGCTGCAGAGATGCGGGGAGCTTGACGCTCTATTCGGCAGGTACGCCGATGATTGGTTCGTCAGGTAGGTAGGTATTGTGCACCGCATATCGTGATACCGCTTGCAGTGCTTCCGCGTTCGTCTTCTTCATGATTTCGAACTGTTCTCACCTTGCCTTAGCATGGCAGTAGCAACTATCCACTCCAGATGGCTGCCTCTGTCGGATACTCCCTGTGGCCGACGGAGGTCCGGAGTTTGGTCGACCCGACGTCATGGCGACCTCCTGATTCGAGCGTCAGCCAAGGCAGCACTAAATATTTCCATACGTGTCGACCCTACGCGTAGGCTTTTATTATTGCGTAAACGGACTGTCTGTCTGAACAAGTGCTGAACCTCAGCTCCTAGTTTTCTCGTAGGAAGATGCCCTGCTATCCCTTGGCATAATCCTGCGGATACCTCCCATTCATTCCTCAACATCCTCCTATCTTTTGCTTCGATACAACATGGAAGGAGCGGCTCAGTCCAGCCGCCGCCCTGAGTACAAGACTGCCGATACCTTTGACGCTCCACAACTAGTGGGCAGCATTGGAAACGATGGAACGGCCTCTCTCAAACCTGGCCATTATAGGTCTCCCTCGGCCGAGCTGACCTCGGACGAGGACATTGAAGACTACGACAACATCAAGCTGAATCCCGACACCATCATAGATGGAAGCAGTGGCGGCAACCTCCCTCCACCCCCATCCGACAATGACCCCAAACAAACTCCATCAGGTGTCGGCCACATTCGGAGAATATCCGAGGCCCGTCAGCCATCGCCAGACTCTCGTGCCAAGAGCATCCAGATTCGCCTGGAAAAGACAGATCGCAAGGGTCACTACGTCCTCACCGCCGATGATCCCGACATTGGAGAAATTCTGCGCAAAGGCATGGAAAGAGAAGAAGCAATGCAAGACCCCGCCAGGAAGGCGAGGAGTCTGCGCGACCTCGTCTTTACACGCCAATTCACCACATTCGATAGACAGAATCCGCTCAGCTCAGAGTCGCCCTTCCATGGCTTCTTTACGCTCTTCTGGCTTGCCATGGTCATCATGTTCTTCAAGGTCTCGGCCTCAAATTACAAAGAATATGGCAGCATCTTTGGCGGAAACGAGGTCTTCAAGATCATGTTCGGTCATGATGTCTTGGTCCTGGGCCTGACTGACGGTGTCATGGTCGCCTCGTCCCTGCTAGGCTTTTTGCTACAACATGCTGTTGTGCGGAACTACATTAGCTGGAACAGATCGGGCTGGATTATACAAAACTTGTGGCAAGCATTCTTCCTGGGCGCCGTCCTTGCTTGGATGGTGCACAGAGAATGGCCGTGGTCGCATACAATCTTCATGGTCTTGCATACCATGGTCTTTCTCATGAAACAGCACAGCTACGGCTTCTACAACGGCCATCTGTCCGTCTTTTACAGGCGACGAAATATGCTGCGAGAAAAGCTGCGCAGCCTTCGAGAGATAAGGCCGGTGGATTCTGGCTCGAGCGATTCTCCAGTCATCACTGCTGCAGTCACGAGCGCTGTCGAGGAATCAGGTGCGCATGCCAACGGTGACAAGCGACGTCGGCCGATGGGACCTCGAACTTCGACCAATCTCGACAACGAAACGTCCGACGTTGCTCGTGTATCAAAAGCCATCGAGTCAGGACAACCTCTCGGCCCGGATCAGATGCAAGCATTCCAGCGCATCATCGAAGCTGAGATTGTTTCTCTCGACAAGGAACTTCGAGGCAAGGCGCAATCTGAGGAAAAGGCATACCCCAACAACTTGACGCTTGCCAATTTTGCCGACTGGACCGTGTTGCCTACTCTGGTGTACGAACTCGAATACCCGCGACAGGAAAAGATCAACTGGTGGTACGTGGTTGAAAAGACGCTGGCGACGTTTGGAACCATGTGTGTCATGCAGGTCATCTCTCAGGCCTATCTCTATCCTCCAGTGGCCGAGACGGTCCGAATGAAGCAGGCAGGCATGTCTTTGGAGGAGAGGATGTGGGAGATGCCTTGGATTGTGAGCGACATGCTGTTTCCACTGCTGCTGGAGCAGTTGTTGTCGTGGTATGTCATCTGGGAATGCGTACTCAACGTGCTGGCCGAACTCACATGTTTCGCTGATCGAGGCTTCTACGGGGACTGGTGGAACAGCGTTTCGTGGGATCAGTACGCAAGAGACTGGAACAGACCGGTACACGCATTCTTGCTGCGCCATGTTTACCATTCGTCAATCTCTGCCTTTCACCTGTCCAAGCAGACGGCGACATTTGCTACATTCTTCCTGTCGGCGCTGGTGCATGAACTGGTCATGGCGTGTCTTTTCAGAAAAGTACGCGGTTACCTGTTTACAATGCAACTGCTGCAGATGCCGCTCGTCATGCTCAGTCGGACAAAGGTTCTCAAGGGACGCAAGCTGCTGGGAAATGTGATTTTCTGGTTTGGATTGTTTGTGGGGCCGAGCGTGATTACCAGTTTCTACCTTTTGATCTAGATGCAGGATGGCAATGAGATGGGAAACAGAACTACATGTAGGCAGACGACCATGCAAATGAATGCGGATCAAGTCTTTGTGTTGCAGCGTGTTGATATCTTGATCTGATAAGAAGGTTGAAATCAAACTTTGGGCACACGCGTGTGCAAGGATGGATTTTGAGGCTGAGTAGGTCGCGCAATACGTCAGACATCCGAGATTCCGCGTGTCGCTGCTGCCCAGGCAATCTCCCCACTCTTCTCTACATCATCGTCGCTTCCCAAAAACCATTCCCCCACCACCAATTCATCCACTCGGCAAAGATGAATGTCATCAAACTGCAGAGGTATGGGCGCCACAATGGTCGGAACGCAAACCAACACAGAGCATAGCTAACCATGTTTCTATGCAGGAAATACCCTCAGTTTGACCAGAACGAGATCTTCCAGCTCTCCAACGCCTTTCAGAACCTCGACGTCGACGACAAGGGCTACATTGACGAGGCGACGGTGATCAAGGCCACGCAAAACTCCGAGAGACAGCCGTACGATGTTGTGAGACAAGCGCTCAAGGAGGTCGAGCTGGACAGCTCGCGCCGCGTCGAGTTGGACGACTATGTCGATGTACACGACTGCTCTCGCTGCAGTTTCATGCTCATGGCTAACGACTGCTCAATCAGCTCATCTCCAAACTCCGCAACTCCTCCCAAGCGCAGCAGCGCATGGCCACGGGCCCCACTCGATCGCGCGGTCTCAGCAACGCCCAGCTACAGGGACAAGCCCAGCAAGCCTCGCCGGGACACGCGTCCAGAGGCAGCATCGGTGGCGGCGCCGCGGCTAGTACCGGCGGTGGCCGCATCCACGTCGGCGGTGCAACAGCTAGTTCCCAACACACCATCAACGAGGACGAGCGCGAAGAATTTACGCGCCACATCAACGCCGTGCTGGCGGGCGACGAGGACATTGGCGACAAGCTGCCATTCCCCACCGACACGTTCGAGATGTTTGATGAGTGCAAGGACGGTCTGGTGCTGGCCAAGCTCATCAACGACAGCGTGCCCGACACTATCGACGAGCGTGTGTTGAACCGCCCGGGCAAGAAGATCAAGAAGCTCAATGCCTTCCACATGACCGAAAACAACAACATAGTCATCGAGTCGGCAAAGGGTATCGGCTGTTCGGTCGTCAACATTGGCTCGGGCGACATTATCGAGGTCAAGGAGCACTTGATCCTGGGTCTGATCTGGCAGATTATCCGCAGAGGTCTGTTGGGCAAGATCGACATCAGACTCCACCCCGAACTGTACCGCTTGCTGGACGAAGACGAGACGCTCGAGCAGTTCTTGCGTCTTCCTGCTGAGCAGATTCTGTTGCGCTGGTTCAACTACCACCTCAAGAATGCCAAATGGCACCGCACCGTCTCCAACTTTTCCAGCGACGTCAAGGATGCCGAAAACTACACTGTCCTCCTGAACCAGCTCAAGCCCGAAATTTGCAGCCGCTCGCCCCTCCAGACCTCCGATCTTATGCAACGCGCCGAGCAAGTCCTCGACAACGCCGACAAGCTCGATTGCCGCAAATTCCTCACCCCTAAATCGCTGGTATCTGGAAACCCCAAGCTCAATCTCGCTTTTGTGGCTAACCTGTTCAACACTCACCCCGGACTGGACCCCATCACCGAGGAAGAAAAGGCCGACATTGAAGACTTTGACGCCGAAGGTGAGCGTGAGGCCCGTGTCTTTACCCTCTGGCTCAACAGTCTTGATGTCCAACCCACCGTCGTCTCCTTCTTCGACGACCTCCGCGACGGCACCGTCCTCCTCCAAGCCTACGACAAGGTCATCCCCGGCTCCGTCCAATGGCGTCACGCCAACAAGCGTCCTGCCAATGGCGCCGAACTCATGCGCTTCAAAGCTGTCGAAAACACAAACTATGCTGTCGAGATTGGCAAGCAGAACCGCTTCTCGCTGGTCGGTATCCAGGGCGCCGATATCACTGACGGTCAACGCACCTTGACGTTGGGAATGGTGTGGCAGTTGATGCGCAAGGACATTGTCAGCACACTCGGCGCTCTCGCCCAACGCATGGGCAAACGCGAGATCAGCGACGCAGACATGATCACCTGGGCCAACTCTGAATCCAAAAAGGGCGGTCGCAGCTCTTCCATCCGCAGTTTCAAGGACACTCAGCTCGGCAACGGTATCTTCTTGCTCGACGTCTTGAATGGCATGAAGAGCAATTACGTGGATTACGACATGGTTGCTCCTGGAAGGACCGAGGAGGAGAGCTATGCCAACGCCAAGCTGGCCATTTCGATTGCCAGAAAGATGGGGGCGACCATCTGGCTGGTTCCCGAGGATATCTGCAATGTAAGGAGTAGGCTTATCGTCACTTTTATTGGTAGTTTGATGGCTACGGCTGAGAAGATGGGAGTGTAGAAGAGGGGAAAGAGATGGTATAGGTATATAGCATTATTCCTCACTTTTGATATCATTTGTTGCATTGTTTGAATTTTTTAATTTTTTTTTTTCGCTACGCCTCTGCCTGTATGACAGTTCGATCGTGGCTAGAGATTCCATTGTCTCTTGACTGTCTAGTCTCCTTGATGGCAATGTGAAGGAGAGAGAGAGAGAGAGAGAGAGAGAGAGAGAGAGAGAGAGAGAGCTATTAGTCAGCATTTTTTTGGGGTAGGTAAGGTAGGTAGAAAGAATCATCGTTTTCGTAATTTATAATAATCTTATCTCTTATTATATACTCGTCCTTACTAGCTTAATAGGAGGCTCGAGTAGATAGTAAAGCTATTAACGATAGGAAGCCCGAGTGAATATCGAAACTATAGACAAGTATGTTTATAGCCTTTATAGTCGTAGTATAACGCTACAGACAGCGAGATAGTATATATAAGCGGTCGAAAAACAACCGGGTAGTATAGCGAGGTATCTTATTTACTAAGAAGCGAGAAGCTCGAGGTAAGATAAAATTAATAGCTATAGTAATGGTGGTAGGAACGTTCTCTAGCCTCTACTTAAACAAGTAAGGAAGTATATATAATCATATAACACACTCTTGCGTTCAGAATTTAAGCTGTTCTAATAGTCCAAAAAGTGCGACTCCTGCTCGACGTCTACTTACTTGGGTTGTCACCTGGGATTGACATTTACCGCGTTGTACTTATTGCGTCGGGCCTGCTTAAAGTACTGATTAGCGAAAGAGTTTACACACGATATGCCACACTCTCAGACTCTCAGCTGACTGTAAACATAGATGCTTGCCTCTTGACTATTTAGCCTTTTAAGGCGGCATGAGATAAAGGGTAATTAGAGATATCAGTGTACCCACCGGCGTTCCTCGGGCTTGCAGTTTACAGAAATGGCGTTGAACTGATCTTCAAAATCTTGGGATGAATGATCCGAAGAAGATAGCGCGGCTGAGATGCCAGTGGTAAAGTACACAGGTACTGTCGTCGTGCTGTGCTGCCACAATTAATAGATCTCCTTTCGGTCCCTCGGATCATCTGGAGATCTGCATGACATCGTTGGTCTCGACTCCCTTGGCTTTGAGCTTTACCCTAAAGAAGCAAGCGCTTGACTCCTTGACTTTGGGGATCTCATGATGTCGTAAGGCGATGAATTTGAGAAATCGCCGTGAGCGGTGAGGTGCAACAATAATAACCTTCAGTCAGCATGTGAAGTTGAGCGTGCAATGTGGGGCCTTCGAAACGGCAAAAGGTTTTTAGTCATTAGCGCATGTGGGACAAAATAACTGTGCACCTTTGCGATTTTCAAGTCTTGAAAATGATGTGTAAAGATGGCGAATTTTGAATCGCCCCTTTCCTTAAATATGAATGAATCATTGTCGCCTCTGGACTCGGATTCTTGCCATATAGGGTTTTAGAGAAGTGCACAATTCGCTTGCAACAGTCACCAGATCTGCTCGTATCTCTCTACCTTACGCCAAATGTTGATCGCTCACGGTCGAGAGGGCCGAGATTGGTATGTCCGAGTAACGGGATGATATCTTTGTCTGCAGTGGCGAAGTCCAAATGCAGCTATTTGGGAGCAACCCTGGGGTATGTAAAGACTGTTATTTCCAGATAGCAAAGCATCAATCAGGCCAAGCTGTCGACTCTCACTCTCAAACCTGGCCGGTAAAAGATCCATGACGAGTTTAGCAGAAAAATCCTGTCTGGTGATCATTTTGACCTTCCTGGTGATGCTGCCGTGACTCCCGAGACTGCTGTGTTCGTGTTCAAACTCGTGCGCCGTGCGCATGTGATACATGGAATCTAGGTCAGGGTGAGAGGATCTCACCGTAGCAGCAACGGCGTTGCAACAAACCGGTTTGGTGGATTAAGGTCAACAACCAGGAAAAGCGCAACGGGTGTCGGTGCGAGAGAGACCAGAAGGCGTCGTGGTGATTGAAAAACACGGCAGTGTAGGGCTACAGTGATTTCGTAAGCCGGCTACTTGATATTCAAGATGAATGCACGTGTGGATGAATTAGAGTTTGATGTCCCGGTGGCATGCCGCAGGAATTCTTCAGATGCCGCTCGATCACATTACCTTCATGGTCAGGATGAAGGATTTTGCGAGGCGATATTCACGAAAACCCGTTGTGGATTGTTTGTATTATGCGAGGTGTCATGCGAGCAATTCTGAGGTATTGTAGCGAGCAAGTGGAGCCCTAGTTTTCGTTACACCTCGGAGCGACCGCCGATAGTCTCGGTCAATGCCTGAGGTGGACCTTCGTCGGAAGGCAATGATCAGCACAACTGCTGACATCTCTCGCGGCACTTGATAGTGCGGTCGGTTCATTGAGAAACGCGGCTCTATTGAGAATGAAAGAGGATGTCAGATACCAAATGCACCTTTCTGTGGCGTTGTGTGCTGCTAGTTTTTTCGGTTCTGGCCGAAGTGGATTGTCGGTTGTTGAAGCAACTGCAATAATGTCGAATGGCAAGTCGGTCCCTGAGGGCCACTTTCAATCCTTGTACGCGGCTTTTCGGGTTGATACACAATACGGGTATAATGTGTCAAACCGGGTGAAGAATCTTATCAGATGCGAGTCTTGCCGATGAATCGGATGGATGTTGTTGGTCTAGCACAGGTGGAGAATATGTGCTATTAAGCGAGTCAGGAAAGAAGACATTTACATGGCATGCATTTTGAAAAGGAAGGAGCCACCAGAGGGTAGTTTCTGCTAAAGACCGTGATTATTTTTTGGTGGCTGGGAATGGTTCATTATTGAGCCATAGATGGTAGTCTAGCAGAAAAGAGGACGTAGTCCGAGATGGGCTATGCGTGATAGTCAGGGTAAACAGTCCCAGTCCCAATATTCTGCTTATCGTGTTTCGCGTGGGGAATTAAAGACGGATATGTGAGGGCTTCGCAAGCCATGAACCAAACTCTAATATACAGAAGAGACTGGATTTCTTCTCAACCATCGCCGGTGATCAAAAAGTCGGTGGCCACGAAGAAGAAGTCGCGACATTTATGGTGACGAGTTAAAAAAAAGTTCAAGGCGGGAAGTGGAGGAGGGAGCTTCACTGGCCGTGGCGATGAATGGTGCTGACGAGGATGGTGAGTTGTTGGCGAAATAGACAGAGAGCCACGCTCGCGCACCCCGCAACTCGGGCCATGGTGAATAATGGTGTGTGTGCAAAAAGATGTGCTGCTCTTGCAGAACAAGCTCCAGCTAGCTGTGCTAGAGCAGTCGTTAGCGGTCAAAGCTAAAGACGAGGCCGTCTGCTCCGCCCGTCGGTGCCGTCGTTCTTAATCTTGCCTGAGCAACAGCTTTTTCTGCTGCAGCTTTGTTGTCATCCTTTGTCGTTGTCGTCGTCGGTCTTCGTATATTCGACATAGCATTATTGGCATTTGACTTTCACATCCTGCGCAACCCCCTTCTCCGGCTTGGCCTCGGCGCCGCTACGTACGCTAGCTCTACATCAACCTTTTGATATTATCCCTGTCGCCTGTCAAGTTTCAACCTGCTGCGCGTTGCCTGCACGAGATTAGATCCGTTCAGTCTCTGTCCCCTCTTCGACTTGCAACAGCAGCTCTGGGATATCACGCTACGTTGAATCCTCCATTTCTGTATAACTGCTCGACAAGATGGCGGGCAAAATGACCCTGTACAAGCTGGTGGTGCTGGGCGATGGAGGAGTTGGCAAGACGGCCCTCACGATCCAGGTAAGTCAAGTCGAGGAAGGAGCAATGTGCGTGCGCCTGCCGCAAATGACGCTGACGACATGGCAGCTCTGTCTCAACCACTTTGTCGAAACATACGATCCCACCATCGAAGACTCGTACCGCAAACAAGTACAGATCGACGGACAGTCGTGCATGCTCGAGGTGCTGGATACCGCCGGCCAGGAGGAGTACGTGTCGCTGCGAGATCAATGGATCCGCGACGGTGAGGGCTTCGTGCTCGTCTACAGCATATCGTCGCGCGCCTCGTTTCAACGCATCAAGAAGTTCTACAGCCAGATCCAACGCGTCAAGGATTCCGCTCAAGCCGGCTCGCCAACGTACCCCGGCTCGCCCAGCCTGTCCAAGCCCGCCGTGTCGGGTCCCGCTTCGGTCATGCTCGTAGGCAACAAATGCGACCGCGTCACCGAGCGCGAGGTGTCCACACAAGAAGGCGCCGCCCTGGCTCGCGAGCTGGGCTGTGAGTTTGTCGAGGCTTCGGCCAAGAACTGCGTCAATGTTGAAAAGGCCTTTTACGACGTCGTGCGCCAACTGCGCCGTCAACGACACAATTCCGCCAGCGGTAGAAGTGGCGCTGGCAAGAAGGAATCTGCCCGAATCAGCACCGAAGCCCGTGGCACAACAAAAAAGAAACGCTCTGGTGGAAAGTGTGTTATTCTCTGAGTCTCGCCCACCTGCACATTCACCAAAATCCATCACGACCATCATGACGACTTTGCAGAGCGTTGCTTCTATTCGGCCATTGCCCTTTTGTTCATTGTTTTTTCTCTCATTTCTTTCGCCATGCCCAGTCTTTCCGCACACCAAGCCGACGGGCAGCAACCATGTTCTGAAATGGCTCTCCGCCAAATCAATCCCCCAAGACGCGGTTATTTTCAAGGAATGATGAGATCCAATCCATTACCCTTCTTCTTCACTTCTCTGTACAAACGCTTCCAAAACAAAAAAAGGACGTCTTTTCACTGTCCACATCTCTATTCATATCTATTTCTTCCTCGCCCCTTCCCCGCAGACATCCTGTCCTTGGTCCTTTGTTCTCTCTTTCATATCTATCAATTTTGTACAGCGAAGGCGCTCGAGGCGTACAAGTTCTAGCTGTCGGACAGGATTTGGGGAAGGGGAAAGGCAGTGGCAAAAGGGGACAAAAAAGTTGGATTTTATAGGTAAGGGAACAAGGGCTGATTTTGTGCATGTACGGGTTATTTTTCTCGAAAAATCATTCTTGATTATAATATTCTTTTCTTTCATTTTCCTTCTCCTCTGCCTTTTCCTCTCCCTCTTGGGTTCCGCCCTTCCCTCTTCTCATGGATCCGAACTGAAAAATTGCGCATTTACTTTATCACTTGGTTTTGCTCGTCTGCAGAATGGACGTACATGAATATGGTAGACGGTTTTCATCTTTCGTCGGTTCCCCAAGAATTCGGAATTTCCCTCTTTGGACGGGCCGTCGTTCGCCCCAGCCACGACAAGACTTGGACTAATTGCTAGATGGAGAATCCTTTATGTGAGAAGAAGGATTTATATTAACAGGTAGCACAGAGTCTCAGACGTTCCTTCAAGATGAGGGGAAAGTTGAAAGAAGGAAATAGAGATGTTCCCACAAGGATTGAACAAGGAAGAGCCTTTTTTTTCGTCTGGGTGAATTGAGTCCGTATGCTGCTAGCCTTTTTTTTTTCTCTCCCGCTCTCCTGAAAGCAGACTTCGCTGTGTCGAAGCAGGCTTGGTTTGTCGACCAACGGCTTGTCCTAATTCAAAACGGCTGATTGGCTGGTAAAGTATACGACAGCCTGATAGCAAATACCTTAAGAGCGAACCGTAAAAAAAGTCGGGTTAGTGTGTAGATGCTGATCAGCATGAGCAGTACAAGTCCGCACCACCCGAAAGGGAGAAAGTGTGAGTTAAAATTGCGCATCCAAGAGAACAGGCCTCCCCCCTTCGGTATATCTCACGCAGTGGAACTGATTATTAGGGATTCTCCATTCCATTGTAGACGGAAGGTATTTGCATTTACATCTACCGGGTTGTAGAAAAGACGAGTAAAAATTCTGGAGTATCAAGGATATCGCATGAGAGGGGGGCACGTGGATGCATGCTTGTTTCGCTGGAAGATGATTCGGGGTGTTGGCAGAGCTCGGCAGCGGCGATGCTTGTTGGCGGTTTTGGAGGCAGAAGTGGATCAACGAAGGAAAAAGAAATAGGGCATAATGCTACCTATGTATGGGAAGGTCATGTCAAAGAAGAACAATCTTGTATATCACTATGCATTGGGGTCAGACGATTTGAAAACAGAGCTTTGCTGTGCAGTTTTAATACAAGAACGATCGTCAGGAGGCACGGAAATTGATGGGTTAGAACATGATTATTTAATCATTTCTTGTCTCTTTCTCTGTCAATGGTTTCTCCTGTTGCTGAAATCTTATTGCGTGGTCGAGAATCTTCCAGCTTGTAGTTCGGGCGGTCCGTAAAGATGTCGCATTGTTCGGACTGAAGTGCAAGAGGACATGAAATATTTTTTGAACGTTTTCCCTTTTTGGCTTTCGAGACGTTTTGGTATTTTGAAGTGACTCGCTATGTCCCATGAATCATACGTTCAAGACAGCTAAGCCTTGAACCGTCTTCCGTGATGTCCATGAAGATGTTTGTCATATTTTTCATTCTCTGACAGACTCCTCCCCCAACCATGAAGTATGCACCGCGCAAGTTCGAGTTGTTCAAAATCCTGGACCCATGCGTTAGTGTGTGCTGAGGGCGATGGTAGGATATCGGTCATACTGAGAGGAGTGAAGAACCACTTGTTCTTTCCGCTCTGGTAACGCTCCTCAAGGGCCTTCTTGATGTTCTTCTTGGCATCCTCTCTTTGCGAAACCTCCTTGAAGGTGTCGTTGGAGACGGCGCCCTTGAGACCCTCGAGCTCAAGAGTGTAGCGGGTGGGCATGATGTGGTTGTAGTTGACGACCTTGATGAAAGGCTTGACCTTTGAGCGCTTGGCCTGGCGGGTCTTGGACATGCGGCGGGTCACTTGCTGGGGGTAGCGCTCGATGCCGGCGACGATGGCGTGGGGGAAAGGGTGGGACTTGGTGCCCTGGTCGACGGGCTGGATGATGACGACCTGTGCGACGCGTGTGTAAGTGGGAGTGTTCTGAAGGGGTCTGTACTGTGTGCTGTGCGGTGCGCAATTGGTGGTGGTTGTGATCTGTGTCAATCCGTCCTCTGCTCGTCCCTATCCAGTAAAAGCACCCCTTCCAAGCTCTTTCCACGTGTGTGTACTGGTCGTCCGGGTTCCTGTCGATGGGGAGAGTGTGGGTCGTACCTTCTTTCCGGCATATCTGCCACGGCTGATGATGGCGACACGGCCGACCTTGAGGACTATAAGAGGCGTGTCAGTAGGCAATCATGTCGCATGCAGACGAACAGCAATATGCGCTGGCAGACGTACACTTCATGGTTGCTGTGTTGGGACTGTTAGTATGTCTTGTCAAAAATCGTCAGTCTCCAGTTCTTGCTGGAAGCGCGGCGTCGGTGGGTTAGACGAATTTCGCACTTTCCGGTTGAACGTCGGGTGCGCGGTGGGAAGGTACGGTGAAGGACAAGCCTGATTGGCTGAGGGAAAGAGCGGTCGCCAAGGCGGGGGTGTGGCTGGCGTCGGAGGCAGGAACCCCAGCAACAGAGAGAGTGTTGGTGTTGATAAACACGCAAGCTTGCAAGTTGAATGCAGGTGCGCACCCTACAAGGCAGGCGCGTAAACATTTACCTGCATCCCATCCATCCACCTCTTCTTCTCAACGGTCATCTCCAACCCGTTTCTTGTTTCCCAAAATCATCCAAATCCTTTCGTGCTGCGATTTTTGGATCATCATCTCCGTCGCCGGCGTACAATGCAATTGTTGTATTAGCAGCGCTTGTTTCATCTTAGCGTGCATTCTTGAGCATCCTATTCATCATCACCACGCACATTCCTCGGCATGCCTACCTACAGCGATCGCGAGTCGGTCGATTTAGGCCGCCAGTCGGTGCCAATGTAAGTCTCATGATAGAGAGTACCTAGAGATGCGACTGACTCGGCATCTCTCCAAACTCAGGTGGGACAGCTCGGACCCAGACAGAGCTCCTCCACCATTGCCTATCCCGCCCAACTCGCCCGGGCTGGCCACGCGCTCCAATGCGTCTGCTAACATCCAGGCCACTGCCCAGCGCCTGACGGACCGCGCGCGCGAGAACATGCCCCAGAGCGCATACACAATCAACCCAGTCCCCACCTCGCCCGACAAGTCACTGATCAAGGGAGCCCATCACCGCCGTATGCAGTCTCTACAGGCGAACAGCGTCCGCGACCTGCGCAGCTACCTCGATGGCATGCGCAACACATCCCCCGAACGACCCACGTCCAGGTCTACCGCCAACTCTGGCTCGCCCACCCGTTCCAATGACAACGACTACTTCTCCAGCCCTCCTCAAGACCAATCCACACCTACTCCCGCCGCCAAAGACTCCCTCAGAGACGCCCCCCAGCTCCGCCCTAATGCCTCTAGGCCCAGAGCTATTCTTGGAGAAAACACCCCCCCATCAGCCACCATGCTTGCCTTGCAGACAATGACAGCCCGTGATCTGGAACAGTCGCTGAATGAAAACACAAGTTCATCGCTCAATCGCGAACCCAAGACTCTGAACGAGATGGTGGCCCAGCTCACAAACATCACGAGCATAACAAGCAGCATGCAAAAAGAGATGGCCCAGCTGAACCGTAGGAGCAAGGACAATGCCGCCGACTTGATCGGCCTCAAGCAGGCTGCCGACGCTCGTGACGAGGAAATTCGCAGAAACCTGCGCGACCTCCTGTCCAACGTCAACACCAACGATGGCTCCGTCTTTGGCGGCAGGCAATCCGCCTTTGGCCTCGGTCTGCTCGACAACAAGTCCTTTACCTCACCGCCCCCTGGTACAAGGCCTTTCACTGCTCTGCCTCGCTCACACAGCCATGGTAGCCTTCTCGAGCCTGGTAGCCCCAGCACCTTCTCCATCGACGGCACTGCCAGTGTGGCCATGCTGGAAAAGATCATCCGAGATATGGTCACCAAGGACGGCCAAGACCACCTTCTATCCACCTTGTCCGAGCTGCTCGAGAAGCATGCGAAGAATAACATTCAAGCCATCGAGACTGCCAAGAAGGTCGCTGATCTCTCCGACTATATCAAGGAA
The DNA here is from genome assembly GCA_017580825.2 of Aureobasidium zeae. Taxonomy (NCBI): domain Eukaryota; kingdom Fungi; phylum Ascomycota; class Dothideomycetes; order Dothideales; family Saccotheciaceae; genus Aureobasidium; species Aureobasidium zeae. The sequence goes on from JAGFJS020000005.1 coordinate 198,931, forward strand.
AATGCGGGCAGCCACGCTCTTGTCCGTCAGCCTTCAGACCAGCAGGACGATGAGCAGAGGTCAAAGGCTATTGACGCCATGAGCGCCGAGATTCTCACGCTCCTTCACAAGATCAAGGACAGCACGTCTCATAGCGGCGGTCTCAGCAATACCATCAAGGCCCTTCTCCAGGACCTCCGTGGCGAGGTTTTGGGCATGGGAAGAGAGCTTGGACGTCAACTCGACCAGGCCAACTCTACCGGCAGAGTGGCTGATGATGGGTCCCAGATCAAGACTGATGTTGAGCAAATCGTTAACCAAGGCATTTCTCAACTCAAGGAGCACATGGAACACATTATCCAACAAAACTCACAACAACTCATCAGGTCAAACCATGACGACGAGGCCAAGAACAAGAATATGTATGACATTGTCAAGGCTGCCGTTGCAGAACACAGTTCTGCTCTCGTCCAGGCTCAGCCGCAGTCAGAAGCTCTCGACAGAGCAAGCATTCTCGAGGCTGTCAAGGACGCCATTGAAGAATTCAGACCCGAGATTGAGCTGCAGCAGTTCGGCCTCGAGCGTGATGAGATTCTCCAAGTCTTGAAGGAGGGCTTACACGACCAACAAGCCAGCAAGGAACCATCTGCCGCTCCTGGCGCGAATATTGAGGAAGTCGAATCTGCAATGCAGCGTGCTCTGCAAGAGTTTAATCCTCCCAAACCCATCGAAGACATGTCATTGTTCAAGGAGGACCTTCTCGTCTCTATCCGTCAAGCTATCGAGGAACTCAAATCCTCTGCTCCTGACAATGCCGCTACACATGCCATTGTTCTTGGAGCTGTCAAGGAAGGCCTCGAGAATCATGGCCCGCATGCTCCTCGCGAGTTTGACATTAGCAGAGACGACCTCTTTGATGCGGTCAAGGCTAGTCTTGACGGTTCAACTCTTCCCTTTGGCAGCTTTGGTGAACAAGTCTTGGATCAACTCCGCAATCTCATCGAAGAGATGAAGGTCGATTTCAAGGAGTACTCTGCCGCCAATGGTCGCGATACTGAGCAGGTTCTCGACGCCATCAAGGACGGCATGGAGTCACTGCGCCATGAAGTAGAGTCATATGTCGATCGTGCTCAAGATGTCACTGGCAAGGACGAGATTGTCGACGTTGTCAAGAGTGGTCTTGAACAGCTTCGTGGCGATGTCCAAAGCTACTGTGAGCAAGGACCTTCCAATGGTCGCAACGAGATGATCGATTACATCAAGGCCGAATTTGAACATCTGCATGAGGCAGTCAGCGGTGTCGCCTCTCGCCAAGGCGAAGAGGCCAGTCCCTCGAGCACTTCTGAAATTCTTGTGGCTCTAGAAGCTGGATTCTTGGAGCTCAAGAATCTGCCCGCCAGTCGTGGGCTTCTAGACGAATCCAATGAGGAAATCATGGAAGCCATGAAGGCTGAGTTTGAGGCTCTGCGAGACTCCGTTGTCTCTAGCTCGGCCATGCACAAGGCCGAAGTCATCGAGTCCGTTCAAGAGAGTCTGGACACCTTGCACAAGAAGATCGGCCTCCGCGAGGACGGCGCTTCCGACAATGATCTTTTGCTCTCCATCAAGGACGAACTGGCCTACCTGCGCGAGACTTTGGCTGCAACTCTTCTCAAATCGGGCGCTGTCGAGAGAGATGAGATGATTGAGACTATCCGCGAGGCTGTCGACACCATTCGTGCCCAAGTCAGCTCCGAGCAAGGGGAAGCCAAGGCTGAGACTTTGGCAGCTCTGAAGGAGCAATTGGAAATGTTCCGAGACTCCACCACCAAGGGTCTCGTCCTCAGTAATGGCGGTGACGACACCAACGAGGAGACTTCGCAAACAACCCTCGACGAGATAAGAACTCGTCTCGACGAGATTGCAACTGCCAGTTCAGGCTCGGGCGTCAACACTGCTCTCCTCGAGGCCATTCAGGGCGAGTTTCAACAGATTCGTCAATCCTTGGGCTCAGGCAGTTCTCGCGCCGACACCGAAGAGGTTCTCGATGCCGTCAGACTCGGCTTGGACGACCTACAGTCCAGCCTTGAAAAGAAGATTGATAGTCCCGAGGTGCACAGAAGTCTCAACAACGAGCTGATGGACACTCTCAACGAAAGTCTTGACAGTATGCGTACCGACATTGCCAAGATTATGGACAAGCCTGTAGACATGACTGTCACCTACGAGATTCTCGAAACATTAAAGGACGGCATTGTCAGTCTTCGTGGCGACATGGAGAAGCTGACTGGTGGTGACCGTCCCTCTACATCTCTGGGTAGTGAGCTGATGCTCGCTGATCCTTCTATGGGAGAGGAATCGCGCGAGTTGGGCGAAGACGGACCTGCTCCCACAGTCAGTCTCAAGGACAGAATGGAGGCTCTGTTTGCTCAACTGCACATCAAGGTTGAAGGTTTGGCTGCAGTCATCGGCGATATGCCCGCAGCTTCGACCGCTCCTGCTGATGGAGCAGCTCTGAAGGAGGACTTGATTGAGATGGAGCAGACACTTCACCACATTCAAGATACTCTCGCCGCCATGGCCAACAAAGAGCAGGCCCAGGTCGAGAATGCAGTGACAAAGGACGACACTTACGCGCTCGAGACTTTGCTTGTCAATACGAAGGCACAGCTTGAAGGACTTCCTGCAAAGGTCGCCAGCAAGGAGCAAATGGAAGACGTCGAGTCCATTGTCCGCAGCGCCAAGGAGTCCATCGATAATCTTGCTACCAAGGAGGACGTCACTGTTGTTGAAATTCTCGTCAAAGACCTGGTTGCTGCATTCGAATCCAAGCACAAGTCCGCTGATGATGATGAAGAAACAGACGTCTCTAGCCTGAACAAGGATAATCTCGACGCCCTCGGTATGCTCTGCACTGAAATCAAGGAGAAGATTACAGAGCTCCAACTTCCTGATCCTGAGGCGCTTCCTTCCAAAACTGATGTTGAACAAATCACTGGTCTCATCAACGATCTCCGTGAGAGCCACGAGAAGGTCAGAGAAGGATACGAAAACGACATTTCCATCACTGCTAAGGCCTTTGACGATCGCAGAAAGGAGGCCGAAGAGATGGCAGAGGCTATCTCCGGTGTCAAGACTTTCATGGAAGAGTTCAAGGCTGAGATTCTTGCTAAGGTAGAGGAGGGTGCCCCTGGCATTGCTGAACTCGATGAGGCTCTCAAGTCGATTGACGAAAAAGTTGCTGGCGATGAAGGTCTCGCAGCTGACATCAAGGAGCTCCTGGAGACTGTCAAGAACGAATTTGAGCATGCGCAAGAATCTCTCGGCGGCATCAAGATTGATCATGAGCAGAGCAGCTCTACTTTACTGGAAAAGCATGCTGAGCACAAGGACGACATCGTGGCTGCCGTCACTGAAAAGCTCGATCTTTGTTTCGGTGGTTTGATGAGCAAGTACGATGACGCCCAGACCGCCGCACACGAGAATGCAAAGTCGATGGAAGAGCAAGTGGAACGACAGAAAGAGTTGCTGAACAGCACCAAAGAGATGACTGACGAACTCAAGCTTTCCATTGACACTTTGGGTACCTCGCTCGCAGCATTCATCCCGTCCTTCAACGAGGCGACGGAGAAAATGTCGGAAGACTCCAAGACTGTCTTTGAGAAGGTCGACGGAGCTATGCTCAAGATGGATGAACATCACGAAGGCTTGAAGACTGAGCATATGACCACTCGTGACGAAGTCATTAAGGTTATGGAATCCATTGCCCACCTCCAAGGAGATTCAAGCGAGTACAACCCCAAGTTCTCCATGTCGCTCAAGGAGATTCAAGCTCTTGTCAGTGCACATTACGAACACTCGCAAAAGCTCGCGGAGACTGCTGAGGAGCAAGCCAAGGCAGTTCACGAGACTATTCGCGCCGCCACCGAAGAATCAAAGACTCACGTCGAGACTCTGTTTGCTGAGAACATCAAGACTCACATTGCAGACAACCTCAACGCTCAGACTGAGGAGCTCAAGGGTATACTTCCTGCTCTTATGCCTGCACCTACCGAGCCGGTGGAGAAGTATGATGACAGTGCTGTGCATGAGAAGCTAGACAAGCTCGTCCATGATACTGCAGTCCACGAAAAGCTCGACACTCTTGTCAGCCTCGCTGGCGAAGCCGGTGCAGCAACTGCTCAACTGGCGCGCTTGGATGAAATTCACGCGCAAGTTAGAGCGACTGCTGCCGAAGTGTCGACTTTCGTTGCCATTCAGCAAAAGCAGATTACCGATGGTCAAGAGAGCAAAGAGCGTGAGACTGAAGAGCTTGGCCTTCTTCTCGAGCGTCGCCAGGTTCAAAAGGACAATATCGAGTCTGAGATCTCTTCTCTCAATGAGGAGAAGGAGAGTCTGCAGGCTGTTGTCGAAGCCCTCCGTGCCGAGAAGGACGCTTTGGCTGCACAAAAAGCTCGTCTCGGCGCAGACGTGTCTTCCATGCAAACCGCTCTTGAGATCAGACGCGAAGAGCTGCACAAGATGGATGAAAAGGCTGATGCCCTGGAACGTCGCATTCTTGAAGGATTGATTGATCACTCCCGTGCCATGCTTCTCACACAAAAGGCACCGAAGACCAAAAAGAAGCCCATGCGTGATTTGCGTCTCCCGAGTGATGCTTCCACAGCAAATCTCCCGGCTCCTACCACACCTAGTCTTCTCCAAGGACATGCCCTAGCTATGAAAACACGCGGACTCGCTAAGAAGACGAATACCACTCCCAACACTGGTGAACGACGCATCATGTCTCTTAGTCAGATCAGTGGTAATCGACCTTCAGGCGGCGCTGCTGCATATGCTGCTGCCGCGCCTAGTCTGATATCGGCACAGGGCTCAATCAATCGCAGCCAGTCTCTCAAGCAGAACAACAAGCTCCGCAAGATCTCTTGGGGTACTGCACGCTCTGCAGCTGACAAGGAGAATGACATTGAAGAAGTTACTGAGATTGTTAGTGACTATGGTAACTCGCGTCCTGTGAGTAGAGATTCGGAGTATCGCCCCCAGAGCCGAGGCGACTACGACTCACGCCCCGTCAGCCGTGACAGTCTCGACTCCTCCTACTACAACAGCAGCAGACGCAGCACTAGCTTTGCTGGCAGCCAGAGCGCATGGACCGAATCCCAGTCTGGCGTGACCGAAGACGGACGTCGCACCAGCTTGGGCACGCTCGGCACGTACGACACTGGCAGCTACATGACCGGTAGCGACATTGACCGCCGCACCAGCTATGGCAGCACTATCCGTACCATGGACCCATCAACCATCCATGAGGAGGAAAATGACGAGGAGGATAGCGACGTGGAGAGCGAGAGATTCTTCGAGTCCGAGTCACCCGCCGAGAATGGAGACGTCGTCACCGGGAAAAGCGACTATGCTCCTCCCAGCGATTCTGGCCTCGGCTCTGACCTGCCTACTGGTGCTCTTCAGGGCAACGGCGATTACTTTGCCGATGCTGTCGTCCCTGCCACCATTGATGAGAATAAGGCCGCATGAATACATGGGGCAGTAAAATTTGGGCATATGCAGGGAACGAAATATTGTTGATTACGATGGGATGATGAAGGGTTTTGGGGGCGCATTAATTTCTTTTTTTTTTTGTTTTTTTTTTGTTCTGCTTTTGTTGCCCGTTGCTCAGATCGCAAAGAAAGGATCATTACCCAAATCTGAACTTCAGGTTTTGGGTCGTCTGTCTCTTTGAGGCATCTGCTTGAAATTGTTTTCTGCAGGACAAAAGACGTTCTTCTCTTTTCAACTCTGGGTGTGGCTTTTGTAATGATTAGACGACGATTTTTGTTGACGATGCGTTTTTGCTTTTAATTTCATTCTCCTCCCCCTGATTAATCTCAATTGTTCGTCTTCTACTACTTGTGTCTTCTTGGCTCTGTGAACTGCTCGCTCTTTCTTCGCTTGTCTTCATATGTCATTACTTGCCGTTACTTCCATTCCCTTTCCAAATTTTGTCCTTTTCCTCTCCTCCCATGCGTGTTCCGCTCTTTCCTATCTTGCTTCTAATCAAGAAAGCACTTGCGCTCTTCTTCCCTTGCTTGTCGCTCTGTCTCTTCCTGATATTGAATCCACTACGGAGTTACCATCGCATCTCTTCTTGATATTGAATCCACTTCGGACTCACCATCGCATTCGCTCTCATGGAGAGATCCATCTCGCTGCTAAACCCGTTACCTTCCTCAAGTCCCTCGCCCATCTTTCCTTCCCTTCTCTCAACCCAGGAAAGCCCTAAGCCCAAGCCCTGAATGACATGACAAGAATAGCGACTCACGTCGTATTGAACAAACGATTTCCAGTATCCGTAGCGCCCCGTCCCGTAAACTTGTTGGTCGAACTTCTCAACGCAACAACACTAATACCAACCTTTGAAGCTTCGACTCTGAACTTACTGTCACCCGCCAAGCAGCCATCTTGCACGACACCGGTCACGACCACAATATTGACCTCAGCACAGGCGCGAATGAGATTTGCAAATTCCAAGATGGTTTTGCCAGTGTTGATGACCGAGTCGACCAGCAGCACATTTTTTATGACGTCGCGGTTGTCTAGAGTGGTCAGGAAAGCAGCAACGTCCTTGGGCAAGTATGCGTGAAGATATCTGGCGGTGGGGAAAGCGGTGTTTACGCCCCTTGCCATTGCATCACCTCCGCGCATCAGCGATACGATCAAGGTGGAGGATTCGTGGGCAAGGCGCACACCAACACTCGTGTGGCCTTGAACGTGTTTGATGAGTAGGTCTTCGAATTTCAAGACCAGAGGGACGAGTGAGGTGGCGAGGTACCAGCCGCTGCGCTCGTGGATGGCTTGTAATGCGGGACCTTGCATGTTTGCGTCACGCATGTTCGTGGTAAGCATTTTGCTGGTTGGAAGATTGGTGGCCAGCAAGATGTTGAAGCGTGGAGAGAGCAGTGAGGATAGCTCGCTGACGAGAAGCTCTGGAAGTAGCACGAGAGACAGTCGTGCTGAAACTGTGGGTGGGAGACGCAGTTGCTTGGCCTGCAGCTTGTCTCGCGTGATGGCATTGGACAGGTGAGTGTCCATTGTGCTGCTCCTGGTTTTGTTGTCGCCTACGAGCACGATTGCTTCGTTTGCTGCGAGCAGCATGGGGATATCAAGGGGGCTGTCGCCGAACGCTATTGTGTGGAGTTTGTGGTGTCTGCGCAGACGGGTGACTAGTGTGCCTTTGAGCTCCGGCGTCACCACAAAGGAGGAGGAGTTAGGGAAGCGGCCTTCGTTCCCAATCACGGCGACCGACTTTGAGAGGCCTGCATGGTCGAGGACGTGTTCCCAGATACGACCGAGGCCACACGTCATGACGATCACTCTGATATTGGCCGTTAGTGCTCGACGGATAAGTGAGAGCAACTCGGCATACAAAGTCACTTCTTCGGCAGTAAGCTTGCATACTTCGTTGAAATCTGCCTCTGGGATCTCCGAGTACAGTAGAGCTGCTTGACGAAAGGCGGTACGCGTATAGCCAAGCGGTCCAGAGAAGAGCGATCTCAGTGGATCCTCTTCGTGATTGTGACGGATAATTGACTTGCTATTGCATATCTTCCAGAAGAGCATGCCAGTGTCTTGAGAAGTCAGAGTTCGATCCGCGTCAAAGACCAATACGGTACCGAGGCTGTCAATCATGGGCGATGATGGTGGCCGCGGTGAGTCCTGCTTTCCTCCGCCGCTCAAATTGTCGTTCACTCCAGCAGAGCCAGTATATCCAGAAGCGCAGCTGGTCTTTGAGATTGCTTCGTCCAGACATGCTTCAGCGCGAAGCAGATTGCTCTTGGCCGAATCATCTCCAGCAAACTCTCGCAGAATAGCAGAAATGCCATGCACACCCGCCGAAGCGGCATCCACATTCATGAACAACAGACCATGTTCACGACAACCCTCCTTCAACACCTGCCTCTCCGTATCCTGCCACATGCGCAATTTTGCCAAATTTTCGGCGGGATCAGCACTCAGAGTTCTGCGACTTCTGAGCGTATCTCTAGCCCTGCGAGATGCCAGCACCTCGACATCCACACTCAAAAACAGGACATGTGTCAGCACTTCCCAATCTGCCTCGGTGTGCACATGCTTTACAGTATCATTCTCCGCATCCCAGAAACAAGCATGACCGGCCACAACGCCAGTTTTGCCGCTGCCAACGCATTGGCGACGGATTTCGAGAATGGCTTTGCTGCGTAGATGGGTTTGCTGCGCCTTGTCGGCTGCGAGAAAGGCTGCGAGTCCGCCTGGAACTTGTTGGGCGAGGACTTCGGAGCCTTCGAAGAGTTGGAAAGAGGTGTTTGGGAAGGGCAGGAGTTTTGCGAGGTTGGAGAGCACGGTGGATTTTCCTGAGCCTGAGATGCCGTAGAGGCCGATTATGGTGGTGGTGGTGGTGGTGGTGGACTTTTTTTTGGTATTGGTAGACATGGCTGTGAGCAATAGAAGATGTTGATCTCTTCTCCGGAGCTCGACGGATCTGAATGTTGGAAGTAGGAGGGAAGCTGGATTGGGGGAATCATCTTTCTCATATATTTATATATATTTGGAAAAAAAAGAAAAGGTGGTTGTCCGAAAGTTTGGCGATTGCTCTTTTGGCAAGACATAGGGGAGACAAGACGCTTTTTTTGGAGTTTTCGGCATTGGGAGAGAGGCCTTTCAAAGAAGACAACAACAACAACAACAATAAAACAAAACAAAACAAAACAAAGACATAGAGGTCATAGAGAGAATGCGAGAGTCACTCAAAACCGTCAAAAAAAATACTTATCCTACCCACCTACATGTACCCTAGACAAGCAAGCAAGCAAGCAAGCAAAACGTTTGTGGCAAGCCCAAAATCGCCGATTATCTTATGGTAAAACACCTACCTACCTATCAGGCTCTACAGAAGTACCTATCAACGTACCATTAATGTACCTGCGTAGAAAGAAAAACAGTCCAAAAGAACCTAGCTAGGGGGAGGGTCTTGGGAGGTAACTCATACAGACAAAGGGGGAAAAAAAGAACGAAGAGTGGATGGATGGATGGATAGATGGATGGATGGAAAAGAACGGTAGGGTATTTTGCAATGTTTGACATGGGTCACAAAAGAGTAGCAAAGATGAGGTTTCAAGGTCACAAAAGAGTAGCAAAGATGAGGTTTCAAGGTCACAAAAGAGTAGCAAAGATGAGGTTTCAAGGTCACAAAAGAGTAGCAAAGATGAGGTTTCAACGTCACAAAAGAGTAGCAAAGATGAGGTTTCAACGTCACAAAAGAGTAGCAAAGATGAGGTTTCAAAGAGGGTGTGAATATGTAGACAGAATTGCCGCTCACTATTACCAAACCAAACCACCGAGCAAAATGGAAAAGCACTGCACGACGGAATAAACAAGGGGGGATTTCTCATGTGGTTGATTTGAACAAAAAAGGGGGGGAAAAGGAGAAAAAAAAAGGAGAAAAAAAAGGAGAAAAAAAAGGAGAAAAAAAAGGAGAAAAAAAAGGAGAAAAAAAAGGAGAAAAAAAATCATGATATTTGACACCTTTGATAAAAAAAAAAAAAAAAAAAAAAAAGTCGTATAGATGCAATAACAGTTCTTGAGTTGTTGCTACTCCCAGGGAGAGATGCAGTGCTTGGCTGCCTCGACAAGGGCGAGAATCAAATTGCATTACTACAGGTAGCCCTTAACATTGAGGTGTAGGAAATGACATCAAAGGAAAGTTGGGGAATGGCCTTGGTAAACTCTTTGAATTATGCTCGCTCTGTTCCATCACATCTCGAGTCAAAATGCTTTATTGTTCTTCTATGTGACATTTCTCCCGCCTGTGCTCCAGATAAGTTGCATCACGACTACTCCAAAAGACTGGCCTGGTTGGTGTAAAGCACGTCGACCACGTTGCTCAACTTGTCAATAGTATTGAGAGCGGCATCGTATCCAGCATCGCGCGCGGGCTCGTCAAAGATCTCGAGACAGCCCTGTCCTTGATCGAGAACACCAATGATAACACGGTCCAAGATCATCTGACTCAACTTGTGCTCGACCTGGTGGACGTCCAAGCCGACCATCTTGGCAATGTGGGTGATCTCGACACGGCTGAAAGGCTCAATGACCTTGATGAGGTTTTGCTCGAGCATGTTATCGTAGAGGCGGCGCAGGTGGGTGGCGATGAAGCGGTCCGAGGCGAGTTCGTGGCGGTAGTCGGCCAGGGCTGTTTCGTACTCTTCGAGCGAGCGGTCGGTGTGGGCTTTGGCGACTTGCTTCATGGCTTCCATGCCCTTGCCGCCGTATTTCAGCGCGTGCTTGGATTGCATGAGGTTGTTGACGTCGTCGCCGGCGTTGATCATGATCTTGCACAAAAGCATGTACATGAGGGCAGCCGTGGCCTTTTCGGCATCGTCTTGGGCGTGGTAGCCGTCGAGGGCTTCGATGAAATATGAGAAGGCAGTGTTGAAGTCGCCGTCTTCAGCGTGCAGCATGCCACTCTGCATGTCGAGGTTGGCCTGCAGCATGGGCGGGCAGTAGACCGAGGCAGCCGAGGTGCGGGCCGATGTCAAGGCGGCGCGGCCCTTGGGCACGTTTCCGAGAGCGTGGTAGACCTTTGATTCAAGCAGCTGCACTTCGACCAGGACGAGCTTATCATCAAGACGCTTCAACTCCTTGAGCAGGCGGTTGATGAGGGTGAGGGCGTCATAGTAGCTTTGCTTCTGCATGTACAGCGACACCAGCCGCGTCTCGAGGTTCTGGCGCAGGAAGCCGCGGCGTTCTTGGACGGCCCAGTCGATGCATGACTTTGTTACCGAGATTTGTGTTTCGAGCGAGTTGGGGATGGGTGTGAAGAGGTCGAGCAATTGGCGCACTGGAGAAAGCGGGTTAGGACATGCACAGTGTCAGAAACAGGAAAGAAGACACACCCAACTTGGCCGTCTTTGCCTTTGCCAACAACGACAGAACAGACTTGGTCTGCTGCACGAGCTCGGCCAGGTCATTCGTGCGACGCTGATCACGATACAGCTCTCCCAGACCCATCAACGCGTTCTCATAGTCGCGAGCAGCAACATCCGTCTTGCCAGGCCCTTGCTCGAGGATGCTCTTGAATGTTTCTTCGGCTTGTTTCGGTTGGTCTTTGGATTGCTTTTTGGCTTCGGCGATGCGGGCGGCGTTGTCTTGCGCCATGATGATGTGGTGCGTGTGTTGGTTGTTTCGATGGGATAGAGGTTGATGGTCGACGGAGCTCGTGCGAGAATCGAGTAGGTGCGACTGCCGTGGGTGGAAGCGAAAATGCAGCTATGGATTGAGAAGGCGCGATGCGGGAGGTGTCTGATGATGATGATGATGGTAGCTTCCAGTGCTCGTCTGCACGCAGCAACAGTGCCAAGCATTTGCTCATCCTAACAAAACACTTGATTTAGACAAAAAGAACAGTCTATTTGATTCTCATATTCTATCGGTCTCATTATCTTTTTGTATCCATTCATCCGGTCTTTCCATGCATCTCTCTCATGCAGCGGGAGCCGCCGTCGCCGGTGCTGTCACAGGACCAGCTGCATCCAAAGGCCGTGCCATTGCCTCTTCCTTCTTCTGCGCCATCATATTCAGCCAACTCAGATATGTCTGCCATCCTATAGCAATAACTCCGGCAAAAATACTCCTGTACTGTGGTGCCACAAATGTAAAGCTGAACGCCGTGACTGCTGGCCACAACTTCCAGCTGTTCTTCCAGCTCACAGGCACCGTATCTATAACTCTTTGCTTTGTCTGTGCAAGACTCTGTCCCGACAACAAACTCTGCATGCCGAAGAAGTATGTGTTGAAGCAGGGCGTGAAAAATGTCTGGTTGATGACAATCTTGGTCGCAATCGACACGGTATGAGACGAATAGTTGAAGTTTTGGCCCAAGAACATGAACCACTTGTAGTTGGGTATTGACGAAATTCCGCCGATGGTCAGCGCTCGTAGTCCTCGAGCTGGGTCGTAGGGCTCGTCGCTGGACACCTTTTGCGCCGAGAGATCTCCCAGGAAGTAGATGATCAGCGTCGTCGACAATTGCGTTATATATGGCGAGCGATGTTGCATGCGACCGTATGCTCGAAAAGGCTCTTTCAAAGGCTCGATCCATCCCATGCCCGGTCCAGGAATTGTTGTTGTCGTCGTGGCTTTGTCAGTGGGCTTTGTCGAGTTTAGTCGTCGCTGGCCATTCAGCCGTAGTCGCAAGACGTGTCTGTTCGCTCGTCCGGCAAATGTATGCGCGTGCATCATGGTGCTTTCTTTCTAAAAGACATGGTTGATCCATCAGGGATAAATTCTTGGTCCCTTTCGGCAATCGGCTCCAAGGATGCTTTGCTCGGTAACGCCATCGGAGCTGTTGTTGTGCTCATGCCCGCTACTGTGCTCTGCCATCGATAAGAAGAGCCTCACCGGCCGAGTAGGTATCATCAGCCAAGCAGCATCGACGAAAATAACATCAGATATCGAGGCTTAATGGGCATGTCCGGATATTGGAACTGAAATGCTGTGACAGAGAGACAAGAAAAGTCGCTTGGTCGTGGTGCACGAGGATACCGTGCCTCAGGCAACACCAGAAGGGATACGGGTAATCGTACACAGACAGCAACCTACACTGTACTGAGCCGTGTGTAAGCCAAAGATGAAAGCTATCACATGAAGAGAGTAGACGAGACTGCTGTTCGTGAATGAGAACAGGCGGTAGGAACAATCACATGAAACACGAGAAGATAGAGTAGTGAAGAATCACAAAGTTGTCCGGGCCCGGAACCTTTGTTGTTGTTGCATCTCATTATGTTACAATCAATGCTATCTGCTGAATCGTGTGCACACTCTGGTGCATCCCATAGTAACCCCGAATCCCATGTCATCCCTTGCTTGAAAAATTGAAAACTCAGTAGAAGAAAGTCAGAAGAAAACCAACGCCAACCATCCCTTTAATGTCTCTCAGACCATCCATCCTCAAACTTGAATGTTGGTGGTATATGATGCTGATGGTGGAGAGAACATCAAGTTGTCATGATGGTGTGAAGAGCTTAAGAGCGCTCACCGCGGAGGCGGCGGGCGAGCTGGATGTCCTTGCTCTGGATGGTGACACGCTTGGCGTGGATGGCGCAGAGGTTGGTGTCCTCGAAGAGAGAGACGAGGTAAGCCTCGACGGACTCCTGAAGAGCGCCGATGGCCGAAGACTGGAAGCGGAGGTCCGACTTGAAGTCCTGGGCGATCTCACGAACGAGACGCTGGAAGGGGAGCTTGCGGATGAGGAGCTCGGTCGACTTCTGGTAGCGACGGATCTCACGGAGAGCGACGGTACCGGGCTTGTAGCGGTGAGGCTTCTTGACACCTCCGGTAGAAGGTGCAGACTTGCGAGCGGCCTTGGAGGCGAGCTGCTTGCGAGGGGCCTTGCCACCAGTGGACTTGCCTGTGAATGAATGTGAGTGACTGATGATGGAAGTGATCAAGTGATGCGATGTGAGTGGTGGTGGCCGGTGGCGACGTCAGACGCGTCGAAAACGCGCCCGGGCGACGGCGCGCCGATAAAAGGCGACGGCGACGGTGATGATGATGGATAATATTGTTGATGATGGATGGATAATGTTGTTGATGATGGATGGATAAATTACTTACGGGCAGTTTGCTTAGTGCGAGCCATTGTAGATGACTTGTTGTGTTGATGAGAAGATGTTGTTGTGGTTGGATGGATAAAAGAGTAGTGGATGGAGAAGGAAAAGCGAAGAGGGGGGAGAGGCTTTATAGGCGAGTGTTGGCGTGATGCACTCTCACTTCAAATTCGGCTTTGGAACACTTCAGTTTGAGCGTCCAGAATCCAGCATGTTCAAAAAGACCAAAACACGCATGAAAAATGGCTGGCCAAACTCGCTTCTTTCCCCTGTGATCCCGCTAGCCTCCTTCTGTTCGCCGCCCGTTTAGTGCACGGACCATCTATTCGTGCCATGATTGTGGCCTGTGCGGTTGATTCTCTTTTAGATCTTTGAACGTGATAGAGGATAAGAGGGGAATGTCCCCACCAAATGCAGCAACTCATCCACTCCATCTACTTTTACGACTTTATCATACTTCAAGACTTTTAAGTCTATACTACCACCTCCAAACCTTCTTCTTCAAAACAACTTCTATCAACATGTCTGGCCGTGGCAAGGGTGGCAAGGGTCTTGGAAAGGGTGGTGCTAAGCGTCACCGCAAGATTCTTCGCGACAACATCCAGGGTATCACAAAGCCCGCTATCCGCCGTCTCGCTCGTCGTGGTGGTGTCAAGCGTATCTCTGCCATGATCTACGAGGAGACCCGTGGTGTCCTCAAGACCTTCCTCGAGGGTGTCATCCGCGATGCTGTCACCTACACTGAGCACGCCAAGCGCAAGACCGTCACTTCTCTCGATGTCGTCTACGCCCTCAAGCGTCAAGGACGTAAGTCTACTTTGCCTTTTCATCCATCCATCCAGTCACTAATATTCCCTCTCAGGTACCCTTTACGGTTTCGGTGGTTAAGCGTTTTTGTTCTCTTCTTTTCTTCATGGGTTACGACTGCTCGACTGGCCGCACCATCATCAAGCGGGCCGGGAGCGTTATCAATCATCATCACTGGGTTTTATGGATGGGATAAATGCCGATGTATCATACTGGCATGGGGGAGTTTTGGGGAAATGCAATGCAATGATACCAGTTTAATCCTCAACAATTTTTTTGCTCGCAAACCTTTGCGCGTCTCTTCTCTGAGCTCGGTGTTGTGATGCTGGGGCGCGTGTGTGACGTGTTTTGTGGCTATCGTGTCTCCACGCGAGGCCAGCCTCCGTGTGATTTTCTTACGCCTCCGAATGAGGACTAGCTGCAAATGCATTCGCCAACATGCTATGGCATAGGCAATACTTGCACTATTTTTTACCTTGGGAATTTGCTTTCTTCTTCCGCATGTCCGTTAAATATGACCCCGCTATGACCGAGGTTCTCTGCTGTGGTATGAATATCACACTGCATTCCCCTTGATAGCCTACGCCTCTTCCTTCCAGACAATCATGGAAAATGCTCGTGCTCTTCTCTTTGATGTATTCGGCACATGTGTCGACTGGAGGTCAACAGTAACTAGAGCCCTTGTTCAACAATGCCGAGTCGCTTTGATGAGGAGGTCGGCAATCATCACCAGCGATATCCGAGCCAAAGCTGGTTCAATGAGTGAGGAAGACTGGGGCAGCTTTGCTCAGGAATGGAGAACGACCTACTATAATTTCACGCGAGCTCTGGCAGCCGATGCGTCGCTTGGTTGGAAGACAGTAGACGACCATCATCTCCAGTCTCTACAGGAGCTGCTGGTGCAGCATAGCCTACGTCTTGAAAATGGCGAATTTGGAGGTCTCTGGAACGAGGATGAGATCAAAGAAATCAGTCTCATTTGGCATAAGCTGGATCCATGGCCTGACACCGTCGCTGGTCTCAATGCTTTGAACACAAAATACGAGACGTGTACACTGTCAAATGGGAACATCTCACTTCTCAAAGATATGCAACAGCACGGTGGTATGCCATTCAAACACACCTTTTCGTCTGAGCTGTTCAATTCCTACAAGCCAAATCCAGCCATTTATCTGGGCGCTGCAAAGAGACTGGACTTGGAGCCGAGTCAATGCATCATGGTTGCGGCGCATCTGGGTGATCTGGAGGCTGCCAAAGGCTGCGGATATTTCACCGTGTATGTTGAGCGATCGCAGGAGGAGCAGAAGGAAGTGGAAAAAGAGGCTGGAAAGAAAGGCTTTGTGGATGTGTGGATCAATATTAACGAGGGAGGGTTTGTCGGCGTTGCGAAGAGTCTGGGCATATCTCTGTAGAGGAGCACGTCCAAGTGCATCAACATGTCTGTCTATTCATACTTATCACCACTCAATGCATTGTATTAATATTCTTCTGTGTGTTCCTACACCTATCTGCAGTCAAAGGTGCCCGCCTTGTCATACTTGGGGTTGTTGCTTTAATATACTTTTGTGGTTCTACAATATTGGAATGATTTTTACTGGAGTATGTATTTAATGGCGACATGGGTGAGCTTTCTTGATTAAGACATCCCCTAAAACACAAATTGATGATTGTTCCACCACAATCAGTTCAGATGGCCCAGGACTTCTCCAAACATACATCCATATGCTTATTCATAGTCATATACAGTATGAATCTTGTTATACATATGTTGAGGCCATATTCTTCGCCATTGAAGGGTTAGAAACCCCAAAAATTGTTGTATGAGGTACCACCCTGTCACACCCCAATGCAGATCCGATCTGCAAAAACTGCCAAGTGGCGTACCGCCTCGCACCGTCTATTACCCTTGCCATCACCCGCTACTCAGTCTCGCTCCTCCTGTCCATCATGAGAGAAGACTGTATTTGGTAGCCAATAATACCATCACAGGCAGTCAAAGTTTACTGGTGTCGAGATGATAACGCACAGAAAGACTCGCACCGGCTGCGTGCAGTGCAAGAAACGCCGCATAAAGGTGCGTAACAGTACATGTGATTGAATTGGCTTTTTTTTTATTTATTTTTTTCTTTTCGTGCCGCAGTCTGACTCTTTGCACACAGTGCGATGAGACCAAACCGATATGTGAAAAATGCAGCAGGACCTCACGAGAATGCAGTTTCCAAAACCCTCAGCCAGAGCCGAGTCTGCGGCATGGAGAGAATTTCACCATGAAGGAAATGGAACTGCTGCATCACTTTGTGACGCAGACTGCAAAAACCATGGCGGATCAAGTGGAGCACCAACATATCTGGCAAACCACCGTGGTAAAGATGGCATTTAAACAAAAGTTTCTAATGCACGGTATACTCGCAGTGGCCGGACTGCACGTGTCAGTCACGCGTCAATGTGAAGAGGACGACCTGTCGATATTGGCTGCAAATCACCAGGACTTGGGCTTACAGGGCTTCCGAACCGCCCTGGAGGACTTTAACTCGGAAAATTGCCACGCGCTGTTTGCATTTTCGATACTGATACTATGCTACATCATCGCCTCGTCAGGAACTCGCATCAACCCGAGCCTTGCTTCAAAAAGCTTCTTCAATGAAGTGCTAATGGTTGCCGTGGTGGACTGGATCCGCCTCTTGAGAGGAACTGATCACATCGCCCGTCGTGGAAGGGCATGGCTAGAGCAAGGCCCCCTCGCGGCCTTCTTGATAGACGGATCATGGGTTAAAACCACAGAGCCTGTGGACGAGGCGGCCATCAAGGAAGACAGATATCTGGCGAGTCTCCGACAGCTATGGTGCCCTGGTAGTACCTCCTTAATCGAAGGCATAAGTGGCGAAGAAGCAATCATATACGACGAAGCCTTGCATTATTTGCGAGAAGCATACGGTCGTATGAGCAGAGCCACAGCACCAGACAACAACTGTACATGGTGCTACAAGAGGTCCCCAGAGATCGGCAAGACTCATACCTGCGTGTCACCCATATACGCTGGTGTATTCTGGTTCATGCATGTCCCGCACGAGTTTTTCGAATTGCTAGAACAACACAAGCCTGGTGCCATCATCCTAGTAGTGCACCAAGCGATTCTAGTCACGCGGATGGGTAACAAATGGTGGAATCGCACGCCAGCGATGAAAGTTGCAAGTGCAGTCCACTCGACGCTCCCTTTGCAATACCACGCATGGCTCGAATGGCCCTTGCAAGAGATTGGCTATGTCCCTGAGATTATGATTGCTGAATCCGAACTCGGAACACCAGCCACTGGGACGAGCACATCGCGCACGTCCAACACTCCATATGAAGTGGAGAGGTAAAAACACAGGCTTCACAAAACAGACGCTACCAAGCGCACTTTATCACCTTTTGACATCTCGACACTTTCGCTGTCCAGAAAAGTCAGCAGCCACTTGTTGGCAACGCGCTCGTTCCAGACACGCGTCAGCCATGCAAAACCCCGCAATGATGGAGTGTGGGGTACTCCAGAGCGGAGCTTGATCAAGTCGAGCCCAATCCCAGCTCATCCCGCTGACCCGATGCCCGAGTGCTCCTTGGATGTTTATCTCGGCTATCCGATAGAATACTTCTATGATGCTGCAGATTGGACGAATCTCAACTCGTAACATTCCTCGTCGCATACTATCATTGGTAACTAGCAGGACCATCATGACGATGACGCATCCACAAGACGCAGCATATGCCGCTGCACTCGAAACACCAGAAGCCTTTTGGTCTCACGAGGCCAAGCAGTTGAGCTGGACGACTGCCCCGAAATCCACGATCGAACAAACTACCAAAACATTGAAATCTGGCGTCAAACATCAGCACTGGAAATGGTTCTCGGACGGCGAAATCTCGACCTCGTACAACTGTGTTGATCGACATGTAGAAGCTGGAAACGGTCAGCGCACTGCAATCATATGGGACTCACCTGTCTCTGGCACTACGCAAAGAATCAGTTATGCCGAATTGGCAGACGAAGTCGCAGCACTGGCAGGTGTGCTACGCGAAGAGGGGGTCAAGAAGGGGGACGTGGTCCTGATATACATGCCAATGATACCGGCAGCTCTGGTCGGCATGCTGGCTACAGTGAGGCTTGGTGCGATCCACGCAGTCGTCTTTGGCGGATTCTCAGCTCCCAGCCTGGCACAGCGAATTGACGCCTCAAAACCTGTAGTCATTTTGACTGCCAGTTGTGGCATTGAGGGTGCGAAAGGCCCGTTACCATACCAGCCTTTGGTGCGAGGTGCCATCGAGCAATCCAAGCACAAACCACCCAAGACTATCGTGTGGCAACGCGAGGAGAGCAGATGGGATCCAGTCATCAAAGAGGACGGCGAACGAAACTGGCAAAGACTAACCAAGAGCGCCAAAAACCGTGGCATCAAGGCTGAGAACGTGCCTGTCAAGAGCAACGACGGACTGTACATCATCTACACTTCTGGCACAACAGGAGCACCCAAGGGTGTCCTGCGCGAGGCAGGAGGTCATGCTGTTGGTCTGAACTTTAGCATGCGTTACCTCATGGGGATCAAGCCTGGCGAAGTCATGTTCTGCGCCTCTGATATTGGCTGGGTTGTCGGGCACAGTTTCATCCTTTACGCCCCGCTACTAGTTGGCGCGACGACCGTCTTGTTCGAGGGCAAGCCTATTGGAACACCTGATGCCGGTACTTTTTGGCGTGTCGTTGAACAGCACAAGGTCAATGTTATGTTTACAGCGCCCACAGCTCTGCGAGCCATCCGCAGAGAAGATGGACAACACAAGTTCTTCACCGAAAGGGGCGAGCGAGGTGGACTCAAAGCGTTACGTGCGCTCTTCTTGGCTGGCGAGCGCAGCGAACCAACGGTCATCACAGATTACACAAATTTACTGCAAAAGTATTGCGCTCCCGGTGCCAGTACAGTCGACAACTGGTGGAGTTCAGAATCAGGCAGCCCGATGACAGGGTTGGCGCAAAGCCCTAGATCGTGGTACAATGGCGCTGGAGGTGATGATGTGCAGCCACTAAAGACCAAACCAGGATCAGCCGGCAAGCCGATGCCCGGATGGGACATAAGAGTTGTAGACGACGATGGCAATGAAGTTGCTCAGGGCAAGACTGGCAACATCGTTCTGAACATGCCGCTTGCACCTACAGGTCTGACGACGCTCTGGCAAGACGAGAAACGCTTTTATAATGGGTATATGAAGCGCTTTGAAGGCAAATGGCTTGATACAGGAGACGCAGGCTTGATCGATAGTGAAGGCTACGTTCACATCCATGGCCGCAGCGACGACATGATCAACGTAGCTGCACACAGACTAAGTACTGGTGAGTCCTCCAATCCAACAGTCAATCGAGGGCAAAAAATACACGGCTAATGATCAACAGCTACCCTCGAGCAAGCCATCTCCTCACACCCAGCAATAATTGACAACTGCGTCATTCCTGCACCAGACCCCCTTAAGGGCCATGTCCCCTTCGCATTCGTCACACTCTCTCCATCATCAGCTCCGATACCAGAAACCGAGCTCCTCGCCTCCATCAACGAGCGTGTGAGAGCAGCCGTCGGTCCAATCGCAACTCTAGGCGGAGTGATTGTAGCTGCGGGTGTCATTCCTCGCACGAGGAGCGGCAAAACGCTTCGACGCGTGTTGAAGCAATTGGTGGAGGATGCGAGCGAAGGAAACTTTGACAAGCAGGTTGAAGTGCCAGCGACGATTGAAGATATGGCAGTGGTGGAGAGGGCGAGGCAGGTCATCAAGACTTATTTCATACGAAAGAGCAAGTTGTGATTTCGGCACATGTCACGACATGATATGCAGCTTCAAATCAAGTTTTGGCCATCAGTATAAACACTGGTTTTGCTATACATACCATCATGTGGTATGTTATGATTATTTCTCCTTTTTATTATTTTAATTTGTCGTTTCTAGGCGCCGCGCGTATTTCCAAGAACGTTCAAGGGCTTTCCCGGCCGAAAACGGGTGCCGCGGCATCCTTTTTCTTTGATTCTCGCGGTGGCAAACTCACTCGCAGCGAGCGAACAGAGAGATCGCAAAGCAAACAAAGCGCCGACCGCAGCGTCTAGAATAAAGATAAAAATGACGCGCAACAAATGGTCAGAAAAGAGGAAGGAAGCCTTAAAACGCGTGACTTTTTTGAGGCCTTACAAAACAAAAACGTGGCCAGTAGTTGGTTAGAGTTATTAGGACAAGACGGAAGTGTGTGGCTTGGAAGGCAGGTGTACATTTGCTGCGCCCAGGAAGGAAGGCTTGGGAGAGAGGGAGGGGAGCAGCAGTTTTATTATAATAATAACCGGTGGCCAAAATCGCATTTTCATCATTCCACCATTCTCACATCCGGTTCGTCGCAAAGTGTTTTTTGTTTCTGCATTTCTTCTTTTGTTATCGACTCAAACCACAGCCAAATTTTTTTTTTGTTATTCCCAGAAAGAAACGAGAGCTTTTCACTCCACGCTACATATACATACACGTCGCCATCTCATCCGAGTACTCGGTACAGCCGTCTATAAAAGCAAGACAAACAGCCGCAGCTTCAAACAAAACCAAGCGTCGCGTCGCATCTCTAGCTAATAATCATGGGCCAATACGTACGTCACGACAAACACTTTGACCTCCTGCATTCAATCAATCAATCAATCAATCGACTAACCAAACAACAACAACAGGACGCACCCTCAGGCCCACCTCCAAACTACCAATCGTCCGCCCCTCCAGCCGGAGAAGCAGCAGGCTACTACGGCAACAGCACCCCCTCCCAACCACAGAATGCCTACTACCCACCACAACAAGGCGCTATGCCACAAGATGCCAACAGAGGATATGGAGGAGCACCGCCACCGCAGGGAGGATACTACCCGCCGCAGGGACAACAGCCCATGTATTATCAGCAGCAACCGTATCCGCCGCAGGGATACCAGCAGCAGCAGGGTGGTGGTAGCTCTGCAGGAGGTATTTGTGCGGGCATTTTGAGTGCTATGGCTTGTTGCTGTTGTTTGGACATTTTGTTCTAGATGTGCAAGCAAGGCTGTGGTGGGCGTGCGCACTCACTTTGTTTGAGGGCGGATACTCTGGGTTTTTTGGGCGTTGGTTGGTGTTGTTGTTGTTGTTGTTGTTGTTGTTGTTGTTTGAGCTGCGAAAGGAAGGAACGCACCAGTGTCAACAGAAAGGATGGGTTCTTTTTTTTGCACGTCTTTTTTTCTTCGTTTATTTTTAATCGATCCTCTGTTTCTCTTTCACACAACGGGCTGCTTTGCTTGACATGATTTATAGCTAATGTGGTATTGTCTCTCGTGCTTGTCTTGGTCTCTTCTCCCTAGAGTATATCACAAAAGGCAAATTTAAAAATGGAATTCGCATGCTTTTTATTGACGCCTATATCAATGTACTGTGAACCTTCAACTCAAACTTCTACACCCAACCGTTACTTTTTCTAGTAGACAGGAATGTTCCTCACAAGGTAATCTCCCCACCGAGGCAGGGTCCTCTGATACGGCGTGCCAGAGCTAACCTGCAAATCCTCAATCGCCGAACCCCATTTAATGAGCTTGTCCTCGGCGAACGCCGTCTGCATGATAGCCAACCCAAACGGCATACCGTTCTCATGCGTGCCCGCCGGCAGAGTGATCATAGGGTAGCCGGCTTGGGCGGCAATCTGGGGAGCCTGAGCGACATCCGGGGGCACCAGAAGGCCATCCAGCCGCGTGCGGTTGGGCCCCATGGCAAGCACGGCATCGATACCTGCTTCGCGGGTGACGTGGCGGCAGTAGTTGAGTGCAGACCAGTACGTTGCGTTCTTCTCTCCCTTGGTAGCCAGCGAGGCCAAAAAGCCATCTTGACCGGAGTAGAAGGCCGGCATGCCAGTGCCGTTCGTGTAAGGGTGTCCGCCCTCGGTGCCGTCATTGTCGTAGTTGAATTGTACCAGGTCCTCGAGCGAGCGAATGCCAGTGTTTTTGAGGTCGGCCAGGTAGCTGCGGATGTTGTTGTAGAAGTCGACTTTGATGTAGGTGTATTCGGATTCGTTCGGGTAGCCGCGTGTAGTTCCGTAGTCCCAGTTCCAGCCGTCGGGGGAGACGATTTCCTGGCGATAGGGAAGCTCGGTGTTGTTGACGATGGTGGCGCCGGCGGACTCGATCAGCGAGACCAGCTCGAGGAGAACTTCTTGTTGGTGGGGATCGGCGAGCACCCAGAAGCTCTCCCACGGAATGCCAAAGGTCGCTCCCTCCAGGGCGGTTCTGTTGGTCAGGAACTGTGCGTACCCGTCCTTGGGAGTCTTGCCAATTTGGGCAGACGTCTGGTTGTCGTGGGAGTCCACGCCGTAGATGGCGTCAAGGACATGTGTCACGTCGCGAACTGTCTTGCCGAATGCACCAACAGTGTCTTGGTTCAATGATTCGGGAACGACGCCGGCGCGAGACGTCAGACCGACAGTTGGCTTGATGCCGACAATAGCATTACGCTGAGCAGGATTGATGACCGAACCGTCCGTCTCAGTACCAAGAGCGAACGGGAAGACATTTGCAGCAACACCAACACCACTTCCAGAACTGCTACCACCAGGGTTGACGGTCAGGTTGTATGCACTGCGGCATTGGCCTCCACGGCCAGAGTAGCCTTCCGAGTAGTAGTTTGAACGCATGTCCGCCCACTCTGATAGCGTTGCCTTGCCCATGAGCACAGCTCCTGCTTTGCGTAGTTGGGAAACCACAAATGCATCACGAGGCACCATCGAGCCTAGCAGAGCCCAAGATCCGGCTGTCGTTTGCATCTTGTCCTTGGTGGCAATGTTGTCCTTGATTGCAAACGGTATGCCATGCAGAGGACTCCTGACCTTCTTACAACGACGCTCTTTGTCCATTGCGGCTGCAATCTCAAAGACATCGGGGTTGATCTCAAGAATAGCACTGCACCACATTTAGTATGGCTTCTAGCATATCAATCATCAAAGGCACGTACTTGAGATACTCTTTCGTCTGGTATTGTCTTTGCAAGTAACAAGTAGTGAGTTGGACGGATGTAAGATTTCCAGAGCTCAGGTACTTCTGCAACTGCTGAATGCTCTTTTCGAAAATGTCATAGTCATGACATAATTGCATAGGGAACAGCTCAGTGGTGTTGGCCTCTGCCAGCAATGGAGAACCATAGTATTCGGGTTCCAGTTCCTTTGAGATTTGATCAGCAAAACGTCACTTACGAAATCACTGCGATTACTAGGTACCGATGAAGCGTTGGAGAATGCGTGCCCACTGGCGAAGCCGAGCGCGATCGCAGTCGCGAGACAATTGACGATCTGCATCTTCAGACAAAATACCATCTCTCAAACCAGTAACAATGACAAAAGAAAATCCAAGTCAAGACGCAGGACTCCTGTTGATAATATACGAAAAGAGAATGGCAAACCCGACGTTGAGCTTCGAGAAAAATTGCGTGTCACTCGGAGGATTACTACGCCATGTGGTCTTTATGCAATTGTACAAACCAGCAATAATACATGTAGTACTCCGTAGCCACCACTGGAATGCCCCACCAGATTGGCCCGCAGGCTCACGGCATGAACCCTTTTGACGACAATTGACTGCCTTGTGGGGACCGCTGAGCCTGGTACCTGATTTCTTTAAGCTTTAACGATTTATCGCTCAAGAGTTTGACACGCCTCGTCGCCTCCACTAGAGAGCAAGCAACAAATCCTTTGAGCTCGGTCGTACTTGAAGACTCAACCGCCATGCAGGATTACGGATTGCAACCGCTCTGGGCCAGTCTGAGGGCAGTGTTGTTGAATTCAGCTGCTTTCAAAAGTTTTCATGGCAGCCATTTCAGGTTACCTATGGCGGCCCCAAAGCCCCTCATGCTTCCCGTAGGTCCGTAGGGGCCACAGTCTTCGACCCGCAGAACTCAAGGGGCTCGCGTTCGTGACTGATTAATCTGCTGTGCGGAGCCGATCTTCATTTCTTCTCTCCACAGCACTTTCAAGCAGCAGCAGCAGCAGCAGCAGCAGCAGCAGCAACATCGTCGCAATGGTAGCCATTGATATCGCACAAGCCTACGCCGAAGGACGAGTGCCCACCAACATATCCTACATTACGCCGGAGTATCTTAGCCAGTCACGAGATGGGCCTGCAGTTGCCGGAATCCTAGCAGTCTACATCATGGCAACCATCGCCATCATCTGCAGATTTGCCCCGCGAATTGTCATCGTCAAGAGCTTTGGGCTTGATGATGGCCTCGCCGTCTTCTCTTGGACGCTGTTTACGACTTTTATGGCGCTCTGCCTGGTTTTGATATATGAAGGAAGTGGCAGACATCTCGAATATATTCAATATGTCCTCACCCTGCCCGAAGTGGAGATGACCGAGATTTTCGACTACGCTGCTCACCTGATATACACGTCAGCGTTGTACTTTTGTCGTATGAGTGGTCTTGCTTTCTTCAGCCGCCTATGCAGCTCGCATCGGACATTCCGAAAAGCCATCTGGGGTGCCGCATTTTTCTTGACAGCGGCTTTCATCGTGCAGTTTCTCCTTATTCTTCTCCATTGCATGCCAATGTAAGCTGCTGAACCACATGCTTCTATGGAAACCATGATTTCTGACATTCTCGATAGCACTGGACTGTGGCCATACGCTTGGCAAGCAACATCAAGGACTTATACTTGCCTTGATTGGGGGGTCGTATATGTTACCAACAGCGGCCTCTGCTTGGTGTGCGACGTGGTCCTTTTCAGCATTCCAATTGGCATGATTTCAATCTTGCAGATTCCAAGAAGCCGGAAGATAGTGCTGTCTATCGTGTTGCTGCCTGGAACGCTCGTTGTTGTGTAAGCATACCCCCTACTCCCGGAGATTTTTTTCTCTCGAAGTGTGCTGATCATATCCTTGCAGAATCTCATGTGCACGTTTGTACCTCTGTGTCGTCGGCCAGTGGAGAGCAGACGGCTCGTGGTATTACGATCCGCAGCTCGCCATTGAAGTTGCCGAAATTGGAGGCACACTGATCGCGCTGTCAATCCCTAGCTACAAGCCAATTCTCAGCCGATGGTATGGCCAGGTGAAGAGCACCATCGAGTCCCGTGGACAAACTGCAAAGAACGGGCAGGGAATGTCGAGCCAGAGGAAGAGTTTGGTGCCAGAGCGATGGGGTCCACTATCGGGTGATGGAAAGCCGAGGACGTCGATTCAGAGTGGTGGGATTCCCAAAGCTTCAGGAGACTCGCCGGATGGCAGTCTCCTTGGTTCGGGTGATCATATACATGTCACGACAGATGTGAACCTGACGTCTATCCCTTTGGCAAAGCTCAGAAATAGATTCTGAATATATTTTGCGACCAGGTTGAAGATCGAAAAAGACAGCGAGCGTGTGATCAGAAGTTTCTTGGTGACCCTGTACGAGCTTGCCACGTTCGAATCCTTTCCTGGATCTCGGACGGGAAGTCGCATCTCGGATGTTCAAGAGCGGTTTTGGGAGGAGCGTTGAAGACAGCGGGAGGGCGGGGTGCGTTTTTAATGGCCCAAGCTTCGGCAGATTTGTGAAACAACGAAGCCGTTCGTCTTGCAAACCACCAAGGTGGTACGGAGGAGAGACAAATATTGGTGACGAAGACGTCATCTTATGATGAAGGCAAAAGGACAAGATACTCGAGAGGGAACAAGGATGTGATGGCTGATGAGAGCCATGGAACAGCTCGTCTGTCTAGCGATCAGTCTTACCAGCCACCCCAGCCGCCTCCTGCAGCAGCACTACGTAAGTAGCAGAGAACCTGTATCTTATTAGGTAGTTTCGAGTGTTTGTAGCTTTACTCTGCTTGTCGGCATCCTTCACTTGTCGTCGATATATTTTGAGAAGTTGAGTCTGTCCACTTCACCAACTATTCAACGCCATCATTCGCTTGCGCCATCGCTAGTATTACATGCCCAAGTGATCATCTTCTGGGAAGCAGACAGGGGGCGAATCATCAAGACTGAGGAGCGCAATTCATCTTCAACCCACACAATGTCCGGTCTCGACTACAACAATGTCTCGCCCGAGGAGCTCAGCTCAGCCAACGCGCACTCAATTCCATATGCTCTGATGAAGAAGGCGCTACCAGGAATCGTCGGACGTCAAGCAAGTCAACCAAAGTTCTTGACAGCAAGAGACGGGATGGTCGCCATTCCAACAGTCTATTACGGCTTGGACAGCGGACCTGATGCTGGCACCGTCGTTGGCGCAACACTCGGATCAGTCGCGGGATTCATCCTTCTCGTCTGGCTCATCCAAACACTGGCCAGCGGTCGCAACAAGCAGCCCGACGAAGAAGTCATTATTCGTCACGAGCGTTCCCCTCGCAGACGCTCGCGCAGATCAGAAATGCGCTCCGTCAGCAGAGGCCCAGAGCGTGTCATCCGACAGGAGAGAATCACCAGGGACTCGAGCCGTGTTCCGCCTCCGATGAGAAGCAGCTTTGTTGTCGAACCTGAGAGAAGAGTTGAGGGAGATGACGTTGTTGAGGTGATTGAGGAGGATTCTAGCGTCGCTCCCAGAAGGAAGAGCGGCCGCAGAGGCAGTAGCGCATATCGGTCAGTGGATCCTCTGCTTTATGGTAGTTGAAACTCTGTTCAGTATGCTAACATGCATTCGCCATCACAGATAGGTGCAGCCAGACAAATTCCTGAGCAGTGAGAAGGATCTGCAACATGTCATGGGATCCATTTCTTCGGAGTTCTGGAGTGTGGGCGTTCATTTACGGGTGGAAGATGATTGCTGGGTGTATACAATGGCTGACGAGTAAGAGAGAAGGCCCCCTACGTTACAGGACTGCACATGGATTTTCACTTGCTACAACAACAACCTGTAGCTAGATATGTCGCTGCAAAGATGTCAAGGAGCATCAATACATGTAATTATGAAAGCATCAAGAGTTGTGCAACAAAGACTTTTGACCACGACTTGAAGGACATCGGACCTGTTCCCCGCAGCCGCAGCCGCAGCCGCAAGTGACGTTGCTTTGGACTTGTTCAAACGAGAGCTGCCACAGTTGCAACTTCCAATCCAGCTCAGAAGACCGCACCTTCCTCTCCGACTACCTAAAAAAGCGCCTCCCTCAGCGTGTGCAACCCGTCCTCCTGCACACTCAACAAACGCCTGCTTCTGATGTTCAACCGCAACAACATCCCTCAGATGGCCAATCCGTTTGGCGGCCAGCAACAGTCCCCTTCGCGCCGGCCTCTACAGGGTCAGCAAGCACCTCCTTCATACCACGACCAGAAGCCACCGAGGCCTTCGGCAAGAGCCATGAGGCTCCGGCCCTACCAGCTCAAGGAGCCGGCGTTTGTCTTTGGCAACATGTCGGTCATCCCACACGTCTTGTTTGAGCCCCTGAACTGACTGAGCTCTGGCAGATGCGCCGTCTCGGCCCAAGACTTCCAACCCAACCCCGACAACACCGACCTCTATCTCCTCATCAATGGCTTCTTTGTCATCTCGGCCCGCATCAAGCAGGGCTTTCCCGGCGGTCACATTAGCATGTCTGATCCGCAGCGAACATGGATGCAAATTGCCCTGACGGACGAGATCGAGGTACAGCACTACGACGCCTTCTCGCAGGGGTCGTCGAGCTACCTGGGCAATCTAGACGTCGAAGTCGGCTTTGCCGGAAAGAAGTCGACAGAAGCCCCTTACGACCAGGACGAGCTCGCCGGCGCATTCATCCACAATTTCCGCAACCAGATCTTCGCCCCAACACAACAGCTGCTCATGGACTACAAGGGAATCCCACTCCGCATGAATGTCAAGGCGGTGGAGCTGGTCGACTTGTCCATGAAGCCTGACGCCGCCTCGACACCGCAGTCGGATCCCCGAGCTCGCGGTATCTTGACTCAGGAGACTCAGATCAACTACTACAAGGATGCAAAAACCGGCATCAACATCAAGGGCTCCAACCGTCGTCCTGCTGCCAACTCGGTTGTCCGTCCAGACTTCAAGTTTGAGAATATGGGCATTGGCGGTCTTGACACCGAGTTTGCCGCCATCTTCCGTCGTGCTTTTGCCTCTAGAATCTTCCCTCCTGGTCTCGCCGACAAACTCGGCATTCAGCACGTCCGTGGTATCTTGCTCTACGGTCCTCCAGGAACAGGAAAGACTTTGATCGCTAGACAGATTGGAAAGATGCTCAATGCGAGAGAGCCAAAGGTCATCAACGGTCCCGAAGTGCTCAACAAATACGTCGGTCAGTCCGAGGAGAACATCCGAAAGTTGTTCGCAGACGCCGAGAAAGAATACAAGGAAAAAGGTGACGAGTCTGGTCTACACATCATCATCTTCGACGAGCTGGATGCTGTGTGCAAGCAGAGAGGCTCCGGCGCTGGTGGCGGTACTGGCGTTGGAGACAGTGTCGTCAACCAGTTGCTGTCCAAGCTTGATGGTGTTGACCAGTTGAACAACATTCTGCTCATCGGTATGACCAACAGAAAGGACATGATCGATGAAGCCCTGCTCAGATCTGGTCGTCTGGAAGTGCACATGGAAATCTCACTGCCCGACGAGCATGGAAGAGCCCAGATTCTCAAGATTCACACCACAAAGATGCGCGAGAACAATGTCATGGGCGACGATGTCAACATAAAGGAGCTCGCAGCCTTGACACGGAACTTTAGTGGTGCCGAGATCAGTGGTCTGGTTAAGAGTGCTTCGAGTTTCGCCTTTAACCGTCACATCAAAGTGGGCACGCTGGCTGCCATCGACGATAACATTGTCAACATGAAAGTCATGCACCAAGACTTTTTGGATGCGCTCGGAGAGGTGCAGCCCCTGTTTGGTGTGTCTGAAGAAGAGCTCGACCGATGCGTCGAGGGTGGCATCATCCACTTCTCAAAGCACATCCAAGGCATTCTCGAGCGAGGCCGTCTCCACGTCAACCAAGTCCGTTCTGGAGACACTCCTCTGCTATCTGTCTTGCTCTACGGGCCAAGAGGAAGTGGCAAGACTGCTCTTGCGGCT
This sequence comes from Aureobasidium zeae, assembly GCA_017580825.2. Taxonomy (NCBI): domain Eukaryota; kingdom Fungi; phylum Ascomycota; class Dothideomycetes; order Dothideales; family Saccotheciaceae; genus Aureobasidium; species Aureobasidium zeae. Next base: position 228,354 of record JAGFJS020000005.1, read on the forward strand.
CAGATGGCTCTGGACTCAAAGTTCCCGTTCATCAAGCTCATCAAACCGGTTGACATGGTTGGCATGAACGAGATTCAAAAGATCCAATATTTGCAAAAGGTCTTTACCGATGCATACAAGAGTCCTCAGAATGTACTCGTGATTGACAATATCGAATTGCTAATTGACTGGGTACCGGTCGGACCTCGTTTCAGTGCGAGCGTGCTAGCTGCATTGAAGGGTATGATGCAGAACAAGCCACCAAAGGTAAGTCTTAAAACATGGGCATATCAATCAGAAACAGTTCTAACGTGGAGCTCCACAGGGCCGACCTTTGCTCGTCTTTGCTACGACATCATCACGCAGTGTTTTGCAACAGCTGCAGCTCGACTTTTCGGCTCAAATCCCTGTACCCAACGTTCAAACGCAATCCGAGCTCGCGGCCATCATGAAGCAAAGTGGTGTCTTTGCTGACGCCGACATTAACCGCGCCTTGACAGAGATTGAAGAAACCACTGGATCAAAGACCATAAACGTCGGCATCTCGAGTATCTTGTTGGCCGTCCAAACCGCCAAGCAAGACGAAGATAAGACCGGCAGATTTGCAGAAGTTTTGAGCGAGATGTGTGCGGATAATGCGGCCAACCTGTGAGAGAGAGAGAGAGAGAGAAAGGTTCAATTAGGAATGAGCTGCCGGCGGCGATGGAAACTCTGAACACGATAGATATACCCTTGAATGATAGTTTGCAGTATGTAAGAGTTATAGTACTAACAGAAGGAAGTTTAGAGAGAGATGTTCGGTTAGAAGAGCACGAGCGCGCGGAGTTAGAAGTGGGTTAGGGCTTTCTTTCCTCTTTCCGAAACTCGCCAATCTCAAACAGTCCAAACTTTTTTTTTTCTCACCCCTCGACTTCAAGGATACTAACATACGCGCACACGGACTGGGATCATTTTAAGAGGCAAATTGCGCCTAGGATCTTCCCGTCCAAATAGAGGAGCTCACTGCGAGGTGGGCCCCTTTTGAAATGGGTAAATGAAAAAGAAAGATTTGTTTCCGGTTGAACCTTTTTTTTTTTTTTTTTTTTTTTTCTTTCTTTGGGTCGATTGACAAAGAAAGTGTAGCCGATGGGACCTTTCTTCTCCCATATTTCTTTTTTTATCTTTGTCTTTGTCTTTCTCTTTTCACGTGATTTCATCTATATGCTTGACTTTGTATCTGCCCTGCCTACCTGTGATTTACTCGGGCCGGCTGCGATGTGGAAACATGGCAGTGGCGTGTGGCGTAACCATAACCTATAACAGGTCCAGCTCATGTGGCTTTTTGAAGAGCCGGGAGCTGGAGCCTGGAGCCGCCGAGAACCGAACAAGTACAGAAGTCAGGAAGGCGCATGGAGGTGATCGTGCAAGGCCTTTTCATCCGCCGAGGGCACACTTTCGCTCGGTGAAGAAAGTGACCGCTGTACCGTATTTGACTTTTTTTTTGTTTTATTTTGAAGCGCTGGGTTTGCTGAGGGCTCAAGGAGAATAAAGTTCTCGGGAATGGCACAAAGGTGGGCTCATGATCCTACTGTGCACTCAGGAAGGACTTCCAACTTGTCGCGGGCATATCTCTCCTCGGCAGAGAAAGACAGAGAGAGATTTTTGTACCTTCCCAACCTTTGTTACTTCCTTTCCCGGCAAATCGGGTCATGGAACGCAGGCAAGAACCTCTGTACTTTCCCAATCTTTCGGGCAACCCTTGGTTCTCCTTGCGGATTGGGAGGACTAAAGAAGGAGTACAACAGACAAAGACTCCCCGAAGGACACCAACTTTCGCATAATCAAGAAGTCTTTGCAGAGGTCTGGGGACCGTCTTGGTCAAGGCGCGATGACCTCCCTTCCGGAGCGGCCCTTTCCTTTTGATCTTGCCTTGAAGGAGCTGGAGCGTGGGCCAATGGGACGGGACGAATACATGGGCGTACCGATCTATTCTCTCAAAAAGAGAGTTATTGCCGTATCGAGATAATGCAGCTGTTTATGTACCAGCTGTCCTTTTTGAGGGCAGCTGAGAAGGCTGAGTAGCTGAGCACCTGAGCACATGAGCGGTGTGAGCATGTATGTGTTGTGCGTCAGCTGACTGCCTATTAGCATACGACTGTGCCAAGTACTGGAAATATAATGCCTGCGATCAAACATGATGATCGAACTGATAACAACGATGCTAAGGTGTGCGCGTTCCTTCGCGGCGCTCTCGGAGACACACCATCGGGGCCAGCCGAAACGAGACAGAGCAAGAGAGGAGGGAAGAGAGAAAGCTACTGCTGCATCCCTTGGCTCTTGTTCGCTCTGATTGCAGTCGAGTGCACTATTTTTCTCGGCGCTTCTGTGTTGTGGGACGCCGGTCGTTTTCGAGTTTCTTGTTTTGAAAATGCTCGCATATACCTGAAGGGATGACTTGAATGCTCTGGAAAACAAGATGAAGAGAAGCGGCGAGTGGAGAAAGGGCACAAATGTTGTAGTGTAAATCTAGATTGTTGGTTTCGCGTCTAGCTGAGGATGAGGAAGATAGGTAATCATCACATGTGTTCTTGCGCTGCCAAGCTATGGACTCTTATCTAGCAAAGAAAGTAGAGTAGGAAGGCGCGATCGAACACACATTAACAACTCAACAGAGTACAGCAGCTGTGAGATCAGATAGGTATCATTGTCAGCCCCTCTTCGTCTTTTCAGCTGCAGCGCCGTTGCGCAACACCACAACCAGGCAAAGCAACAGCCACAGCAGAGGCTGACACAGCACCTTGACCAGCTGGGCTGCCTGGCCGTTGGCTGTCCCGATAAACTCAAAGATTAACTCCAAGGCAAGTGCAGCCAGCAAGCTTTGCAACAAGCAAAGTGAAAGGTGAGAACGAGGAGGGGCTTCCAGATCTCCACACCAACATCGAAAAACCCTTGCCGTGGAGATTGTTCCGTCTCCGTTCGGTCGACCAGCTTTCTACGGTCCGTTTGGTTGATGGAATTAATTTGCTCTGGACGGAGTGCTTTTCCTAGCGAAGCGAGGAAGAAAAAGATAGCAACGAGAACGGGTCGGCGAGAGCTGCTTTGTGCTTTGCCGTTCTTGTTTCAGGTTGATTGAAGGAAAAAGGGCAGTAGGATTTTTTCAACAACGCCGCTTAAATGTCGTTCGGAAATTATGTTTCCAACCTTCCTTCCCTGCGCATCGCGATATCACTCGTATTGTAGTAGTGCTGCTTCTGTCAGAGTGAGTGGTGGGTCTCTTGCTCTCGTAGCAACACAACAATCACCTTTAGCGAGGAAGGGCATGTGCTACCGAAGCTGTGTTTTAAGAGGAAACCGTAAGAAACCGCTCGGAAGCATATTCGCTTTTGGCAATTGATGTGCAGAGGTCGAAAAGGGAAACCCATGTTGCACAGCCGTAGCGTGGGAGGCACGCAAAAACTATCAAAAATAGCCATGCCTGGAGCGTGTGTTGATGATCTTTCTTTTTTGGCTGACCATTTCTAACATCAGCTTGTCTAGGCCATCAGTAGCCCGTTATATGTTCGAAGGCGTCTCGCAAAAAGTGTTACCTTTTGCGTACGTAAAGGATTAGATGAGAAGGAATTAAGAAAGGACACTTGTGAAGCGGGATCAAGCCCACCGAAGCCTCTTACCAGGGAGGCAACGGTCTGTCCGTAACCTTGGACTCATATACTCCAGGCCAAAAGTGGCTGAAGAGAAAGGCGAGCAGATGGGTGGAGCGCTTTGATGCAGACATGTCACGCACCTCTTTTCGCAAGTCCAATAACGGCCGCCACCGCTTGAACGTCTATGCACAGCCCATGATGGACGGTGGTTGTCATCTGCGGCAGGCAAGAGATGGATGCAAAAACGATCGGCTGATGGGACATGCGGATGGGCCATGCCGGTGGACGGACACAACAGACAGCGGCAACGGGAGAGAGCTTTTCGGCAAGAGGGTCGTTCGAAGGCTCTTGACAGGCTGGGCCCTAAACTTGAGACAACAAAAGAGACAGGAACGGGAAGGCTGCACGTAATCACCCGAGACAATTGCCTCGTGCACCAACGGATCGAGAACCAAACCAGCAGCCTCGCGCGATTGTGGAGTACCTCATTTGGTCCACAGCCACCAATGCAGGATGGAGTAAAGAAAAGGGCCGCCCTCTTAAAGGCAGCTACTACTGTTGTGACTCTCTTGGCGGGAATATGGCCTGTACAAGGATGGCCAGGACACCTTTTTCGTATTCAAAGAGAAGTTTGATAGGACGAGTCAAGACTGCAATAAGGGTCAAGTCAAGCCGACAAACCGTTTTCGATCTTGAAAAAACGTTCTTTTGCGGTCCGGGGGAGCCATGGCTCGGGTCGGAGATCAACATTCTTTTGTTCGCGACCGACATGGGGGCAGCATGGAGGAGCAAGGATCTTTCCGGCAGGCGGTTGTATGACTCTTGCTATTCAAGTGCATGAGGATTGCGCGTAGTTCTCCAGTTTTCTGTCCCAGGAGCTCGTTGTCCAATTTCCCACCGTACTGCCGTAGGTTTGACAGGAGAAGACAGCTTCGAGCTTGATCGAAAGAGGAGTCAACGATGCGCTCCACTCTTTGGTCAAAGCATCACAAGGCCCAGTTATCCAAGATGGCATGCAGAGCTGGTAGTGTCTGGTATGCCATCAATATCGCTTTTGCGGGACCCAAGCGATGGCTTGGACGCCACTTTAACGTATTCTACAACAATCGCACCAAGCTGGCTGCCTGTCTGCCCCTCAGCAACCCTTTTATCTGGATGACAGGAAAGTGATGAACCGTTGATGTTTCACAAAGACGTTCTGTCCTGCCTGCCTCTATTGTTTGATATTGTACGCGAGTTTTCTCTTTCGGTAAAGTGTTTACGATGTATGGTTCGTGGATCACATAGTTATTAAGTGGACGCTATCTCATGGTAGAGAAGGAGCTTCGATCAGTTGTGGTTTTCAAGCTGACAAGGCAGAGGCTCAAACGAAAGACATCAACCATTACCTATTATCATAATCATTTTGAATCACCATCATTCTCATCATTTTATCATCGGCCACGACCAACGCAGCCGCGATCCCGAAGACTGATTAGTTTAATATTTGGAGTCTCTCTGACCCGACAAAGCAGTCGTGTGTCGCATAGGCGCTGCACCCAGTCTGCCCTCATCGGAAAGCCTTAGCCAGTCAGCGGGACTACCTTTTTGACGAGCGCAAAGGCATCCGCCCAAGAAGCGCAGCCCCGGCCAGACCTGCCTTTTGATCGCGCGTCGTGCTCCAAAACCCGGTCGCGGGCTAAAGCTGACTAGTTTCAACGGGTATACTAAGGCGAACGAATCAGTGTACCGATCTGCATCTTGCATACAACAACTCGCGACCCCCCCCCTCCGCTCCAGGACACAGCACGAGGGACGTCACGCTCATCGCCAAAAACTGTAAGTTGCACCCCCAAATATCCAAATTTTCCCACGCGCGCTTTAGTTTCTACCCTTGTCTCTTTCTCAAGTCTGCTCTCTATCCACACGGCCTTCCCTTTTTAAGTTTCCTTGCCAGTGTCGGTCGGTTTCAGAAAGCACAACCCCCCTTTGGATCGGTTCCTACTGTATATAGGCGGAATTTATTAAATGTCCGATATCGATCTGGCTCATTTCAACTAAACCTGGCTGGCCATGTTGCTCACTTTATCACAGCCTGGCATTTCCGATTTTGGCGCACGTACGACCCATGATTACAGATCATCCATGGCGGCTCCTAGATATTCTCCCAAGTCAATCATGAATGAACCTGTACGACCTCCACTGCCGGCCAGTATTACACCAACCATGTCGAATCAACATCGAGGCTTGCCTCCTCCAGCGGCCATGACCCTGCCGGATCCAGGAAGACCGCCGCCACCGCCAATGATTCCACCACCCCCTCCTCAACATCCTTCTCAGGTGCAAGCGCCGGCGCATATGCACCATGAGGCGAGTCAACGGCAGTGGCAGGATGAAGGAGAGTCTTCGCGCAACTGGCACGCGACGCGGGTGGAAGAGGAGAGGAGAAGGCAGGAAGAGGAAAAGACGCGCCAAGAGACGTTGCGCCTGGAGCAGAGACGAGTCGAGCACTTGATGCTGCGAGAATCAATGCAGGGCGGGATTCCTCCGCACATGGTGCCCATGATCTTTGCAGGAATCGGTGGGGCCAATCTTGCCAATTTCAGTGTTGAAGTGTTGCAGCAGTATACTGCTCAGTTGCGAGAAGCGCAGCAGCACTTGCAGCAGGGGCATGATGAGGAGAGGGAAAGGCAGTACCCGTCGCACCTTCCCCTGCATCCATCTCAGTCGCAGCCTCAATTGCAGTCTCACCCGGTCGTTCCTTCCCAGCAGCAACATCCTCAGCATCAACAGCATCACCCTCCACCGCCGCTGGCTTCGCACCAATCGACTTTTTCTGCCTACCAACCCACATCACCTCCAAGCCGACGCACGCATGGAGCACCTCGGACATCAGTAGCCGCTCAATCGACGCTTCCTCGGCTGACGACTGGTGACATGCAAATCAACCCACCTCCGTCTGCTCCCTCCAGTGCCCACCCTCTGCATCAGACACAGACCATCCAGCACCAGCAGGAGCAGCCGAGCTCGTCACCGTCCATTTACTTCCACCACTGGGTGCCGCCGACGTCACAGGCTGAGTCCAAGCCGTCCAACCAGCCACAAACTCCGGTCACAGGAACGGGCACAGGCACCGCAGCTCAGCAGAACCCTGAAGGAAGCCACTCGGACAGCCCTCGCAAGCGCAAGAATCAGCTTCCTCACCAGCCGCCTCCGCCTCCTTCGTCGCATCCTCCGGGCCAGGCTCAGTCTCAATCGAGTCCGAGCTTCTCTTCGTCCGGCCGCAAGGCTGCTGGTCCTCCACACGAGCTCGCGCGCACCAACGCCTCCCCTCGCGCCGCGCCCGGACACACGCCTAACCCTCGGCGCGACAGCGGAGCTCCTGGCACGCAACTCGACTTTGTCTATGAGAGGGGTGCTCCATCCAGCAAGCACTACTCTTCACACCACTCGACCGCCCCTCCAAGTCCAAGGCGAAATTCTCGCCATCATTATTGATTGCCTACTTTCCAAAACATTGGCTTCATTTCGTTCTCGGCTATGCGATCGAGACCAAAGATGGCCTTGTGGTTCTCTAGGTTTCAGATGTCTCTTCCGCGGACTCCCCTTTCCCTTCTTTCTTCCGGTGCTGGAACATGCTGCAGCAGTGACTGCAGCATTCTCCTCACTGGCTCTTCTCACATCTCTTCTTCAGATTCCCCTTTGTATCTTGTTCGACACAACAACTCTCTTCCCCTTCCTCTTGGATTGGGGATATATACGACTACCTTGTTGCCATTTTTTTCTTTTCTTACTTGGCCACTTTGATGAGCTGAGCTCAGAGCCTGAATGTAGCAGGAAAAGACAGGGGGTCAGGAAACCCTTGGGCCGCGAGGAGTGCAAAAAGAACAGTATATAGGTATATATTGAAACGAAAACAGAGCTTGATGTTCTCTATCCTACTCGCTCTTTCTGGTCTCTTGATTTCTAATTTCTTTCTTTTCCGTATTATTCTTACTCGTATCCCTTCATCCCGCTGACCCGATACGAGCAATGGCAACTGGCCAGTGGCCATGCTCTGCCCTCCCTTCTCTGCTCGATCAGGCCACTGTGTGTTTCACCTCTTGCCATGGCTCCCCTGCCTCAGTAGGTGAGACACGAAAGCCGTTTGCTTTGTTGCATGAAAATGGGCACATTTGAAATGGTTTATCCTGCACGAGCGTTTTATTCTCTCAGGATCATTGTAGTCTGTAGCAAAGGGACACAAAGCACGTGGGACTTGGCGGGTTAGCTCTCCCGACATTGAAGACTCGAATCATTGTGATTTGGAAATATGGAAATAAAAATAGAAATAGAAGATAAAACAATGAATCGTACAAAAAAACAAGAAACGCGGCAGTTCGAAAAGAACACAACAACAGAAGAATCACGCCTCACAAAGTTTTTTTTTTTTTTTTTTTTTTTTTTTTTTTACACCCATGTAAATAATGAAAGGGAAAAAGTTGAAGTTGCAGGGGTGGGTGTTAGCACTATTATCTAACAGTAAGGGGGGAAAGAGAAAACGAGAGAGAGAGAAAGAAAGAAAGAAAGAAAGAAAGAGATAGAGAGAGCTTAAAGTTAAGATGCCTTTTTAACCGGGTATATAACAAAACAAGAAAAAAAAAGCTTGTCCTTTTTTCGTATATATATCTGTAGTTCATGAAGCTTTTAATTGTTTTGTTTCCTGTTCTTTTTTTTTTCTTCCAAAGGGATTTTCCTTTGATTATTTTATTTCTAGTAGTACGGTAGCGGTGGTGGTGGAGATTGTGATAGCCTTGGCTGCGTATTTTTGTACAGATGGCAGTATATTCTCGCTTCGTAAATTGTTCGTGCATGCGCAGTATTGCGTGGGTTGGGTTGCATGCATGTGGTGTGCGGAGAGGGGGAGGGGACAGAGGACCAAGGAGTGGATCCCGTCTGTTTGGTGTTTTGGTGGCTGGTTATTAATTATTTTGTCTTGAAGGTTTTTACGGATGCAGGGATTTTTTATTTTGTTGATCTGCGGCTTTGTACAATATATTGTTTCATGTCTTTTTTCTCCTTTTTGTCCTTTGGCAGGATTTTTCCTCCGGACGATGGCAAAAGAAGAGAGAGAAAAAAAAGGAGGAAAAGAATTAATAGGAGAGAAATAAAAAAGAAAAAAAGATCGTAGCTGGGTCGTGCCAAGAGAAAGTGCCAGACTGCTTGCTTGCTTGCTTCCTTACTTACCAGTTTTGGATTTTGATCTTTCCCATCGCGCCTTCTTTATTTTCCATCGCCATAAAAAACAAACAAAGATGAAGTGCCTTCTCAACAGCAATCAAGTGTTCCGAATAGCAACATCAGCAACATCAGCAGCAGCAGCGGCAAAGACACCACGCCGACTCGCAGGCCCCGCCCTCCTTCGCCCCACCACCGCAGCCCACGCCTCCTCAAGCTCATCCTCGACCCGCTGGAAGTCCCGCCAGACCTCCGACCACTTTGCGCGCGAAGCGCGGGTGGCGGGCCTGAAATCGCGCGCCGCCTTCAAGCTGCTCGAACTCGACCAACGGCACCGCATCTTCCGCGCGCGGCAGACGGTCGTCGATTTGGGGTATGCGCCTGGCAGCTGGTCGCAGGTGGCGGTCAGTAGGACGGCGCCCGGCGGCAGGGTGGTGGGGATTGATGTTATACCCGCCCAGCCGCCCAGGGGCGCCAGTTCCATACAAGGGAATTTTCTGAGTGAGAGCGTGCGCGAGGAGGTGAGGAGGTACGTGAGAGACCAGAACTTGGGGAGGGCGAGGGTGAAGGCTGCTTTGGGCAAACGGGGCGAGGAAGAGGAGGAGGAGGAGGAGGATGCTGCTGCTGCGACCGAAGAGGACATCGAGGCCGAAAGCCGAGGGATACTGGAAATGGCCTCTGCTGCTGCTGCTGCCCAAGAAGAAACATCGTCCGAAGAACAACGGCAGCAACATCTCGACCAACAACACCAACGACGGGAAAAGGACAACAAGCAAGAGGGCGACGCGCAGCTCAGCGTGCGGCAAAAGGATCTCCGCGACGGGAGAGTCGTCGACGTCGTGCTAAGTGACATGTCCGCACCCTGGGAGCAGACGACGGGCCACTGGATCAGGAGCGTTAGTAACCCGTATTTCAGGATGATGAACACGAGCGGCACCGCCTTTCGAGATCACGCCGGCAGCATGGTAAGTTTTCTTTCCCTTTCCCTCTCTTCTCTTTCCGTTTTCCATCCTTCTGCCCCATTTCCTCCCCATCTCCTGTACATGTACAAATGGCTGAAAAAACGGGCCTCTTCTTCAACAAAAAAACGGTAGGACCTCTGCAATGCTGCCTTGACATTCTGCTACGATACCCTCCGCACCGGCGGCCATTTCTTGTGCAAATTCTACCAAGGCGCCGAAGACAAAGCTTTTGAAACCCGCTTGAAAAAACTGTTTGAAAAGGTCCATAAAGAGAAGCCAGAGTCTTCGAGAAAGGTAAGGAATTTTTTTTTGGAAAGCGTGGGGAAGAAAAAACCAAAAAAGGGGCCCTGTAATTTGTGAATCTAATGTGTTGATGTTTGGCCACGCCATATAGGAAAGCAAAGAGACATTTTTCGTCGCTTTGAGGAGGAAACCAGACGTCCCAAGAGAGCTGGTCTTCCCAGAAGAACAAAGCGTCGACGAAAACGAATTTCCGGAATGATGTGGGATACTAGAGAAGGAGCAGAAAGAGAGCTCTGTATCGATATTTGTCATGATAAAACCCTCACCGCGCCCAGAATGAGAAAAAGAAGAAAGCAAAAGGCTTGTATTAATAGAAGGAAGGACTGGGGTAGGTGACTCTATTGCAGCTCGACGTCGCCGTATCGCTTTGCAAACATACCCAGAGCCTTGATGGGGAAGATGAACTTGTAGTTCGGGTACGAGATCATGCTGGGGATATGTCAGCACAAACAAGGTCAGATCAGCGAAAAGGAACAAGACTCACCAACTCTTGTTAAAGACACCCTCGATGTCTTCCTGCAACCACTCTCCATTCGCCTGCTGTCTCCCCATAATCATCTTGATGGCTCTCTCCACCACACTTCTGTCAGGGAAGCCGGCTTCCAACAAGCCAATCACCACCCACGCCGTCTGCACAACCTGTGACTGCTTACTCGGGCAATAAACGCCAGTTTCACAACTGCGATAGGTTTCTCCCCACCCACCGTCCTTCATTTGGCGGTCCGTGAAGAATTTACAGGCTTTGCGGACGCGAGCACTGTTGGTGTGATTCTCGCCTGCTGTTGCCAAAGCTTCCAAGGCAAACATTCCGGCGTAGGTGAAGCAGATGGCCCAACTGCCGTACCAGGATCCATCTGGGGTTTGAGAGTTGCGGATGTAATCGTAGGCACGCTTCTTGAATTTGGAAATCTCGAGACTGCGGTAGGAAGGGTAAAGTTTGGAAAAGGTGGTCAAGGCGGTGATGACGGCGGTGGTGCACTCTGGGTAATCGTACTCGACCATAATACGGCCGAAGACCTCGGCGGCATTGAGGTATTCGAGGTATTCGGAGCCACGTTGGGGTTCGTAGGACGAGCAACCACCAGAATGTGGGTTCTGCATTGTCAGAAGCACATCGATGCCTTGTTTTATGCGTTCATCCGAGATGAGTTGTGGGTAGGTGGGCAGGAACTGCAGTGAAAGCACGGATTTGAGGGCCTCGGCAGTGCAGTCTGAGACGGTGTAGCCTTGGGCTTTTGTGCTGAAGCCCCAGGCGCCTTTACGATGATGGCGATAGGTCATGTGTTGATCTACGCATTCTTCCGAGATTTGCGCATGCTCCAGGTATTCGAGCGCTTTTTCAAGCATGGGCCGCCATTTAGGATCTTCTGCTTTTTCGCACTCGCACACGGCTTGGATAAGGAAGGACGTGTCCCAATTCTGGACGCCGTTGGTGCCGTTGACAAGCATGCCTTCGTTTTTGACCCAGAGGAACTCTTCCAGACGTTCGCGGTGGCGGCGGACCGAGTAGCTGTCGGGCCCGTCGATGATGTAGCAGGCCAGCATGTTCATTGGCGCATTGACGGGTGCCAGATCGGCGTAATCCGAGTTTTCGTCCTCGCGCTTGATCAGGAACCAGACCCAGTCTTCGGCGCGCCTTACCAGCGATTCGGTCCTGAAGAAAGGAATCCAGATGACGACCAAAAGCCAATTGATGAGATTCAAGACCCACGTCTTGGGGTGATAGTTGTCGAGTGCGGAAATGGAGTTTCTGTGTGCCGCAAAGTTGATTTGGTCGTAATCTTGGATGAAAAGCTCTTCCCGGAGCTGCTTGATGAGTTTGTTGGCTGGAAATGCCCATTTGCGCGACCAGATGAGCGACATGGGCACAAAGACCACGCGCATGTGGACCCACCACCTCCAAGGTGCAATGGGCACCCAATCAGGCAACAACCACAACTCTGGCGGCACGGGATTGACAATGTCCCACGGCGTAACCCCCAGGACACTGAGCCAGAATTTGGCCCAGTGGGGCCCGTTGACGGCACCGCCCAGTCTATGCAGCAACGCCCTCGCCTTGACCATTCTCTCGTCTTCTGCATCTGAGCCCAGTAAACGCAGAACAGTGTAATTCAATGCCGTTCCGAACACGGTACTCTCGCCTTCAATGTGTAGACCCCACCCGCCGTCTTCCTTGTGTTGGCGCGCAAACAGGTAGTTCTTGATTTCGATGCTGTAGGCCTCTGGGATGGGCGTCTTGGTCACGTACCAGGTGATGACTATGCCCGGGATCAGGAACATGGGACCTCCGTATTCGCAGCCCCAGTTGCCCGGGGGTAGTTGCAGTTGCGAGAAGAAGTCGAGGCCATTTTCGGCGGCTTGGAGAGGTGTTTTGGCGGGAAGGAGCGTTGGTAGTTCCTGCCAATCGTCAGTCAGATGAGAGAGGCGTCAGAGAGAAGGAAAGAACAAACGGTAGGCAGCCCGAGAAAATACTTGTCTGCCGTGGACTGCGGCCAATCCTTTGCCTGTTCCTCGCTCAAGTAATGCCATGTCTGCTCTCCCCCTATATCTCGCAGCCTCCACCGTGTCAAGTCTGTCTTTTTGTCGCCTGCCGCCATCATTGATTGAGTCAATTGGGATGCACTTTCCTTCTGCAATTGGCAATCTCCTAAATCGTCATCTTTGTGGTACGACTTCCCATCTCTCGCCAAGACTTTTCATGCATGTGATTACCGTCATTTACCTTTGATCGACCTTTTTTCTTTATGGGGAACAAAGTAAAATAAATTAAAATAATGGAAATTCATGTCATGGTATCAGAAACAGTCAAAAGCGCCTTCCGTAGTACGGAAAAGTACTCCCTATCCACAAATAAGCAACACGCCCATGACCGAAAACACCCCAGACAAGACCAAAAGAAATCCTTTGTGGGCTCTTACTCAATCAGATCCTCGTCATCGCTCAGCATGCTGTCCACCAAGGCCTGAACATCCTTGTCGTCCGCCATGCCACTGAAATCGTAGTCTTCCATCTCTTCATCGACGTCCATTCTCGTGCTCTCGCCTTCCGGATCTTCGATGGTCGTGGATTCGAGCTCTCTCCTCAGTTGCGCGTTGATAGGGTCGTCTTCTTCCGTCTCGTTTGCATCTTCCTCTTCTTGTGTGGCTTCTGCTCCTGTCACGGATTGCACTGTTTCGTCGGCATTGCTTCGTGATTGCATAACAGTGCCGTCTTGGACTATTGTCTGCTCCTCGCCGCCGCCACCTCTTTCCGCTGTTGCAATGTCGTGCATGAGTTTTAGCAGTGTTGTTTGCATCTTTGTGAGAGCGTTACGACTAGTTGCATCCGTCGCCACCTTGGAATCGGTCGCTTCTGCCACCAACTCGAGCACAGTACGAAGAAGGGCCGGGTCAGGAGAAGAGACTGTGAGGTGCAGCTTGCTGAGCATAGAAAACAGAACTTTGCGCTCATCCTCTGTTTAGACTTGCATTAGCATAATCCGGCCGCAGTACACGAAACTAGATAGAACTTACTGCTCGTTTGACTCGTCACCAGCTTTTCGAGTATCTGCTCTGCAAGCACAAAGTGAATCATGTCGCTGTTGGGCGCGGCTCCTTCCTTGATAGTCTTGCCATCTTCGCTGTTGCCAACAACTTTGCGTGGGTCCGTCCAGTCAACTAGCATACCGCCAACCACACTCAATGTCACCATCTCGCCTTCTTCAACATCTTCCTCCTCGATAAAGGCTTCTCGAAGGGCAGCAATACGAGCAATAACACCAGTAGCAATACCCGCCATTCTCTCGGCATTTGTCGCTCTCGAGTGGCAGTATACGGGGAGGAAATAAGTCAACGCCTGCCTCAAAGATGCGTTGCCGCTGGTTTCGGGGTCGAAAAAGGCAATCACCAAACCCCTCAACAAGTCAGGATCTGTGATCAGTTGCGAAAGCATGAGCTTTGACAAAGCAGAGGCGCCTGTTGATTGCACTTCAGCATCCTCCGCTTTCAAGGACTTGGCAAACATCTTGAGCACATGTTTGAGAAGTGGTGATGGTTCGGTGGCAGAGATAGTGGCAGATGTATCATCGACGTCTCCAGTTACCGGGACAGGAGCGAGCAGGGACGGATGTGTCGTTAGAATATCCGTGATGATCTGTAGTGCAATCGTCTGCAGAGATGCGTGTCCCTTTGCGAAACAGTGGAAGAAAAGTGTCATGTTTTCTTGCGCGAGATTCTTTCCCAGCAGACAGCACAGACCCAGACAGACCAGACCGCGCTCTCTTATGGGCGCTTCCTGGCTTCTGACAGCGGGAATGACCAGGTTGTTGAGCATGGTGACTAGATGGACAGTTTGCTCGAGATCGCACTGGATGTTTTGGAGCATGCATTGCGCAATGTGCAAGCACTTCATGTTGACCATGATCTCGCGGATGGCCTTTTCTTCGTCATCGTCTTCCTCTTCGTCAGCTCCAGGACGGGTTGAATTGTTGGATTTGTTTGCCGAGGGATTGTCGTCTACCTCACTTCTGGCAGAGTGGAAGCTGTCGACCGTCGAGGCTCTTGACCTGTCGGGCTCGACTTCCATGATAGTATCATGGACTTCTGCAATAGCTTCAAGAACGATACCGCAAAAGTCGCTCTCGCCCTTGTCAGTCCCATCATCTCCGCACACCAGACGTAGTGTCTCTACACACAGTCTAGTGGATTCTTCTGGCAACTCCGGCATAGTAAGCGCCTCACGCATGAGCCCAAACATCTTCCTTCGGCCGACCTCGTCGCTGTAGTCGAAGCTGATGGCCATATGCAGCATTTGTTCGACAATAAACTCGCGCTGGACACTCTCTTCTTCCATTTCCTCGTCGCCATCTCCGTCAGGACCTCCACTGGCGGCTCCACGGACGCACTCGATGAGCTTTTTGATCTGGATTTCGAGCAGGAAAGCAAACTTGGTCACTTCTGGCATTTTCATTTCGAGCATGTCCAGCAGTCTTCCGTCACCTTTAGCGTCCTTGGCTCGGCAGTGGTCGTTGAAAGTACGAGCAACAAAAACGCTTTCTGGAGAAATATCTTCCCAGAAGGCCTCATGGTCAAAGGTAACGTGATCCCTGTAATCAGGACGGCCATCCCAAAACTCAGCCATGGCCTCGAGTGCTACACCTCCGGCGTTTCCAGCGTTTGCGACATCGATACGTTCGAGTAGTTCGAGAAGAGCCTCAAGGCTCGGGTCTGCAGCTCTTGGCACTGTTGGCTTCTTGTTGGCCTCGTCTCCGTTGGCACCTTCAGGGGCAGTGGCTGCAGGTAGAGCAGCGCAATCTTCAATCCAGCGTTCACGGAATAGGCGGGCAGTGGCTTTGCGCACCGTCTCGTCGCGGTCGCGGAGTCCCCAACGAAGCAGCTTTTCTCTGTGAGTCAGACTGAGATGTCTGAAATCGCCCAGTGCTGGCAGGAGACGAGCGTACAGAGCGCGTCGTGTTGCAGCGTCCAGATCTCTGGCACGCTCAAGCAGATACGGCAGGGTTGTGGGCGTGAGGGGCAGATTGAGCAGCAGAGCACGACGGACTTCGGCAGAGGGGTCGTTTTGCAGGACATTGAGCAGCTTTTCCAAGACGCCCTGGCTCAATTCATCATCGTCGTCGTCGCTGTCTTCGTCTTGCTGGTCGTCGTCGAGTTCGGCGGCTAGTCTACTGAGGCCGTATATGGCGTGCATGCGGACCGACGACTCTTTGTCATGGATACGCTTCAGCAGGGCCAGACGCAGCAGGTGGAACATGTTGTCGTCGAGCGTGTCGAGCGTGTTTATAATGTGGGCGCTAATCTGAGTGGCCCTGAAGCGCACAATCTTGTCCTTTGCCGAGAGTAGGCGGAGCAGCATCTCGAGGATGGCATTGGTCAGGCGCTGCGTAGGGGTTTCGGGAGCAGCACCGTCGTTGTCGGGAGCGAGCTGGCCGTCCTTTTCGCTGGCAACGCGCAGGAAAACCCCCAGGAACTTGACAATGCGATCACCGACAGGCTCGCTCTTCTTGATGGGCAGGACGCGGGCGACACAGCGCACGACCTCGGTGTTAAAGTCATTCTCGTCAAAGTCGTATTCAACCTGCGTCTTCTTGGGCTTTGTGGGTTCGTAGCAGCAGGCTTCTTGGATCTTGCGCAAGTTGATGACCAGCTTCCGGTGGCCAGTATTTGATTTTTGGGCATCTGCAAAGACGGCGCCCACGTGCAGGCGCAGCTTGGTCGAGGGGCCCTCGTCGGGGATATTGCTGGCCGGCGATGAGGCACGAGCTCTGGCTGTGCGTGATGTTCGGGGTTTAGAGGCGGCAGCGGCGCCTTTGGCGGTCGAGCCGGCGACTCTGGAAGGCATTGTCTTCTTGTCGATGATGATGGAAGGAGCCAAGAGTAGGTAAACAAAGAAACCACGACCCGCCGCAATCTTATCTGATCAAAAGAATCTCCGATAACGCCGTGCCTGTGACGAGTCCGATGTGCGGAGCGTTTAATATGGAAGGTAATCCACTTCTTTGTCGCCATTGCACTTGCTTCTTACCAACACGACAAGCATGTTTCGCACCGCCGTCCGTCGATTTGCGGCCACGGCCCTGCGCCCGGCCGAGGCGGCTGCCAAGATGGAGGCGCCGCAATTGCACGGCGTCGAAATCTCAAAAGTCCAGCGCATTGCAAACGATGGTTTCATCGATGGTATGCTTGCATGTCCACCACTCGGCACACACGCATTGACTGACATGCAGATTAGCCATCGGAAAGACACCGCTCATTCGCATGAAGAAGCTGTCAGAAGAGACGGGATGTAACGTGTTGGGCAAGGCCGAATTCCAGAACCCCGGCGGCAGCGTCAAGGACCGCGCCGCCCTCTACGTTGTCAAGGATGCCGAGGAGCGCGGTCTCATCAAGCCCGGCGGTACTGTTGTCGAAGGCACCGCCGGCAACACGGGCATTGGCCTCGCCCACGTCTGCCGCAGCAAGGGATACAAGCTCGTCATCTACATGCCGAACACTCAGTCGCAAGGCAAGATCGATCTCCTGCGTCTACTGGGCGCCGAGGTCTACCCCGTCCCTGCCGTCGCCTTTGAGAACCCGGACAACTACAACTGGCAGGCCAAACGTCATGCCGAGCGCCTCGACAACGCCGTCTGGACCAACCAGTTTGACAACACGGCCAACCGCCGCGCTCACATCGAGACCACCGGTCCTGAGATCTGGGCCCAGACTGCCGGCAACATTGACGCTTTCACCTGTGCCACTGGTACTGGCGGCACCTTTGCCGGAATCACTCGCTACCTCAAGACTGTCAGCGACGGACGTGTCAAGTGCTTCCTCGCCGACCCGCCAGGAAGTGTCCTGCACAGCTACGTGCAATCTGGTGGCGAATTGACCGAGCGCAAAGGCAGCTCCATCACTGAGGGAATCGGTCAGGGCCGCGTGACGGATAATCTCAAACCTGACATTAATCTCTTGGATGACTCGCTCCTCGTTCCTGATGAGCAGAGCATAGAGATGGTTTACCGCTGTCTGGACGAGGAAGGTCTGTATTTGGGTGCCTCTTCTGCACTCAATGTTGCCGCTGCGAGAAACGTTGCTCAAAAGCTGGGTCCTGGACACACTGTCGTCACGATCCTGTGTGATGGCGCATACCGCTATGCTGACCGTCTGTTTTCGCGAAAGTGGCTCGAGAGCAAGAAGTTGGTTGATGCCGTTCCCGAACGTCTTCACAAGTATATCGTCCTACCTTAGAAGGATTCTGAAAACCACTCAAAATTTGTAAATATTGCCCTTGGTCACTCCATACGCGATGCTCGAGGTTTGCCTTGTGTGAGGGCAACACTACTTTGAAGTGGCAAAGAATATCATATCTCTGATGCGCACACCCGTGTCGGCACGACATTCGTGAGACGGGAGGTTTCATGTTTACCCCCTCTATAGCCGCACGGAGACTCCAAGTAGTACATGGCTAGGCAAGGTCCCGTGTTCGATGTTATGCTGACACCGCTTGTTCATCTCGCATGATCTCATCGAAAAGAAGAGACGAGCTATAATTCTTCAAAAATAGGAGAACTGCCAGGCAGTTGCCGATGCTGATGTTGCCATGTTCCCCGAAAGTGAAAATCCGACAAAAGGCAAGAATGCCTACGTAAGTGGTCTTTAGTACACGGCTTTTCGACGGGTAGCAACTTCCGAACTGCATGTCGCCTGCTTACAATAGAAAGAGAGGCAACAAGCTCCTTTGCTGTTTTGGTAGCATGTGGGTGTTCAATTGATTGGAAATTATATGACACCAACGACTGTATGACTGGATTTTGAGCACAAGAACGCAGTCATATGGCAACGCGTACATGTATGTATGTATGCACGTTGTCTGGAATGCTTCGGTCAAGGCCGAAAGGGATTCGAGAACGTTTTGCAGATCCCCTCGATCCGGTTAAATGCGGAGAATCAGTGCTGGCGCCTCGTTTTCTCTTCTCGAACGCATGATCAATTGCGATACAACAACAAGGGGCCCGCAGGTACTAG
Organism: Aureobasidium zeae; assembly: GCA_017580825.2. Lineage (NCBI taxonomy): Eukaryota > Fungi > Ascomycota > Dothideomycetes > Dothideales > Saccotheciaceae > Aureobasidium > Aureobasidium zeae. The sequence goes on from JAGFJS020000005.1 coordinate 246,918, forward strand.
AATACAATCAACATTGCATAATCGTATATAAGATGGTCTATATACACGTCTCCCCAATTCCTCATTCATATATCACAAAGGCACTCGTTTGATTCACACTTCTTTTTCGTCAGGAATATCCGTCTTCATTTCTTCACCCCACAACACGCGGCAAACAAAGACGCCACTTCCGTTTTTGTTGACGAAAATCCGGGGCTACAACAAACGCAACTGCCCTCCCCATTCATCCGCGCCCGCTCTGGACTCTTCCTGCTTCTCTCCCTCCCATCGCCACCATATCAACTTGCCAGACCAACACTTGATCAAGGTCATTCTTCCGCACTCCCAAGGCAGGAATACTCGAGTCAAAATATCATTTGCGCCGACCAACAAACCTGACATCTCACGCCATCCCACAACCATGTTCCCCGCCGACTGCTTACCAACAAACTATATCGAGGCCCGCACAGAGAAAGAGAGGGAACAGCAACAAAAGCTACAGCAGCTTCTCAAGAAACAACAACAACAGCAACAACTGCAACAGCAACAACTTGACCGTCAAAAGCAGCAAGAAGCGCAAAACCCCACCACTACTGCCACTGCCACTGCCACGACCGAAAAGCCATCCATGTTCGCTCAACCAAGGCCCCAACGCCCTGCAATGTCTCGTGCACTATCCTCCGCTTTGGCAAGCATCTTTCCTTCTGTGACTGTTACTCCGGCAACTACGTCATCGTCAACAGGAGCGTCGACATTGGCATCAACATCTGCAGCATCGACCGCGAGATCTTCGGCTTCTGCTTCTCCATCTCCTGCCGTTACTCCTCTGCCTTCGCCTGGTGTGTTGCAGAGTGCTAGATCCTCCTGGTTCGGTGTTGCGCCTTCATCGAGTGCTTACAAACATGACGCCAGAGAGGTGGATATTGCCGTAAGTTCCCCTCTTACCCTTTTGTTCTTCTTGTATTCCTTCCGTTCTGCTCAACCAAGTTGTAACTAATGCAACCTCTAGTGTCTTCCTCCAGCCTGGTCTTGAAGCACTTTCAAGACGATGACCACGAAATATGAGAAAGCGAGGAGTTAATTGGAAGGAGCACGATCAACGCTGCAACGGAAAAAGGGGAGTATGGATATGGTAAAAGGGGCTGGCTAATGAAAATGTGTTGCTTTACCGCTGAAAATTGGGGGATCGGGTTCAAGGGAAAATGTGCGTATGATAATGATTGAAATGTATGAAGCAAATCCAATAAGCAAAAGGACACTTTGTGGTTACGAGCATTGTGCGATCACGTAAGATGATGATCCAAAAATGGCAGATTGAGAACAAACAGCAACACAGTTCTACACCGGTCAAGAAGGCTAGGTGTTGCATTGCCTGCAGGCTTGCTTGCCCCACGCCTCCGTAATTTGGTTTGTGGTCTTTGCTAAGGTATTCAAGAGGCTTGGTCGTCCGATCTCTAGTACGATAGCAGCCAGCATATTTCCCCACGATCTATCAGGCTATTCGGTCGTTATGCTCTAACCTCTCAGGCTACCTGCTATGAATAGTATACAGAGTCATGTATGCGGTGCCATCCATAGCCGTTGCCACTGATCTGCGATACAAGCTCTCGTATGATGAGTCGGAATAGTACAACCCGAGGATGCTCTTATGTCTCTCGTCTTCATCCAGTCTTACAAAGCCATGACAAAATTGTTACCAACCGGCATTGGCGGTGATGCTACGCGGGTAGATCCCTCTGTGGAGTTTCAGGCGACCTGCTATTGGCGGAAAGCGGTATGATTATTTTTAGACACACCAAGCTCAAGGCTTGGCATTTTACAGACCCGGCTTCCGGTCGATTCCGTAGATCATCTCTCGTCACTCGTGATGTAAAGATCAGAGGATCCTCAGGCTGCTGGCCTGCGTGACCTTGAGTACGTGAGAAACATAGAGTGAATACGAACCGCCGCCGGCGGGGTTTGCAGAATTGACTGGCAACATGGATCACGGGATCGGTTATACCTCTGCAGTGCATGGATGTCAATACGAGGAAACATCTATATCCATATCCGAGGCATCATAGCAGTGACTATACGACAGCGAAAAATACTGAAGAGCCTCATACTTTAATGCCGGAAATAGCAGAGCCAACCATTTCTGCATGTCGGCCGAAAGCGCTCGATGCTCCTTCGAGGCTTGCAGCAGTGGCTGGTCTCGTATCCTAAGGCCATCACTACACACCGGGCATAACTCAAGATCTGCTGATGCTGATCACCCTGAAAGAATGCATGGAGCAAAACGAGAAGTATCCAAGAATAGCAAGAGAGGTTAGAGCGAAGGAGCAAGGCAAACATGATCAGTTCTTGAGGGGAAGGCAAGTCAAGAGAGTATGAAGACTGTAGGTATATAAGGACTGCACAACCTCACCTCACAGCACTCATCATCAACTCAAGCAATCTCATCTCTTCCACATCCACAACCAAGCACAACAACTCAAACAACCTTCTATCAACCGATTCAACCAAACTCCAATCAAAATGCAGTTCACCGCCACCCTCGCCGCTGCCGTCCTGGCCCTCTCCTCCACTGTCATGGCTACCAAGATTGCCGTCCAGAACAACTGCCCCCAACAGGTCTTCCTGACCATCACCCGCTCCGACCAGAGCTCTTCTCAGCTCGCTATCGCCGCCAGCGGAGGCTACTTCTCCGAGACCCTCACAGGTCAAGGCAACAGCTACGGCGTCACAAAGTCTCCCGACTACTACTCGCAAAACACCCCCAAGCTCATCTTCGGTGCTAGCGACAGCAACGGCCTCGCCTACTACAGCTTGAGCACTGTTAACGGTAACCCCTTCGATGGACAGAATGCTCAGGTTACCGGCAACAACTGCCCTACTGCTGGCAACGACGGCTCTGTCAAGGCTTGCGCAGATTCTAACGACCTTACCTTGAACCTCTGCTAGAGGGGAGGTCTGATCTCTTCCTTATGTTTTTGATTTACTCTTGATTTATGCATTCATGAAGAGGACGATAATGCTAGCGATCGATCATATTACATTCATTTAATGCCGCGATACATATCTTACATATACATAATTGCGAGAATATTACTCTTTACTCTCAAATATTCCACACGTTTCTAGTGATTCCATTGTGACTAGGCAGAGCTTTAACCTGGTGAGCAATATGCCGGACTCGTTCCTTCCATAATTCGCAAGATGATAGAGAGACTACAAGAAAGGAAGGAGATATAAGCAGTTCCCTTCTATCTCATCTGCCCTTCTTGATCTAGTCTATAAGATTCAACAATGACATGGCGGTGTGTTCCGAACACTGCATACATGTATGAATATGGTACGGCCCACCTTTCTTCACTAGAACTGCAAAAGTGAAACAAGTCCTTCATTTTCCTTGCACTTGCCTTCCGGGCGTGCTAGAAAACTTCCTACGCTGTTTCCCTTATGTGAATCTCCTTCCATCCTTTAGAACTTTGCGCCTACCTAACCTAACCACCTGCGCTCTTATCGAAGATGGCAGAACATATCGAGTGTACGAAAAACGCCTTTATCTTATGTTCTGTTATTAGATTGTCGAAAGTCACTCTTACTCGAGAGATAGCCGAAGAGATTCTTAGTACATGGCGTAAGTACCTTCCTTATCTTACTTTAACCTTCCTTCCCTTCATTTCCTTTCCGTTCTACTCTCTCTCTCTCTTATTGCTACATTTACCCGTGTGTAAGAAATTAACAGATCTTTCGACAGCTGTATCACTAGGACCGGCTCCTAACTATCCAGATACACTGTTGAACATTTACAAGGGCATTGTTCACAAGGTAAATTAGTTTTCCTTGTCTTTTCTTTTGTTTCTTTTCCAGATCCTGAATAGCTAATTTAGGGCTAGCATGCACTCGAGACTAAGCTCGTTGTTACTAAAAAGACAGTCAATGTCCGCACGCTCGGAGCTTCCTCTATAGATGCCCTTGTCATCGGCAATAGCGACGAAGAAAAGCACAAAGACAAGAGCAAGATCAAGCACAACAACGCGAAGATCAACCCCGAAATCAACCAGACGAGCAAGGACAAGATCGACGAGCAGAACATTAAGATCAATGACAACAGCGATGACGAGGACGACGTACCACTTGCTAAACGAACTCTTCCTCTCTACAGTCTTTACACTCCGCTAAAGGCCGCTAATAGCGACGACGAGGACGACGACATTCCCCTCGCTAAACGCTTCCTACGTAACCCGTGCACCACCCCTTCTAGACCTAAGAACAGCGTAGTCAATTCAAAGCCACATACATCCGGATCCACCACCAACTCACAACCACATAAGCCTAAGAAACCCCTCTACACCTACTACACCTCCCGAGACCATTACGGCCCTTAAATCCATCTCTTCATCCCGTAAGCGCCGTCGTCATACCGACTATGACCGTATCTACACCCCTAGCTTCGACAATCCCGCCTCCAAAGACGAAAATTTCGAGCTCTCCGAAGAAAGTGCAAGAATAGGCAATTTAGATGCAAGAATGGATGTAAGATACGAGGGTCAGTATCCGGTGATTGGTACTGACGCTACGCCTTCAAAGAAGGGGAAGAGTAAGAGGTAAAGGATGATGCGAGGGGGATTTTCTCGAGGGGGATTTTCTCGGACGCCTGCGTGGTCAGGTGAAGGAGAGAAGGTGTGTTGGAAGAGTGTTTTTTTCTGGAGGTTGTGAGTCATGTTAGAGACTAGGCCTGCCCTGGTAAGGAAGTCGCGATGCCCACGCTCTTTCTCGTAAAACCTAAGGCCGTTTTGCCCGCGCTCGAACAGACTGTACAACAGGATGACAACAAGAGGCTTAAATTCAGGGCACAGAAGAAGGGGAGATGATTCATGCAAGTTGTTCATTTAAAGTAAAACGTTTCTCATACGACGAAAAGCTAGATAGAACATGCAAAGAGAAGGGAGTGTAACCTACCATTGCCTAGATACACATTCGATGTGTGACATGTTGGTGACAGATAGGTCAACCTCAGTCGCATCGACAGGTGTCAGACAATTCGCGTTGAACCGCAGGATGTTGGATCTGCGGCCTCTGAGCTATGCTTCCACGCTTTAGTTGAAGAGCGTAGAGCTGGTTCATAGTACTGTTCATCCGTGACGAGACTCAAGCAATGACAACCAATGGAGAAACCTGAGAAGACGAACGTTAGCCTCCATATTCCCCTAACCAAGATTGGTGTGCTAAATTGCAGAAATGAGAGGTTGGTGGAAAGTGGAAAGGTAAATCAGAAATAGGGTCTGGTGACCCCGCAAAAAAGCTATTCCGCAGCAAAAAGAGTACAAGTCTTTCTAGGACTGGTGCCAGCTGGTTGGTCTCATCATATAGGGAGGATTTGTGGGAAAGAGAGTGTAAGAGCAGAGGTTGAGCAAAAAAGACTTACGGGTAACGATGATGAGAGATGAACAAACAGTGGCTGGCCACATATGTGGCTCCTAAGAGGCGTGTGTGCTGTTGATCCTTTGTTCTCGCTTCCAAAATGCAAAAAGGCCGTGCGTAGATGGGCACAAGTCTTGGCGAGGAATTTGCGAAATTGCAGCCAACATTCGAAGGAGCAATTTGACACACAAGACCGTCGGCAGAAAGTGTGGTGCGCTGGAAAGCAGAGACGTGCGCCATTGGGATCCCTCGACGGCGTGAGCAATTGGGCAAACCTCGATCAGCGTGTGCCGAACAATGCATGTCATCAGACGAGCATCTCGAGGCGGACCGTCTTGATCAGACCAGTTCGGGCCACGTGAAGCATCATACAAGCATCTATTCTTCCAGTCAGCTACTACAGTTCAGACGATTTTGCAAATGTCCAAAATGAAAATTGAGTTGAATGTGCGTCATGAAAAAATTAGAGTGTTGTTGCGTTTTTGATCTTCATCGAAGAGACCTCGGGGTTAAAAATGTTTTAATCCTTCGCAAGAGGGTGTATGTGTGTGATTGCCGGAGTGTACAAGGGAAAGCGTACTGACCTGGTGCTTGATGGCTGACACGTTGGAGATGCCAGTTCCTAAAGTGATGTTGAGGATGTCGAGTGGCTTGCAAGCTTTTTGAAGAAAGCGGCGTGAGCTTTGACCTCATAATGCTTGGCAATGAAGGAGCAAAATTCGTCTCCAAGCAACTGCAGCAGCCTGCCTTGGCAGGATGATCGGGAGAGTACCTAGTCAAACCTCGCCAAACCACAAAAACCCAACCGAACGCATGACACGCGCATCGTACGCAGTCTACACAGAGAACGTAGTTACCAAAGAACCACGGATCTCCGTACAGACGAATGCATAACAGACACAGGTATCACGGATTCATCTAGTTTATGGATTTGAGACAAGTGATTGAGTTGGGTATCAAGAACGAACTCGAGTCCGACAAATCCCCAAGCCCGCCATGAGAGAAAAAACAAATGGCAAAAAAGAAAGCCAAAGCAATCGCGTATATACACATCATTCGTCCGCCCGCGTCCCGCAAACTGTTTTTCGTAGGGCCTTTTGTTCTGCGGATCCTCAACATTACTCACCTACCTCTTCAGGTAGCGCAATTCGAGGTGGCGTAGAGGAATGTAAGCAATCAGAGTAAAGGCAAAGGTCAACTCATTGGCAATGTCACCACCAGTCGAGCCGATGAGGGCAGCAACGGGGCCAGTGAACCAAGTCTCAACCATTCCGAGACACCAGCCAACAACACCGAAGAGGAAGGCACCAAGAGCAGCAAGGCCGACAGGCAGTCTCGCAGGAGTGTTCCAACCATCAAGGTCGTAGTTGGCAAAGTCAGCCTTGCGGAAATAATGGTGCTCGACGAAGAGAATGACAAAGTAAGAAGTGCCCCAGTAGCCGAGAAGAGAGAGAAAGTTCTCCAGGTATTCCAACAGATGATCACGACCGGCGACAGCAATGGCAGTGACGACACCAAAGACGACCAAGACCCAGAAGGTGCGAGGGATCTTGGCCAGGGGTCTGGCGAACTGCTGGATCGAGAGGGCGCAAGAGTAAAGGTTGAGAGCGTTCATGCCGACGGCGCTGAGCACGAGCAGCACCAGAATGAACTTTGCAAAGCCGTGAGGGAAGAGCATCTTCTGAATCAGGTATCCGAGACCGTCGTCTTCGTAGGTGGTGGCCCAGTCCTTGTTGATCTGCATGGCGCTACTAACGCAACATCCGAGAATCATACCAATGCAAGTGGGGACGGCAATACCAAGGGTGCAAAGAATCCAGACCTTGAGCTTGGACGTGTTGATGGGGTAGTGGACATAGTAGTCGGCAGCAATGGAAGCCCACGAGACGGAACTGCCGTAGACAACGGCAAACAGCGACAGGACGTTTCCAGCCAGGTCGGCGCCACGAAGCGTGGTTCCGGGCATGTTATACGAGTGGGGAGCAGCCATGCCGTACATGATCATAAAGACGATGAAGAAGACCATCCATGCGTACTTTTCGTAGTAGAGAATTGCCTTGAGACCGCAGAAGTTGATGACACTGCTACCGAGAGCGATGATTACGCATCCCAGAGCCGATGACACTCTGCCATCAGAAACAGCCGTAAGAGCGAGGCCTAAATGGTCAGCGCCTGCATTTCCTCACGATATACGATGAGCATACACACCTCCAGTGATGCAACCGACAGCACTCCAGCCGGCCTGTGAGATGATATTGAGAACAGCGATGAGCTTTGATGGGTACCATCCGAAACTGTAGCGATTGATGGACATTTGTCGAAGACCAGTGCCAGGTCCGAGAGTAGCACACCAGCCAGCAACGCTGGAGCCCAGTAGAGTCGCAAAGATGGTGATGACAATGCTCTGGCTGAGAGTAAGACCCCAGTTGGGGCCGAGGAAGCCAGTCGAGAAGCAAGACAAGTTCATAATACCACCACTCCACAGCAGCGCCATGACAGCCTGATTGTGCCATTTTTGAGGCACCTTCTCCTCGGGCAGCTTGCGGCGGATGGCCTGCGACTCGATGCCCAGCTTGCGGTCCATGATGGCCTCCCATCCACACAGCGTGGCCAAGATGCCGCTCTCGTGCTTCTGTGGCACCTCATTGACCACTTCGCTAGAGCCCTGAGCACTACCGATATCAATCTCGGCGCCCTTCTCGTCGCCATATGGCCTTGCGGCCTTCTCTTCATCGTATGCAGCTGCCATGGTCTTTCTCCTGATCCGGTCTGAAGGTGAATTGACTTGAAAAGACCGCAACGAGGTCACAGTGACACAGGGTCAACGAGGGGACAAGATCGATACGGGTGGGAGAGTGAGCACACGATACGCCAAATGCCGGGGCAGACAGTCGATATTTTATTCTGTGCCCCACACCACATTCTTCAGTTCTAGATTGGGCAGCTCGTTAAACACGCGAAAAAAAGATCTGCTGTTATCAACTTCTAGAATCCGCAAACGACGAATCAGAGCTCATAGCGGCCAACCCCGACGTCCCTTATCAGGTTTAGCTTTTGAACCTCGACTAAATTCTGCGGATTTTAGCGAGAGCGCGTTGGACAGTTCACACTAGGAATTGGGTTTCTGGGACTGCTTGATAGGGCTGATCCTGGAGCAAGACTTGTCAATAGATAAAAGATACGGCTGCTTTTCGAAACGACTTCTGATTGCTTGCAGCACCTTTCATATCGCGAGAGAATCTGAAGTTGCTCGGATGTTCAAGACTTTACGCGAACGGTTTCATGCCAAGTGCGCTCAAGCCTCGGGAATTTTGGCTTATTCTCTCACCAATGTGTGTGTCGCCCTCTACGGAGAGTACTCATAGTTAATAGCATACTGAGTATGTCATGTCGCTATCAAACTGGCTGGTCATGACAGCACGGCTCTCTGTCGTTGATTCGAATCGTCTGCGCCGCAGGGAACAGTCACCGCCATGAAAACATCGCGTACGCGCAAAGCCTTGTTTCTCGCCAAGTGAGAGGCTTTGGACAAGCGTGGACAAGGCGTTTGCACCAATCTTGGGGGCACTCTTATACAGATATCGACCTCACCGTAAAACTTCATCAAGATGGCCTCACTGAAAAATTATATACATGAAGATGCCAGTTGACTCTGTTTAGGCACCTCGTAAGCTAAAGACAACGCAGAGTGGATGCAATCAATCTAGCTTTTTGTACTTGAGTCACTTGCTGGCAAGAACCACTCAACCATAATCATATCGCGTCAACAACCAAAGCAGTAAGCCTTGCTACACTAGCAAGCTGTAGTGTCCCTGTTTCAAGAATAGCTTGAGGCGGTCTTCAGTCAAAACGATGAGATGAATTCGTACGTCGCTAGTTGCAGACAGCTTGGCACATCTTCATTGTCCGGTCAAAGAGTCTGTACATACAGCCATATTTGCGAGTTGGGCCAGCATGCAGTAATTCTAGCAGCTCGGCGATGAGATCTCACGGCAGCTGACAAGGGATACTGGGTGTTGGAGAAGCTGTTGCAAAGTGCCCGCCAGCACGCCTCGAGATTTCGTTCGACGAACAGCGGTTTTGCGGTTGTAGAGAGCTTGGTCCTGACATATAGCTTGTCGAAGAGGTCTGCTGAATGCGAGTGCCAGATTCGCATGTACTGTTTAAAGGCCAGGTCCATTTTGGGCGCCCGCACTGGTGTATGCTTACCTAGGTGCCGTATGTCGAGCACAGTGGAATGCACGATTACGTCGATCAAGAGATCAGGTTCAGCGACCAGCGAAGTCTCAGTATAGTGACCATGTACATTGGGAGATATATATTCTTTATTCTTTGAGCATTTCTTGAAAGCGATACTCCGTGGACAGTGGACATCTCGACTATCTACCGTGGCAGGAGCCGCCAGGGCAGCCGGGGAAGCGGACAACTTCGCCGATTCCAGGATCGGCAAGAGTGGCAAAGTACATTTTCTACTTGGGGAAAGGGGTTTGCTGCTCCGGACTACTTCATCCTTTCTTTCTTCCACTGCGCTTTATTTTGCAATATCGCGAGTTTTGACCTGGTTTCTTATGTCAAGTCTCTTATTTCAATGTGATGCGTGATGACCATTTTTCTGACATTCAGAAGATGTCGACACTTGCAGTTATACGCCTGAGACCTGACATTCAGAAGATGTCGAGGCTCAGTCTACTACATGGCATTTTCTACTTATCAAGCTTCAACAGGTCATATCTCATTAAGTCTGGGGTTCTAGTCAAAATCCAGATTGAATACCTCTCCGTTCACTCTTCGGTAACACCAGCAGGCTGTTGTTATCCATCATTCTCCCATTGGTCATAAACCACAAGCTGTCGTCTTGTCACTGGTTCGTCGTGCCATTCTCGGTGTCTATCTTCGACCTCCAGCTCTCAGCCAAAGCCCGCAGCAGGTGGATTATGACGTGTCTAGCTTCCTGCAACTGTTCGACGGTGTTTTTCGTAGGCACATTCACGAATAAGACTGGCATCAAATCCATAGGACGTGGGCCGTCGGCAGTACCGCCCTTCCTCTTCCAGTGTTCGGCAAGTACGGAATTGTAAAGAAAGTCGCAGATGAAATGTCCAGGATCCCGGCTTTTGCGAATTCGGACACCTCCAAGCTGCGACGAGATCTCTGGACAATCAAGCAATTTGCTGCGCCAGCGAGCGAATATGTCGTCAAAGTCCAGCGTGCTTTCGAGCGTCTCGGGAAAGCCGTTGAAGAAGTCATCCATGGGAAGCGCTTCTCCAGTCACGTCCTTGTGCTCGTGGTAGCCGTCGCGACGTCCGACCTGCTCGACAGCATACACGTCTTGGTTTGGGCGCATGCCAAAGTGCAACCATATATCGACTTCGGGGCTATACGCGTCGTAGAGGCGCGGTACAAGGGCTCGGATCTCATTGTAGCAGACGGGTATGTCGTAAGGATGTACAACTATGCGTACAGGAACCCGGGAGGTGGGCGTCGGGGGCAAAACCTTGGGCAAGGTTGTTACAATCGAGTATGAGAGGTTTCCTGGACCGGCGATATCGAAAGGCTGTGGTGCGTTTGATATCAGTGACGGACTATGGATTGGCAGTGTCTGCCTGCCATGGTTGGCGCCGACGTGTCCTTGCTGGACAGTCTTCATCAGACTGACTGAGACTTGCGCATAGGGGCGCGGCGTCCCACGCAACAACCACGCGACGCACGCATCGATGCGAGGAGATGAGGACTTACCCCGAAGCCGGTCACCAAGATGGTGACTGGGTGAGGAGGCATTTCAAGCCAAGTTCATACACATGGACGAAAGAATGCTTTGAATTGCCAGTTGCGTCGACACCGCAGACTGGGGGGAAATGTTTCGAGAAGATCCAAGGCCAGATGACAGGCTCGAGAACATTTCGCAACAGTCGTCTCTTCACGTCATCTGCCTTGACAAAGTCGCGTACTCAGACGAACGGGTCCACCATCGATGTGAAAGAACAAGGGATATCAATGTCGCGTCGCCGGAGGATGTTCCTATGCCATTTGCGCCGCTCTCTCGTCTCATAAGTACACTTGAAAATCCCCCCCGAGCAGGCTCTGCCCCTGGACCAAACTCAAACGCATATTGTAGCCAACCGCTAAACGCGGGCAAGAAATATTGGCGTAAGCAATTAGATCCTGCGTATGTGGTGCAATCCCATCTAGATGCACCCAAAAAAGGAAGGTTGCCATGTCTAAACTGGGATAATGAACTCCGGGAGGCGAGATAGCGGAGCTGTGCGCGCCCCGTTGTCATTGGTAAGAATGCAAGGCGCGCATCTGTCTGCACGGTCAATCCATCACGTTCCGGGCTCAGATGGTGCCGTCGAGACGTATTCTTACCGAGCCCAATAATATATAAAAAGCGAGAGGCCCATCTTTCTTCTCTTTACGACATTCGCATTAATCGTACTCGAACGTCAACCACCGTAGAGGAGTAAAGACTCCGAGAACATGCTTTACTCCCCTCAGGAATCCATCGCAATGACAAATGTTGAATGTCGTCGGCTAGGATCTTTCGATTCACAATTGGGCAACCATCGATCCATGAATTCGACTGGATGCATTTCCTGTTCCCTGAGGACGCACAAAATAGCTGATATTAATGCATGAGGCTAACTTCAAGTTTCTGGGTAACGTGTTATGCATATATTCGACAATTGTCCTGGAGATCTTCAGCGCGTAAGGTTACAGCTCATCAGTCCGGTAATCATCACACAACAGGGAAGCGCAAAAACGCCTCGGCAACTTGTTTCGTTCATGAAGCCCGCCAAAGATCTCGCATGTTGTACAAGTCGATGGCTCGTGGGCTTCTGGTCTATTTACAACGAAGACTTTTCACGGAAGGACGGTAACTATACTTTTCTCGCGTAAGACTGGCGCTTGACGAGACATGTAAAGGCTTATCAGCATCTAGAAGTGAAATGTTCGTCGTTGGTGATCGGATGCAAACTTGTGGCATTTAAAGCATGGCAGATGGAAGTCTGGCATTGTACGTGTAAGTTTTAGTGGCAGTGTTGACTGATCCCCCGGCAGCTGTCTGCTCTTCGCTGAAGTTTATCGTCTTTGGGGTACAGACTCCATTTCCTAAAGCTGCTCGAGCTTCACCTCCGCAGCTTTGCGCAGTCTATTCATGACTGCGGCCGCTACGTCCCCCTCTTCATCGCTGATGCCCTCCACAATGATTGCATCGACCTCTTTGCGATCCAACTCTCTCAATGCTGAGAATAGACCGCGTGCCACGCTCGCCGTGTCTGGACCTATGCACATATCCCAGACTGTGAATCTCTGCCCTCCATCCTCAACGCTGACTTGTTCCGCATGCAGTTGCTTTTGATAGTGTGAGGTTTCTTGCAACATAGCGTCGAGAGATGATGATCTTGATGCTAATGAACTTAAAGTGACGCTTTTCACGTCAGATGTCGTCTCGCTTGCGGCGTCTTCAAGTTCTCCACCAGCGAGTACTCTCCTCCAGTTCTTCGTCCTTACGAGTCCAACACTGGAGTTTGGGCCGAGTTGGCGCGCCAGATCCGAGATGGAGGGCTGCTTGCCTCTTATGGCCTCCAGCAACATAACCGGCGCTTTGGGCGAGTAGTGTCTATACTTCATACCCGGCGCTCTGGGTTTCGCATCTCCTTTCATAGAAACATCATGATAACCTACGACCGTGTTCTCCCAACCTGGCACTTGTCGAACAAGATCGATGCCGATGCCACCGGGTCTGAGCACTGCCGGAGGCGAACTCAAGCCGTCGACCACCGTGCTCTCAACTCCAACATCGCATGGTCCGCCGTCCACGATTAACTCGATGCGGCCTTCCAGATCATATCGCACGTGCTCTGCTGCTGTAGGCGAAGGTTTTGTCGACGCGTTGGCAGAAGGTGCTGCTACAGGTACATCTGCAGTCTTGATTAATGCCAATGCGAGTAAATTGCGTGGCATTCTCGCGCCGAAAGTGCGTAGTCCTGCCGTGACTTCTGGTGCTAGCCGTGAGTCTTCCGGCACCGGCAGAATGATGGTAATTGGGCCTGGCCAGAATCGTTTGATCAGGGCGTGGTAGATTTGTGGAATAGGATCGGATTTCGGCGTTTGGTCTGAGGGAGACAGTAGACGGCGCAGTTGCTTTAGCGATGCCACGTGAACGATTAGAGGATTGTCAGATGGTCTTTGCTTTGCTTGATAGATTCCTTTTACAGCAGCGCTGCGAGTTGCATCTGCTCCTAGACCGTACACCGTTTCTGTTGGAAATGCGACTGGCACGTCTGAGTTTTTGAGATTGTGAGCTGCCAGTTGCAAGTCTTTGCTGTCTTGTGTTGTAGACTCCAGTATCAAGTCCCAATCTTCCAGTGGCATCCCTGAGGTTGTGGATTTGTCTAGGAATTGCCCCAGTTTCGTAGGGTTGATGGGGAGGATCCGCGTTGCCTGAAGATTCTGTTCATCTTGAACTCGCAATTCCGCAGTCCCACGATCTGAGGCCATACTGTGGTGTCTGCGATTGAAGAATAAAAACTGCTGAGGTCGACCGCTTTGACAGCGATGTTTCACTACGGTCGAAGATCTTGATGACAGCGAGCTAATGAACGATGCAATGTGAGACGTTGTCAAGGCTCGTCTCATGTATAAGTTTGTTTGATGTGAAAGAGTGGTGGTTCTTTTGATTGAATATGTTTTTTTTTCCTTCACTTCACGATGACTCCCAACGGCAATCACCAAAATGGAAAAAGCTTGCTTCGATTGCTTACATAATCACACTCTGCTCATAGCACCGAACAACGCGCCAGGCAATGGTTCTCCCATGGGCAAATCTGTCTGTTGACATTAATCTAGTAATCGAAGATATCTTTATTGTAAACATTTTCGACTGTTGTATCTCGTCCAGATCCGTCAGACTCAGATTGCCCGAACACTTACGTCTTCAAGATTCGAAAAAACATGAACAAAGTCGCACAGGGGTGGTTCGTGTGTATATCGATGTCATACAGCTCACATCACACGGAGTGAGATATCTCTTTCTATTCTCTCCCTATACGCATAGCTGCTTGACACCTAGGAGGCCACGAAAAACTAGATCAGGGTTGGATTGTTAGCAAGCAGGAAGGCTTCAGGAATGCAACGCTCGGCATTCCCCATGCCAATCATCTCCGTTGACAACGATAGACATCCACATCTATTGCCTTCCAACACTCGACATCCAGGTAGTGATAGACGCATGTGCCTGAGTCCCTGCAGAGCCCTGGAAAAAACGTCGCGGAATAAAACTTCAGACCTCCAACAGCAGTGGAGTTTCACCCAACCACCAGCGGTCCTTGTTTACCCCCGTCGAGTATCTCATGAGTGGTACAATACGCGATTTCCTTATAGAAAGTCACACCAGAAGTTTATATCCAAGCTTAGATAAACCTCGCACTATTTCCTTTTATTCGCAATCGCGTGACTCGTGTTATATGAAGTAAACGTCGTCTATCAAACGGACAACTTTGCCTCATCTCGTCTTACGGAGAGATCATGGGCTATTCGAGTCGAGCACCTCCCAGCTCCGATGCCCAACGGAGCTCAGGGAGCTGAGAGCGTATTGTACCCACACATCGAGGTGGAGTCGTACCCCTCATGGCCTTATTGAGCCCCATCAGATTGCGGGGAGATCACCCATGTGCTTTCTCATTTTTCGCTCTTTGTTATCAGATCTGCCTGTGTCAGCTTAGCGATTGGGACGTCCACTCCGTTGAAAGCTGAAATCCTGCTCTACGTGGTGAGACGGATCGCGATAGTCGCAGGAAAAAGCAAGTGTGATTGACTCGTCAAGTGTCTGTCATGCCGTCAATACCCTGAAGATCAAGTAGTGAATGTAGAATGTAACCCCATGGCGTGATGAAAATGCAACAGAGTGCCAATAAAACAGCCCAAGAAGTTGTCATACCGACTGATGGCAGAAGCCCGAAGCTCCCGCTTGTAAAGCTCGTCCTCGTCAAGAAGGATGCCTCTAGCCGGCCGGTCATCCGATAGTTTCGCAAACAGCGGGGTCATCAACATGCTTCCAACCGTGTATACGTTTATCGCGGTTGGTTGCTTCGGGGATTCATACGGCACGTGCACTCATGGCAATGCCGTAGCATGATTACTGCAGCAAAAAAGATGCAGAATCATTACTTGAGAGGACGATTAATTGTATCTTTATATGTTTGGACCCTTGTCGTCGACTCTGGCTTACGCGTTTCTATCACTGTTTGGATTCATGCATGAAGCTCAGAGATCCCACCCCAACGGCGTGTATGGAGTAGGGGACAGTATCCCTCGGACCTGGAAACAGGTGATAGGAGATTCCAAGCACCGAAAATCAGAGGACCAATCACGGCTTATACCCATAGGTCGGACTTAACGGGTCATGCAGGAGGAGGACGCGTGAAACGGCGTCGTAAGTCTCTCATGGAGTTTCTCCTTTGAAAATGTGATGGCCAACTTTGCACTGATCTTGCTCCCATGTTTCCATGTCCATCAGGATTGTTTAGTGATATAATTACGCGTGTCTACCTCTGAGAAACACAATTGAGCGAGCAGATTCGTTAGCACACAGGTCTCATCCATGTCGCTTGAGCTGCACACCTACTCCTCTTGGCCAATCCTACAGACCGTAATTTGCATGCCCTTCAAAACGTGCGAAACGTAGGCGAATAGGTTGCGACGTCACTACTCTCTCGTTACACCATCATTCTCTGTACAACCTCAACGATGACACCTCTTTGCCGTTTCCTGTAGGCACAAGATTTCATGGTAGAAACGACCATTGAAATGAGCAATAAAAACGATGCGCGTGCGCAAGGCGGCAAAGATAGATGCAACGATCGCAGGCGGGCCAAGTTTCCAAGATCCAAGATTCGCAAAGTCCCCGCGAACGCAGGAAACATGGTTTGACTTCACCATCGAAAAAGGGATCAGAAGATAGTGCAGAAATCGTGCGATCGATAATTCAGCTCTCCTAAAGTGTCTTTGTGCCGTGGGTCCGGTGCCAACAGCCACACCAAACCTGCGACCGAGTTTTTCCAGGCTATGGAGGCTTGTGTGAATCGGCCTGACCCACCTTTAGCATGATTGACGAAGTGCAAGACAGGACTGCCTGCCTTGGGGGAGAGTACTCCCTGATCAGCAGGCTCGCCACCATTGGAGCAAATTGTACTCCGTACATGCTCCCGTTTGCGCGTCCCCACCCCTGCATTCCACGATCTGTCGGTATCCTTGAGATCCACGACATGCGTTTCCAGTGAACAAGGTGTGGATTCCGCTGCACGACTGCCAAACGTTAATCTCATACTTGATTCGTGTCGTGATAACAAGAATCAGAATAAATTTATTTTGAGACCGCTGTACATATATGTGCCGGCGCATCCTGACATCCTGCTCTCCGCTTTCCTTTATCAATTAACAGTCTTTCCATCACATACATATCAGACCTTCGGCTCACCCAGGACAACAACATTCCTCTCTCTCTATTGTCTGAACAACCACTTGGTCAGAATAGTACCAAAAATTTATAACTCGACTGGAGCTGGCCTTCAACTGAACAAAACAAAGCGACATTTAAATCAATTCAGTAACAGACTAAATATGAACACAATGGCACCCACTAGTCAAGAAAAGTCACAGCTCATTCAAGCATACATGACACTGCACTCTCAACAGACCAATGTTCGAAGGCGCCTGTCCGTTGGTTCAGACTCTTCCAGCACTTCCAGCACATCAAACAGCTCTCCTTCATCAAACTCTTCCTCTCCCACAGGATCTTACTCATCACCCTCGCCAATGTCTTCCTTTTCAAACTCAAATATCCCATCACCTACTGGCATGCGAAGACATAACCGATCGACGTCATTAGGTGGCCGTCGAAGCTCTCTATCTCCACCTACATCACCGAGTCGTTTCAGCATCCCATCTATCCCGGAGGAGGCATCGGAACCACCACCAATGTCAGATGATGAGATCAAGCTCGCCGACATTAGCTCAAGGATCAAGAATACCCTTACTGACCTCCTCAACTGCGAGGCCGTAAAGAAAGACAACAGGATGCGCGCCTGGGTAGCCACCAGATTGCTCGACGTCGAGCACGAGCTCAAGGAGCAAAAGAGAAGACGGCACAGCTCTCACGCCGAGGACGCCGAGCTCATTGCCTCGCACTTGAGAGTTTAGTGACCATCAATCCATCACTATGGATTCTTTCCTCTTTCTGCATGATGTTCCTTGGATATGCTTGAGACATACATCTTGGGCATGACGAGAACTCGAAAACTTAATGATGAATGCATCTTTCTTTTTGTTATCAAGCATTTGGTTTTGGCAGGCGTTCTTGTTTTCAGAAATCATACCGACAACAGTAAATTCCCAACACAGTTTCATATGTTTCTATTGTACAGAAAATCAAAGTTTTACGATATACACGAAATCTGTGCAATACAAGTCCTGTGACAAAGTGATTGCAAGATTGAACCTATTCGAACCGCAGATACATTTGCCGATTCTCCTGAGATGCGAAAGTATCCAGTCTGATGTCTTTGATCCATATGTAAAGTCTTGCAGAAGTGCCAACGACTCATTCTGCTCATTGAGTGGGCGAACCATTTGCTCGAACATTCTTAACGCCTTCACGTCATTATCTGCTTCCACAATTGACTCGCATGGACGATTAAATCTACCAGAACAATGCCGCAACAAAGGGGCAGTAGCGCGACCAGTCAATGCGACAAGTGGGAACTAGGTGTGGATGCTGTCGCGTACTTGTGACAGAGGCTGCAAGGCACACCTCGGGACTTGTAAGATCGCAGACCTAAGGGGTTCACATGCACCGGCGTTTTGACAAGCTTAAATGGGCTGTGAGAATAGCCGGTGATTCTGGAGACTCATCGAGAGTAGTGGTGGCTAATCGAAAGAAAGAGGAGATCTGCCCTGAGTCCTTCCTCATTCGGAAATCGCATGGGTGTGGCTGCGATTGATTTTTCTTCCCTTCTGGACGATCTGCTACACCGACTATCCTATGTGGTCGAAAGGGATGAACACGTTTCTGATCGGGATGGAGAATCGATGTCTTTCGATGATGCTGCTGTCTGGAGGTGCGTACGGACTTTTTGTTGATGTCGGCATGCATACATGCGGAAGATCGATCGAAGTGTGAACCTTGAAGCCCCACGATGGAAGAAGGTTATTTCAATCACGACAACCGAGATAGGTGCATGCAGGAAACACAAGGTCGTTGCGTGTTAGACGTGGGCATAGTGTATTCTGGGCGTCAGGAGCAATTGGTGTGTTCCCCTATCTCGCATAGCTGTCGTTTTGTTGATGCTGCAGAATCCGAATCGGCATCGACTTGCAAGATTCCGCATCGAGATTTGCATGCCGCGTCGCTGCAATAATTGGGATATTCGTTAGAGCACCTCGTGGCGACGGATTTGCGTGCAATAGTCGTTGCTAGATCCATCGTCTTTCTCCATTCGCATCCCTTTGGAAAATGCAGTCAGGATTCAAGACTCAGGAGGCAAGCACATCCATCGAGAAAGCTGATTTCGACGCGGATGATTAGCGATCGATCACTTTCAAGAGTCGCCGCTACGCCAGCAGATCAGAGCGGGACGCCGACGCATCTGTCAATCGAAATGAGGATCACAAAGGGGGTGCCATTTGGAGGAAGACTTTTGCTTCGCCGGATATATAACTCGTCATCGGCTGCAATCTGTGCCGTGAAACCGTACCGATTGCGATAGGTATACAGATTGCAACGGTTGGTGGAGAAGACAAGCCAAGGTCAAGCTGCCAAAAGGCGGGCACTCAGGCGATAATGTATGTAATTGTTGTTGTCGTTGTTCAGCGTTCCAAACAATCCACCTAAGCAACAACTTCCAGGCAACTCTGGCTCAGCTATGGCCCTTAGAACCCATTTAACTAATTTCTCATTTCGTGGGGGATGTGCTGGCCTCGGTTCGGCTGTCACAAAATCAAGGGCACATAGATCACGTGGTGCCCCTGACTATAGATGGACTTGCAAATGGATTTATATGTGAGCATCCGAAAATAGCGCTGGCCATCATACTGCTACCTGTTGCTTCAGAGCAGTTATCCGTGTTTACATGAATGATGACATAGGTCGCCTCAGGCATTCATATTGAGGTCATTGATGGTTTGCTGTGAGTCGTGTTTGGAATTCTCTTTGGCTGGGGAGCAATCTGAAACATGCCCATGAGAAGCTACCAATATCTGCCGTCGTGGCTCGTTCACCACATGGGATAGATACGAATATCCAGCTCGACTCTTCCGCGACCGTACTGACACTTCCGCCACCCACAAGATCTTACCTTTGTATACATAATGTTGGCTTTTCAACCCTTCAGTATGTCGAGGGCCTGGATATGCCTTCATCGCGACGTGACGACAACGTGTCTCAGTGTTGTGCAGTTTTGCGCCAACCGTTGTTCTTTGCTGCTTCCATCAAACTCGACGTTGACCCCGAGCTACGAATGTCGCAGTCGAATATCACAAGGTGGGAGCTCTGGTGCCGAGCATATCATTTCGCCATATTTTGGGCTTATGCAGGAACACCATTTGTTCCCGCAGCATATGAAGACCTCGGTCTCTGAGGTCAGCTTCCAAAGTCGACACGTCCTCCAAAGATAGAAGCAAAGGATGAGGGCGGCTAAAGCTGACATAAAAGCCAATCTTTGCAGTCAATAGTGTGCATTGGCACTCGCGCTAAAATGTTCCTCTTTGCTGCGAATATACACAGCCACCGGAGGTGCACAGTGGGAGCGGCCCGGATTGGGGCAATGGGAGATTGCATGGCAAATATGCGACGCCACGCTGTCCAAGTACGGGGAAAGCTCTAGAAGTTCTGATCATCCTATTGCTGGAAGCAATGTTATTGTGCTATGAATATCTCTGCGTACTTTCATGGATATGCTACTACTTCTGGGAAAATCTTTCGAAGAGACAGTTACAACAGTGATACTGCCGGACGTTTCTACAGTTGCTGAGTTTGACAGTGCAACATGCACTGAAAGATTTTTTTTACCAGCAACGGCCGGAGAATCTGAGTTATAGAGTTTCCGGACATGTGAAACAGGCTGACGTTGTCCAATCCGGAGGCTTCCTCTACAATTTCGCTGAGATTCCGCGTGGCCACTAGTCACTAGTCCAGGAACCGAGCGACACTATTGAGCTTCTGGCCAAGCGCTAAACAAACAACACTTTGAGCAGGCAATTCTGTATATAAAGAGACTCAGAGTGACCTCTTGGGACGCTCTTCTTTCTCCATCCACTATCACTTACATTCGCTTCCAAACACACACAAATCTCGACTCCGGTCTCACACTCGCTTCAGCACACTATATCTTAATACAATCTTTCGACCTTCTACTTTATCCACCCACCACCAACCCAAATCCATCAAAATGCAGTTCACCATTGCCTCTGTTATGGCCTTTGCCGCCTCCGCTGCCGCCATTGCTGTCTCCAACAGCACCAGCAGCGCTCCCGTTGTCTACACCACCGAGGTTGTCACCCACCTCACGACTTTCTGCCCTGCCAGCACTACCCTTACTCTTGGTTCCTCGACCTACACCATCACCTCGGCTACCACTCTTGTAAGTTCCGAATTGCTATCTTTGGAGTTCTTCTTGATCATCAAATGTCCAACTTTCTTACCCTTGCCAATCACTTATCATGATAAACCAATACTAATAAATCCCTCAGACCATCAGCGACTGCAGCTGCACCATCACCAAGTCTGTTCCCACCGCTGCGCCCACCGCCCCTTACAACAACGGAACCATTCCTTCCGGTGCCGCCAGCGGAACTGGTTCCAAGTCCACCTCCACCGCGCCCGCCTTCACTGGTGCTGCCAGCGCCAACGGTGTTTCTGGTGCTGTTGTGGCCGCTTTCGCTGCCGCTGCTTACATGCTTTAAGTGGTGTACACTCCGGCCTTTTGTTGATCAAGAGAGTCCGAGTTGGTTGTAATGTCTTCTTTGTTGTTCCATGGTTCTCTAGAGTGGGGTGGCGTTTCTTTTCTTCCTTTATAATGATATCCTCATCTTGCGAGGTGAAGGACCTATGGTTATTATACCCTGCCTGCACTGGGGCTAATATCATTATCGTTGGGCTCGATGCTGTACAGTCTCACGAGCAAGCAAAATCGCATCCGAGGGTTCAATTCCTAAATTTCCTCAATTTTCACAAATCATTCTTCTTACTCTGTGCACTACTCGTGTGCCAATAACGGCAAGCCAGCCAGGGTCCACAAACAGCTGCACCTTTGTTGAATCCCGCTGACAAGGAATAGCAGCTCTTACCTTGTCAACTCGAAGATTGGGAGTAGAGGAATAGCTGAGGGTGTCGGTGACCCCCCTCTTGACGCCCTCATGGGGTAAAGCCGTCAATAGCACACGTAGAATTGCTCTCTAATTATTGCTCAGACAGAGCAGGGTAGATCTTTTTCTTGCAGTAACATGGTCGATTACACTCCTCCAGATTCGTTCACATGGAAGATAATCTACATGTATTTTGACCCTCTATGAGAACACATCGTATTGAATGCACCTTCCTTTTTTTGTTACTAATGCGTGCATAAATCAATGCCAAGGAAACCCTCTACCTCTCCGACACGCACGACGCGCACTCTACTGCGCGCAATATCTGCATGATCAATCCTGCTACTTGACGAGCCAAGCACGAGAAGCAGACTGGCGTAAGGGTGTTCATATCCGTTGGTCTAGCGTGACGCGATCAATACTGGTTCCAAGCACTCATGGCAGCTGCGACCTACTGAGGCATGCACTTACAGCGCAACTTCCGTCAGACTCTAGATAAAGCTACTCTAGAGCAACGACCAATCGCCTGTTTGAATCCACATGCTGTCACACCTCTCCGCTGCCTCGTACTTCCTCCTCTATCCACCGCCGAGAAATGCCGAGCCATGGAGGAGACATCTTGGCCGTGATGACCTCGGCGGCTCCAGTCAAATCCCTAGGCAGCGTCAGCCATGACACTGTTACTTCATCACACATCTGCCAAGGGTGCTGGATGAATATCACAGAGCCATGTGGACAACACTGGTTATGTTTGGGTGTAGTGGCCTGCTGTTTTGCGGTTGTACTTGACAGGTAGGTGGTAATAGAACGCAAGCGTGTCCCACTGGGCTCTGTGAGCATCTTGCCTTAGCATCAGTAGTGTGTTCGTCAAGCTTGAGGGGTCCCCATGGGGTGTCATCATTCACGCATACCCAAGAGAGAGCGACGACAGAACATTTCATGGCATTGGAATATGTCTGCTTGGCCACCCATCCACAGTATGCCGATCTTCTGGGCGATATCCTTTTACAATCTGCTTCATCTTCTATTTAATCTGCTATTGTCTCGTATTTTATGCATCCATAGTTCTCCCGGGTAGTTGATCAATATGGCTGATGCAAACTTCAATGGCAAAGATGCCATATCGAAGGAGGAGACTGACAGGATCGATGTCAAGGACGAAAGAAGTTCAGGCACTGCCACGCCTGAGCATGCCCAACAGGCACTTTTGTGGGAAAGACAACGTGATCCATACCTAGGAAAGACTGAGAATGATGTCCTTGTCGACCTGGATGGTTTGTTGCAGCAGTATGATTTGCATGACCTCAAGCCAGAACTCGTCCGTGGCGCTCGCTACGCCTACAATCGAGAAGATACTGAGCGTCTCAATCCTACGGATGAAGAGAGGTACTGGATCGAGAAAGAGAAAAGTCCTGCTTTCAAAGACAAGTGGGCCCAGACAAAGACTATGTACTTCGTTGCGCGCAAGTCTTTCTTATCATGAGTGGAAGTATGTTTGGCTAACGTGTGACAGTTCTCTGCGGATCCGCTGCCATTGTCCAAGGTATGGACCAGACTGCAGTCAATGGTGCTCAGATTGGTTACTTCCGAGACTTCAACATCACCAACGTCTGGGAGCAAGGCTTGATCAACGGAGCTCCATATCTCTGCAGCGTGGCTATCGGCTGCTGGACATCGCCTGTTCTTAACAAGTATTTCGGCCGACGCGGTACCATCTGGATCTCCTGTTTCGTATCTGTTGCTTCCGGAGCCTGGCAAGGTGCCACATTCGACAAGTGGCAGCTGTTTGCCTCACGATTTGGTATGTGGAAACACTTGAAGTTGTTTAGACAAGGTTGGCTAATTAGAAAACAGTCGGTGGCTTTGCCATCGGTGCGAAATCTTCAACCACACCAGCCTATGCAGCAGAGTGCTCTCCAGCTCGGATTCGAGGAGCCCTTGGATCTCAATGGCAAATGTGGACTGCTTTCGGTATCATGCTCGGCTTTATTGCGTCTGTTGCGTTTTATAGTGTATCCGCCCCTGGGTATCCTGGATTGAGTTGGAGACTCATGCTCGCCTCCACTAGCATCCCGTAGGTTCCTGCGTGACACTTTCAACCGCCGCAGAGCTAACATTAACAGTCCCATCGTCGTGTGCTGCATGACATTCTTTGCACCGGAATCTCCAAGATGGCTCATGAGCAAAGGACGGTATCGTGATGCCTTTGTATCTCTTTGCAGACTCCGTCAATGTCGTCTACATGCTGCTCGCGATCTCTACGACATTCACATTCGCTTGATGCTTGAACATGAATTGAAGCCTAAATCTGCTTGGGCTAGAGCGACGAAGTTGTTTGCTGTCCCTCGAAACCGTCGCGCTGCTCAGTCGGCCTTTTTCGTCATGTATATGCAGCAGTAAGTCTGAGATTCTGTGTCGCTTCCGCTATATGCTTGTACTTACTGCTACCAGATTTTGCGGAGTTAATGTCATAGCCTATTATTCCAGCCAGATCTTCATTGATGCTGGATTCTCGGAACAACAGGCTCTACTTGCTTCTATGGGCACTGGAATCATCAATTGGTGAGTTTGAGGTTTTTTGTTTTTGAAGCCTATGATTTTTTTTTGGCTAAGTATTTGTGCCTAGGCTCTTTGCAATCCCCGGCATCTTGACCATTGACACCAAAGGCCGCAGATGGCTCTTGCTAACCACATTCCCCTACATGGCCGCCTGCCTCTTCTTCACCGGCTTCTCGTTCTACATCCCAGAGAGCGCAGGCAGGGCACGAATCGGCTGCGTGGCGACAGGCATCTATCTCTTCATGGTGGGCTACAGTCCCGGCATGGGACCCGTCCCCTTCACCTACTCAGCCGAAGCCTTCCCCCTCGCAGTCAGAGACACCGGCATGGCTTTCGCAACAGCCACATGCTGGGGCTTCAATTTCATTCTCGCTTTGACTTGGCCCGCATTGCAAGCTGCGTTCACCACTCAAGGCGCGTTTTGCTGGTATGCGGCTTGGAATCTGTTTGGGTTTGTTTTTACGTGGTTTGCGTTGCCCGAGACCAAGGCCAGGCCGTTGGAGGAGCTGGATGCGGTGTTTAATATCAGAACGAGGGATCACGTCAAGTATCATTTGATCAAGACGCCGGTGATTGGAAAGGGACATGTGGGCAATGGCTTGCTTGATGTCGCTACGGTTATTGAGGGAAGAGATATGAAGGGGCATGTTTGAAAAGCATGTCAATCCCTCAGATAATACTACATAATGTAGATTCTTGCGAAGTAATGCAGTCTTTGCGGCGTCTGAATGCTGAGAGATCCATCAAACTACAGCAAAAAGCCGTCGATCTCGTACGAAGCGAGCACACGCTATCAGAGCCGAACCCGCAACCAGAGTGGCACCAGAAAACATGCTAAGAGCCAAGTAACTATATCGGCCCAAAAGCTGACCACTAACAGGCGCCCCACAAAGCGTCATGACCGCAACCGAAGCCATGCACATTCCCATCGCCGTACCCATGGTCTCCGGCGTTGCCAGCCGAGAAACACAAGTCGTTTGAAGACTGAAGATGGCACCAGAGGCAAAGCCATAGGCAAGAGCCCACACCGTGACGCCGGCGACGCTAGTGGCGGCTGTCCAACAGAACGCCACAACACCGGACACCAACATGGCCGAGAGGAGCATGTTGAAACATCCATATCGATCTGCCAGGATGCCGGGCAAGACTCTTCCAAAGAGTGAAGTGGCGTTGACAGTGGACACGAGGTAGAAACCGTACGAGGTCGATATGTCCAGGTATGTAGAGTAGGAGCTTACATAATAGAATGGTGCAAACATACCCAGCATAGCAATACCAATGCCCGTGCAGCAAAGTATGAAAGCAGGGTTCTTGAGAATGCCAAAGTTTGCCTCGGGCTTTGCTGCAGGCGCTTGAGGTTTGTCGCTAGCATTTAATATGACTTTCGGTGGAAGACGGATCAAAAGACAGCTCACAGCAAGCAATGGCAGCATGATGAAGGCGAGAATCCTGATGGCCCAGCCGAAGCCCAAAGTCGTGTGGTTCAAGAGCTGGTCAAGGACGATAGGCCAGACAATACCGCCAGCAGAGGAGCCACCAATGACAATTCCCATAGCTAGAGCGCGGTTCTTCTGAAAGTGCTTTGTAAGTGTCGACAGAGAAGGCGTAGTCAGGAACGCCGAGCTGATGCCAAATAACAGTGCCTGGGCGAGGAAGATTTGATAGTAATCCTTGCAGAGCGAGACCATAAAGGTGGAAAGCAAAACACCCACACTTCCAACAGCCAAGAGTATCTGCGGGCCTGTCTTGTCGTAGATGGGGCCAACGAGACCCGCAGAGAAGTACATGATGCAGATTGTGAAGCTTCCGATCCATGATATGTCGAATTCGGATTTGGAAGAGAATTGATGCGTGTGGTAGTACTCTTGAAAGACGCCCCAAGCATTCATGAACCCAATGCTGCAGAATAAAGCACAAAAGGCTCCAGCTAGGACGAGAGTAGATAGTTGATTGAACTCCGATTCGTCTTGAGTCGGGGCCTCCATCGAAGCATTGCTCGACTCGGTGGTGGTTTCCTCGGACGGAATCTTCTGGCTCTGGAGAGACATTGCGAACAGTGTTGGAGGATACTGTACTTGGAAAATGTAGTATGCAATTAGTTCTACAACAAAGCATACTTATATTCATGTAGATGATTCTGATATTTTCTCTTTGGACCATTTTCGGACGTTCCACGGAGTCTCCGAGAATCCTTCGCGGACCTTCCGCGGACGTCAGTGTATGACTTTTCACATCGGCCTGCATCACAACTTAATTCTGTGTATAGAAGTCGTCAAAAGCATTATGAAGCGCTCCGCTCCGTCAGATGTTACGAGTGAAGACAGACCGATGAGTCGTCGCCGTCAAAATCCCGTATCTTGTCAGGTCTGTCGCAAGAAGAAGCTCAAGTGCTCGAGAACATTTCCATGCTCGAACTGCGTGTCGCGTGGGCTTGACTGTCAACCGCCTGATACATCAAATCAATCTTTGCATTCCGGAAGGTATTGGAGTCTTTTGAGCCAGAGTCACCGCCAACACTAAGAACCAAGAAGCAGCAGTTCCGTCGCACTTCCCGCGAGTGCCGAATCGACGATCTTGGCGCGAGTTTTGGAAAGGCTGGATCGTCTTGAAAACATTGTCCTCTCAAAAAATGACAAGCAGGATTGTTTGCGGCCTACGCATGAGTCAAATCATGAGAACGGCAGTTTGAGTCTTCTTGTGAGATCGGAATCTCTGCCGTTTTCAAATGTTGAGCCAGAGGACGATTTCCGCAACACCGAACTCACTGGATCGCGCCAGGCCGCTTACACTGATGATGAGGCCAATTTCTCCTTTACTACTGCTGGAGTATCTGAAATCAGTATCGACATCAATCAGGAGGTCCCAATCTTGAACAAAATCACTGTAGTTGGCACCAGAGTGGTTCGCCGCATCTGCCTTCCAACCAGGGAGGAAGCCCACAGCTTGTTTAAAGCATACTCACAATCCCTTGGCTCGTGGTATCATGTATATCACAGGCAGTCGGTGGAGGCTATATTGAACAGCACTTATCATGCAATCGCTAGTGACCAGAAGCCGGTTCTCTCACACGTGGCACTCCTACTGAGCATTTTTGCCAGCGGCGCTTACTTTCAGGTGTTTGCAGCATTCCCTGGGAGCGTGTTCTCAAGTGCAGAACAGGCGACCGAGATATCGCTGCATTGGAAATGGAACACACTGGATATACTGAACCACATTGAGCGTGCCTCAACGCCAAGTTCCGTAGAGCAGTTGCAGGCCACCATAATCATGTCTTTACTTACACAGAATCTAGAGGGCCTGTCGAAAAACTACTGGCTACTGCATAACACGTCGATCAGCCTAGCAAGAGATCTCCTTATACACGTCCTAGACCGACCGGGTAAATTACATGGCCCGAGAAACCTGATTGAAGCTGAAGTCAAGAGGAGAATCTGGTGGTTCCTTGCGACTACCGATTGGTGAGTTGGAGCACTTTCAGCAACGATGAACGTACTGACAATGCATCAAGGCTATTGGGAAGCATGGCCAGCTCGCAAGAAGGAACATATAGCATCAACCCACAGCATGCTTTTGTCAATCGCCCAATGAACGTCGACGACGAAGATCTGGTCAATGATGGCGAGGTCATGAATAAGCCGCTCTCAGTCCCTACAGAAATGTCTTACTCTATTGTCAGAGCAATGGGAGGAGACATGTGTCGGACGTTTGCAGACATGATTCATCTGCTGGCATCGGGGGTTGACAGTGTTGATTACGATAGAATTGTTACCCTCGAACAGGGAGCGACGACCTTGAGAGAGAATCTGCCCTTCTACTTCCGGCTTGACGAGGAAAGTCGAATACTGACCGAGCCTTGGCTTGAAAAGTATCCGCAGCTCGCCACACAACGATACCTTTTACAACAAGGTCTCCACTGCCACCGAAGCAGGATACATCGACCGTTCCTCATTCGTGGTTCGCTCAACCCTCGTTTCGAACTTTCTCGCAAGGCGTGTTTGCAGTCTACCCGGAAGAGTCTAGAAATTCGTCGAATGTTGGGTCATGAGAAACGACCGGAGCTTGTTGCAATCGCCCGGCTGAATTTTGTTCTGTCGCATGTCTTTATAGGAGCTCTCACCTTGGCACTTGATTTGTGCTTTAACAAGTCTGCAAACGATTCGGAAGACGAGAGCCGTCGGGCGGAATTGAAGGAAGCTTGTTTGATGATACAAGAATCCAGGACAGCGCTTCCAACAGCCGACCGGTTCCTCACGCCATTGATGGAGCTGCTACGAAAGCACAAGATACGGTTGCAAGACGCAGAGCCGCAGAACGTCTATCTAACCCCATCGGACTCTGCAGAGACACCAGGGCTGCAAGGATATTGTACGGAGACGGCTGTTGCTGATCCGGCTTGCAGTACAGGGAGTCATGGATCGGGTTCGGAGGCCATGTCGTGGAATGCGGTGTCGATGCCTGATCCCAATCTCGTCGATTTTGACAGTCTGTGGAAAGAATTTGTCAACATGAGCGCCCCTGGATGGGACAATTTGCTGGTCGACATGGATGGTGCAAGCCTGTCGATGGGCGTTTGATTGGACTATTGACCCAGCGATCAAGCAAAATTTCAAGCTTTGTGAAAGTCTCAGCCTTGAATGAGCGATACGGAATGCACAGTTGTTGAATGATGGCCACTAGACTACAAGGGGTACATGTACCCGCTCTAGGCAGGCAATTCAGTCGGTCTATCTCACAAACAGTGGTCGTGTTCTCCTGATGCCAAGAAAATATGGCGCGGTGGTTGCGGATGGCCGGCCTGAAGGGCTTTGCGCATACACAGCGCATCTCGTGATGTGGCTCATCTTGCCGACGTCAAATCTCCGCAGATCTGTATTGGCAAACCAGGCGGCCAGGCCCCCTGGTCATGCCCTCTTTCACTATAATGTACTGTGCAAAACGGCTCGGAGAGTATGGTCGATGAAATGTTGCGCGCAATTTGGGGATGATGAATAGAATGGACAATCTCACATACAACAACTGGTGCCAAAACGAGAGTTAGGTAAAAAAAAAACGATGTTAATTAACAAGAGGATATCAAACAGTATAAAAACCAAGCTAAATTGTGCATGGCAACAGCTAGAAAATGGATGTTTTAAAGGAAGGCGAGGGCACCAATAGCGACAACTCCAGCAATGCCCATGGGGCCCACGGTAGGAGCAGCGCCAGAGGCCGGCGACGAGACAGAGGCGGATGCGCCCGGGGCCTGTTTGTTGCCAGAGGAAGAGGCCGTGGCCGTGGCGGCAGGCATGGACATTGGCATGGACATGGACATGGACATGGACATGGAAGCGGACGAGGCAGCGGAGGCGGCGGGTCCAGAGGGAGACGAAGCAGCGGTAGCTCCGGCAGAACAACCAGCCGAAGTGGGCTAGAGACAGGGAAGGAGAGTCAGACGCAGCTTCCTGACGTGTGTGAATCTACCAAAACTTACGAGGTTGGTCACGCCAACAGGGGCGCAAATCTGCTTAGCATAGCTAAGGGCAGCTTCCTGTCCAGCCAAGTCACAGGCGGTAGAGACACAGCAGGAGATTTGGGTGATGAAGCTGGTGTCTGCGCAAATGCATTGGGGGTTGAGATTGCACTGTGCGGGAAGAGCGCCGGACACACAGCCAGTAGCGCAGCTGGGGACGCTTCCCTGGGCTGTGGCCAGAGATGCAATGGCAAGGAGAGTAAGAGCGGAGGCACGCATGTTGACTTGGGTGGTGTGAAGGAAATAAAGAAAACGAAGGTTGATCTGAGTGGCACGACGATGGACTAAGAGGTTTCACAAGAAAACGAGGATCATGTTTCGTTATATACAGAGGCAGGTACATGGGCGTACGCCAACGTGTCTGGGCGCAGCATGCGGGTGCTTACGTTCACCCGTACGGAACAAGTCACTAGGGCTAATTTTGAGGGGTAAGGTCAAGTCCACAAGAGGCAAATAAAACGCTGTCTTTCAGGTCGTTAATACGAACCAATGGCTTGCCTTCACATTATTGTCGTTTGCGAAAGTACTCGGACTAGGCATTACGGGGACTTCGGTACCTTTAAATTCCGAGCTTTTTGTACTTTTAGTAAGGGTATCATAGTAAATCGAAAGATTAGCAAATAATTCCATACTATAGTCGCCCGCCTTCCTTAATTTGTACTCGATTAGATACTTATCCTTTATACTACTAGCTAGACTATAAAGGACCTTTAAAAGGCCCTCTATATAGGCTATAGGACGATATATACGCTACTTAAGAACCTTAATAAGTATAGCGAGTTCTATCTACGTAGTAGCGTTAAGATAGGCCGTCTAAAGCTACTCGATAATAAGGCTAAGGAGGTTAGTCTACTAATATATCTATACGTAGAACTACTAGCTAATGTTACATTAATGTTAGTTCGTACTCGAGTACCTTGCCGGCCGCCCTACTACCTATATTAACGAGGTTTAAGATCTAATATTAGACGAATTTAACGTTACCCTTAACCTCTTAAATATATAGTATATACTTAAGAGGAGAAAGTAGAGCCGGAAGAAGGCTAAGAAAAGGGCCCTTAAGTAGAGTAAGCTACTATAGGCTATATAGCGAGGAAGGCGTATATACTAGAGCTAAAGACGGCTAGTATTTATTAACAAGAGTAGTATAAATAAGCGAACTAGCTCGAGGAAGTATAGCTAGAGTCCTTAAGGGTATATATACCCCGATTATAAGTCGATTAAGCGCTCTAAGAGGTAGTTAATTCTACTAGCTATAATAGTTAATAGCTATATTAGTAACCCTTTAATATATTAAGGCGGCATTAATATAGAAATCTTTATAGCCTAGCTAACTAAGGACGTACTTCCTTAGGTAGTAGAGGGGTTAATACTAGTTATAGATAATACTTCTATCTACCGTTCGGTAGAGGTATATATAGCTATAACCTCTACTAGGTATAAGCTAGAGTTCCTACTACCGTACTTACCGGATTATAACCCTATCGAGCTCTTATTTGCTATACTAAAGGTATAGATTAAGCGCTATATAGCTCT
This sequence comes from Aureobasidium zeae, assembly GCA_017580825.2. Taxonomy (NCBI): domain Eukaryota; kingdom Fungi; phylum Ascomycota; class Dothideomycetes; order Dothideales; family Saccotheciaceae; genus Aureobasidium; species Aureobasidium zeae. Next base: position 278,272 of record JAGFJS020000005.1, read on the forward strand.
AGTATCGTGCTTTAAGGACTTTAGCGTATTTCTACGCCTTATAGTATAGGAAGCTAGTAGTAAGCACGTAGTAGCGCATTTTCGATACTAGGGTTATATATATCTATAGAAAAGTTAGCCTAGAATTATATACCTATTAGCCTTAGGCCGAAAGCTCTATTTAACTAGGGAAATTAGTTAAAATGCCCGGAATTAGGGTAGTTTAACGGGTAGGCGATTCTATAAAAACTCTTTATACCTATATAAAGAAAGGAGTAAAGAGGGTATAGTAGGAAATAAACCTAGCTAATTTCCCCTAGTATATATAGCTATTTATAGACTTCTAAATTTCCTCTTATACTAGCTAATCTCCTTCTATATACGGCCGAGTAAACCTCGCCTAAACCCCTAGTCCTACGTCTATATATATATATTAATGTCTTTAATGCTATCTATATTATAATCCTCCTCTTTAAGCTTCTTTTCGATAGCATTAACCTTCTCTATAGCGCTCTACTATCTCCTATTAGCTCGGAGCTATATAAAGAAGTCTTAAAGCTAATCCTCTAAGTCGGTCTTAATCGGACTTAATACTAGCGGTATAGGCGGCGGTACTAAGAAAGTCGGTAGAGGGGGCGGTAGTTAATACTACTATAGCTAGAGATACTACTATTATTACATCTAAGACATTATATTTATTACGAGTAGGTTAAAGACGTTCGATAGCGATTAGGTTAGTACCGGCGAGGCCTCTAGTATAGGGTACTTACCTTTCTTCGAGCTCTTTAAGGCATCTAAACGTCTCGAGAGTCTTAAGATAAGTATAACTAATAGCTAGTTAATAGTCGAGGCCTTTAAATTAACCTCTTCCGACTACTCCTTAATAATACGGTCGTTAAGAAAGTAGTAATTTTAAGCAATATTCGACCTCTACTACTAGTAGTAGTTATTACTATAGAGAGGTACTATACACTTCTATCGGAGTAGTATATCTAAGTAATAGTTACTACTAGCGCGCTCGGTCTCGAGGGTCGAGGGTATATTAATCCTTTAGATCTCTATAGTAGTTCCTTTACGCTTTTAACTAGCTACTATAATTATAATAGGAAGGGGTATAGTAACGTATAGAGCGCCGCGAGCTATAACTAGACTCGTATAAAGACTATTTGTTATCCTTCTTAACTAAGGATAGATCCTCGGTTATATAGAGAGAAGCGGGGTTTCGCTTACGAAGCCCCTATAACTCGCGAGTAGGGCGTATATAATAAGTAGCCGCGGCGCCGCCGCGTCTCTTATAATTATCCCCTCTCTTAAGCTCTCTACCCCTAGAGGTATTTAGTAGAAATTTTATTCTACTCCTCTATCGTATTCCTTTACTAGGAATAAGGAATTCTCGTAGTTATAATACTAGCTTAGCGGCTTTATAGAATATAGGGAAGGGATTCGCGTATAGGCTAACTATAATAACTGCGGTTGTTTATATTCGGCGTTAGGCGTAAACTTTCTTTCCTTCTATACTATACGGATAGTAATCTACGCTATGCTTCTAGTATACCGCTATAGATTATCCGCCGCGCTAGCGCTATTCTTCCGTTTTATCTATAAGTTTAGGCTAATTATACCTAGATACGGAATCGCGCTAACCTACTATATAGTACTATCGTAACGTAACCGCCGCGATAACTTCGAATAGCAATTACCCCGATATAGCGGCTACCTATAAGTACCCTAGCTATAGTACTACCCGTAAGTATACTCTCGCTAATATTCTTAACATTACCCGCGTTAATCTAGTCCGCGGAAACGGTATATTACGCTAGGGCCGCGCTAGCGATATATACGCGTTCGGCTATAAGGTCGACTACGACTTCGGCCCCCCTAGTACCTCTATCGAGAACATCGTAACTTATATAAAGTGTACGGAATTTATACATTACTTCTAGGATAGTAAGTTCTCTATATAAGAGACGCGCTACCACTACGGCGTCGCCTTCCTACTATATATACGGCTAACTACGTTCATTTTTTTAGAATCTTACTAGAAATCTAGTACGCGCTACTAGCGCTATACTAAGAATAACGACACCTATATCCTTCTAGATCGCCGTTATATACCCCTCTTTAATAAGGTTTATAAGGCCCGCGAGGCTCTCCTCGACTATCTACTCGACGACGATAACGACGACGACGATAACGATAATAGCTACCTCGCCTAGAGCTAGGCCCTAGCGCGCGCCTTCGACGACGCTAACGTCCGCCTTTTTAGTAAGGTTAATAAGGTTAAACATCTTAGTACCTAGTATACGATCGCCGGTACCCCTATATATCGTAAGGGCGGCGCCGGCGCTATAGGTAGCCTACCTACTTATATCGCCGCTATTAGCGTAAATAAGATAATACTCGCCCGACTAGCTAGCGAGCGTATCGTTAGCTATCTTAATAAGAATACGGCTACCCTTACTCGCGCTAATAAGCTCTCTAAGTATATAGCCGTATCGTACTACTACTATACTAGGGCCCTTAAGGCGCTAGTCGTATATTTCGCGGCCGTCTTATCCGACTCGGAGAAGGAGGACGATAAGGATAATAACGATACTACTACTACTTTAGCTTCTAAGGAGGGTAAGGATAAGGAAGATAACGCTAAGGCTATAGAGGAGGATAATAAGTAACGTTTCTACGCTTACTTTCTAAGCGTAGGCTAGTTATACTATACCGTCTAGGCGCTACCGCTATAGCGTCTAATATAAACCTAGCTTTTAACACTACTTAATACCCCTAATAGATAGAGCTCTCGTTTACTTTCTATGCCTATTTTAACTTACGTTTCTTTATAGGTCTACCGCGGCGCCGCTACGCTACGGCCTCGAATACTAATATCTTTTCTATAGCGTTTTCGACTACCTCGGTAGTTTCCTAGCTATTATACTTCTCTAGCTAGCCCTTCTATTTTATAAGGAAGAGCTTCTAGCCCTTTACATTCTTTTAATCTATAATTTCTTCTACTTCGTACTCTTCTACTCTATCTACTAGTTCTAGTATAGGGAAATCGTCTAGTAACTTAATACCGTTACGGTAGTAATACGGCTCGAGTAGTAATATATAGAAAACATCGTATACTCGGAAATAACTAGGTAGCGCTAGGCGATACGCCTACGCTCTAATAGCGTCTATAATCTAAAAAGGACCGATAAACCTATTTAAAAGCTTCCTACTTAGTTCTATAGTCTAGAGATTCTTTACTAATAGCATTATACTATTACCTATACTAAATTCTTTCGCTTAATACGTCTTATTATATCCCTTAACTTAGGAGTCGATAGCGTTCTACTATCGCTACGCTAGCGTATCCCTAGCTTCTATAAAGCGCTTTATACGCTCTTTGGTAGCTAGTACCCCCCCTTAAGAGGATTCGTCCTAAACCTAGAAGTGTAACTCTAGGTTATACCTATATAGCATCTAGAACGGACTACGGCCTATAGTCGCCTACGCTACGTTATTATATATAAATTCCGCGACTAGTAACTATCTAGCCTATTTATTCTGTTTATCTAAATAGTAACAACGTAAGTACTACTCTAACGTCTAATTCTAACGTTCTATTTAACTATCTATCTATAGATAGAAGGCGGTACTAAGGCGCTAGCGAATCCGCGCTATATAGTATACTTTAGACTAAAACGCGCTTATAAAGAGGGAACCTCGATCTAATACGATTCCTTCTAGAACTCCGTATTAGTAGATAATTTCGTTATAAAATAAGTCCGCTAGTTCTAACGCTATAATTTTCTTCGTATACGGGAGGTAACGCGCCATTTTCGTATAGCGATCGATAACTACAAGTATCGTATCGTATATAGCGCCGCTACGCTTACTTAGGGGAAGGTCTATAATAAAATTAAACGCAATTTCCTTCTATAGCGCTAAAGGCTTCGGAAGTATAACTATCTACCTATAAGGGCGGTAGCGCTTCGCCTTCGTCCTCTAGTAGATATTATAGGTCTATATATACTCTCTTACGTTAGCCGACAGTGTTTTCTACTAGTACTTCCTACTAATAAGTTCTACTATCTTATCGCGGCTAAAATGTCCTACTAAAGGATTATCGTAATAGACCCGTATTACTTCTACTACGACGGCTCTATTATAGGGGATATATAGGGCTTCGCCTTTATATATAAGGTTATTTTTTACCTACTATACGTTCTATAGTAGCGGTATACTACCGCTACGTATGTTCTATACTAACTTATTATAACCCTATAGGTCTATAATAAGTTCGACTAACTAATCGGAGCGGTCCTTATACGGCTATTCTAGCCGGCTAGTAGCTACCGCGCTAACCCTTAGAAGGGAAGCCTATACTACTACTTCTCCTTAGTTACCTTCTAGCTGCGGCTACGCTACAAAGGCGAGCACTCTACGTACCGTAACCCCTAGCTCCTAAATCTAAGATACTAGCTTATTCTATAACGTCGGTAATAGACCCTCTAGTATATTACATTCGTAATTAGGCCGCCGCGACGGCGTATCGGCGGGGTTTTATAACCCTACCTAGTACTTAATTATAAAGTCGAATACTTCTATATATACTATCTATCTAGCGTACCGTCGATTTCCCTATAGCGCCTATCTCTAACCTTTTAGATTGTTATAGTCGTAGAGGACCTATATCGGTTCTACTACGCCTTCGAGGTAGTAGCGGAAATGCTTAAAGCACTCTATAATTACTAGTAGCTCCTAATCGTAGGTTATATAATTCCGCTTAGCTAGAATTATTTTCCGAGACTAAAAGGTAATAGGGTGCTAGTAATTAGTTCCTTCGTTATTAAACCGCTACGAAAGGATTCTAGTAATAGTAAATACTAACGCGTTAGTCTCGAGGCGTAGGCGCTTCGCTAGGTTAAAATGCCTTAAAATTAGGGCTCTAGTAAACTTGTCTTTAAGTTACTAGAACGCCGCCGCTACGGCGGGGGTCTAGTCTAGTAGCCCTACCTTCTTACCGTTCTAACTTCCCTTTAAGAGGTCTAAAATTAGCTAGGCGATCTTCGAAAAATGCCGAATAAATCGCCTATAGAAGTTTACGAATCCTAGGAACATTTATATATTATAGAAGGACTACGGTACTAGCTAGTCGGAGACGGTACTAACCCGAGACGGGTCTATAGTAACACCGTCTATAGATATAATATACCCTAGGAATTCGACTTCCTTAGCGAAAAAAACGTACTTTTTCTTATTAGTAAAGAGGGCGTACTTTACTAACCTAGCGAGTATATAGCGAAGGTGCTATATATACTCCTCGTCGCTATCGCTATATATTAGGATATCGTCTAGATATACTATATAGCATACGTCGTATAATCCGGCTAGGGTATAATTAATATACGCCTAGAAGGTAGCCGGTATATTAGTAAGGCTAAATAGCATTACTAGGTACTCGAAGTAACTATAGCGGGTCCGAAACGCCGTCTTCTATTTATCGCCCTTCTTTATAGGGATACGATAATAGGCGTCCTTTAAATTAAGCTTCGAGTAACGCTTAGCGCCGCCGAGGCGATTAAGCGTCTTACTAATTAGTAGTAGGGGATGCCTATTCTTAATAGTTACATTATTAAGGCCCCTATAGTCTACGTATAGTCGTAGCGTACCGTCTTTCTTAGGGACGAATAGGATAGACGCCCCCGCTAGGAACTTACTACGCCGTATCTATCTATTAGCTATAGCCGAATCTAAGTATTCCTAGAGCGTAGCTAGCTCCGAGTTAGATAGGTTATAGAGGGGCCTAAACGATAGCGTAGCGCCCTTTTAGAGGGTAATTATATATTCTACTCTAGAGGGTCGAGGGAGATTAGCGATGTCTTTATACTTAAAGACTCGAGCGAATTCCTAGGCTAACTTAGCCGGTAGCTCGGTAGTTCCGCTATATAATCTAGCCGGCTACTCCTCGCCTATAACCCGCGCGATTATAGCGTAAATTGTCTTGCCCTCCTATACCCCTTTAAGAAACTCCTATTCCGTTCGATAGAGCCTTAGCGTATCCGTAGTAAATCTATAGCGCTATTACTACCTTATTATATTATATACGGTACCTAGCTTAGTTAACTAGGGTAGGCCTACTATAAGGTCCGTATTATATAAGTCTATATTGTAGAATATGTCGGTAGTGTCCCGTATTATTCCCGTATCGTCGGTAAGATATAGGCGTACTATATACGCCCCGACGTATTTTACGTCGTAGCCCTAAAAGCTCTTTACTTAGGGGAGCTTCGCCCCCTATAGCGGCTTTATATTATGTCTAACTACTAGGGTAGGAGAGATTATATTAATAGCGGAATAGGGGTCTAATAACAAGTTACATTCTTTATATCCCTCTAGCGCCTCGATAGCGCTACGGAGCTACCTCGGGTCGATCATTTCTACCTAATTTATAGGCTTACTTAATGTCGGGTTCCCGTTAGTACCTACCCTTTTCCCGATTATACGAGAGTATCTACTAGAACGTTATAGACTAAAGGACCCTTTTTCTCCTATTTATACTTATAAGCATAGTAGCCTATTTCCTAGTAACAGAAGTATTTTATAGTAGCCTTACTACTGCCTTCTATAGAGGTCGGTACCGCTACGGCCTTATCGCGCTAGTAATTCCTAGACTCTAACTTCGGTCGCTTATTATACTTATAAGAGTAGCCTTCTCGGCGATTGCTCTCCTCTTTACTACGCTTATAGTATCCTAACGTACCGCCGGCGTAGCCCTTACTAGTCTCGAGTATAGTAGCTCTAATTACTAGGTCTTACCTACTTAGCCGTTCTACGTCCGATTTTAGAAGCTCTCTCCTAAGACTCGGCCTTAGCTTTATAAGTAGTTAACGAGCTCGCTACTTATCGGTATAATCGCTAATTTCGTCCTCTAGGGTACTAAGGTATATAGCGAACTCCTATACTTTCTAGCCGTCTCTCTAGCGGGCCTAATCGTACTTTACTATAGCGTTAAGGGCCCGATTTACTAGGTCCTTAATATAGTCGAGTATAAACTTTTTATACTTAGCCTAGGTAACCTTAGTCGTACCTACTTTAGTATAGCGCTACCGCTATAACTAGCGTATAGTACCGGTTATCGATAGTACCGCTATCTATACTTTTAGTATATTAGTAGGGTACTTATTCGGTACGAGGTTAAAGGTTATCTTAAGATCCTCGAGGAAAAGGTAGGCTTTCTCGATATCCTTTCCTTAGAAGCGCTCGACGTCTAGCCTTCTAGTATCTATTCGGCGCGGCCGAGGCGCCTTCTCTTCGTCTTCCTCCTTATTAGTAATAGTATATCCCGTCGCCTTAGAGGGGGTCCCCTATAGGGCCGTCCTACTTAGCCGCGATAGGGTCTACTAACTACTCGCGATACTTACTAATATAGGCTCGGTTTCTACCCTTATAGACGGAGGGATCGCGCCTCTACTATATAGAGGTACCTACTAGTCTTCCTAACTAATAGGCTTCTACTTCTAAGTATAGTTCCTCTTCTAAAGTTCCTCGTACTAGCCCTTTAGGAGCTCTAGCTTAATAGCTTAGCGATACTCCTCTATAGTCGATAGGGTACCTACCTATAGCGGTTCTACTACGGTACTATAGGGGAGGTTTATATCTCCCTTCTCTAGGATTATCGACGAATTAATAGGCTCGGGTTCTAAGTCGGTAACGTCTATAACTCGGAGACGCTATAGCTCCTCCGCGGGCTCTATAGGTCGCTAGCTTCTAGTTAGAACGAATAGAATTATAATAGGAAGGGGTATAGTAACGTATAGAGCGCCGCGAGCTATAACTAGACTTGTATAAAGACTATTTATTATCCTTCTTAACTAAGGACGGATCCTTAGTTATATAGAGAGAAGCGGGGTTTCGCTTACGAAGCCTCTATAACTCGCGGGTAGGGCGTATATAATAAGTAGCCGCGGCGCTGCCGTATCTCTTATAATAATAGTAGCGTCTTCCTTTAGCTTAGAGACGTATATAATAAGGTTAATACATAGTCCTATTTTACTAGCCTTATACTACTCGACTAATTAGTACTTTAGAGTCTCCTAGTCGCCTTCGTCGCTAAGGCGAGTTTTTAGCTCGTTTCTACTATAGTACGGGCTATAGCTAGCGCTCGCGAACACTCTAATCGAGTCGCTAAAGACGCGAGTAACGAGCTTACTAAGTAAGTGCTTAGTCTAAGGTTATATACGCTTAAAAACCTCCTCTAAGTAGTCGAACTAATAAATCTTCGTCTTAAGTAGCTCCTTACTATATATTACCTACTACTTAGATATAAACTTTACTAACTCTTACCGCGCCTTAATCTTAGCCTATCGATCTAACTCCTCTTAAGCCTATTAATCTAACTCCTCTTAAGCCTATCGATCGTAAGAGAAGAACTCTCTTACGATTATAAGGCGCGCCTCTTTCTCTTATACCTCTATAGTAGCCGCTAACTCGATAGTAATATTAGCTAGATAACTACGTATAGCGTTAAGCTCTACTTATATTATAGTATAATCCTCGGCGTATATATAATTAAAGGCCCCGTCCTTATCGAATACCTCGCCCTCGTCTTCCTTAACGCTCTAAATAATGTCTTACGCTAGCGTCTATAGTCTTAATAGCTCTAGCGCTAGCGTCCTCCTTAGATAGAGGGTTACCTTCGGTCTCTAAGGTGTCTAAGGTACCTTTAAGACCCTCGACGGCGCCGGTATAGCCTTCGCGGTAGCCTTCTTCGTATAGGTAGATCTCTTCGTAGTAGTAGTAGTAGCGGTCTTAGGGGCTCGGCGAGGTGCTATATTAATAGTATAACTTAATAGGGGTTAATATTATTGACTATTTGCTGATCTTTCGATTTACTATAATACCCTCACCAAAAGCACAAAAAGCTCGGAATTCAAAGGTACCGAAGTCCCCGCAACGCCTAGTCCGAGTACTTTCGCAAACGACAATAACAGTCGCGCCGAGCAAGTCGAGGCCGCGGCAATCGTGGGATGCACGACGCTAAGGAAATGAGGGTCCTGGGGGACTTGTTCAAAGCTCGGTGTACAATATTGTGTATTAATTGTCTACATGACAACATCTCATGAGAAGAGCTTGAGATGGGCTCGAGTTGCGCCTTCTTCTGGGATTCTAGTGTTGTTACAGTAGAATATTTTACCTGCCGTTTCACGCTCAGCTGAAGTCGTGGGATCTATCGGCTTTGCCTAAACAGGGCAGGGGTGGCCTGCGCCACCAAGTATACTTTTACTTTCAGGCCGGCTCCCAAGCAATCCGCACGCGTTGGCAATCTTCATCTCTTCAGTATATCCCGTACACCGGGCCTTATCCACCGGCCTTGCAAACAGGCGCCAGGAATTCGTAAGCGTGATCTGACTTTGATAACACATAAAACTCGCCTTCGGCACTTGTCCAAGCGGTGACGCCCCTCGACATGGCTCTGGGAATACTGGAACCAAAGGTGGACAATGTGCCTGGCACTGTCCAGATCGCAAACAAAGACGACTCGCACAAAACGATACTCGTGCCTCAACCAACAGACGACCCAAATGATCCGCTGGTATGTCGACTTTGAAGAATCTGTTTTCTACGTGTTACTGACCGCGCGCAGAACTGGCCGCTCTGGCAGCGTGATAGCATTCTGGTGATTCTGTGTCTCGTTTCGGTCATCGCAACTACCGCGTCTCCGCTTTTAGCAGCAGACTCTGTCGAACTTGCGCTCAAGTTCAAATGCTCCTTCCAGGAAGCCGCTCTGCTCACAGCATACCACTTGGCTGGTGTTGCAGTAGGCAGTTTGATCTTTGTCCCACTCGCTAGAGTCTGGGGCAAGAGGCATGTCTTCCTGATCGGCTCCATGCTCATGATTATCTCGTCCGCTTGGGGTGGATCGACTCATATGGGCTACAACTACGCGAGTCTGCTATGGGCGCGTGTTCTCCAGGGAGTTGCCCTTGCTCCATTCGAGTCGCTCGTCAACGCTTGCGTCGGCGACCTTTACTTTGTCCACGAGCGTGGGCTACGCATGGCTTTTGCCACCGTGTCCTTGTTTGGCGGTGCCTTTTTGACTCCAGTGTTTGTGGGTATGATTGCTCATGATATCGGCTGGTGGTGGTCCTTTTACTTTATAGCCATCTTCATGAGCTTTGGCTTCCTGGCTCTCGTCTTCTTGGTCCCTGAAGTCGCATACGTTCGTCCGGATCGTCTCAACACTGACATGATCACTGAACACTCGGGCTTCCTCGAGGTCGACAGTACCGCATCACCTACATCGGACAAATTCGCCACCGAGCACATTACCTCAAGAGCCGAAGGGAATGCCTGGAAACCTCTACGTGTATCTCCCTTCAATGGCCGCAAGAACGATGAGAAGTTCTGGAAGCTGCTCCTGCGACCGTTCGTTCTCTTCTTGCACCCTGCTGTGATCTGGGCTTGTCTGATTCAGGGTGTCATCATTGGCTGGACCGTCATGGTTGGAGTCATTCTTTCTTTAGTCTTTCTCGGACCGCCACTCTTCTACAACGAAGAGCAAACCGGAAAGATGTATACCGCGGCCTTTATCGGTAGCGTTCTCGGTCTTGCCTTGGCTGGAGCCTTTTCCGAAACCACCACAAACTTCCTGATCCGTCGCAATCGTGGCAAGTACGAGCCTGAATTCCGAATCTTCCTCGTCATCCCGACTCTTATCTTTGCCGCCATCGGTCTATACGGATTTGGTATCACCGCCGCCAATTTGACCAAGTACGGCTGGTTGATTCCAGAAGTCTTCCTTGCTTTCATCGTGGGTAGCATGGTGCTCGGCGCAACAGCTTCAGCACAGTACCTGCTCGATGCCCACAGAGATATCGCCATTGAATCTTTTACCTGCCTCATCATTTTCAAGAACATGTTTTCCTTCTTTTTGGCATATTTCGCCTACACCTGGATTTTCAAGATCGGCATCAAACCACTCTTCATCATTCTTGCAAGTATCGAGGTGGGAATTTGCCTGCTGAGCATTCCCATGTATGTGTATGGAAAGTACAGCCGTGATTACTTCCATCGACATGATTTGATCAAGATTTTCGGCTTGAGATGATCAGTAGCTTTTTCTTCTGTTTGAGAAATTCTCTTGGTCTACATCTCTGCCGAAGTGCATCCAGCCGTTGTTTGCGACGTACATAATATAGATACCAACATACTCTCTATCTTCTTGACATTTACCACTATTGAAATATCTTCCAATGCATTGTACAAGATCTGTTGCAGTTACCTTTTAGGGAAATTCCAGGAGAAACATTGCAGTCTCGGGAAGTCACGAATAGTTCTTTGCAACCCGGCAAGCCTTCCGAAGATAACGATCTGGCATGTCGTTGGTCTGTTGGACGTGACACATTCGGATTGCTGAAACTGAGAGTCAACCCTACAGCAAATTCTCTGCATCCTCGACGCCCATGGTTTCTTATCTTTGATTATTCTGGATTTTCTTTACGGCTTGGATTGACTTTTGAGATTGAGGCAGGCTTGGACTGACTTTTAGATTGATGCATATTTCTCATAAGCAATGCTAAGCGCGTCGTTGTCTGCAGATCTGCTTGTTCAAGCTATATATATATATATATATATATCGCAAGTGAGTCTAGCTCTTCCCAATCTGAAGCCATCTACCTGGTTCCTCATCCGCGTCGCCTCCCATTGCTTGGTCAAGATTGCATGATGACCGACACGACCACTTCGAAGGTGTTTGATAAAACAGTCTCTGAAGATGTCGCTCTCGAGCAGCTCGGCTACCAGCAAGGTTTGTTGTATCATTTAGCTTGAATGCACACAGAGAAAAAATTCTCATACTTAATTCAGAGCTCAAGCGAACCTTCAATCTAGTCAGCATGATCGGATTCTGCTTCTCAATCGTTTCCAGCTGGACAGCCTTGTCAGGAGTGCTGATCATTGGAGCTGAGAGTGGTGGACCTCCTGTCATGATATGGTCATGGGTACGAGTCTGCGCAGCTACTCTAGCAGTCGCCCTTTCCATGGCTGAAATGTGTTCCGCTTACCCGCTAGCCGGAGGTCAATACTCTTGGGCTGCAATTCTGGCACCGAGAAGCTGGTCCAAAGGCCTGTCTTACATTTGCAGCTGGTTCATGCTGATCGGAATCATCGCTATGGGTGCAGTTGTCAATTTCATTGCTTCCGGTTTCATTCTGGCAATTGCGGTTCTCAACAATCCTGGATATGAGATTCAACGGTGGCACTCGACTCTGGTCGCATACGGAGTCGCACTGATCGCTCTTTGCTTGAATGCATTGTGTCCGCAGTTCTTGCACAAGATGAGCAATTTCTTCCTCATCTGGAACATGGGCTCATTCGTCATCATCTTCATCACCATTCTGGCCACCAACGACCACAAGCAATCCGCCCGCTTTGTGTTTTCGGATTTTCAAAATTTCACTGGGTTCAACAAGCCTTATGCGGCTATTCTTGGGTTGCTACAGTCTGCCTTTGGCATGTGCTGTTATGATGCTCCTAGCCATATGACTGAGGAGATTAATAATGCCAGGAGAGTTGCGCCCAAGGCGATTGTCTTGTCTGTGCTTCTTGGAACTGTCACTGGGTTTGCGTTTCTCATTGCTGCGTGCTTTTGCATGGGGTCTATCGAAGGAGTTGCAGATTCAGCCACTGGGGACCCGATTGTGCAGATCTTCTTTGACTCGACGCAGTCTATTGCTGGCACATCCTGCCTCACTTTCCTCATGGTCATGATTCAGTTGTTTTCTGCCATTTCCTTGGTAGCAGAAGGTGGACGAGCAGTTGTAAGTCTTTCATTCTTCCAACGAGACTAAACTGCTTGCTGACAAGGGTCTATTGCAGTATGCTTTTGCTAGAGATCGCGGACTCCCTTTCTCCGACGTGCTCAGCAAAGTCCACCCGAAGAAGCAGGTGCCAATTTACGGCATCTTCCTGACTTTTGTTGTACAGATTGCCTTGAATTCGATTTACTTTGGCACCATAACTGGCTTCAATACTGTCATCGCGATTGCGACGGAAGGATTCTGTAAGCCGTCGGCTCGGCGAAACTACTGGATAGAGAGAACTGCCCCTAACAATAACATCACAGACGTCTCCTACGCGATTCCAATCTTCCTACGCGTCCTCTCGTCAATCAAAGGTTCACAAACCATGCATCTTCAAGGCCCATGGACCCTTGGACGCTGGAGTCTCCCCGTCAACATCCTCGCCCTAGTCTTCCTCCTCTTCACCGCCATAACATTCAATTTCCCCACTGTGAACCCCGTTGACCCTGAGAACATGAACTACACGTCTGCAGCTGTGGGTGTGGTTATGGTTGTTGCTGGAGTGACATGGATCACGACTGCCAAATCGCAGTTCAGAGGGCCCGGTGTGGATCACGAGATTGTTATCAAGAGCGCTCCGGGTCGAGTGACGGAAGAGGAGAAGGTAAGAGTGGGGAAGGAGAAGAGCGAAGAAGGTGCGTACTGATCAATCGCTCCACGGAAAGTCCGACGGAGCTTCCCCGGAACATTCACGAGGGCAAGTAGTTGTTGCCTAGCCTCTTTCTAGCATAAAAAGAATCACCATCTAAACTTCTTGTCCCCTCATCATCATCCATACCTCCTACACAGCCACATGTGGCACAGAATACATCGATACCATGGACATGGCAGAGGCACAGGCCTGCTTAAAGTTGTCTTGCTGGGCTCAATCACGTATATTTTCGCCAAAAGCGCCTTTCGGTGAGCTGTGCATGGGAAAAGATGGTGTGGAAAAGTTACGCTGACATGGTTTTCGATTGAGCAGCGAGAGGGAGGGAGTGCAGTCGAGTTGATGAGATGAGGCAGGAAGGAGCTGGCAGGAGGGATGGTACTGACGTTGAACTGATCGAGGAGCCATGAATCAATCGCCTTGTTGACAGACGGTCTAGTTGATGGGATAATTCTGTTGGAAGTGGTTGGACTGTCAGTGTTTGCTCGAAGGCGTGGTGGAGGCCGAGCTTACAGATATTGTGATGCTCTGGATTGATGGAAGGAGGTGTGGTGTGTATGTGGAAGTTGAGGAAGGATGGAAAGTGCAGATGAATACACGCGCCGCAAGCGTCCAACGCCATGAATGTATACAGAGGCGTGCAAGATTGGTTGACAGGCCCCTACCTACTTCTCAGTATTGACAGCATCGTGATGCCCTTGTGTCACCAATTTTGCAAGCAAACAACCTGAGCAATCACATGTCATCATAGAGAACGGCCAACCTCTATATACCACTCCTTTTCCACCTCACTGTCGCCTCCGCCGGTTGGGCAAGCGGAGGTAGACAATGGCCTAGTGGTACGGCGTCAAATTATGCACAACCAAAGCCGAGGAGGAAGAGACCCTGTGTTCGAGCCCGCGAGTCCGCTACATTAAAATCCACTAGGTCCAGTGGGCTGCGCAAGATATTCCAAACATCAGTGAAAGTGTTTGGAGGGAGGGAATGAGGGAATGAGGGAATGAAGGATATTGAACTAGAAACAAAAATGAAAATCCCTTCGGGGGGTTTGCTTCCGCCTGGAGTGGCGAACCAGGCGGTTTGTTTTGCTATTTTTGGTGGTGGTGCCTTCCTTTTTTGCGTGTCAGGGGTGCGCGGTGATGTGTCATTCGGCCAATATTCAAGCGGCAGGAAGGTGCAATCTAGGGCGAACGGAAGCTACTTATGAGCCTTGTTTTTAGCAAGAGCCATCAAATTTTGGAATTTTACGGGCCGCATCATCAGGATCGCAACCACTAAACAGCAGCTTCTTTAGCCTCTCTGAGCTTCTCGTGTTCTTCTTGGAGAGCCTGGGCGATGTGGCCATTGCCAGCTCTGCCACCAGTAGGATCAATGCCTTCGTCGGTCTCTTCGGCCTTGTCATCGGCGTCATCGAACCCTTGATCTGGTCATCGTAAGCATTGATCTCCCGACAGCGCTCATTCACAACTCACCTTCAGGCTCGCCATTGATCCAACGACGCAGCTTTTGCTTCCTGAAAGTAGCATAATCCCATTCCTTGGCCTCCAACAGCTCGTTACCTGCACTCCAGATGTACGTCTCGCACTCGACCTCCTCGCCCTCGACATTGCCTTCGCCAGTGGCAGCATCGCCTTCCTTTTCGAGCAGACGCACACGGACCCTTTCACGGGTGTACTGGGTGCCCTCAAACATGTCAAGACGGTAGATGTCGCCAGAAGTGAGGCCAGTGACGTAGGTGCCGCGGACAGAGTGATTTTCAGAAGGCACGACGCCGGGATAGTCACAGCCTCTGACGCGGGAGCGCTGGTGGTTGTGCAGGACGGCGGGAGTTTGAGTGATGGTTTGGACGCTGTGTTTGCTGATTGAGGCCATTCCGAAAATGACACTGAAGAGGACTTCTTTGGCCATCAAAGTGCCTTGGATGTGTTTAGTGGGAGTCAATCGGGGAGATATAAAAGACATACCGTAGAAGAAGGCAGTGCGGTCGCCCATCTCGGTCTTTGCACGCTCGATGCGGTCGTCGAAAGCGAAATAAAGATCTTCAAAGCCTTCGAACCCTGTAGTCTCTTCGAACGTTGAAAGCTGGTTGTCATTAACCATCTTGGCGTCTTGATTTGGTTTTTGTAGAGATGATATAGCGATGTTGATGGAAGGAAAGTGAGAAGAGAGATCACCTACATTGTAGATATGCGAAGAGAGCAGTCAATTGGCAACACGGCAAACAGGCAGGAGCAAACAACTCTTCAACAAAACACGGGCAGCTCACAAAGACATACGAGACCTACAAATGTTGTCACTTGCTTAAATGTCTTGTTGACAGCAGTCAGGTGCTCGAGACATGCCGTTATCGCCGGAAGATAAGCGGAAAGTGTGGCTGATCTCCGACTTGTGGCTGCTGGCGCTGTGGCTGGATGTGATTCTCGAAAACGTAGGGCTGAACGTCGTACTTTGAACAACAACTTTGTTCATAACGAACCCCTGATAAATTTGTAGCGCATTCTTTCCTTCTTCTTCCACAACTTTTACACCTTCTGTTCGCATTGGCTTTTTGATTCTTTCTTCTGGAATACAGGAAGCGTGTCATGTCACTGGGTCTTGAATAATTACATCGCATAATTCATCTCAAAGGAGTCTTTAAAAAAAAGCGCTCACGCCAAGCGCCTTCTTTCTTGGACATACCACCCAACTGGTATCAATCAACTCACACAAGCTACAAGACAAAAGACCAGACTGAAACGACCGGACAAAGGAAGAGGATTTTCCACTGCAAGACAACATGTTCTTCATCACTTGGCTGATCACACATCTCGCGCCTGTCTTTCTGGTAACGTCTCCCGTCACGAGCTATGCCGATCAAATTTATCAGATGCATCGGACAAAATCATCGGCCGGATTCTCCCTCGATATCCCTCTGATCATGTTGGTTGCGTCGATCCTAAAGTAAGTTGGGGCAATGTGTCAAAGAGGAACAAGCTCAAATTCACTGGTTGAGTTTTGGTAACTGAACGCGAGAAACATCAGGTTATTCTACTGGCTTGGTGCACGATTCGATCTCTCTCTTTTGCTACAAGCTGGATTGATGGTGGTTGTGCAGTTTGTGCTCTTACACGTAGCACTTCAGAACCGTCCTTCGGCAAGCGCGGCTGCCAACATCCATCAACCATTTGCTGCCGCAAGAGAGGGTGACAATGCATTCAAACGACCATACAATTTTTGGCAATGGAAGCAAGCAAAGCCGTACTGGATGTTCTTGGCATACTTTAGCGCGACCCTCTTTGTGCTGCAGATACTCTTTGGCGGCTTGGACTCTTATGTTGCGCTCCAAGGCTACGTGGCGTTGGGGATCGAAGCAACGCTTCCACTACCGCAGATCTGGTCGAACCAGCAAAACCGTAGCTGTAAAGGGTTCCGTCTCAGTGTGCTTGCCAATTGGTTGTTGGGTGATGCGATGAAGATGTCGTTTTTCTTCCTCGCGGACAGCACGATTCCCTGGTCCTTTAAGCTGTGCGGCATCTTTCAAGCATGTTGCGACTCGTATCTTGGAGTGCAATACTACATGTTTGGCGAAGGGCCCGTCGACAGCATCGATAGTCTTGCCAGAGAGATGAAGAATTTGAGTTGAGCGTCTACTGCATGATGATGTATTTACGAGTACTGTCGCAAAAGGAGAAGGGGGATATGGGTCCAGTGGAGACGCAGTGTGGGGACGCTGATGAGGACGCTACACTGCGTGTTGAGGAAACCGTCATGCCAGATGTAACATGGTATAGCCGACAGTGGGAGAAATGGACAAATCTGGCCGACCAAACGAACAGTCGGCACGTCCAAAAGCAGACAACCCCAATGTCTGATATATCCAGGTATATATAACGATTTCCATCCACGCAGAGCCCGTTTCAAGTCTCTTTGACATGTACAATCACACATGACTAGTGCGAAGTTTGAGATGAAGTGAGTTTCAAGAAGCCAGAAACTGGTATACGCTCTCTCAAACGGCCGAGATAATGAGAGCGGTCGAACAATGAATCGGGGATACAGAGACTTGGAGAGTCAGGGCCACGGCGCTTGAGCTCTTTCATAACTCGTAAGCTCCCCCCAGAGGTAGGCACGTAAGGAAAGCTCCTTCCTAACTTGACCAACTTCCGTCTCTCTCCAAGCCCGGTTTCTCTCCATGATGGACAGTCGTGTTCCTTTTCATCATCATCCAGCACAATCCACCGACTGTGCAGTGGATTTTGCTCCACGTGCCCAGAATGTCGATATACAGGGAGTACCTCCTTTTGCGCAGCCTCCTTACACTCGACATTCCGAGGTTGCTCCTCCGTATAGACGGGGGAATTCGATGCCAATGGCAAGTATCGCCGGACAAAGTCAAGAGGGAGATTGGTACAGCACCAGTCACGCATCAGATGCCTGGCAGGCATGTTATGGGCGTACGCAAAGTCTCCCAGAGTATGCCACTAGCTTTGAAAACGGACATGTCTCGAGCACGTTTGGTAGTCCAGTGTTTTATGGACCGCAAAATGCAGGGATTGAGAGCGACGTGGCAATTCCTTTCCAGCCAGCACCTGTGGATACGCATGAAACTTTCTCCTTACCTCTTCGCCCTGCTACGCAGAATTGGCAGCATGAACCGATGATATCGCCAGCATGCAACTCTGTGTCGACCAATGTTGAAGCATTTGTGACTGAGCAGCAGGAATTCGGCAACTTTTCCTTTCGGAATTTTACATTTGCCTCTCCGGCAGTTGCAATGGGACCACGACAGGCACAATTCGATGGAGGTGAATATCCAGCATGATTGAGAGAGTTTATTGGTTGACAGTTGAGCAGCAGTGCACGAGCAGCAGCAGCAGCAGCAGCAGCACTTTGGTCCGCAACAGCCTCAGATGTTCGACATGGCGGCATCGGTGGGAATTGCACCGACTAATCCGACATCGGGCGCCAAGCCGCACAGTCATGGCGGGCGCAATGCTGCATCTTATCAGATCGAGGAGACACCATCTATCTGCGGTTACGTTGACACCATGACGGCCATTGCAAGTCTTTCTCAGCACACCGGTCCTTTTAATGGACTTGAGGAAAATAATGCTGCAGTTCTCAGCAGATTCCGTCCAGCTGGGGAAGGTAGCGTCGGTCTGACATTGAAGCGAGGCATCAACTCCCTCGAAGGCGCCATGGACATGTCGTGAGTCTCGATTCGTCATCTGATCCGAGATAGACTCTGTCTGACATGATCTCCCAGCTCGCCCATGTCGGCCGCCTCTCCCGACGCCGCTCCTGCCGGCAAAGTCGCCATTCCAGCCATGAAACGTCCCTGCCCCGATGCGGCTTTTGTCAACGGACCCGCCAGCAAGAAGTTTGATCTCAAACCACGACCCAAGCCTGGTCGAAAGCCCATGGCCGAGAATGGCGATCACGGAGACAAGCGAAAGACACAGAATCGCGTCGCTCAACGAGCTTTTCGAGACCGTCGAGCTCAGAGAGTCCACGACCTGGAAGAGGCGGCCATCGAGCAGCAAGCACTTCACGAAGCCGAGATTCACCGTCTGAAGGGCCTCCTTGCTCAAGCAGAAGTCGACAGGGCCCGTGTCGTGGAAGAGAATGCCCGTGTTGTTGCTGAACTCAATGAGCGTAATGCTGGCTTGCAGAAAGCTCTGGGTATGTCGCCTTCGTCCCCGCCTCTTCAGAGACAATTCTAACCGCATGACAGACGCCGCCAAGGTCCAGTCAAACAATGCTACCCCTGCTGCACAAACCCTGACGCCACCATCTGACCAGCACGACGAATTGGAAGTCGACTTTACCCACATCTTCTCTGCCAGGAAGCCATCAGCCTACACATCAGTCAATTCTCCCATCGGCACCGACGATCACTGCGGCTTTTGCAGCGACGTCGAAAACTGCATCTGCCGTCAGCAAGAAGAACTCAACAAAAACCTCCCTCCAATCGACGCCTCGCGGGCCATCAGCCGCACAAACATGCCGTCTGAGAACGCCTCTTCTTCCACGCCCAACTATCTCGAGGCCCCGACCAAGGCTTCAGGCCCGGGAACGTGCGACATGTGTCTCGCAGACCCAGAAAAGGCAAGACAATGCAAGGAGCTTGCCGAAACAGCCCGTTTCACCCCTTCCTCAAACACTGTACCTCTGCGTCGTCTCCAGCCCGTCCAGCAGCGGGCCGAACGTACCTCATGCTCTGATTTCTTCCAGCTTGCGAGCAAAAAGAATGTCAAGCTTGGTCCGGAGAATTATTCTCGCATCCATCATGTGTATCCGTATCATCGTGTTGATGGTAACGGTAGGATCGAGCATTCTCCTGCCATGGAGATGGATGCGCAGGACGCAGCACATGCTTTGGCTGCCTTGTCGAGGCAGGATATGCGAATGGATAGATAGAGACGTGTTGTAATGATTGCCATGGTTTTGATGCCAGAATGTATTGGTTGGAGTTCGGGGAAAGGGGCGTTTTGGGTCTTGGATAGTGTAGGTAGTTTCCCTTTTTTTTTTCTTTTTTTTTGTTTTTTTTTATTCTCTGTTTTTTTCGGGTCAAGATTTCTTGTTGATAATTATGATTACATACATGTTTGTAGCAGTACAATAGCACTTCTAGAACGAGATGCCAAACAGTTTCCAAAGAAGAGATCAATGTCACAGCAGGTACTCTCCCCTTGAGTTATAACAAGAAAGTGAGTAGACAAATTTGTGTTATCCTCGATGCCCCTTTCTTTCTTTCCAAAATGAATAATCCCTGTCACGCAAAACTCGTCCATCAACCCGAATGATGGATCCCAAAGTCAAAACAAACGCCTCTCCAGAATGCATCCCACGCTCCATCATAGTATACACGTTGAAAGACAAAAAAACAAAACTTCTCTCTAAAACTCGCCGCCAATCCTGCCACCACCACCGAGAGCACTGGCACCCCAGACGCCGACAAGCCCCCACATGCCGACTCTCCAACCTCTCCACAACCCTCCAACACCCTGACCCTTCTTTTCTCTCTTCGCAACAGCACCGCTGATACCCGGGCGCGCAGGCGTGTTTAATCTGCTTAATGGAGGCTGCTCTCTCACACCTTCTTCAAACATTATTCCCCACATGGTGGCCACAACGCCTTTGTACACTCCGACGGGCACAATGGTCTCCATGTCCGGGCCCGGTGTCGTCTTGGGGTTGTTGCGGAAAGAGTTGAGAGCAGCGGCGTTGTAGGCGCGCTTGTGATTTGCTTTTAGCTGCGAGATTTGGGCGCGACGAAGCAGAGTTTCGAGTGGGAGCTTGAGGAAGAGCTCGGTGGTCGAGGTGAGGAAGGTAGCGAGAGAATAGGTTGCCGGTGTTGAGATAGGGTCGATGCGGAGGTATTGGCGTAGAAAGAGAGGGGTGGATGTGCTGAGGAGGGTCGGGAGAGTCGAGTGTAGGAGCGTGATGGGGAGAAGGGAGGTCGGGATTGTCAGGGATGGCAGTGAGCGCAGGTTGGGGAGGATGGCGCGGGGTTGTGAGGTCGTTGGTGTCAGGATGAGTCTGGGAGGGACATGAGTGTTTGTTTGGATGGAAGGAGCGGTTCAGAGAGACATACCTCGTCCTAATCAAATCAAGCGGAGCAAGCAGGAGGGCCGCAATACCCGAAGCAGCAACGGCAATGCCCAAACTGGCCAGCGGCCACGAACTCTCGGCAACACTCCATCCAGCACCCACCAACCCACCGGCAACAGCCTCCGACTGGGTTCCAACGGCACTCGCAACCGCGGCCTCGGGCAGATCAAACAGTGCAGACAGCAGATTGCGCGTCCAGCCCTCGGTGGCTTTGAGCAGGACATTGTAGATGAAAGTTGCGTTTGTGGCTTTCCACATTGCGCCGGCACCGGCATGTTGCCAGAGTTGCGAGAGGGTTTCCATGATTGAGTCTGGGCGGCGGAGCTGCAGGGTATGTGCCGACGCAGAAGAAGACGAGACGTCCGAAGAAGGCGATGGCGGTGTACGCGGTCGACGTGAGCGTGATCTGTCCGACTCACTTCCTGCTGGCGGCCTTGTGGGTGTGAAATAACTCGGCTCATCCTTCTCATCCTCGTCATCGCTGCTCGGCGGATATCTGTCTACTGCAAACCTGGCAGAAGGCTTTCTCCTAAACGTAGATTCCACATCGAGTTGACTGGCCAGACGGACTTGCAGGATGGTCTTTGCGACATCAAAGGGCTGGGCGAGGAGTACGGAAGTGTATTTCCAGAGGGCTTGGTCTAGGATGCTGCGAGCCATGTCGGTGACGGAAGAGTTGTCGCCATCGCCGAGGAAGGAGGTGTAGTCGAGGTCGTTCAAGGCCGAGAAGGTGCTGCTGCTGCTGCTGCTGCTGTTGGTCGACGATGATGCAGCACCCGCGGTTGCGTCTGCGGCTGGTAGGCCGATGGAAGGAGGACGATAGTATGGCCGCAACGGATTAGGCGTGTCACGCGAGGTTTGCAGCTGTGCTGGAAGCGGCATTGTGACTGTGTGCTTGTTGTGTTGGTTGCTAAAAAGGGAAAGAGTCAACGACGAAGCTTCGTTCCTTCCCCGACGCCGCTTCCGCCGATGCTGACGACTTGATTTCTGTTCGACTGATTATTGCGGAAAGAACTACTTTCCCAATTCACCACACACACAGCTCGCAATGCCTCGGTCAACAGCTGCCATCCGCTCAATACACCGTTCGCTCGCCTCCTCTTCCTCGCCGCCGACTTCTGCATACCGCTTCTCCTCAACTTTTTCCTCGCCATCATCTTCACCACTACAACGCCTTAACCGCTTTTCGAACTTCCAAAGGCAACGACCCAACTACACTCGCGCCTTCTCAACCTCACCCTCTTCGCGCCACAACCACCTCACGCCGCCCAAGCCTGGTCAAGAGCGCCGTGTAACCTTCATCGACAAGGAAGGCGTCCGACACACTTTCGAGGTTGCCGATGGCGACAATCTGCTTGACATTGGTCAGCCTCCTCCTACTCCCCGCCTCTTCCTTCTCGATGCTGACCCAATGCCAAAATAGCACAAGACAACGACTTGGAAATGGAAGGCGCATGCGGCGGTTCTTGCGCCTGCTCGACCTGCCACGTCATCGTCACCGACCCGCATGTCTACGACAAGATGGAAGAGCCCGACGACGACGAAAACGACATGCTGGACTTGGCCTTTGGCCTCACCGAAACCTCCAGACTCGGCTGCCAAGTCAGGATGAGCGAGAAGCTGGATGGTCTGGTGGTCAAACTGCCGACCATGACGAGGAATCTGCAGGCAAGCGATTTTGGCGCCAAAAAGTAGACGGGGGACGTGTAACATGCTGTTTATATATATCTAGACAAAAATCCCCGTTCTTCTTACCAACACGAAAAGGACAACACAATGGGCATGAAAAATTTACTGTGACAATCATCTCTCCTTGGGAATGGTTGCAATTTCCTAGGTATGTGCATCTTTTCTACTCTCTTCCTTCGTACAGGTAAACAAGACGATCATCGAGCTGGAAGCAGAGGTGGAAAAGCTCAGAGCAGACATCACAAGGCTCCTCATCAAATACGACTGGGGACATTGAGTAGTTTGAGCATAACGAAGACAGGTGGTTGATAAACAGAAAACGCTACAGTGAAAAAGCAGAGGATTGAGAAAAAGACGGAACAATAAACAAGGCATTAAAACATGCAGTAGACAAGAAAATGAAACAGCTCTACTTGCTCTCTCCTCAAGACACATCCAAAGCACAACAAGTATCTTTGCATTGCTACAGAAAATTCCACAGCCCAACAAGTGCGGAGAGAAATCTAGATAAAAGAATCGAACCTAAAGCTTCGACAAACAGATCAGCAAAAGATTTTCTCTAGAATACAAGTTTGTTCAAGTCTTCTTTTCCTCTCCTTTTGTCTACTTGTGTGTGTGTAGAAAAGAATACAAAAAAAGGTCAGATTATTCGCAAGTGTCCTATCATCAAGATATCGGAACAGGTCTCCAAACCGGATATTCATCATGTTTGTAAACTTTTCAAAACAAGAGGAAGAAGAAGAAAAAAAAGAAGAGAACGAAATCGGGGGGGGGGGGGGGTGGTATGGTTGCTTACCTTGATAAGAAAGCTTCTCGAACAGGCACTATCCTGCCTATGTTGCTGCCATTTTCTCTGCTGTCCTTTCTTGCCTCTTTTCTATCGCAATTTTGCTCAAAGACTCCAGAGAAACGGACAAAGAGGCAGCAAAAAGAAAGCAAAGAAAAAAAAAACAGGCAATAGGAAGAAGAAGGTGTTGAGGCTGGGAAAGAAGGAGAATGTAATCCCGGCGGAGAAGATTTTTGCAGGAAATGGTTGATCTTCGGCCCGTAGGTTTCTTTCGTGCACTGATTGCTTACTCTCCACTTCGCATCATTCCCAGTCGCGAAATGAGAGGGACATTTGACTTCTCTGGTTTCATTCCACGTATTTGATCCATCTACAAGCATCTGCTAGCAATAAAGATAGAGCTACGAAAGCTTCAACGACCTTTGAGGTATTCGTTGCAAGCAAGGATCATTTACAAAAGCTACGGTTCTTATCTCCTTCTATCCTCCTTCGCTCCCAAATTTGCATGCTTCTTGAAAGCGCCAGAATATAAGATATGAAAGCCCAAAATCGAAGAGATGCAAGACTCTTCCTGACGTCAATTGAGAAGGAATGACTCAATCCTCGGGTTCCGCTTGACTGGCGTGCTCGGCAAATTCTCTGATCTGAGCGAAAAAGTCTTGCTTCTCTGCATAGTCGCTGACTTCGCTACCGCTGCTGGATGGAATGCCGACGCTGGGCTTGTTGATGCCGAATCGTTCTTGCTCTTCGTTATTTTGATTGCAGATATTCTCGCCCTGGTCATTCTCGATTGCTTGGTCAAATAGCATGACATCTTCGGTATCGAGCTCAGCTGGTGGTGGACTTGGCTGTTGCATCTGCCGAGAGGGAGGCGCTTGGGCAGGCGAGCTCTGATCCATTTTAGAGTTCGACTTTTGCACTGGAGAATCTCTCGTAGGTGAGCTCAGCGTAGGCGTGTTTCCCACGCTCTTGGAAGCATTCTTCTGCTCAGCGGCCGCCCTTTTCGCCAAAGCTGCCTCTTTTCTCTTCTGCTTCTTTCTAGCTTTCTGTTGTTCTGCGAGGTCGAGAAGAACATTGCGAATCTCTTCTCGCTTCTTCGAAGGGTCGAAGTTGACAAACTCATCTACATAATCTGCCTCGCGTTCCATGATCTTCTTGACAAATCCATGGGGGTCACGCAGTAATGCTTCCATGTAGCCAAGCAAATAGACGCCGCAATCGCAGAAATTGGTTTGCTGGGGTAGGCCGCGAGCCATGACGCCCTTGAGAATGGTATACTCAAAGTCCATCGCACGCTTATCAAGGCCCTCACGGACGACATATTGCTTGAGGCTTTTGATCTCTGGGGCGTGGGATAGACCGAGAGAATCAAGGACTAGAAGTGCAGGAGTATCCGGATCCACCTTTTGTACTGTTGGCTTTGGTGGCTTCAATTTCTTCCCGTATTTTTGTGTTGGTTTCAGCTTCCCGATCACAGGTAATTCCTCCACAATGTCCTTAGAAGCATCCAACGAGATTTGTTCGACCCCCTTTGAGAGGCCATGATCTCTGACTTCCGGTGGAGATTCAGGAATTTCAGTATCGTTCGGGGCGCTCGAAGGAACAGGTGAGGCTGCCAGTTCTACAACAGATACTTCCTGTGGGTCCTCATCCAGAATGCTCGGGTCTAGCTTTCTCTCCAGCTTATCAAGGTTGCATATAATTATCAAGAACCAATGGAAATTGGCGTTGATCGGGACTGCAACGAATGGAAGACCAAACAGATCAATATTCCTCGTCCACCGTTTGACCGCATCATAGTTAAATCCCTTCTTTCCGGAGCTCAGCGTCGTGAGAGATGAGAAGAAGAAAGTACTGAAGGTGTGAATCAACTTTCTGTGCCGTGGATTCATCTCTTCAAGGTACCTCAACCAGAATATGATCAAGTTATCGTTGAGAAACTCGCCGTCATCCAGTCGAGCGATATCTTCGGCTTCAACTGTGGTTCTGTTGGTGCCTTCAGAAGGGTACACAAGTGGGGCTTCCCAAGATGGAATGCCGTTCGTTTTTGACCATTGGTTAGGGTCCGGCTTGAAAGATTGCGCGGCTTCGCCCGTAATTTGAGGTCGTATCCTTTGACTACTTCGAGTAGGGGTAACTTTGGGAGTCCAAGCTGTAGGCGGCTGAAGAGAGTAGTCCTCAGCAATCTCCAGGACTGGGCGATTGGCAGGTTCGGCGTTCATCGAGCCAGATAGCCTTGGTTTTTTGGCTTTTGGTTGTTGATCCGCAAAGCTTGCAGGCTCTTCAACATGGTTACCGTTCTGGGCGGCCCTGGCTCGATCTCGCTCTGAGATTGCCTGGCGTCTCTCCATGGCTTGTATTTCGATATCCTGAGGGAAGTAAGGCTCGGAAGACCGCAAGACATTTTCAAAGTGGGCACTACAGGATTGTTAGCTCGGTCGATCGCAGTAGGGGCCGATACGAACTCATTAGTTGTTTTGAACCTCAATTCAGAGACCATGTCATGAAGAGCGTCGAGGACGGTATCACGGTCCTCACGGGAGGCAAAGTCCAGCAAAATGCGGCCTTTGGAAACCACACCGTCATTCGGTACATTCAGAATGATGGCGTTGGAAGTGCCAGTGCAGTGGAAAACGGTATGCACAGTCTTTATTGCAATCACTTTACCAGTGCTGGACTTCAAAAGATGGCCATTGTAGGTGATCTGGAACTCTTTGTCCGTGGAGGAATAGATGAGATGCATCGTCTTGTTTGTCCAATCACCAGCTATGGTGCGGAGAGAGCGCAAGGGCATGGAAACATTTCCCGCGCCTCGGTCCTTTGCTTTGGGCTTTGCGGCGACTTTGGTGATAAAGCGGGAAGGTGGAATGGCGCTTGTCTGCTCAGCTTTTTGCGGCGACTTTATAACGGTGCCGAGGCGTGACAACTCATCCTCGCTGCCATGTTCGGAGGAAAGCCGACGCTTTGCGACTGCCGGTCTCTTGTCCATTCTGTCTCGCAGCCTTGTATTGGTCTGTGGCGAGGGTTGATCTCTCTTGAACATCTGACCCAGGCGTGGAGATGTGTTGAGATTTCCTGGCCGTAAAGAAGTTTGCGTGCGCGTATCTTGCTGCTGCGTTTGATGTTGGGCTGCGAAACTCGTTGAAAAGTTGCTGGCAACCTCGATATCGGGTTGCGGACCTCTTGCAGGCGGCTGGTCTGGAGAAGAGGCGTCTCGGGAAGTGCGGATTGCTCTCGAGTTGTTGGAAAGCGATAGAGGGACAGACTTTTCCTGCACAAACTGAACATCATTCTCGTCGTCGTCGTCGTCAGGGATGGATACGGGCTCGGTATGGATGACACTCAGGGGAGGTGAGCTCGCTACTCCTGACTTTGGCTTGCGAGTCTTTCTCTTGTCTCCGCCCAAGACCCTTTGTACGCTCCGAAATTCCCCTTGCTCAAAGCTGCCGGGTCTCCGGTCAAGATGTTCCTGGCTGCCACTACTCATTATGCTGGGGATTTTCCTAAGCGTGGCCGAAGGCTTGCGGTCAAACCTTGCCGAGTCGTCAGATAGTTCTTCTTCGGCGTGACTTGTCTTTTGTCGTTTCACGGTGTTCCCTCGATAGGAGAATGCCTCCAGCACCGCCGGGCCTTCGTCGTTCAATGTGTTCATAGGTCGTTTCTTGCCTGCGCCAACTTTCGGTCTCCTCTTCGAAGACATGTCCAAGTCGTCCCGCAGTCTGTCCAGCTGCTCGGCGGAGCTCCTTCTGGCTGGTGATAGAGCGCTCTCGCTTCTTGCGTTGCCATCGGCGTGAGGCGTGACATCCCCCTGCGAGAGTCTCATGGTAAGATTCGGGCTGTGACCTGAAGTATCTTGCTCGCACGCCTACCTTTCTGATTGGATTGTTGCTGAAAAGCCGCTTGAAATCGTTGAATGCTTCACTGAAGAGTCCCGCCATGAGACATTCACCGAGAGGTGATCATCTGCTCACGGCTTTTGCAAAGACTCTGACGCTGAAAACGAATTTGGAAAGCGCTGTCTTCGTGCCTGCCCGCACTTGCAAACTTTCGACTGATGTAATCGCGACTGCCCACAATTTAATAGGGGACCGAACACCTTGTCATTCACTCGAGCTGCTGTAAGAAGAAAGCACTTGTCGCGTTTGTCATTTCGATGCATAGGTATTCGACCGCTACTTCCGCCTTCGTCGCCTTGAGATACGCGCAGCAACTCCGCCGCATCTGGCGATGATTGTTTTTGGCTAGTCATGCAATTAGCCGTCCTCAAATCAACATGACTCGTCGTACATCATCTCCAAAGCAGCATACCGTAAAAACCCGGATATATCACCATAGCGGTATACGGATGAGCTCATCTGCCGGGTGGCCAATGAGACCCTTCAACTGTTATGATCATCGACCTTGCTCAATCGCATCCCGATTCCTACACTGCTTCCGCACTGCTGTAGCAACTCACGCATCATTACCAATTGTAGCTTACTTCCACTGAGAGCCTTGGTTCTTAATCATTCCTCAACTTTACCTTGCTGCTTTCCCACGAGGCTATTATTGCCATTCTACAGGTACTATCTACCAAGGCAAAAGCCTGCTAAGGCGACTAAATTCTTGCCGGCCTAAACTTCCCTCCTGCCAACTTCCGGGTTGTGTGACTGCAACCAACCAGCCCGACCAGTCTCTTTCCCATCAGACTGACCTTCACGTCCTTTGAAAACATGCGGATCAAGTTCGGCCCAAGACCTTCTTTGCCGCATCTCCGATATACATCACGAAGTTGAGATATTGTACAGTACGAGGTGCAAGGGTCCACAACAATCTGCGGCTTCAAGCAAACCTTAAAGCCGGCCCTTGTGTTTCGTTCCACTAGAGCCGTTTCCTCCGACCTCGTGCACACCTAACACTCTCGTAATTTTTGAGCTCTTCCTCTGCTTCTCAAGCACGTGTAGATTCTCATTGGCTGCAGCAACTGCACCTCTACCTCAATCCTTGTCGCCCATCATATCGCTTGTCCCGATATTGTTGCTCTGCCGTCCATCTCGCCAATTTTTTGACCATATTAATATGCCAGTAGCCTCCCTCTGAGCATGCGCCGTTCCTTCGAAGTCACACTGATTGTAATACTATCTTTACCCATCATGTTTACCGCCTTGTTCCTGTTGGCCATTCCATTCGCTGTTGGCCAGTCGGATATTCCGCTCTCGCAGCCTATGCAGGATGTCCTTGCCCTCAAGAAGGATGATTTGTACCAATATCCCACCGATTTTACCCAGGGCATCATGCCCAAGATGGTGCATTCGCACAATGATTATTGGAGACCCAAGCCTGTCTATTCTGCTCTTTCCGTTGGCGCAGTTTCAGTCGAAGCTGATGTGTGGCTGTACAATGGCACGCTTCACGTGAGTAGAATATTGTAGTCTTCCAGATACTTTGATATCAAGGATTGCCGCTCCTCACACAATAGCTTTACTCATACAAATCAGGTCGGACACGAGCAATCCGCCCTCACCTACAGCCGCACTTTCGACTCACTCTTCATTCAACCCATCCTCGACACCCTCAAAAAGCAGAACCCTTCATCGCCCTTTGTGACATCTCCCACTCACAACGGCGTTTTCGACACTGACGCAGGCCAAACCCTCTACCTCTGGGTCGACGTCAAGACTGACGGCCCCACCACCTGGCCTTACGTCGTCAAGGCACTCGAGCCCCTGCGCTGCGGTGGCTGGCTCACCAAGGTCAACGCCACCGGCATAACTCCCGGTGCCGTCACTGTCATCGGTACCGGAAACACCCCTCGCAGCCAAGTCGAGAGTTTGACTTCACGTGACTACTTCTTCGATGGGCCTCTGGCTACTTTGAATGCGACTGCGAACACGAACATCACGCAGTTGCTCAGTCCTATTGCTAGCACCAGTTTCAAGGCTTCGTTTGGGTGGCCCAGAGATGGGCAGTTGAACGCCACTGCTTTGGCCAAATTGAGGGCACAGATTGCTTCTGCTAGTGCCAGAGGTATTGGTACCCGTTACTGGGTGAGTTGTCTCTACTTTCTGTTCCTGCAAAATTGCTGATATTTGATGACAGGAAACTCCCAACTGGCCGGTTGGAAACAGAAATGCCATTTGGAGACTTCTTTACAACGAAGGCGCCACGTTGATCAATGTCGATGATCTCGAGGGTGTCGCAAACTTCTGGGATGGCGACGACGTCTAAACAGTTATTCGGGGGAGAAGTTTGGAAAAAAAAAAAGGTAGTGTCTTTTTTTTTCGTGGACCAATCTCCATTGCCGTTCTCGCGGATGACATGCTAGGGCCCATTCTCGTACACATCGTTCCAGAACAATATATCATCCAGAAGATCTTGCTCGAGACCAAGATGAGCAAATTTCTCCGTCTTTGGTGTCCTAATCTTTAGATGAATTTCTGCTGCCTTCTTCCACCCAAAGAATCCAGCCATCTCCCAATCAACAAGCCCGACAATCTTGCAGTCACCCACGATGCAATTTGATTCGGAAAAGTCGTTATGCATGAATCCAAGATCTGTATCCTCATCTCTGCTCGCTGAAAAGAGCATGTTCTTTTCCAATTCCTGGATGCCCCGGTGCTTCCCAAGATCTGAGTCTGGAAGGACGTACGAATGGCTTTGCAAGGATGGATTTTAGCGGTTTGAGGCTGTGCATTTCGCGTAGTAAGTCTCGTGCCTGCTGTTTGACGGCCGTCTTCTCGGTCTGAAATAGGTATTGCCAAGCAACACAGAGCCCAAATCCCGGGATCTTCTCTTATACTAAAACATTTCGACCATTGATTTTAAGAGAAGCGCGAGGTGAGTAGTATCCAAGATTCCATCTCAGAGATTGGTGATCGGAGGACACACACCTCGTCCGCAAAGTGAATGGCTAGAGCCTTGACAGTGCGAAAGACTTCCCCCAGCAAGTGCAGTTGCCTCTACTTCATTCGCAACGGCGTATTAGTACTCTCTTTCAGCTCTTCGTCCCTCGAGAGTTGGTTTGGAATGACTCGACTTAACGATGACGCTGCCGAGTGCGAAGACGTCGCGGCCACCTTCGTCGGCTTCGTAGAGTCTTTGTGATGGTCTACAAGCTTGCAGCACCGATGCCCAAGACTTCAAAGACCGAGCTGACGTCGAATTGATGTGCTCTGTTTCTGGCTTGAAATCATCGGGTTGAGGAAAGTAGCGGCCATAGAATGGTTCATCCAGATAACGATCCCCTTCGCGAATTTTGGCAGGATTTGCTTCGTAAGGATTCATGAGTCTATCAATTGGTGAGATGACTATGTCCATGGATTTGGCCATGGTGTCCAGGTGGCTGTGTGGATGACATCCACCGAAAGGTGATGAGGGTCTTGATTGAGAGAATATTTGACCGGTTTTAGGACGCACAAGGTCGATGCATATTCGTAACACTTCCCAGAAAGGTCAAAGTCTGCCTTTACTCTTCATACTATTGACATTGACCCACAGAAACCAATCATTTATACTTCGCAGCAACACAACTCATCAACTAACAATGGGGTTGGTCTGGCAGAAGATATGCAGACGAGTGATGGATTGACGAATCTTTGCAGCAGGTAAACTCACTATCGGGGAACTCGCGACCGTAAAGCTTTTGAGAAGGTCTGGCCTCAGATTGTCCCCGACGCTCAGCGCATTGTCGACAAGGCTGGCATAGCACTGAGTCACAACAAGGATGACGAGACCCCACCTGTGCTGGATGAAGAAGTCATCACGTTCAATGGAGCTCCTGACTACGAGCGCGAGCCATTCATTTTGTACCTGACATGCGGAGGATTTCGCTTCTGCAAGACTGCAAGGAAGCCTTGCGATCTCATGGTTGCTGCCATCCTTCTGAGGACCTCTCAGCTTGCCGGCAACGCTTTCAGTCTCAGGTATGTGACCAGATCATGTGGGCAAGACCGACACACTGTGGCTGGCGTGTCTCTTGCAGGTCAGATGGAGTTAGGTCAGATGAAAGTTGGGGCCATGACAAAGAGTGGTTATCGGCTCAAGGCCTCGTTGAAGAGCTCTGGCCTGATGAAGAGATTGCTCATCCCTTTGATACCTCCTTTACTTGAGTGTGAGTCGGCCAACAAGATCGTATGATCAATCGTTGATGCGCGTGGCTCGGAGTGACGTCCGCCACTGGCGCTGGTGGTGAGAAAGCACCGTGGAAGAGGCGCGACATGCTGGAGCAATGTGCAGCAGGTGTTTCACACATTTGTTGCTGGAATTCCTCAAGTAGAAGTACCACCAGATGCATAGCTGTAGAGTTGCCGTAGACTTATCGGTTCTGTGATTGTAGCCAAGAAGAGTTTCCAGTGCATTAGTCTTTCCTTGAAAGCAGTTGAGACAAAGCGCAGTTTGCATCTCTACAACATGTATTTTGACGGTTGGGTGATCGAGATGAGAAAGATGTCATCTTGACATCTTCAGTACGTGCATTTTCTGTATTTGGGAATTATACTCATTTGACTACAGGCGACCAATAGCGCAGCCACATACACTCCACACCAACGGATGTATCACAGCATCAATCAGCTTCGCCGCAATGGCCGCTGGTTTTCCAACACGCAAAAAACAAGCTTCTTAGGCTGCAAACCAACGCGGCGATTGCTGTATAAGCGAGTGACAAGGACATAGTCATCGAGCGTTTCCGCATAGGGCAATCCGACGAAAACTCGACGAAAAGCAACAGCTCCCATGGGTACCTATGGGATTGGTCGGAGGTCGTCGTCTATTCCATCTGACACCTGAAGAATGCAGCCTCATCCTGTTTAAGATAGCCGGAGACCAATAGACAGCTGAGAAGGAACCCAACAATTACAGGGTGCGAAGGCAGCCGATGGATAGTGTGAGGCTTGCAGACTGCTTATTTCGAGCTTGGTACCACCATCTATTAGCTGCAATCCTTGAATATGCAGACGCACTGATGTGCGCGCTATCCGTCGGCCTTGAAAATACCCTGTAGAGTAGGCAATTATTAGGCGTCCGTGTCCCAGCTGCGAGAAATATAGCTGCGTTGAAGAGGATGATTAGAGTAGGTAGCTTGATTGCCCTTTTACCCCACTTGCCAGCCGGTCCGCTTTGCATGAGCGAAGGGTGGGTATGCAATGCAATGCAATATGCACCCCTCTTTCGCTGCTCGGCTGCTCTTGTAGGTACTCGCAGTCTGCTTGCGCAGTCGTCGTATTTGTGGCGCAGGTGGAGAGTAAGCGTGATTAATGAAGAGCCTCGCGTACCTGAACATCCTGCGCCGTGATAGGAGTTTAGCAGCAGGCGAATGTCATCTGGTGAGACGCCACGATATTGGCAAAAGGTCTCGATGTTGTCCCTGAATAATCACTGGTTCTTCACCAAGAAAAGTGATTGATCAGAAACAAGCCGACTGAGTGTATTGAATTTGAATATCACCCTTTTATCCATGCGAGTCGGCTTATCAAGGGTAGTGCGATGGCGCAAAAACGCATGGCGCAAGAGATAAGAGGGAAGAGATGTCGTCAAGAAAAGAAGATGCTCCGTGCTGCGCAGATTCAAGGTCGGAAGCCGAAAACGCCACCTGCTGTGCGCAATGCAGCTCAAGAACGTCTTTGAGGGAGTGCCACAAGGATGTTTTTGCCTTTCGATGTTCGCCAAAGCCTGTATGCGCAAGTGAAACAATGTAAAAGATGTTCTTATCGCGCGGACCGAGCTCATATAGGTGTCAGAAATGCTTGTACAGTCGCTCAGCAGGAACGACGTCCGGCCGGTGGTAATATATTAATTGGTCTAGAAGGGTCTTGTGTTGCGACTACCGATTGTGAGAGTTGAGCTCATCTTCTTATCCCACGGTTCACATGACTCCAGTTCCATAAAGAGCCCAACGATCGTATGGTGCCTCACAGAGTAAACAAAACAGAAATATAGGCAGTATCCATGTCTCGTTCATGCATACCTACCTATTGAAAGGCACGGCTCGTTTTCTGGCGGGTGACGTTGGATTCTGCAGGTATTAAAACGTTTCGCACTTGCTCCAAGCGGGCTTGAAGAACAATGCAAACGTATTGTAGGCTTGTAGCGTCCATCCGTACTCGAGTACTTGGATCGTCATTGTATCACAATACAGAAATTGCACCTTGTTGTTCGATGGAGGGACCCCGGTCCGTATCCGGCTCGGCAAGGGCTGCGGCAGGCGCAACGAAAAAACGTCGCCATCTCCCAGGGTCGTCATGTTTTGAGTCACGCTGATTGTAAAAGAAATGGAAGGCTGAAAGATAACATCACTGATGAGGACACACCTATTACTCACACCTAATCTCCATTGTAGTGCCGTATTAGACTAGCACGTAGCCGCATTCACTGTAGTCTGAGCTGACCTTCACAATCCTCCTTCTTTGTCCATGTCGGTGGAGTCCGACAAGCAAGCGCAAGAAAAGAAGGATTGACTGTGGTTCTCTCATCAATTTCTTCAGGCACATCAACAACCCCCCATTTCACGCTATTCTACTTTGTGCGCGCGTGCAGGACTCTCAGGCCAATCTGGTGCGAGCAGAATCTTTGCTCACACACCCCCACGCTTGCGACCTTGAACTCCTGGGTCACGCATTGATCGCCTCGATCACGCCCACACACATTCATTCACCAAAAAGCACATCATCCCGCGCGGTTGCAGTCGTCAGGCTCATTGAAAGCATTGACTCGAGTGTCAGAACCCTGTCACAATCCTTGCAGGATTCTCAAAATCGGTAGCTTCTTTCTATATAAGTCCTCCGTCTGAGCTACTGGCAAAAAGGGCTAAACAGCAAAGACCACCCACCCCCTCCTGCAGAGATCATCGACTACTCAGCTCGTCTACACACTCCGCTTTGGTTTGGTCTGTAAATATTTAAAAACCTTCGACCCTGGCCTTTGAACATCCTTGATTTTCAATCGAGTCCTGCCTGCTTTCAGCGTCTTTCTGGGACTCGGATTATGAACTTCAAGAACGACTATTCTCATTGGCCCGCTGGACAGGAACCCATCAACCGCTGATCTTGTTCACTCACTACAACAACATTACCCAAGAACTGCGCAAAATCATCTCACGCGGAAGCTAGTCTGGTCTACTGCACACATAGACAGCAAACCGCAGCGATCTATCGGAGTTCGGTTTCCAGCAGTATCAAGCTTCTCTCCATCATGATGGATCATTCTATGGTCTTGCTCAATGCTCAGGTTCAATTCCTCGAGCCAAAACTAGCGATCGTGCATATACCGCTGCACCTTTACGCTCACTTCATCCAACCAATACTACGTCTCCTCACGCTAGGGGACCGTCCATGTGAATGCGATGGACTGCCCCGCCGCAAGTGGGCGTATTCAAATGCCTTTACCAACATATCAGTGACGCCGATTGAATGTTCGATCGTCTGTCCACGAAAACTAGTGGACGAATTATTCCTCCCGCTAATCGAGAGCCTGGACGACAAGGCAAAACAGGCTGTTGTTATTAGCCAGGACGATTTTGTTGTAATACAAGTCGGTGGTGAAGGCATGGAAGCTGGACAGAGAGTGCTGGACTTGACTGCTCCTATTGCGCTTGCCGGAATTTCCATCTTCTTCATCACAAGCTATTATAGCGACTTTGTACTTGTTCCCTACAACTCGAAAAACACCGTCATATCTGCCCTCGAGGAACGTGGTTTTGCCTTTGAGCCGATATCTAACGGACATGGCGCAAACATGACCAACATTTCGTCGCCTCTGCACTCTCACAACCGCAGCAGCAGCAGCAGCAGTTCTCTTGATTATCTGTCGCAACCTCCAGGAACACCTCCCCCTGCCACGGTGGCCGAATGGCAAACCAAGACTTTTTCGACACTACATCGCAACGACATTTTACCGCTGGTAGACCAAACTCTGGAACTACGGACATGCGCTGGCTACCGCAGCGATAGCAGTGAAACAAGCGATGCAATTACTCTCGGCATTTTCAAATGTCTGCTCGCGAACCCTCGGTTCATGTCCATTACCCTGACTCAATCCGATACCGTGTCACTCACCCTCGACCAAGCTCTTTTATCCCACTTCCCCGCTTCGGGCGAAGGTATACTGCTGCAAACCGACCAGACATACTTTGCCATCGTGTTCGATCTGCGCAAGCTGCCAGAATCGAGCACGGGTATCATTTGTGGTGTCGCGGGGCGTTTGCTGGACAGACTTGGAGATCAGAGCGAGACAGAGGCGTTCAACATGAGCTATCTTTCGACTGCCAGAGCCGGAAACGTCATTGTCAGGGAGGATGAGGTTGACGAGGCCTTGGAAGCTTTGTTGGAGGAAGAAGCCATGAGTGTGAGCGGGTCTGGAGAATGAAAGTGGTTGATGTGGCCAGTGGTGTAATTATAAAAAAGTTTTGAATTTGTTTATATTCTCTTGTACTTCTTCATGACCGAGGAGCCTGGCTCCTCCTCTCCTCCTTTCTTTTTCTTTTCTTTTTATCCTTTTTTTTTGCCATCTGTTCTCATTTTCCTCAAGTTGCTTGTAGCATATGCTGGTGTTATCGCGTATCGCTACAAAGGCCGTGCTTGAGGGTGCTCGCCAAGGAGAGGCCTCATACTTGGAGCGCCTTCCTGCCCGGCATGAGGTCTCTCTTTGGTACAGCCCGTCTGCACATCCTTTTTGTGTATATGCAACAAAGGGGAGTGTGTTAGTTAATGCTCTCCAATCACGTGTGGTAGTTGAGCATCGAGCAGGTTCCCCACACAGAGAGCTTCGAATCTTCGCATCGTTTGATATCAGATTATTTGGCGCAGGCATGTCGTGTGTGAAACGCGACCACGCCCAGCAGCCATGGAAATAATTCCAATATCGTCCCTGTCGCCTTCAGAGATAACGTCGGGTAATCGAGGCTTCAAAGCCATAGTTACATTGTTATGGCCATTCTCGTCGGCGACCAACCAATGCGCCCTCTTGCTCGCCGATCCAGACGCGCGCCAAAGACATCGAAAAGGCCAAGTTCGCGTGCGGTTTTCTGGACCCAGCGCACGACACATCGCTGCCTCGGGCATTGGTATCGGCGACCTGGTGCAAGTTGGTCTGGAAGGCTCGCGATGGCTGACAGACTCTCTGGTCAAGACGCCTGGAAAAAGCGTAGATGGAGAGCTCGTCTTCAAGAATCGACTGTCCATGACGATTGAGCGGCAAGGAAACGACACAATAACCCTCGACGTGAACGAGCCGGTCGCACCTTCCTCGCCAAAAGCCAACGGGATGGTGCCGCCGAGCACGCCTGCCGCACGATCGACCTCTCGACCTTCTTTCGATGCCTACGGAGTCGCCGTCTATTCTTCGCCAGCATTCATGCGCAGATTGCGGTTGTCTGAGGGTGGTACAACATACTCGCCTGTATCTGTGTCGGAGGAAGATGATCTGGACACGGCTTCGTCGCGCAAGAGAAGGAGAGTCTCGTACAAGAATGTCACGGAATGGAGATTTGATGCTCGGGAGCCTTCGCCAGAGGAAGAGCAGGATATCATGTCCGCCCAAGTGGATGCGCTCGAGGATGCAAGTGCGGATGAGGCGGTACAAACAACTTCTGTCGAGGTCACGGAAGCTCATCAAGACCAAGATCAGCATCAGCATCAGCATCAGCATCAGCATATGCAGGATGTGGCCGAGGTCGCTGATGATACTGGTCGCCATGGAGAGCTTGAGGCGCACGCTACGCATGAGCAGACAGCACAGTCAGCAGGAGGCTCTCCTCTACAAACTTCGCCTGTGGGAGAACCGGAAGGCACCATGGCCGAGACTGTGCACGTGGAACAAGGTCTTGTCCAAGCACAAACCGACTCTCAAAGCCAGACTCCTCGAGCCATGTCACTTTCCGATCTACCGCGCTTCAATATTCTTCCTACCGAAAGCGAACTATTAGATCGCATAGCACTTGCACAACCTTCCGAAA
Source organism: Aureobasidium zeae (assembly GCA_017580825.2). NCBI lineage: Eukaryota > Fungi > Ascomycota > Dothideomycetes > Dothideales > Saccotheciaceae > Aureobasidium > Aureobasidium zeae. The sequence goes on from JAGFJS020000005.1 coordinate 315,738, forward strand.
GACCGACAACACCCGTGCTGCAGCCTCTTGTCACCGACGGTCTGGCTCTGCCATCACCTTTCCCTACCAGTGCTCATAGGATGCCCTCGCCAGCCTACTTTCCTGCTAGCTCGACCGCTGAGATTGTCCAAAACGCGACATCAGAGCCACACGAGCAAGTAAACGACAATCCCGCATCGAAGGAGACAGGAGTCCTACAGAACTCTATCGCACCTGACGACGATATGTCTCATGCATCATCACCTACCGCACCTCACCAAGGAAACGCCCTGGAGGCTCGTACTGTTGCTGATACATACGATAATCAACCGGAAGTCGTAGTCTCATCGGATGACAAAGAAAACGATGCCGGCGAGACTGATCACCCCGCTCACCTTCCTACAGCTGGTCTGACAGGGTCAATTGAGCAAAGTTCTGGGGAAGACGATTCAGACCATATGGACTCGTCTAGCGAAGATTCCAGCCTCGACGACGCTTCATCTGTGTACAACTCCGAGTACATTGAAGCTCTGCAAGAAGAAAGCGACGACGAAGGTGCAATCGAAGAGCCTGATTGGGACTACCTTGAGAAACAGCTGCAAAAAGAAGAAGATGCCCTCCAGGAATCAAGAGAAGACGTGACTGGACGAGCACCAAGATTCCTCCGGATAGCAGAAGGCGACGAACTTATACATGATAGTAACTCTGGGTCAGACGAAGACATGGAGCCCAGAAGTGACGACGAGAGTGACGGCTCTGATGATTCACAATACTTTGATCATGCTGTCATGGCCGGTACAGAAGACGAGTCTAGCGAAGGTTCCGAAGTCGGAGAATACGACCAATCCTATCAGCCTTCAATGCCCGAGAATGACATGTACAGCCATCCTTTCGGTCTTGACGGAGCTGCCTTCTCGAGGCAGACGCAAACAGCAGTTCCTTCTCAAGCTCAATCTGATGACGGCTTGCAAGCAGGAGATGAGACCATCGCATGGCGCGACATGGATGCCGCTGTCCAGGTACTCAATCAGCAAGCTCGGCCACAACAAGCTGAATCAGCATACAATAAGCCCCGATCTGTTGAGAATGCAGTGCCTCCATCCTCAAGACACGCTGTTGTCGAATTGCTGGACGACTCTGAGTCGGATGAGGAAGATGATAAAGAGTCCACGACAGTCGAACAAACAAATCCTCAATCTGGATCAAGAGCCGTAAACTTCTCATCATCAGTCGAGCTCGTGAAGACATTACTACACAACAAACAGAAAGACGCCCATCTCGAGCTTACTGGACCAGTGACTGCACAAATCCGCTCGGAGATCAGGAACATTGCTGGCCAGGTCGACAAACAAAGTACCAAATGGACAATCTTCAACGCTCTCGAGGCAATTTGTAAGATTGGCGTTGCTGTGACGGAAGCTGCAGAAACCACCAACTATCTTGCCGAAGGTGTCAAGTATCGCTTAAAGGAAGACGAGGTGCTTGTCAATGCCTGCTGGAAAGTCTACAGCGAGTTGGCCGACGTGAGAAACTCTGCCTCGAATCAACCAGCCGATCACGATCTGGTGGAATGTCTTGAGGAGCTGGAAGTGAAGCGGGACTATTGCTTTGACGGATTCACAGAGTTTCTCAAGCGCTTCAAGAAATATCCTCATGGCGTACCTGCTGAGAAAGAGATCCAACAAGGCGAGCAAAGCGTACCCACCAATGCAGTGACAGAGGCACCGCAAATACCAGAAGCTATGCAGCAAGTCCAGCCAATTGTCGAGGATAAAGACAAGCAACAAAGCAACATGGTCGATACTGCTATGCCTGCTTCTATCAAAAAGTCGGCAAATGACCCTGCATCTGATGCAAATAGTCCCACAGAATCAGCTTCAGAAAAATCCGCCAGGTTGTCTCTAGTTGAGGCCAGGCAAGAAGAGGAACCGGTGTCAGAGGTCGAAGCTCAATCTAACCCTTCTCCAGCACTCTCATCTGAGGACGAGGAATCGCCAATAGAACCGAACGACTCTCCACAATCTCCAGATAGCGATGAAATGTCAGACCCGAAATCTGAAGAAATGCACGATGACGATGATGAAGTAATGCTCGAGGGTTCAGAAGCCGAAGATGATCTACCAGGGGCTGACAATGAGTCTTCCGAAGATCCTGAGATAGATCCCGCACTTCTTGCAGAGAATGATAGCATCGATCCTGCATTGCTCGATGATGATCCCGACATTGACCCTGCCTTGCTCGACGGGAATTCCCAGGTCGACCCTGCGTTACTTGATGACAACCACGACATCGACCCTGCAATACTTAATTATACTGACAACAATGCAATCCAAGCATTCGAACACGACAGTGGGGATGATCCAATGTCCGATGCACCGGAACCGGATGACTTCTCAATCGCCGATGAAGAGAATGAACATCAGCAAGGTAACCAGAAAGAGCTTTTGGTGGCAACAGATCACGCAATGATGGAGGGAACTCTTCTAACACAGGTCGATGATCTCCCGCACGACACAGAAGTAAAACTTGACACAGTCGAATCAGTTAGGATGGACGATGCGCAGATCAAAGGTCCAGACACTTCAATCGATACGTCAGAAGTCAAGGAAGAACACCGCCCACAATCAAGCTCCAGCTACAGAACCTTGAGCTCAACTTCGTCCGACAAGGAGACCAGCAACACCCCTCGACTCACTTTCCAATCCTCTGCACAACATGCCCAACTTCCAGCATCACAAATCCACGAAGGTTTCATCGAAGAACTTGACCTTTCTCAAGTCGAGCAGGAGTCTTGGAATAGTCGTTTCTCACAATTCTCGCGATCGCGGTCGTCTCGCGCGTATACAAGGAGCGAGACCATTCCGGATAGTGCCGACGAGCAAGTCTCTGACCTGGAAGCTAGCAGAAGCAGTGCGAGCGCAGAGCCCGCTTCTCAGCCGCAGGTCTCTGATGAAACTACAATACTCCCGTCTCAGGAGCTTGGACTCTCGCAGTTGCCGCAGATGGCACGTGAATCGCCAGATGTTGATGCGGAGGAAATCGAGTCTCAGGTTGGTCTGGACGACGATTTGTTGGCCGACTACGTTCCAGTTGCCTCTGAATCAGATGTTGGTCCGTCCGCGCCGAAGGCCACGAAGAAGCCCGCCAGACCTTTGGCATTGTTCAGAGGACGCAGGTCGATTGGCTCTCGACAATCTGTCGGAAAGATCGAGCAACGTGACGAAGTCATGCATGATGCAGTTCCTCAAGAAACAGTAGCAAACACAATCACCGAAGAAGGAGAGCAACCTGCGAACAAAGACCATGAGCAAGCACAAATGGAGCTTAGCCAGGAAGCGCCGACGTTAGCAGTGCCTCCAGCGGCCGAAGAATCACAGAAAGAAGCCACTGTTACCTCCATCACAAATCCAGATCCAGGGGCGGGCACTGCCAAACAAATCGACGAGCAGCCAGAAACATCGACAGAGGTAGATCACGCAACAAGCGGTCTGCAACTCAAGGATACAGCCTTTTCCAAGCCGTTTGCCGAAGTGGAAGCCTCCCTCTTTGGCACACCCATCAAGCCCTCAAAACAGCAGGAAGCTCCTCAATCTGCGCCTTCGCAGTCCTGGCGTCACGCTCTGACTTCCAAGTTGCCTGATATTCCTGTGATTGGATCTTGGTTCACACCTTCGCGCAGTACGATGGCCCCGAAGGCCGTCACTGAGATCAAGGCCAAGGAGAACGATAAGGCTTTGGACCTTTCGACACCCTCAAAGCCCGGAAAAGCGGTCTCCTCACAGGACAGAGACATCTCGCCTCCGCCCCTCTCGAGACCCTTGTCTCAAGGCACCACAACGAAACTCTCATATTTTACTGCTCTCCCAGCTGTCTTGCATCATTACCACGATACAGACGGCCTGGTCGACATCATCGCAGTGGCCACAACAAACACGCCTGCGGAGCATTCGCGCGCAAAATCCGGACCCAAGGATTTCTTCACAAAGTTCCGGGTCACGGACGAGGGCATCGCCGCCATGGCGGCCGCTGCTTCGCAACAGCAAGACAACGAGGAACAGAATGAGGGGCGTTCTGCCCAAAAGGACATTCAGGTCCAAGTGTTCAGACCTTGGAAGGAGAGCTTGCCGGCTGTGGGGAGAGGGGACGTGGTGATGCTCCGCGGCTTTGCGGTGCGCTCGCAACATCACGGGAGCTTCCTGCTTTCAACGGCCGCTAGTGCGTGGTGTGTGTGGAGATATCCGTCGCTCGACTCTTCTGTCGCTGTAGAAGATGATGGCAACAACCCTCCTCCTGTTTGGGCCAGAAAAGGAAGAAGAGATGCTGAGGCAGAGGTCAAAGAGGAAATCACGGGTCCGCCGATAGAGATTGGACAACAGGAAAGAGACAGAGTGGTTCAGGTCAGGAAATGGTGGGAGGACCAACAAATGGAGGAGCAAGAAGAGCACGAGAAGTGAGAAGAATGGTTGATAAGAAAAGAAATAATTTATATTACGAGGGTGAAAATAGACATAGACATGAGAAGAAGAAGGAAAAAAGAAAACTATTAATACGGACCAAGTCCAGAAGTTATTTTTGAATTGCGAGTCAAAAGCAGCAATCCTCAGCGACTGGGTCTGGCTCTCACGAGTGTTGTAAATCTCGGAGGCTGGGACGAGCGACCTCGACTACTGCTGGTAGCAACGCTTGCTTTGCGCAGCAGACCAATGCTTTTGACTAAGCTTGACAATGCTCCGACGCTTGAAGAAGCAGCTGTGGCAGTGGTTGTTGGTTTCAAGCTCGAAGACGACGACGACGACGACGACGCTGTTGTTCTTGAAGACGACGGACTAGACGTCTGTCCTAAGCCAAGGTTCAATCCAAGCGCACTTGATGACGACAATGTTGTTCCTGAAGACGATGGACCGGACGTCTGCCCTAAGCCAAGGTTCAACCCAAGCGTAGCACTCGACGACGACGCAGCTGTTCCTGAAGATGAAGGACTGGGCGTCTGCCCTAATCCAAGATTCAATCCAAGCGCACTCGACAACGCGGCTACAGATGGTGTGGCAGTCAACCCAAGGACCAGAGAAGTAGGTACGTCCAGAAGAGTCAACGTACTGCTGCCGGTCCCGATTCCGACGCCTACATTACCTCCAGCAGTTGGTAGAGATATGATTGTCGTAGAGATTGAAGGAAGGCCTAGACTTGTACTGGGAATGACCGAGCTTGAAATGATCAAGCTAGATATGCTCAAACTGGTAATGCTCAAGCTAGGAATAATCGAGCTGGGGATGATCGAGCTAGGGATGATCGAGCTGGGGATGATCGAGCTGGGGATGATCGAGCTGGGGATGATCGAGCTGGGGATGATCGAGCTGGGGATGATCGAGCTGGGGATGATCGAGCTGGGGATGATCGAGCTGGGGATGATCGAGCTGGGGATGATCGAGCTGGGGATGATCGAGCTGGGGATGATCGAGCTGGGGATGATCGAGCTGGGGATGATCGAGCTAGGGATGATCGAGCTAGAGATGATCGAGCTGGGGATGCCCAAGCTAGGAATAATCGAGCTGGGGATGATCGAGCTAGGGATGATCGAGCTAGAGATGATCGAGCTGGGAATGCTCAAGCTAGGAATGATCGAGCTGGGGATGATCGAGCTGGGGATGCTCAAGCTAGGAATGATCGAGCTAGAGATGATCGAACTGGGGATGATCGAGCTATGAATAATCGAGCTAGAGATGATCGAGCTGGGGATGCTCAAGCTAGGAATAATCGAGCTAGAGATGATCGAACTGGGGATGATCGAGCTAGGAATGATCGAGCTAGAGATGATCGAGCTGGGGATGCCCAAGCTAGGAATAATCGAGCTAGGGATGATCGAGCTGGGGATGATCGAGCTGGGGATGATCGAGCTGGGGATGATCGAGCTGGGGATGATCGAGCTGAGGATGATCGAACTGGGGATGATCGAGCTAGGAATGATCGAGCTAGAGATGATCGAGCTGGGGATGCTCAAGCTAGGAATGATCGAGCTAGAGATGATCGAGCTGGGGATGCCCAAGCTAGGAATAATCGAGCTGGAGATGATCGAGCTGAGGATGATCGAGCTGGGGATGATCGAGCTGCGGATGATCGAGCTAGGAACGCTTAAGCTAGGAGTGCTTAGGGTGGCAATGCTCAAGCTGGGGATGATCGAGCTAGGGACGTCCAAGCTGGGGATGATCGAGCTAGGAACGCTCAAGCTAGGAGTGCTTAAGGAGGCAATGCTCGAGCTAGGGGTGCTCAAGCTAGGAACGATCAAGCTGGGGGTGCTCAAGCTAGGAACGATCAAGCTAGGAATGCTCAAGCTAGGAACAGTCAAGATACTCAAGCTAGGCGTGCTCAAGCTAGGGAGGATCGAGCTAGGAGTATCTAGGCTGGGAATACTCAAGCTAGGAATGCTCAAGCTAGGAACGATCAAGCTGGGGGTGCTCAAGCTAGGAACGATCAAGCTAGGAATGCTCAAGCTGGGAACAGTCAAGATACTTAAGCTAGGAGTGCTCAAGCTAGGGAGGATCGAGCTGGGAATGCTCAAGATACTCAAGCTAGGCGTGCTCAAGCTAGCAATGATCAAGCTGGGAGTATCTAGGCTGGGAATACTCAAGCTAGGAATGCTCAAGCTAGGAACGATCAAGCTGGGGGTGCTCAAGCTGGGAACGATCAAGCTGGGAATGCTCAAGCTGAGAACACTCAAGATACTCAAGCTAGGAGTGCTCAAGCTAGGAATGATCAAGCTGGGAGCATCTAGGCTGGGAATACTCAAGCTGGGAACGCTCAAACTGATGATGCTCAGACTGGGACTCGGGATGGCGAGGACGCTCGACAAGTTGATATCGGCGCTAACAGTGACTGACGGCAGAAGGTCTGTAACAATGGACGCTGGATTCAACGTGAAGATTCCGCCGCTCACGTCGATTGAGACACCGACGTCTACGCTGATCGTAAGAGATGTCGGTTGAACGAGAGTCAACAAGGCAGTGCTCAAATCGACTAAAGTCCCAACTCCAACGCTGACTGAAGGCGTGGTGGGCGCATCCAGACATATATTGAGCAGAGCATCGCTAGCTGTACAGGTGACCGAAGCAGGTGCAATCGAAATTGCGGTGATCGAGGGAACGGCGATAGTGGGTATCGTGGGTAGACTGAAAATGTCCGTCACTGTGGGCAGATAGGTGGGCAAGGAAGGAACAGGTATCGAAGGGAAAATGGACGAGACGTCGTTTATCACAGAAAGGCCAATCGAAAGTGCTGGTCCCGTTGGAGAGAGAAGTGCGACACTGCTGTTCAAAATCTCGGAAATCAGGCTAGGGACGGCCGCAGTTGCCTGTGCAATATCAATGCTCAATGACGTTGTTGCCAAATTTCCCAGGATGCTGGTGTCGCCAATTATGGAAGCTAAAGAGGAAATAAAGATAGGAGCATCCACGGAAGCAGTAATTGAAGCAATCACAGAGGTAGCACCAATAGCTGGCACAGCGCGAATACCAGAGACAACACCCGCTCGAGAAGATTGGAAGTTAAATTGAGAAGCATCGGTGCCGGTTTTGAGATAGCAGTTTTCCGCGTCGTAGGTCCACGCATTACAGCCAGCATTTCCATCGCACAATGTCATGCAGCCATTGAAGTCTGATGATCTGCCGACCAAGACAGCGTTTCCAGTAGTCTCTTCGTCGCAGCCGACGGTGTAGATTCCTCCAGTATTGGCTTGAAGTTGCTGTTTGTTGGCAGAGGGACACGAGAAGGTTGTTTGAGGCAGTAAGCTGGTAGACGGAATGACGGCAGACGCAAGGGCCGGAACAGTTAGAGATAGGATCCCAGTAGCTACAGCTGAAGGAGATATGATGATAGCATCGCTTATGCCAACAGAGGGTAAGCTATGTGGCAATGAGACAATGCTAGTGAGACCCAGAACTCCAGAAGGGGTGACGATTGGGATGCTCTCAGTGATACCCGCAAATGATGGTAGCAATGATACTGAAAGTGCTGTCGGGACAGTAATAACCACAGAGCCTGTATTTCCAAACAATGTGCCAGCATTTGAGAGCAGCGTCAAGGTTCCGAGTGGTTGGCCGACAATCGATGATAATCTGGTTGTAGCTGAAAAGTCCACGCCGAGATTGACGCTTGTGTTGGAAATTACAGGCTGCAAAGCTGCTAAAGAAGATGCCTGTATATTTGTGACAAGAGCGCTTGTGTAAGACAATACCGATGGCACAGATATGGAGAGGCTGTTCGTTGGCGCAAGAGTTGGCAACGATGCGGTAATTTGACCGAGAGAAGGGACGTTCAACGTAACGCTAGATGGAATGGTCGCCGAAAAGGTAACAGCTCCCACACTGTTGCTTGATAACGTGTTGGAAGGTCCAACCGAGCCACTTCCAGCAGCATCGGCGAGAGTAGAGTCAACATTCGTCACGACACCGCTGCTAGAAGAAAGCCTCGCAGTCGAATACAAAGAGACCGAGCTCGGCGTCCTGGAGGCATCAACGGGCAATGAGGCAACATAGCTCGTACTCCTGTACAAAGAAGTCCCACTCAACGGCACAACCTGAGCGTTCCTCTTTGCTATCAAAATGGCCGTAGCCACATTGGTCAGAAGCATGCCATTGTTGGAGTTTCGATTGCTGACCAAGGTACATAAGCCATCCTGAAACGTAAAGCCTATGCAACCGCTGGCACTCGAACAGATGCTGGAGCAGGAGGCGAGGTTGTTGGTAGGTATGCTTGACGTGATATTGCTGCTTGCAGGGAAGTAGGTGTCGCAGAGAATCTCATAGACTGAGCCTGAGGCATCTAGAAGTCTGGTCCCGTCTGCCCCGGGGCATTCGTAATCGGCCAAGACGGCACTATGCATGGTTGATGATGTGGCACTGCTAGATGTACTCTCCTTGTAAGAGCATAGACCTGATGCTGGTGCGTAAGAGATACCGATGCACTTATCGATATTACCGCAAGCATCCACGCAAGCCTGTAGCTGTGATTGATAGTTTGTGCCGATTGTAAAGCCCGAATCATCAGTACTGCAGAGTATCTCGTATACCCGATTGGATGAATCAGAATAATACGTGCCATCGTCATTGGGACATGAGTAGACAGGGTTGAGAGTCGATGCTGCAGTTGAGGATGTAGTGCTGGTGGAAGCTGACACGAATAACCCTGTTTGACTTGACGTGCTGACAGGCGTTGTAGTAGTCAGTCCAACTTGAGACAACCCCAGGTTTGATGTGCTCAAAGAAGTCGAGGTAGGAGCAAACAGTGATGTTATCGATATGACGGTTGATGAGCCTGCTTCGCCAACAGAGACGTATGATGTGGATCCCACTCCAGATGCTGTTGTCGTCGATGTTACCGAGATTGTCTGGGAAGTTTCTGAGCCCGATGTATCACCAGTAGCTGATAAGTACCCAGTATTCCCATGGAAGACGTGAGAAAAGACCGGAGAAAGACTATAAGACATCGAGATGGATCCATCTGCAGCAGTGACTTGAGTAGAGTGTACAGATAGTACAACCGCGGAGGTCTGACAAACACCTAGGAAAGATTAGACTGCACTTTCCAGTCGACACGGATATTGCTTACTCTCAATTGCCCTAGTAAGGTTAAGCTGCGCCAGCGAGGCAATACTGGTTCCAAGCAACATGTTGTCTCGGTGATTAACGATTGGCGATAGGAAGACGGGAAAGAATCGATAACTTCATTGCCATAGATATAGTTGCCTACTCGACGAAGACCACTGGAAATACATCTACCTCATTTCGAAATAGCAGCTCTCTGGCATGAGCATAGCTGGTATTATGAGCATAACAAACAAAGCCCTCGTCTGATTAGGGCATGCCTGGCTGGTCTCTGTATGGGGTGGCTCCAGAAGCAGTACCCGATTGGGACGATATATGCGGCCACTCGGATAAAGGCAAGACGAGACGGCCCGGCCAAATTTTCGTCTTCCAATCATTGGTCAGTGTGGAGTTCCGAGGGATATCTGCTCGGTGTCCGCGATGCAAGGCGGCGTTTGTTGGCACTTCTTCGGCGTGCCGAGAAATTTGGATAATTAGTGTTTTTCCGGGCCGAATTTCTTCAGCATTCCTCGCTCATCAAATTGATCTCGAAAATTAGAACGGTTCAAGATTGCGTTTTTGCGCCGAGCTGGCCGACGATGTTGTCAAAGATTGTGAAGAGGGAGCAGCTCTTGTACTTTTCGACCAGACTGCCAGTGTCATTCTCTGGTGTTTGGACTTCTTTGAGGTTTTGACCATCAATGACGGTGCCCTCAGGATATACCGGTCGTGTGCCTTCCTCAATCAATGCAACAAACGCAGGATCAATAGGCACACTACCCAGAAAGGGCACACTGAAATCACGAGCCATCACCTCCCCGCCGCCTTTGGAAAAGACGTTGGTACATTCCGCGCAGTGAGGACAGACAAAGCCAGCCATGTTCTCGACAACACCAAGGATGGCAATGCCCGTCTTTTTGCAGAAATTAATCTCCTTCCTGACGTCCGAGATGCTGATCGCTTGGGGAGTGGTGACGACAACGGCGCCAGAGACTTGACCAGGGGTTGTCGTCTTGAGAAGTGTCTCTACTAGAGAGATGTGCTCATCCGATGTGCCGGGAGGTGTGTCGATAAGAAGATAATCTAGTTTTCCCCAGTGCACATCAGACAAAAATTGACGGACCATGGCGGTCTTTTTCGGGCCACGCCAGACTACAGCATCATTCCGGTTGCCGAGTAGGAATCCAAGAGACATGCAGTGTAATGATCCAGGAGTGACCGTGCCGTTCTCGGATGTGTTTGAAGGTTTGCTCTCGTGTACTGGCACGGGAAGCCATCCACCAGGTGCTTGTTTGACTTTTGAAGACTCGATTCCGAGAAATCTCGGCATAGAAGGTCCAGTCAGATCAATGTCAAGGATGCCAACGGAATGTCCTCTCAGTGATAGCGTGAGGGCTAGTTGTGTGGTTACGCTAGACTTTCCAACACCGCCTTTACCGGAGAGGACCAGGATGATTTCATTGACGTTTTGGAGAGACATGATGTGAGTTTGCTCTGTGAGATTTGCAGTGTCAAAATATTGTTATACTGGCCTGCAAATGTTGATGAAAAGGCGAACGATGCTGACCAATTTGGCGGCGATGACGGAACACGTCGGACGAAAAATATGTCTTGGCGTTTTGATATAAATTCGAGTGACCCTGGTGGTGAATGTAATTATATCGATTTCCTCCAGCATCGTGTAGAGATCAACATGACAAGACAGTGACTGATTCAGCGTACTGGAAAAGACGCCAGTTGGTAAGAAACGAAAATGGTCAAACAACGGACCGCAAGCACGACTACTTCGATGTCTGCAACGTCGAGAAAACCAAAATCCGGCGTTAATAAGCAACTCACCACCCACTAAGCAAAAGAACGACCAACACCACGAGGAGCAGATTCCAGACCGACACAATGAAAGACTAACTACAAGAAGCAAATTAAGCAAATGAGGAAGGATCTTTACGCTCCCTTCGATTCCATTTTGGTCAAACCGCAGATATCAATAAATGCAACAGTCGGTGTATATACATTCACCAACTCCTACCACTCCCTCCTTTTCCCCCCAATGCTCCCCTGTTTATCAAAGAGTGGTGTTTGCTGAAAAGACAGACACCCCTTCCTTGCCAAACCTCCCGCCATCCAAACAATGCTCCTTCCACCACCTGCCTTCCCAAACATCAACAATGTACGGCAGTGAAATTTCAAAAAAGATAAGCAGATCCCAACAATTTGAGACCAAATAAGAAAGCAGAAAGCAGAAAAGCAAAACAAACCATCCCGATCAATCCCCCCTTGCCGGCGCCGACGCTGACTTGAACATTTGGACCAGAAGAACAAGTAAAAAAGAGCAAACCCCATATCGTAAATCCCATTTGGCCCCCGGTCCGAAGTTTGTTTCTTTTTTTTGGTGTACATGATTCTAATTGAATCGTATGGGTGGTTCTCTCGCTCAAGCCTTTTTTTTTCATGCTTTTACGCAGTGAAAATCCGTCTTTCACCCTTGGAATTACAGTCTTCCTCACTCTATGCAGGAGACTTTGAAGGGTTGGCACCGTTGCGACGGGCATCATCAGAGACGCTAAGACCGCTGAGACCGCTGCTCAGGAAGGTGAAAGGGTCGGCAGCTGCCTGTTCGCCAGCGTACATGGCGCCGCCGTTGGAAAAGGAAGAGTTGTTCTGGCCAGCAGAAAAGGCAGCCTCAGCACGGCTGTCGAAACCGCCAGAAGAGTGCATGCCGGGATTGTGGCCATGACCGTGGCCGTAAGCAGAGCTCATGGCGGGGTAAGGAGAGGTACCAGCACCCAGTCCAGAGGGCAGAGCGTAGGTGGATTGGGGAGGGCCTGGGTATTGCTGACCTGGGTAGTTGGCAGCAGCAGGATAGGCGCCAGCTTGAGGAGCATAGGGAGCAGGGCCGGGAGTGCCCTGCATGGACTGTTGAGGCATTCCGTATGCCTGAGAAGCATCGTTTTGGTTGTAGTTGGAATCGGCGACCAAGGCAGCGCTTGCTCTTGAAGCACCACAACGGAGACAGCTGACATTCTTGGCAAAGTTGTGGTAGTTGCAACCTTCTGCACCACATCTCCAATCTCCGGCACGGAAAGGGACGTGAGTGGAACCACCACCGCGCATGCCACCGCCACCTCCCATGTGGTGGTGACCGCCGCCCATGTGGTGGCCAGGAGGACCCATCATTCCAGGGTGACCATATCCGTAACCGTACATGGGGTCGGGAGCGGCCGACATGGCAGGGAAGGAGCAACGGAAACATGCGGTTCTGCGCTGGAAGTTGGAGAAGCCGCAAGAGGGGCAGGTCCAATCACCGGGACGAGGGCGGTTCTTGCTGGGAGGGAAGGCGGTGAGAATGTCGGCTGCGCGGTCGAGAACGCGCGAGGAGGAAGGCGACACTTCAATAGCCTTTTCATTTAGAGCGCGACCGTTCATGCAGAGCGACTCGGCGGCCTGGGAGGAAAGTCAGTTTGGGTTGATTTGTGCTGCCAAGCATCAACGCACCTCTTCGTGCGACGAGAAAATGGCAAAACCAGTGCCGGTGGGCTTGTGCTGGTCGGGAGTGCGCAACGTCCAGAAAGCAATGGGTCTACCACCAAACTGCGTGAACCAGCTCTCAAGCTCAGACTGGGTCGTGTCGTGAGGAAGTCCGCTCATATGCAGGACCTTGCTGCGCTCCGACAAGAAAGCGCGCACATCGGCACGAGCATCCATGGGACGGGTGAGTACGTCGGCGTGCTCGTGAGGAGGTTGAGACTTGCGAATCAGACCACGGAGGACTCTTGCAAGAGTGACGGCCTCTTCCATGGCGCGACGGGGCGATGCTGGAGCCAGCGCCTGCAGGTGGAAGGGAAGGTTGTGCTTGATGGGAGCCGAGGATTGAACGGGTTCGACCTCGAGAGCGGCACAAATATTTGTCAAGGCCGAAGAGCCAAAGGGCAACGACTCGGGGTGGTGGGCTTGCCATCTCTGGTACTCGGTGCGCAGGTCAAAAGTGCGCGAGTGCTGCAGGTAGGGAGGGAGCACCACGGCCTTGTCGCGAGCCTCACGAGGCAGCTGGACGCGCAGGTCCCACGAGTCGAGCGTGACAAAGGCAAACTCGACGTTGTTCTTGACAAGGTGCTCCTGAGCAAACTGGTCGAAGCGGTTGATGGCGTCGCGGAAAGAGCCTGCATTGCGGACATGCTCCCAGGTGAGGGTGGTAAGGCTGGCTGTGCATTGCATAAGTAGGTATCGTCGAGGCTGTCGGAGAGCTTCTTACTGCACAAAGGGGTGATGGGGGTGTTGACGGGCTTGACCAAGACACTCTCGCGATGGAGCTGCAGAGAGTTAGCCAGTCGCTGACTGCAGGCTTCATTTTTCAATCCCTCACCTCGTCGCAGTTCTTTGAATCAAGCAGGATCCAGCCCAGCTCAATGACCTCTGCCGAGTCTTTTGTCACATAGACGCCGTGCTCATCACACGTCGTCGCAACATGAATGACCACGTAGCGGTCGAGGCCACCGCCGGGGGTGGTGGGTGCAGATGCCATTTCTGCCGCTGTGTATAGCTATCGGGATGCTTTGACGTGCAGGGAGAGAGAGAGAGAGAGAGAGAGAGAGACAGAGGAAGGGCGAAACAGGAACGCTGGACAGAAAAAGACAGCGAGTGATGGCAGCAACAAAATGATGGGAAGCTTGCACAGCTCTGTTTCGGCAGTAATCTGATGCTTGCTGCTGCTCATGTTCTTCAAGACAAGACTCTTTCCGCTTTTGACAGCCCCGCCTAGCTAAATTCGTTTTTCGGGCCATGCATCTGCCGGGTTGTCACCTTCTTTTTTTGCCGCTATTACTCGGACTGCAGCTCTGTGCTGCCCGTACTAATAGACGTTATTGCTATCAAGACTGCTCAGTTTCTTGATTTTTCCCCTTCTCAGTGTTTTGTACACAAACACACACCGCGCACACTTCTTGGCCATGGCACATCTCATGCTTCGGCCGCAGCAACCTATCCACTAAAACGCACATCCATCACATTGATATTAAAATCAAAAATGAGAATTGCGCTGATTGGCTCCAAGCCCCGCCATTTCCTTCCTCCGAAAGGGAACATGGAAAACAACGGAGCATGCCGGGACATGGTCGAGTCGCATGGGACTCTCCAGTCTCTTTGGGATAGGTACATGCAGCCGCTTTCCACTGTGACACGGCGTGCCCACATATCGCGTGTGCATGGAGATGCGGGATCAACAATAATCTACCCTTGCAGTTTCGAGGACCCAGGCCAATCAAGCTTGATCAAGATATGACTTGTCCTGGGCTGAGGTTACTAGATCCCTGTGCTGTGAATTCCCAGACCACTGAGTGAGATGGCGGTGCGTCGTGACAGAAGCGCCATACTGAAGTGGCATACTCCAGCCATGTGAAATGATCTCTAGACCATGTACTTCACGAGTCTACTGTTGTGACATGCACCTGACCGTGAACGCCGAACGAGCGCCAGGCGGAGAAGCAAGCCGATGCTTGGCAGACTTTCACATGCAGGGACTTTTCAAGCCTCTCTGCAAAAGAAAAAGAAAAGGGAAAAAAAAAGAATTGGCAACCACAAGAAACGACTGTTCTTGTCCAACAATCAGCAAGACATCAGGATGGAGTCACAACAAAAGCCCGTCCACACAGTCATCCTCGACACGGGCGCAATAATCCGCAACCACCCAACCGTATCCACGCTCCTCGCGCAATCCGAAAACATCGTCACAATCCCAGCCATCATCACCGAAATCAGAGATGCCGCCACCAGAACACGCGTGGAAACCCAGCTCATGCCCTTTTTGACCATCCGCTCTCCGCAACCCGCGAGCGTAAAGTTTGTGACGGATTTTGCCCGCAAGACTGGAGATTTGGATGTGCTTTCAAAGCCTGACGTGCAGATTTTGGCCCTGGCGTATGAGTTGGAGTGTGAAAGGAATGGAGGTGATTGGAGGTTGAGGAGGAACCCTGGGCAGAAGGGGCTGAATGGAAAGCCGCCGGTCAAGGTTGAGGAGGGCAAGAGTGAGGAGGAGGAAGCGGGCAAGAGCGAAGAGAAGGAAGCGGGCAAGAGCGAAGAGAAGGAAGCGGGCAAGAGCGAAGAGAAGGAAGCGGACAAAACCGAAGAGAAGGAAGCGGACAAAACCGAAGAGAAGGAAGAAGTCAAGAGCGAGGAAATGCAAGAAGGCGTACCTATCGAAGAGTCTCCCAAGGACAAGTCTGTTGAGGAAGCCTTCAAGGAAGAACCTGCAGTAGAGACCAAGGAAGAGCCCATCCAGCAACTCTCGGACGACCTGGCCGCAACCAGCCTCGCACAGGCATCTACAACAGAAGAAGCAGAAGCCTCAGACCCGGGCGACGATTCGGACGGCGACTGGATCACGCCGTCAAACCTCAAAAAACACCAACAAAAAGACGCTTCAGGCAGCACCGAAGAAGGCTCGTCTCAAAGCACCCTCCAAGTCGCCACTCTGACCACTGATTTCGCAATGCAAAACGTGTTGCTGCAGATAAACCTCAACCTCATCTCGCCCGCGCTGCAGCGCATCAAGCACCTCAAAACCTACATTCTGCGCTGCCACGCCTGTTTCTGCACGACCAAGGAAATGACCAAGCAGTTCTGTCCTCGCTGCGGTTCGCCAACCTTGACCAGGGTGGCTTGCAGCACCACCTCCTCTGGCGAATTCAAGTTGCACCTCAAGAAAAACATGCAGTGGAACACGCGCGGCGATCGTTTCAGCATCCCCAAACCCGTACACGGCAGTGCAAACGGAAGAGTCCAGGGAGGAGGCAAAGGACACTGGGGCAATGACTTGATTTTGGCCGAAGATCAAAAGGAGTTTACCAGGCATTTCGAGCAGGAAAAGAGGAAAAAGGAGAGGGATTTGATGGACGAGGATTATTTGCCTAGTATCTTGACTGGAGATCGCAATAGGAGTAACGGTGGTAGGATGAGGATTGGTGGTGGACGCAACGTCAATTCTAGAAAGAGGTAGAACTAGCAACGACAGACATGGCACATGAAAAAAGAGAAGGATTTTTGAAATGTTTTGAAAATTTCCTACGGCCCAATAACCGCCATAATGCTTTTCCGTCTTCAGCCTTAGATGCGCCAGCGACAAGAACGCCTGTTTTTGAATCCCAGAAAAAGGAGAAGGAAAAAAGAAAAAGAGAAAGAAAAGGAAAGAAAAGAAAAATTGAAAAAGTGTCCAGAGTAAGACAGATGTCTATTGGCCAAGAACCTTGAGATCCTCTGTGATTGGATTAGTGATTTGAGGACGAGTTTGGAGGGAGGATGAGCCAAAAACATACTCTGCTGGGTGATGAGGAGACCGTAACGCTTCTTGAGGGTGACGCGGTGTCTATGAGGATGCATGTCAGTATATCTGGCTTTCAGCATCTTCGCACAGCTCTTTCTGCGCCTTCGATATTCTCTGCCTCTTTTGCTCCTAGTGTGCTTCTAAAATCCTCCTCTTTACCCTATTCCTTCTTCTCTTTGTTCCCACCAGCCTGATGTCCTTGTCTTTCTCTCCTCCTCTTGCGCACTTTCTCTCCCCCCCTCTTGCGCAAGCATGATCAAGTAAATTCTAGTTCTTACCTCGAGTACTTGTCGTCAGGCGAGAAACGAGCAGGGTGGGCAGACTTTGTGACCTCTGCGCCTTGGACCTTCTTGAGCGTGTAGACGCGCTTGCCCTCGGCATTGAGTGTGTACATCAAATGCATGTTGGCGGTTGTTTTTGTTGTTGGCGGTGATAGAGGGTAGTTTTGTTCGTGTGTCGCGGTTTGGGTAGAGGGAAAAAAAAAACCAGTCGGTCTCGTGGTTCGAAAAGATTCGGAAGCCCAGTTTTTTTCGCCGACTTGGAATGAAGGAGGTGGTGGTGGTGTTGGTCTGTGCTTTGGGGTTTTTGGACCATGATGATTGACCAGCTGGCGATAATTAGGTAAGGTAGGTAGGTATTATGAGGTATTCAAATCATCCCTCTGTTCACTGACGACAACGACATATCCTTTGGAGCAATAACAAGACAAAACACTGCAATTCTGAAAAACAAGATTTCTGCAAAAAGAAACACTTGGCCCAGCAACTCATCACAACGAGCACAAAGGCACTCACTTGACGAACACCTTTGCACCCACCCGAAGCCTCTTACAGGACACACAATACACATACATATACACCCAGGATGAAATCAACATCAACGCTCACAACACTATTCCTCCTCCTCCTGCTGCCAGGAGCACTAGCCCAATTCCAATTCTTCGAACAAATGTTTAACGGCCAGCAACAACAACAACATCAACAACCCCAAAACGCCGCTTCGGATTCCGTGTGGTATAGACAGCAGTATGATAACAGTGAGTTTTGAACCCTGACCTCACTCACTCTCTCTCTCTCTCTCTCTGTTTATCACGACCCCTTAGCCTGTTCGTGATGTAAGTTTTACTAATCAATGTGGGCACGCAGTGCACTGCGACAAATACCTCTGCCCCTCGACCCTCGCATGTGTGCATTTCCCCCATCATTGCCCCTGCGCTTTCCCCGAGTTGGAGGATAAAGTCGAGTTGGCGGATGGGAGCATGGTTTGTGTTAGCAAGGGAGGCTGGAAGGCCGGTGAGGCGGCCAGGAAGATCGAGTTGGCCAGAAAGGGGCTGTTGTGAAGGAATATATTTCAAAAAAGAGCAAGGGACGAGGGATTAGTCGGAGAGAAGAAAGGGAATACTCAGGGGTCAAACAAGACTCGGAAACAATTGCATTTTTTGATATGGGCTTTATGAGAATGGAAAGAGCGACTAGAAGTACCGCTTTCACCCGTTCCTTCCAATTCCATGTGTCCAATCATTCCTCCGCCTTTTCAGCAAATCCAATCTTCTCAAGATGCTCCGTCTCTGGAAGCGTGTGTTCCGTCTTCTCATAGACCCTGAACGGCGCAACATTCCTCTTCCTCTCGTTCGGACCCTCAGACTTGAACTGATAACCTCTCAATCTAGGACCCTTCCCCTCCGACACTGGAAACTCTGGCTCATAGACCCTCTCAAAGTCGTCTATATCCTTTTCAAACGTGCCCCTCTCAATGCTCTTCCTGATGCCGGCAAAAAACTCGTCAATGACGTGGTGATTGTGTATCTGGAGCAAGACCCAGGCCAGCATTTCCTTGGCTGACAGGAGGTGGTGAAGGAAGGCGCAGTGGTGGTTCGAGCAAGCGTAGCAAGGGCAGTTCTCGCCAAGGGGCGACAGATCGGTGGCGTATTTGGGTTGCCACATGTTGGTGCCTAGAGGCTTTGTGATGCCATCATGTTTGAGACAGGCTTCGGACACGGGGAATTCAAAGTCGAATGCTGTGCCTGCGTCGGTGATTTGCGTCAAGAAGGGCAGGGTGGCCATGTCGATGCCGTTGCGAATGTCGTCGAGGACTGCGCGCGGGTTGTTGGGTTCGGTCAACGCCAGACGAGGCAAGTGGGATAGTTCGTCGGGCAATTGCCGCAGGGTTAGCGTGTCGTAGATGGCGAGTCCTTGGATGTGGTCGACCATGTCAGAGACCAGACAGTCCATGTAGTACTTCTGTGCATCCACGGCGAGGGGCAGTAGAGGCGCATACAACAACGGCATCTTTGCCTTGTCGTCCTTCTCCCTCTCATCCACATGCGCCTGCATCCACTTGGCCGTCCGGTCGGTAATCTTGTCAATCTTCTTATGCGACACTTTGTAGTAGCCATACGGCACATCTCCCAGGCCCACAATAATGTCCGGTTGCATTGCCTTGGTCATGCTCCTGAATTGCGTGACGGCCAGTTTTGTAAAGCCAAAGGCCGTCATGATGGACATTGCTTCATCGGTACTTGCGCCTGGCGATTGCACCGGAGGTGTGCGGCGCGCTCCGAGCACCACGACATGCGAGTCGGGTGTTGCGGTGAAGCGTTTGAGTCGAGATGCCTCCGGGTCTGGCGGCGTGTATTTGAGGATGGGAGCGTTCTTTTCTACAACTTTTCATCCTTTTTTTTAGTTGCAGCGCCAGAAACGTCAGCTTTCGCTTGTTTTTTGCTGCTGCTGCTGCTGTGCACGCAGGAAACGTACAATCTTCTACGGCCATGTAGACGCCGCGGATATCCGTATGTTTGGCCACATTATCCTGAGTCAAGTGAGGGACTGCTCCTCGAGATGGCAGAGCTAGAAAGTGTGGTGTTTGGATGGGTTTGCGGTTGGGCAGGTGGAGCACACCAAGTCGTGCGACTTCCTTGCTTGTCGACGCCTTTGTGACTCGGAACATCAATGTCGATTCTTCGCGTTCCGTCATGTCTTGTTTTCCTTGCTCTTTACTCGATTGCTTCGTCTTTCAGCGGTAGTGAAGCCACATGCCAAGAAGCACTTTGACACGCCCGCGTGAGTCTTCTTGAGCCAAAGTTCATGATCTCGACTCGCACTTGACAAAAATGCCTCGTGGAAAGTTGATTGTATTTGAAGGCCTGGATAGATCAGGAAAATCTACACAATGCGAGAAGCTAGTCTCATATCTTAGCCAAAAAGGCGTGCCTGTGAAACATCGCCGCTTCCCTGGTATGCAAAGCCATTGTACTTGTCATCAAAAAAGACTCATGTGTGTCGTAGACAGAACAACTCCAATCGGACAGATGATAAACAACTATCTACAAGGCCAGACAGACCAGGAAGATCATGTCATCCATCTGCTCTTCTCTGCAAACAGATGGGAAGCAGTGTACCTAATCCCTCATCATACTCTTGTTTTTCCACAGTCGCTAACAATCCATCAGACCATCAATAGAAGCAGACATCAATGCTGGAATTACCGTCATCATAGATCGGTATTACTACTCTGGTTGCGTTTACTCTGCAGCCAAGAACAACCCCAGCCTTAGCCTTGCTTGGTCTCGTCATCCAGAAGAAGGCCTTCCTCGTCCAGATCTCTGTCTTTTCCTCGACATTTCTGCCAAAGACGCCGCCAAGCGAGGCGGCTGGGGTGACGAGCGCTACGAGAAGGAGGAGCTCCAACAGCGTGTCCGTCAGTTGTTTGCTGATATTCGAGCCACTGATGACGGATCAGACTTTGTCACCATTGACGCCGGTCAAAGTCTCGAAGACGTTGAACACGAAATTCGCCAACATGTCGAGGCGTGTGTCTCCGAAACCAGCGAGCCAAACCCTTTGCGCAGGATTCAGCCATGGTAGACGGCTTTCGTTTCAATCAATTACTTCAGCCTCGTCCCAATCGCTGTCCTCAATAAACTCCTTTAGGGTCTTGCTGCCTGATGACATTGAGATTGCTGGTGTAGCGGGGCCAGGCAGTGTTTGTTCGTCGTCGATGAGCTTCCACTCAGGTGTTGATTGAATTTGGTCAATGTCTTCGTAATCCGATTGCAGCAAGACATCGTCATAGTCGACTTCGGCTTCAACATCGCCTGCCGCTAGAGCGCTAGGCTCTTCCATTTCTTCTTCGAGTTCCTCAAGAAGATCACCATCTTCCTCGTCTTCCTCCTCTTCGACCACAGGAATGCTCGCCTCCACCTTGGAACCTTTCTTGCGTCGTTTTGGCACTTTGAACAAGGCAGCAACCTCCTTCTCGCCGCGAATTCGCAAACTCAGATCTTTTACCAGATCGATCCAGTTGAGGCTGGATTTGCACAACGGGCATTTTCCCTGTGTAGGCACGACTGCAGTCTGGGCCTTCTCAGCCTTGAGAAACTCATGAGAAAGACAGGCCATGTGAAACGTGGCCTCACACCCATTGTTAGGACAAACAAGTGCCATGACCTTTGCGGAATCCAGAGCAGTCGAGCAGATTGCACAGTCGTTGTTTGGCGCCTCCAAGAGTCTTGTGCTCTTGTCCAATGTCGTCTTCATATGTTGATATGTAGGATCGATCAAATAGACTCCAATAGGCCGCAGAGGATCCTTCTCCAGCAATGTCTTTTGTTCCAAGATTGATTCGTCCATTTCGATTTCAATGCCACGTCTGACCACTTCGGGCATATCTACAGTCCATCTGTGCCACATTTTGTGCACATCTTCAGCAAAGAACCTGACTTTTAGTGGCCATCGCTCGAAACTGTTTGCTCGAAGGAGAATGTGAAGATTGGCCAGTTTATCTTGCATTGACATGCGAGGACGTCCGGCTCGTCTTCGTACCTTGCCGCTTCTGGGCGAGTATCTCTGTTTAGCGTTGGCTTGGGTGATACGCTCGTCAGGAGCAATGTGTCGCGTCTGATGCGTATTTTGCCAGGCCCATCTGATCTCGACATTAGCACCTCACGGTAGATTTGAAAAGATATGCTCTTCCGGTGTTTGGTTTGTTTGTTGACGTGTGCGGAGTAAAGATGGAATCATATACTCACTCAAATTGTAGAGCAGCAATCTTGGAAGGGAAACCAGTAACAAGACAAGCCATCTCCCACGGCCGTAGTGTATTTCTCGACGTCCTCGCAGCTCCACCCTTTGCAATTCCATTATGTTGCTTCAACCGACGAACGGGATGTGGCGTGCTCCCAACATAGAGATTCTGGTGGCGGATGGTCGAACGTAGAAGATAACACGCGTAAAATGCCGGTATAGGCCTGTCCATAATAAACTGTCTCTAGCAAAACAACAAGTGTCTGAGGATTCTCACTCATGTGAGATTCCAGTTAGCAATTCCAGGGAGAATCCAATGACCAGAAAAAGGCGAAGTGAGACAGACAAGCATGTGATTGGCTGTCGACAACGGGAACCCCGGTTGCAGATCGGGCGCACGGCAAATCTGACGACGTCGGATAGAAATCACGAGAGTCAGTCAATCGGAATGTATTCGAGCGAGTCCATGTTTGTAGAATGCGAGCGATAGAAGAACCAACAGTTTTTAACAACATCAAGTCAAGGCTCGTTAGAAGATAATCATATGGATGTTTCAGAGCAGTGCAAAGGGCAAGTTGATATTTTGGCATCACGAGTCTGATTGATTGACTTTTGGCCAAGCATCGGGAGACTGTGACTAGTTCCTGCCGTATTCACCTCCGCTTTGCTCCTGCTCCAATTTCGAGAAGTGCCCGCATATATCGACTTCATCACCACCCTTAGGGCAGATCGCACAAGGCCACCGTATGCGAAGAATTTTATCGTCGCTCCTTGGCCTGTGATCCATCCAGTCCGACGCCCCTGCATCGTGCGCTGCCCGCATATCTGGAGCATCATCATCTACTCGCTCCACAGCCGAATGAGCCACCTGCGATAACCATCACCCACCAACGCAACGCATACATCTTATTATACACACACACAACCTCCCTCGCGACCGAGTCGCTGGGCAGATAACCCCTCGTTTCGACTTATACAATACAAACGCAAGCCGCCGCGAATGGTGGCCGCTCCTACCACCGGAGGAGCTGCTGCCTCCTCCGCACATCGCCCGCCCCCTGTCGCCAGCAGTTCAGCCACCACAAAGGCACCAAAGTCTGCCGCCCACACACCGAGCGTACCCGTCAGCAATGCGCCCATGCCACTTAGTGCCAGACGGTCCGAAGCACTAGACTTGAGTACCGTGGAGCGCAGAGGCCAACCAAATGCCGCTCCCGAAATCACAAAACGCAACCGTCTGCACAACATTCCAGAAGGACCTACGTTTAGACCTACAGCAGAAGAGTTTCGCGATCCCATGGAATATATGCGCAAGATTTCTCCCGAAGGCCGAAAATACGGTATCGCAAAGATCATTCCGCCCGAGGGCTGGGAAATGCCATTCGCCATCGACACAGAAGTGCGTCAAATCATGATATCCATTGTTGCATCACCACTAACACCGTCAACAGCGTTTCCACTTCCGAGTACGGCGTCAGGAGTTGAACTCCGTTGAGGGAGGTGAGTTGGGCACTTTTCTTGCAAAGTCGAACAAAACATCAACTAAGACAAGCCAAGGCACTCGAGCAAACCTCAATTACCTGGACCAGTTATCCAAATTTCACAGACAACATGGCACCAACCTCAACCGCTTCCCAAGCGTGGACAAGCGACCACTCGACCTCTACAAACTCAAGAAAGCCGTCGAAGCTAGAGGCGGCTTTGATAGAGTCTGCAAGCAGAAGAAATGGGCCGAGATTGGTCGTGATCTGGGCTACAGCGGAAAGATCATGTCCAGCCTCTCTACTTCACTCAAAAACTCATTCCAAAAGTGGCTACAGCCATATGAGGATTACCTGCGAGTGGCAAAACCTGGCGTTCAACACCAGCTCGAGCTCGAACATGGCGGGCCTTTCACCCCTTCTCCAGGAACCTCTCCTAACAAACCATCCGAAAACAACACCCCGGACGATCAGAACACTCCGGCCATGCGCGCATCAGCTGCACTGAATGCATCTCTGGATGCTGGAACTCTCATGAGCCAACAAACGCCTGTGAAGCCCACTCCTCCGCCTCCTGCGCCGATAGTTCACCAGGGCTTCACGCCTGTCAACGGAGGATTCACATCAGTCAACAGACCTTCTGGCTTCACTCCTGTAAATGCGCCCAACGGCAACCACGCAACCCCAGAAGCTCCGCGGTCAGTACCAAGACAAAATCTGGATAGTCCCCAGTTGATGGAAATAAACACGCCAATTCTTGATTCGACGAGTTCTAACAAACGACCACTGGAGCAAAGTGCTGAAAAGGGTGCAAACGGTGACCAAGATTCACCCGGCAGACGAAGCAAGAGACTGAAACGGGAGCCGGCTCCAACAGTCGCGGGATCGCACATGCACCAACCTAGAACATCAGCCCCAAAGTTTGTTCCGGCACGGGAGCGTAGCAACTTCCCCCCAGGTGAAGCATGCGAAACATGCGCAAAGGCAGAAGATCCCGGACAGCTCTTGATCTGCGACAGCTGCGATTGTGGCTACCACGGAGCTTGTCTCGAGCCACCAGTCAAGATGCAACAGCCTGAAAATGACTGGCATTGCCCTCGTTGTCTTGTTGGTACAGGAGAATTTGGTTTCGAAGAAGGTGAAGTGTACTCCCTCCGAGCCTTCCAAGAAAGAGCGAATCGCTTCAAGGAAAATCACTTCGCGGAAAAGCAAGCCTTTGACCCAATCTTGAACAAGAAAAGACCAGTCAATGAGGATGATGTGGAGCGCGAGTTTTGGAGACTTGTCGAAAACATTACCGAGACTGTCGAGGTTGAATACGGCGCCGACATTCACTCGACCACCCACGGCAGTGGTTTCCCCACTATCGAAAAGCAGCCTCGTGATCCTTATTCGACCGATCCCTGGAATCTGAATGTCCTCCCACTGTACGGCGAATCACTGTTCAAACACATCAAGACGGACATTTCTGGCATGACCGTGCCATGGCTCTACGTTGGTATGGTCTTTTCAACCTTCTGCTGGCACAACGAGGATCACTATGCATATTCGGCCAATTACCAACATTTTGGAGCTACCAAGACTTGGTATGGTGTTCCTGGAGAGGACGCGGAAAAGTTTGAGAATGCCATGCGAGAAGCGGTTCCGGAATTGTTTGAGACTCAGCCCGATCTTTTGTTCCAACTCGTAACTCTCATGCCACCGGAAAAGTTGAAGAAGGCTGGTGTGCGCGTTTATGCCATTGATCAGCGCGCAGGCCAAATAGTTGTTACATTCCCTCAAGCATATCACGCCGGATTCAACCATGGCTTCAATCTCAACGAGGCAGTGAACTTTGCGCCTGTCGACTGGGAGCCATTTGGTGAAAGTGGTGTGCAAAGACTGCAAGACTATCGCCGACAGCCATGCTTTTCTCATGATGAGCTTCTACTTACCGCAGCATCTCGTGACCAATCGATCAACACGGCAAAGTGGTTGGCTCCAGCACTGGAGCGGCTGCTGGAAAAGGAAGTGAAGGCTCGAAAGCACTTTCTCCAAAAACCCGACAATTCCGAACCGACCGACGACACGTATCAAGGTGACCGATACACTGCCAAACCCGAGGTCTTCACAGAAGACATGGACGAAGAAGAGTACGTGTGCAGCTTTTGCAAGTGTTACAGCTTTCTTTCGCGCTATGTTTGCCAGAAATCTGGCAAGGTCATGTGCTTGTTACATGCAGGCGCATACGAGTGCTGTGACTCGAAAGAGTCGGATCGATACGCTAGTCCAGCCCACGATCATGTGCTGTCTTTCCGCATGACCGACAAAGAGTTGAAGGCAATGGTGCAAAAGGTTGTCGATCGAGCCAAGCTCCCCGAGGCATGGGCACAGAAAGTTGACGACTATCTCGGCAACGAGCCCCGCCCATCACTCAAGATGTTGCGTTCTCTGCTCAACGAAGGCGAGCGAATTCCTTACGACATCCCACAGCTTGCAGATCTGAAACGCTACGTTGAGCGTTGCAATGAATGGGTGGATGAAGCCACTGTCTACATCACTCGTAAGCAGCAAAATCGAGCAAAGGGAAAACCTTCCCGCAAAAAGTCAACAGTCGCTGAAACGGAAGAGCGCGACAAGGAACTTCGTAGCTTTGAAAACATGCAAAAGCTTCTCGCTGCTGCTGACGAGATTCACTTTGACTGTCCGGAATACACATCCTTGCGCGAGAGAGAAAGCGACATTAAAGAGTTCAAAGCCAAGGCAACTGCCATTGTCCTGGGTCAATCACACCAACCGCGATCTACTCAGGATATTGAGGACACCTTTGAACTTGGAAAGAGCCTTAATATTGACCTTCCCGAGTTGGAGAATCTGGAAAAGCTGCTCAACCATGTCAAGTGGCTGGACGATGCTCACACTCGTCGGGTGCAGTTCCAAACGCTTCAAGATGTGAACACGTTCATCAAACGCGGCCTGGAGATTGGAATTCCCGAGACCAATCCTCACATTGTGCGCTTGCGAGAATCCATGGTTCAAGGTGAACTCTGGGAGACCAAGGCAAAGGAAATCATGGCCGCAGAGACCATCCATTACCAACAACTGGATGCGCTTTCCAAGCAGGCAGCCGGTTTGCCTGTGACTGCCGAAACTCTTGCAATGGTTGATGCCATTCTCAAGAAACAGCGCGAAGCACAAGAAAAGATCCTGGCGCTCTTCCAACAGAGCAAGAATCCCGACTTTAGGCAGAGACCGATGTACAAGGAAGTCAGAGACGTCATGGCGGCACTGGAGGAACTCAACAGCAAGCCTGCAGGAACGGTTGACCTCGAGAAAGAGCAACGACGCCACGAAGACTGGATGCGTCGTGGAAAGAAATTGTTTGGCAAAGCCAACGCACCTCTGCACATTCTGCATCAGCATATGATCCTGGTCAAGGAAAGAAACGACGCATGTTTTGATCTTCGAGACAAGCCCAGGATGCCTGTCGAACCTTCTTCAAGAGAACACACAGCAGAGCTTCCCGAAGAAGCATCAGACGCCAAGGCAAAAATCCCTGATGTCTTTTGTCTGTGCCGCAGACCGGAGGCTGGTATGATGATTGAGTGTGAGCTGTGTCACGAGTGGTGAGTCTTGAAATGCGCATAAATAAAAACAATCCCTAATCGCACATGTCTAGGTACCACGGGAAGTGTCTGAAGATTGCACGTGGAAAAGTCAAGGAAGACGACAAGTACACGTGCCCTATCTGCGACTGGCGTTTGAAGATCCCCCGAGACGCGGCTAGACCAAAGCTCGAAGAACTCATTGCTTGGCAAGACGAGCTCGAGTCACTACCATTCCAACCCGAAGAGGAAGAAACTCTAGCAAGCACCATCGAGACTGCTCAAGCTTTCAGAGATCACATCCGCCCCTACGTAAACCCCTTGACCGTCTCTCCGGATGAAGTGACTACACTCCGTTTCTATCTCCGAAAGGTCGAAGGAGCCGACATTTTGCTTGCCTATGAGACAAACTTCTTGCGACAAGAGCTTCACAGGTCTGCGCCTGTAGCCCCTCACGCCCCGCCAGTGGTCGAGCAGTCTTCTTCGACTCGCAAACCCCGTCCCACAAAGCAACAAAAGCTTATGGCATCGCTCGGCATCTCGAATCCCGATGATCTACCTCCGCAGTACAAAATCAAGCCCCACAAGCGCAAGGGCAGCGATGTACACCACAAGCCACCTCAACCACTTCAGCCTGCCGGGTCTCCCACGGTTCACACGCCATCCAGCATGTCCACGGCGACTCCTGGTCCTCCTAGTAGTCGTCCAGGATATCCTCAACACACTCCTTCCTTCAGCTATCCATCTCAGGGTCAACCGATGACTACATCGACCTATCGCGACTCGCCATTGTTCGCTCCGTCATTTGGGCTGCCTCCGATGCGCAATCCGAACGAGTCCACTGTGAACCCAGCACAGTTTTCTTCCCACAGCTACGCATCTCACACATCCCCGCCACCCCAGCCCAACTTTACCGCCGCTCACACCCCTCCACCCCAGGCTCCAATGTTCAGCACGGGAATGAATCTTGATCCTGCTCTCTTCACGACTGGTGGCGCCATGTTTGACAAGCGACCTGGCTCTGCTGGAACTTCCAATGTCGCGCACACTACAAACAGCCCAGCCTTTAGCAGTCCACACACTGGTGCTGCAAACGCCAACCTCGACTCCATCTTTGCTGATATGGTTCACAACGACGAGGAGCACGCGACTTTGGGTCATGAAGGTGAGAACTCGCTTGCTGGTGAGGCATTTGCGGCTGCTGGACAGGACCAGGAAGAACGCACGGATGAAACTCCTCTGGATGAGTTTGTCAACGAGTAGTATTGTTATGACTCGTGACGGCTTCTCCTTGTTGTGGAGATTCTGGCGTTCTTACCACATCTTTTCTGGTTTTTGCTCGGGGGCGTATTACTGGGACAAAGGTATGCTTATCTCTGCATGCATTTGGTGGACATGCTTTCTTGTCTGCGGCAAAAGCTGCCATGGCTTTTCGTCAGCTGTAACAACAGTAGCTTGGTCTTTATTTGCTTTTCTTCTTTTTTTCCTCTTGCTTGATTCTCACGCTTCCACGGGAGTGCTGGTAGTTCTTTTTTCTCTTATTCAAGAAATACCAGTTCTTTGCTTGTTCTCCTCTTTCCCAAAAAGAAAATTCGGCTACAACTTGGCCTTTCGCTTCTTCTCAAGTTTAACCAACCCACCGTCGACAAGATCAAACTGCACGCCCTTCTGCCAACCCATCCACTGGCCCAAAATCTCCTCGCCGCCTGCTCCTACACCCAGTCCCTCACTGCTCCACCCGCTCCCAGGCACACCCACCCCCTGACCCTCCCTAACATCCCTATCCACACCAGCATCATCAGTTCCTACTTTCTCAGCGACAGCCTTCGCCGGCGACTCCCTCAACGTAACAATAGGCCTCTGATCCCACCGCTTATCCTCCAATTCCTGCTGTGTCAGCACGGGCGTGCAACAAGCGTCTGTACCCAGGAAGACGCGCTCCCACTCTGAGCGGGTTTTGGTGAGGAAAGTTGCTGTGAAGAGGGCGCGCAGGGCTGGCCAGGTGGCGGGGTCGGAGCGGTCGCTGGAGGGCAGGTCCGCAGGGGACAGGGAGAGCCCGTGGAGTAGGGTGGTGAAGAAGTGGGGTTCTAGTGCTCCTCTGTATTTTTATTTTCTTCTCATCAGTTTTTTTTCCCCTTGCTCATCATATCTTTGACCAACAGAAGGAAGGAAGGAAAGAAAGAGAAAGAAAGACAAAAACTCACACGGCCATGTATCCGCCATCCTTACACTCATAAACCGTATAAAACGGACACCCGCCATCCAAAAGATTCTCTCCCCTCGCATTAGTCCCAAACCCCGTACCCTTCCGCCTCCTCCCAAGTCTAGCAAAAGCACCCAGATACGCCACGCCATCGACCATATTCGCCTCAACCACCTGGCCTCTCCCACTAATCCCCCTCTGCAAAACCGCCAGCACGATACCGACAAAACACACCAAGCCGCCGCCCCCAAAGTCCGCGAGAAGGTTTGCGGGCGGCAGGGGCGGTGCATTGCCAGGACCTAATTGGGACAGCACGCCTGAGACAGACAGGTAGTTGATATCGTGGCCGGCCATGTCTTTGTATTCGCCGTCTCTGCGGAAGCCGGTCAGTCTCGCGACGATGAGTCTGGGGTTCAGGCGCAACAAGACGGTTTCCGGGTGCAGGCCGAGCTTTTCCAGCACGCCGGGTCGGAAGGGGTCGATTAGAATGTCGATGGAGGGGATGATTGAGAGGATTAGGGAGATCCCGGCCCGGGATTTGAGGTCTACGGCTATGGAGGATTTGTGTCGGGTGAGGAGGTCTGCTGTCGCTGCTGGTGGTGGTCTGGCATTTCTAGGAGTGGGAACTGGACGGTCGACACGCAGGACGGATGCGCCCCAGTCGGCCAGTAGGAGGCCTGCGAATGGTCCTGAGGATTGTTTTTTCTCGATTAGTCTCCAAGATCGGAATGATGGTTGGTTGATATACAAAGAAGTACCTGGAGCTAATCCCGCGAATTCAAGAACCTTGAGGCCTGTCAATGGTGGTGGCTGTGGCATTATGTAACTATCATATAACCGCAAACTTTGATCATTTCAATCAAGAAGAAGATTACAAGGTGAGAATACAATAGATCTGGCAGGTGTCGTTGTATTCAATCAACCGAACCGAGGAGGATGCGGAGATTCATCAGGCGGCAGTGACGTTGGTTGGATGCGGGGAAACACCTTGTACTTCAAAAATCAGATTATATACAGCCACAATGGACCGTCAAACGCCCATCAAAAAGTTACATGTTCTATAGGCCATCTAATCATCCATGACGGAAGCGAATTTTTCGTTCATCTTCTGCAGGAGATCCTCGTACTGCATTGGAGTGTTAGCATGTGCGCATGGAAGAAAGAATTGAGGACTCACCTTCTTGAGAACAGCCTCTTCGCCATCATCGGGAAGCTCAAACTTCATGCTTCTCAATTCAGATTGAACCTCACCAGTAGCCTCTCTGACCTTGCTCCAGGCGTGGCCTTGGGAAACGGCCTTTTGAGCCTCGTCATGGAAAGCCATCATGTTCTTCATCATCCAGAAAGTCTTCCACAGCGGGCAGAACTGGTCGTAGTCACTGTAACCGTTCTGTTGCAAGAAATCTTCCTTGAGAAGGGTTGCAACGTCCAAGGTAATCTTGTCACTGTCACCAAGGGCAGACTTTCCGACCAACTGCACGACCTGTTCCAAATCCTCCGACGTGGTCAAGAGCTCCTTGATGCGGTCACGCAGGCGAGGGAACTCGGGGTTGTTTTCTTGGTAGTACTTTTCCAGAGAATTAGTGTACTTGGAGTACGAGAGCGACGTGTTGATCGAAGGGAAATGCTTGCGCTGAGCGAGCTTCTTGTCGAGACCCCAGAAGACTTGGACAATACCAAGAGTACTGCTAGTGACGGGGTCCGAGAAATCACCACCAGGAGGCGACACAGCACCGACAATGCTGACACTGCCTTTGCGGTCTGGGCTACCAAGACAAGTAACACGACCGGCACGCTCGTAGAACGAGGCGAGCTTGGCACCGAGGTAGGCAGGGAAACCTTGATCAGCAGGCATTTCTCCGAGACGACCGGAAATCTCACGAAGAGCTTCGGCCCAGCGAGACGAAGAATCTGCCATCATGGCAACGTCCTTGCCTTGGTCACGGAAGTACTCGGCGACGGTGATACCAGTGTAAATCGACGCCTCACGGGCAGCGACTGGCATGTTGGACGTGTTGGCAATGAGAGTTGTACGCTTCATGATGGGCTCCTTTTTGCCATTCACATCGATGGTGAGCTCGGGGAAATCCATCAAGACCTCGGCCATTTCGTTTCCTCGTTCGCCACCTTTTCCTCGTTAGATAAAAACTCTTTAATATTTACTTGTTCAACTTACAGCCAACGTAGATGATGATGTCAGAGTTGGAGAACTTGGAGACGGACTGGGAAATGACAGTCTTGCCACATCCAAAGGCACCAGGAATGCAGACAGTGCCACCTTGGACACTGGGGAAGAGAGCGTCGAGAACTCGTTGACCGACAATGAAAGGCGAATCCGAGCCGAGCTTGTCGTTGACTGGGCGAGGCACACGGACGGGCCACTGGTGCATCATGCTGTACTCCTTCTTGGTGCCCTCAAACTCGAGCTCCAGGATCTTCTCGTCTACCGTGTAGCTGCCGGCCTCTGCGATGCGGGTAATGGTGCCGCGAGCTCTGGGAGGGAGGATGATCTTGTGGTCGCTGAGCAGCGAATTTTCCCAGACGGAGCCAAACACGTCGCCGCCAGTGATGTGGTCTCCAACCTTGTAGCCGGCGGGCTTGAAGTCCCACTTTCTTTCACGGTCCAGGGCTGGCACGTCGATACCACGGGGAATGTAGATGCTGTCCGAGACATCGGCGATAGACTTGAGAGGGCGTTGAATACCGTCGTAAATGGTCTCCATCAGACCGGGGCCGAGCTCGACTGACAACGGCTTGCCGGTTCTCATGACGGGGTCACCGACCGTGACACCAGCTGTACGAGATCAGCAGCTGTGTGGGGATATGCACAGTTGTTTACATACCCGTCTCTTCATAAACCTGAATGGTGGCCTTGTCGTGGTCGATTCTGATGACCTCACCGACGAGACCGTCTTTTCCGACTTTGACCTGCGTCTCTTAGTATGTGCTGCATTCCTCTAGCTGTAGGTGTCACGTACGAGTTCGTACATGGCGACACCGATCATCTTCTCGGCGACAACGACGGGACTGGACGAGCATTAGTAGCTGAATGCGTGGTGCTGGCGCGAGCGAAACGACGTACCCCGACACGGAGAAGATCTTTCCTAAAACATGTGTCAGTATGGCTTAGATGGAGAGGATAGCATCATAACAGATCTCACCCTCCTGCTTGTTGTCATCATTTGAAGGTGCCATCTTTGTTGTGTTGGTGGTGGTTGAGCTTTCGTGGGTGGGACTCTCTGGCAAGTCGGGCACCTCTTCTACAGGTGCTGGGGGCGCGCGGTTCAGATCCTTCTTTGTAAGGAGATCGATAAGAGAGGGGCGATTTTGTAGTCGAGGTCGCAGTCCTATCATACAATGGTCTCGACGGGTGTTTGAGGAGGAGGTAGTTGCTCTGGGTTGCGCTTGCCTGCACTGACGTCGAATTGACCGCACAGACCAGCATTTGTCCAGGTTGCTTTCTTTAAACACTGCACATACAATCTCTACGGCTGAGGGAATGACATCTTTGATAATACGTATTGAGATGAACAGGCATACGTGAATATTTCACATTGACACACGTTTCTACTGCTTCATACGACCATGTCTCATCTACTTCCAGCAATCGCGGAAATAGGCTGCACATCGGGAAAGAAACTAGCAGGGAGCGTAGGTACAGGAATGGGCAGCGTAGTCCCAAATGCCATCTTCAAATCCGCAGCCATGGTAGGTGCAGCGTATCCTTCAGGCGCTTGACTGACCACCTGAGTGACCGCCGGATACGCAGCACCAGTACCCGGCTTCAAGCAAAATCCACTGCCATACGCATTTTGACATATGTAGGACTGCGTGCTACCCTGCTCTGTCCACATGGCGAAATCAGTAATGGTAACGTCCTCGCAAGGAGCTCCTGATGCGCAGATGATTCTGATAGGGCCGCGTTGAGCTCCGTTTGCCTCTGTTCCCTTCCAGTTGGAGATTGTTATGTTGTTGAGCTTCACGCCAGAGCCGGCCACTGGTTGCATCGAACTCCAGTATTGGTCAATGTCAAGACTGTATGCATTTCCGTGCCCGATGAAGTTTTCGAGCGACACGCTGGAGACGGTACCAGACCCGCCATTGGACTTGATCATGAACATCTGGTTGGAACTCCAAGTGTAGACGTTTCTGTAGGTAACGTCTGAGACGTCCACATCTGCGCCGAGACTGCCCATGGCGCAACCACCTGACCAGTTGCAATAGATGTTTTCGACTAGGATGTTCTTGGACGGGCTTTTGACCGTCACGCATTCGTCTTTATTCGTGACTTCAATGTCATGAATCCATATGTTGTTCGACCAGACATCGATACCGTCGAGGCCGCCTTGGTTACCACCACGAATAGCCATATTGTAGACCTCACCATTGGCGCAAGTGTCCATGGTGAAGTGGAATGAGGGAGAATCAGTGAGTGCTATGTCGTGCACAGAAAAGTCGGTGACCTCGTAAAGTCGGAGCAACCGCGGACCAGTGATACTGCCCTGTTGGTGAAAGATGTAGCCATTCCCCTGAATAGCTCCCTTGCCGGTAGAAGAAAACAGCTCAAAGCTGTGAGTATAATTAGCATACTCTTTCTCTTGATGATGGCAGAGACGTACTTCTGGCTTCTTTCGATGAAGATCAGGTTTCCACCAGCAGTACCGGTACGTGTAATGAGGCCATCAAGCTGCAAGGCCCAGTCTGTTCCACCCGACAAGTCCACCCACGTCGAGAGGGCCCAGTTTCCACTAGGAATGACAACAACACCGCCTGCCTTGCAGGCAGTAAAGGCACTATTGAGAGCAGTGCTTATGTCCGTCTTGCCATCTGACACTGCACCATAATTGGTGATATCGCAGGTCTTCACTGCGGCTTTGGTCTCATGGCTGGTGGTTGGACCAACCTTGCCAGAGAGCTCACCGGCGACCAGCGTGGGAAGGGCAATGGCAATGGCCAAGAGAGAAGAGAAACAACGCATAGCAAAGGAGATCAATGTAGAGGTGTGAAGAAAGGATTATGAGATTGATAACTCAACAGAGAAAGGAAGTTGAAGCAAAGAAGTCGAATGGCTCCTTATATCCAGTATAATTCACATTTACCTGTTACCAATCATCAAGCACCTAGCCACCGAATGCTACTGCAAGTGGTTATAGAACAGACCACGTCTCCATAGTGTGGTGAAACTTTGCAGATCTTCTTTCACTCCGGTGCGCCGCTCGGTCTGGGCAGAGACGGCCAATATGAAACTGTCCGGTGGTATTAACCGAGTGAGCCTTACGACAGCAGATTGCCGACCAGGGTACCTATCAAAAACGTGAGCGGGGCATGTCGCACTCATACGATAGCAAAACGAAAGATGGCCTACCGAAGATCATACAGTTCGCAACTCGGCTGAAGTATTCCGAAACATGGACAATGCTGGAGCAGCCGCTTCGGGCAAATTCACAGCCTTGGCATACTGTATATGTCGATTAGTAGGTACCTAGGAAGCATCCAATGATGAAGAATTCGAGAATGAAGAAAAGATGTTGTAAAGGCCGTGTTATTGTCGTAAGATTCGGTCCTGATGCCTCTCAAAATATGCCAGTGCGTCTGCCAAATTCGCCCGTCGTTCCATGCAACATGCCCGAATGTTCAACAACGCCCGCTCAAATGCAACAAACCCAATGGAGACGGCACGACTATCTAAGCCGGTGTTTGTTCCATTAAGGAATCTTGCTGGACTGCTTCACTATCCTGTTGCTGCTGCATGAGCCCGTCACCACCAGCCAGCACCTTGGTCTTGGGGGGTACGCTGCCCTCATTTGGATTTCCTCCAGGTGTCACGGCGGACACTTTCCCTTGCTCGTCGATGAATTCAAAGTTGTAGCGTGAGAGAAGATGGGGAATGGCAGAGAGCTGAGGACCGTAACGCTGGGCGTTGTCATACAATTCGAACAGGGGGACGGCGAGTAGCTTCATGTTCTTTGGAACACTCAGGACCTCTGTACATTAGCATGTCAGTGTGAAGATCTTTCAGGACAAGACATGCAAGACGTACTGCTCTTGGGGAGTTGGATGTAGTATAGCTTCTTGCACTCTTTCGGGCGTGAGACGTGCGGTGGGATGAATGGATACATGAACGTCTCGAAGTTCGGTCTCCACCATTGCGCAAGAGTCTCGCCAATCTCCCATTCGCCCTCGTTGCCATCATTTGAGAATTGGTTGCCAATGGGAGCCAGCCGTTCATTCAGGCGGATTTTGAAGCCCTCAATCTCGTCAGCGTCGTGTGGGAGGTAATCGCCGGGGCTGAGAGATGTGTCAATATTGTGTACGAGAATGTGTGCCTGGAGAAGCGCATACAGCTTGAAAAAGGCGTTTGCAATTTGCAGCATGAGGACGTGAGGATGGTTGTGTTCATGGCAAACAAGGATGCCCTCGGCAGTCCGCCTCATACCGTACTGCTCATAGTGCTCTTCCAGTCGCTTCAAGCGAGCCAGTACTGAAGGATCTTCTTCGGGTTGTGTCTCTTTTGTGCCAAATGTGTAATTGCTCAGCGGGTATAGGCGTACTGTCTGTGGTTGGCGCGCATTGAAATCTGGTGGAGCTATAGGGCTGTAGGAGGGCTCATATCGTCAGTCGTGGCTTCAACATCAAGCTATGGCGAGAGTTCATGACATACGGGTATGAGCTCTGCTGAGCATCTTTGGAGATGGTCGTCATTGTGAGGGCACGCCCAATTGCGAGGCCGACAGAAGCTGAGATTCGAGGCGATGACTAACAGAAGTTGTCAGTGAAGGCGAGTGTCGAGTCTTGTCAGAAAGAACCCAGTGAAGGCGAGTTACGAGTCCAGTCAAGCAAGAAGAAAGATCAACATGGTCGAAGCGACGGCGCGTGTCTGGAGTCTGGACTCTGGGGAAAGTCGTTCCTGCCAAGTGTGGATGTGAACCTTCTCCCTTGGTTGCACCTTCCATTAATTATTCCAATCGGCAGGCACCACGTATCCGCTCCTTCCGTTATGTGAGAACCGCTAGTGCCGCACGAGCTCATGCATTCCATGTATCTGCCTCTCTTCTACCATCATAATCTCTCCTCTCATCCTCATCCAACATAGTAACCCACCATCCTCATCCAACATAGTAACCTACAATGTGCCGTTGGTTCGCATACATCTCGCCTACAGAGCCGTGCCTGCTCTCAGACGTCCTCATCACGCCCAAGCACTCTCTCACCAATCAAGTCAACGACCACTATCTTCCTCGTCTCATCGCTCACTTACCAGACCAAATCACCGCCGAACATGAAGCCAATGCACGGAATCGTATCCTCAATGCAGACGGTCTCGGTGTAGCCTGGTACTCTTCCTCATACAGTGACTTTGAGAGAGCAATCACTGGTGAGAGCGAAGACGGCAAGCTTCATTCTGGACTCAGACCTGCCGTCTACAAGACTGTACAACCGCCAAAAGGTGACATGAATTACCGTTCCATCTGCGAGAACACCGAGACTCGATGTTGCTTTGCCCACATTCGAGCTACTTCGGCAACTGCTGTCACCCAGGTGAACAACCACCCTTTTCTCTTTGGGAGGATTTCGTTCATGCACAACGGGGCTGTCTCGGACTTTAGCACTATAAGACGCGCTCTTTGCGACATGCTGGATCCTGACACATATGCGAATGTCCTTGGTAGCACCGATAGCGAGCACGTTGGTGCCTTGTTTGTACATTTCTTGACGAATGGCCGAGGCACAGACAGCTGGGACGAGCCCTACACAGTCCAGCAGATGGCAGCGGCGATGCATAAAGCGGTCAAGACCGTCATTGAGTTGCAGCAGAAGCTCCTCGGACCAAAGGCAAGACCCAATTCACTGAATCTTGCAGCTACTGATGGCACCAAGTTGATTGCATGTCGCTTCCGCAATCACGTCGAGGAGCAACCCCCAAGTCTGTACTACTCGACCAAAGCTGGCGTGACTCTGAATCGCAAGTATCCCGACCATCCCGACGGCAAGGATCGACCAGAAATTAGCCGAAGGAAGGAAGAGCAAAAGCATGGAGAGCACGTTATTGTCGCCAGCGAACCAAGCACATACAAGGACGAGGACTGGGAATTGATTGGCAAGAACCAGTTTCTGCTCGTTGACAAGGACGGCCAAGCTACTCTGCAGGACATGCCGTACAGTGAGACGTGGAATGCAGACGATGCCGAAGCCTAGAAGGAAATCACCACATCACTAGCAGAAAGTCGGGTAGCAAAAGATTAAAATTGATCGCGTCTCAGCGCATAGATTTGGTATCATTCTCTCCAACTCCTGACCGCTGAATCATCTTCTCCCTGAGCATCTCGCGTCTCTCATCTCTCCATTCTCAACATTGTACCAGACTCTCTAAGGCTTGGCAACGACGTTCTGAGCAGGAATGGTGCCGTACTGGGGCTGAGATGCTTGTCCACCAGTCTGCACATTGTCGCTGTAGACGCCGGGAGCTCTGTTATCGTAACCTCCAACAGCAGCCTGCTCCTGCTTCTTGTAGTAGACGTATTCGAGGTAAAAGGCGTGGATGTGACCAGGAAAGTATCTGTGTTTTTTTACAGTCAGCAAAAGATACTTTTGATATGACTATGATGGAAGGAGATTTGTTGTCGTACCCGAGGATGGTCAGACAGATGTTGATCAACAAATCAGCGCCGCAGCCAGCGATCAGAAACACGCCGACAGGAGGCAGGAAGATAGTGATGATAATAAGAAGGAGCTGCGAAATCATTGTGGGGGGCTGCTTTAAGGTATTCTTGGTTGTTGCGATATTGTCGTAGATTGTGTTTTTTCTTTGGAGAAGATTTTTGGGCTTTGGAGAAATAGGAGGTAAAGCGGTTATGTTATGTATGTGTCTTTTGGTGCTTGCGTGTTGGGTACCTAAGTACCCTTTATACTTAGCTTATCCTTGCATGTGACGATGCGTGACCGTGCAAAAACAAGGTCCGGGTGCCAAAGCTTGTTTTTTTGGTACTTGTACGGGCATGCTTGGAAGTATACACGTCAGAGGTGGCTGTGCTTGCGTGGCTGAGCTATCAAGGTAGGTGTCTGTGGCTCCACTCCGTATTCTAAGGGTCTTTTAGCTCACTTTTTTTTCTAAGCTGGCGAGCTCAGCCACCGAAGCTAGAGCTCAGTAGCTACGAGCGACTTTGCTGAGGCAGTCTGCCTACGAGGTTCTCGATGAATCGAAGGGGTTGAGATTGAAAGGTTCTTGGAATGCTTTGTATGACGGAACTGCATGACATGGAGCGAACACATACTGCGAAATGCAAAGAAGCGGACGCAACCCACAGAGAAATCTTTAACTGGAGTTATGTTAACTACCAAGGGCAAAGAGGGCTCTTGAATCATTCAAACTAGGTCAGTCTCCATACGAAAACGGTCGTACTTTTCCCCCCTCTCAGATAGGTACCTTAGGTAGCCAAAATACCCTAATACTAGAGTCGTGACGACATCACTGATTGAATCATTCTGACAGATAGAAACACCACAAATAGGTACCTAGGTAGGTAGGTACCTTACCTTATCTAAACCATCAGCTCAAAAAAGGGCTTTGCATCCAACCTAACTCCCCAGAAGAGCAAAAACAAACACCACCACCTTACACTCCCTCTCCTCCCTCGGGTAAACGCAAAACACTTCAAGAAACTCCAGCCAAACATGCCCGACCCAAGCATCCCCCAAACCTACGAAATCCGACCAGACCCCGTCCAACTCACGCACAACAACGACGACCCAAACCAAAACGCAAAGACAGGCGTGGACTACGAGCCGCATCCCGAAAAATCCATTGCCCTCGATGAGGACAGACAAGCGATCGTAGACGCAATCACACGCTTGTATTCCGGAAGTGCGAGTGAGGAGGACATGCAGGTATATGCCGAAAAGGCTGTTTATGATGATCCTTGGTAAGCCAACACCGTTCCTGCATTGATTGATTGAGAAAGGTGTCGAGAGCACAGGAAAAAAAAACTGATGGCCAGCGTTAAAAGGTCCTACTGCGACACACGCTACAAAATCGCCGGCCAATGGTACGGCATCCCCATGGCCATGTCCAAATCCCAAACCCTAAAGACCGAAATCGTGCAATCGACCCCGGACAGCATAATCTTCAAGCTGCAGCAAGCCTACACGCCCCGTGTCTTGAACATGACAAAAGCCGTCAACAGCTTGGTGACGCTGAGTCTGGATGATCAAGGCAAGATCAAATACCACAAGGATATGTGGAATGAAAAGGATTATAGTCATGAGGGGCTGGGCAAGGTTATGAAGACCTTGAATGGCGATCATTTGACCAAAATCACTAAACCGCCAACGACTTTGTAGATGCGAGGGTCTTGGAAGTAGACAGGAAAGCCGAGACAGGTCATGCATCAATATATTGAATTACCCAGCAATCAACAATCTTGCAATGTCAAAGCACTTGATGCTCGATACTATTGAAGTCTGGTCAGACGGCATGTAACTGATCAGTTTCACGCACTTGAATATAGATCTTTGTGCAATGAACCAAGCAATGCTCGACGAATTTACTTCCCAGCCTTTGCACCCACAGAACCTCCTGCTGTGTTGGCAGCAGTAGTGCCAGCAGGGGCCTTGACCACTGGAGGTGCTGCTCTTTTAGCAAAGAGTCTCTTGACTACGTTCTTCACAGGCAGAGTCGACATTTTGGCGAAACTGGGTGTCAGCCACAGACTCAATCCTAATCGGAGCGGTAGCAATGCTTTTGTGATTGCGTATGCGGTTGCAATTCTATTTTCTTGAGTTAGACAAGAATCACACACACGGTTTCACAGCGATGACCTCGCCCTCCTTTATACTTTTGGACGGGAAAGAGGAAAAAGGCAAAGAGAAGAACGATGAACAGAAAAGGCAAACTCACTCAACAAGCAACCTCACACCCCCCTCCCCCTTTGGCCACCACCTTCCCAACCAACCCTTCCCACTGCCCTGCACATGCAGCTCCCCCTCCTCCCCTCCCTTCATCGCCTCAGCATCACTAACAATCCACCCCTTCCTCTCAAAATACCTCCCAAACTTCCTCACCCCCTCCTGAACCCACTTTGCCTCTGCAAACCCCGGAGGCAACCATTCGAACTTGTGGAAAGCGAATGTGAGGCTGAAGAGCGGGAGGATGGCGGTGAGTTCGTGCAGCAAGAGGAAGGCTGTGATGTGGGAGATGGGTGCGTTGGTGAGGGGCAGCAGGTAGCGGTGCAGAGGGCGAGGCAGACGAGAGAGGATTTTGCTTAGGCGTGTGCTTTGCTTGGTTGCTGTTGTTGTGGTTTGTGTTGACGATGCTGTGGTGGTGCTTGTTGATCGATGGCGTAATTGTCGTGTTGATGTGTTGCGGCCTTGATGGAAGAATGGCAAGATGCGAGTTCTGAGTACTGATGGCGTGGCCATGTTTGTGAAAGTCGTCGGCCAGAATTGATTGTTTGTCTTTTGAATGCTTATTGGTTGGATCTCTGGAGAGAAGATGAAGTTGTGAGTGTAAATTGTGCGCAGTGACGTAATTCTCTGATTAAAATAGGTAGGTAGGTACGGTACATGTACCTACTACAATGGTTGCTTTGATGTTGGGCGCGCCTTCTTCGTGAATGATGTGGATGATTGATAGAGATACATGTACATTGAGAGACATATCGTGGGCAAGTTGAACAAAAGTATTGATTAGTCTTTGTGAGAGAATGTATACACTATATATCCCGCTTCCTGCCTCCCTCATTCCGTCTTGGACAAAGGCGTCCACTCAGGACTCATACCCACATACTTGAACCAATTAGGTCTGCAATCCTCCTTGTTCAACCACTTCTCGCCGTCGGTAAACCTACCCGTCACACAACCTCTGCATTTCGGACTATTGGGACAATTGAAGAATGGTATATGCTGATAGCCGATGTCCTTGAACCAATGAATGTTTCTACTGTCCTCAAACAATCCCAAGGCGATGGAATGGACCGGAGCGTCGCCCCAGCGTTCGTAAAAGAAGCCACCGGCGCGGTCGAGGTGGTTGAAATATTCTTCGTAGGCGGACGAGCGCCAGAAGTTCAGGTCGGCGATTTCAAAGTTGGACCAGAAGTGGCAGGTGCTGTAGCCGTTTGCTTTGATGTTGTGGTCGGGTCTGCGATCCTTGTCGG
Source organism: Aureobasidium zeae (assembly GCA_017580825.2). Taxonomy (NCBI): domain Eukaryota; kingdom Fungi; phylum Ascomycota; class Dothideomycetes; order Dothideales; family Saccotheciaceae; genus Aureobasidium; species Aureobasidium zeae. The sequence continues at coordinate 357,045 of JAGFJS020000005.1, forward strand.
TGAGCCACTTCATTGCGTTGTTGGGGTGTTGATAGTGTGGTTTTGAGGCGAGGAACTTGAGCGTTTCGGGCCACAGAGTCGAGATTGATTGGGGCGAGTCGTAGAGGTTGATGGTGAAGCCGTACGTCTTGTTGCGATCCTGCATGAAGCGGAAGACGTCGTAGTCAATGTCGCAGAAGAAGTGGACTTTGGGCTCGACGCGCCAGTAGTATTGCATGTCCTTGAGTGCTGGGTGCTTGTAGAACATGCCGCTGTTCCACCTGCACATTTGGTGGTAGGACCTCATGTGAGCGTATTGCACATCATGCTCTTTCAGGATATCGGCGCTTTCTCTGAACAAGTCGTTGTTGATCCAGCTAGGCACGTCCCAGTGCTCTTTTGGCACCAGCTCGTAGTTTACTTTTGCTTTTGTCATTGCGCTTGTTGCCTTTTTGAATTCTTCGGTGAACGGGACATCGTTGAAGAAGGTCCAGGGGTAGTTGAACTTGTGGTTCCAGGTACGTTCGAGGTCGCGCATGGATTGCAAGATTCCATCCAACTCTTCGTTGCGCACGAGCGAGAGGATGGTGGCATTGATGCGGTTGGAGTTTGGGTTCTCGTCGTCGGGCGCGTAGTTGTTGCCGGATACTCTGTGTAGCGGTTCCGGCGGTTCTCCGGTAGCTGCACTCGTGTCAGTGTCTCTCGTCGAATGAGAATGGATGCTACGAACAGTCGAGATTAGGATCTCTGGGCATATCGGCAAACTTGACTGCATCCTTGCTGCGGTCTCCTGTTGACGGCGCATGCAAGATCTGGAAGCATAGATAGAAGAACAGTATCGTCGTGCCTATTGCAAACAATCTGATCGCGGGAGGCAGTGCCATGTCGCGTGTTTCATGTCTTTCGAAAAGAAAGAACGATGAGATGCATCCATGCATGGAAATGACGCCGCAGCCACCCCCGAAGCTCCTCACCGCCTTCCTTATACAGTACTACGCGCGCGGCCAACCCTCTCTTCAATAGCAATTGTTGCATATGCTATTAACAAAGACATGGAATTGTACCTGATGCATTCAACATGGCTCACGCTGCGACACTCAGTGCCTTGACAGACGACCTGATAACTGCCACAACGCCCCTTTCCGTAAGTTCAAATCCATCCAATATGTGCATGCTCTCCTAATACTCATCAGAAAGACTCTCGCCGATTCAAACAACTCAAAGATTCCGCTCTCAGGACCTATAAAACCCACCAATATGTACGCGTCAACCAATTCGAAATCGACGCCCGACTCCAAGGCCTGCTCGAGAAATTCACCATCCTCAACAACGAACCCCTGTCTCTAGCGCTGCAGCCCCGTCTCGATGAACTTTCTGCCAGACCTATGAAATGGAAACCCGAGATCTTGGCTCTTTTGCTGGCTCTTTCTGATCGTCCAGCCGAGAAGGTGACGAATATAGACCAAGCACTCGATGTGAGGCTGCCAGAGGAACCGCCAAAACAGATTACATGGGCAGAAATCATTGCCGATGATCCCTTGAATGAAGAAGGGATATGGGATGATGTTGATATTGATGAGTCTGATTATTCAGAACATCGTGCAAACAGTTTCGGCCATGTCTCTATTGACCAACCTACCACATCCAGCCAGGCTTCTTCTTTTGCCGAGGCTGATATCGCTACTTTTGCTCGCGGCTTTACTATCCCCAACGACACGAGTGCCTTGGATAATGTCAAAAGCTTGCGTGAGACAGTGGCTAACATGCAGACGGAGGCGGTGCTCACGGAGCTGCAAGTTATTCGACAGGCGCTTCTAATGTTGCACGGCCTTCCAACAGATATGTTTGAGCTCGACAGCAATGATCGACTTCGTATAAAGCATTCATGTCGCATAGCTGATATTGCATCTTCAACTCTACAACGCGTACTGCAAGATTTTGCCGTTCTTGGATCCCAAATCATGCTTGTTCGCCGTTTCTCAAAGTCCAGTCAGCCGAGTGTGGTCTTGCAGAGCTTCCAGGCCGCAATACAAACCCGCTTATACGATCTAGGAAAGTCCATCTCTCGGATAGAACAGGACTATCTTTCTCCAACCAACTCGGCGGTGGCAGTGAGCTTGATCGGAGTGAAAGCTCAAATCGATCTTGTCGCTGGACCACTGGTCGGTCTCGCAACCCTGATACCGCAAGAAGGAGCCCTCAAACATAATCTCCAGGCTATACAATTGCTTAACCGCCTGTACGAACAGACTTGCCATCTTCAACTCATCGGTCAAGAAGAGGAAGCTTCGAGTCTTGCCGCTCTGCTCTTCGATTGTCTAGTCCCTTACCTCCGTCCTGTTGAGCTGTGGACGACCAAAGGCAAAATTATGCCTTCAAACGGATTGTTCTTTGTCCAAGCAGAGGAGGAAAAGAGTGCTGATCGAGGTGCCATCTGGTCTTTTCGATACGCTCTGCTAAGAAACCCGGATGGCTCAATCTCTGCACCTACCTTTATACAAGATATTGCCGAACGCATCTTCAGAGCGGGCAAGAGCGTCATGTTTCTCGAAGCACTCGGACACGGCAGATGCCAGAGCTCCCACAAACCTACACAAGACACCCTGAACATCGCTTCCATCCTAGAATCCATAAACGACACTCTCTTACCATTCTCTCAAGTCTTTACCCTCGCCTTGGCAGATTGGATCTCCACTCTAGAAGGCTCAGAAACAAAATTGCTGCGTCAGATTCTGATATCGCAATTTGGTCTTTGGCCCACAGTCACCGCAATCGATCATCTCTACTTTGGCACGAACGGCGTGTGCTTCCAAAATTTTGCTTATGGGATATTCAAACGTGTAGATCGTGGGAGAGGTTGGGATGATCGATTCTTGTTGACCGAGATTGTTCAGGGGGCCTTTGGGAGTGTTGATGCTGTGCAGGTTGATCATATCACCGTTCGAGTGAAGCCTCGTAGCGACGCATCGGAAGACCGAGCACGGAGACCTGATGTGCTGGGCCGCATCATCCTCGACTACTCCATCAGCTGGGCGCTCCGGAACATCATCCCGCCATCCACGCTCTCGACCTACCAACAAACCTTTACACTCGTCCTCCGTCTCCATCGCACCTCGTACATCCTCACTAGCCAGCAATCCTCCCTTCCCCTCCTAGCTACAGCCACTCACTCAAACATCAAAGCTCTGATCCGTCTACGCCAACACCTGCTCTGGCTCTCCAACACCCTTGGCGCTTACGTGCACGAGATGTGTCTCCTCGCCAACACTCAACTTTCTTCTGCTCTCGAGGCAGCGGATGACGTCGATGGCATGATTGCTGCTTTTGTGGGCTTGGAGAGTGATCTGAAGAGCAAGCTTTTACTCGGCGATAATCTGGCGCCTATAAGGGACTGTTTGCTCAAGCTGTTTGAGATTTACGAGGACTTTGCCTTGAGCTGGAGGGACATGGTGAGGGAGGTCAACGGGAGCGTGCACGCGACTGAGAATTCGTCGAGACGGAAGGTACACTCAACTCGCAGCGCCATCGGCAAGCGATCTCGCTCCCACGGTGCCGACGAAATGATGGCGGAATCTTCTGCCGACGGTGAAGACAAGGATGAGCGGCCTGCTCCGCCGCGCGGTCTGTTGTCGTCCACGTCTGTGATGGGTGCGAGCGAGCAGCTGCGCGAGTTCGGCCGCCATCTCGCGTTTTTGCTTGCGGCGCTGCGGAGTGTGGGTAGAGTGGAAGGGGAAGCCGCGTGGATCATGTTGGCTGAGAAGCTTGCGAATGGGGAGTATTGAATGAATGCATTGAATGAATGCATTGAATGAATGAATGAATGACCAAAAACAAGAACAAAAAAAGAGGAGAAAAGGGGAGAAAAATGAAGGGTCGAGAGGATAGATATAGTAGTCATGGCTGATGATTAGACGGGAGCTATTAAAAAAAAGGAAAAAAGAAGTGCCATCGATCACCGTGTATGTACATGTGTATGTATGTGTGTATGTTACCTAATTACCTTTCCAGAAACAAATCCCTCCAGTGTACATGTAGTCTATCTACAATTATCTGCCTTTAAGCTCTATACCTAAAACTTCATATTACCGCGTGGTCCCCCCCCCCCCCCCCCCAAAAAGAAAGAAAGAAAAAAGAAAAAGAAAAAGAGAAATTAAAAAATTTACAAAGAAGAAACAAGAAATTGTAGCCAACTTCCTCAATCAAGCCAAAACAACCATTTGCCCATGTGTCCAAAAGTTCACGTTCCTGTCGTTTCCGCAGCAGGAGCAGCAGCAGCAGCAGCCGTCGCATCCCTCTCCTCATTAATAACAAGACTCCTCGACACCGATCTCGCGAGCACATTCAACTCCACCGTCCCATCGACATGCACACCCAAACACTCAGAGCCATCCCTGTGCTCCCTCCCCATCGTCAACTTCTGCTCGCGGGCAGCCACAGCAGGAAAATACTCCTTGATGCCGCGATCCAACGTCTTGAGGCCCATGGGCTTGACAAAAAACTCGTCGGCGCCGGCATCGAAACTGTTCTTCTTGTCCGCGACCGAGTCCTGTCCGGTGACGATGAACAAGGCGCTCCTGGCGAGTGCTTTGTGCTGCTCGATGGAGCGGATCTTGCGGGTGGCTTCGATGCCGTCGCAGACGGGCATTTGCAGGTCCATGAGGATGATGTTGATGGGGTTGGGCGTGAGGAGGGATTCTTCAAAGCACCGCACCGCTTCGGAGCCGTCGACCGCCGTGTGGTATAGGATTTTGCGCTTGTCGCAGTACATGCGCATGATGCGGAGGTTGATATCATTGTCGTCGACGAGGAGAGCGACGGGTTGTGTGTCCGATGGATCAACGTTGTTGGGGTCGTTGTTTGGGTTGGACCGGTGGGTATCGTTCAGAGCGTCAGCGAGGCCAGAGGCAGTCTCGCCGGCGTCAGGGTTGGAGTTGAGGCGTTTGTAGACGCTATCTAGTTCGGTGGTGATTTGCTCAAGACGAGAGGTCAGGAATGGTCCAGAGAAGAATCGAACTTCGTGTGCTCCGTGCAGTTTGTCGATGGTTGCTCCTGCGGGGATAAGGCAGACGGCTACTTGTCTTGTATCTATGCTGGCGACGTATCGACGGAAGGCATCCACATCGGGCGTATATGTTAAGATGATCATTGAGCCTTCTGGTGTGTCCACATCCTTGAAACCTCGGTGCTCGAGGTAGGATGCAAAGTGCAGTACCAATTCCGTTCTTTGCGCTTTCGCCGGCACAACATGGAATCTCCTTGGGATATCTTTCAAAGCAGCAGTGAAAGGTACCGGTCGTTGGATCGGACACGCAAAGCCTGGATTCAGAAACTCGGCACGGAAGGTTGAGCCGTGTGTAGGAGTGTTTTGCTCCGACGAGACCAACGTCACGCTACCGTTCAATGCATTTGCAATCTTGGCGCATAGCGTAAGACCGAGTCCTGCGCCTCTGGTGTGAATGTCGACCTTTTCGTAGGCTTCGAAAATGCGTTCCTGATCTTTAACAGGGATGCCACGGCCAGTGTCTGTAATATCAAAGGTCAATCGCGTGTAGTCTGGCGAAGCCTTGATGACAACGATGACCGCTCCGGCATCGGTATAGGAAAGGGCATTTTGAATCAAGGCTTGAATGCACTCTTTCAGCAGAGAAAGATCCATGACGATCATGCTGGCATCGGCTCCGAGTCGGTTCTCAAACATGACAGAAATCTCCATGAGTTCCTGCTCCGGTATTGATTGATGTACCTCGTACAAGATTTCGGCTTCGATCTGGTTCAGGCTCAAGAGGGATGCTGGTTGCAGATTTCCAGATGTCTCTTCCGCCCATCGGGTCAGTTTGAGCATGTTGTTGACAGTAGACATGAGCTCTCGTCCAGAATCTCTGATGGTGCGCAGTACAGTAGATGGATCAAGACCGGATGCGCCTACGGATAGCATATTCCTGCTAGCCAATTCCTCAAACAGCAACTCACAAGAACCCAGGACGCCATGGATAGCTGCAGCAAGTTAGCAAAGTATAGTCGGAGGAGGCAACTACCGATCAAGTCCACTCACGGGTTCGCAACTGGTGTGTAATGCCACGCAAAAACGCATCTTTTGCCGTAAGCGCCTCCCTTAGACGACTCTCCTGAGTCGCGTCGGCCAACAATGCTGCACACTTTTCGATAAACCAAGTATCAACATCATCGAAGACATGCTGGACATTCTTGGACGTGAGAATGAGATATTTGGTGAAGGGTATCCTCTGACATGGATGCACAATGGCTCGAACTGTCGTCTCGCTGGTGAGTTGTATGTGGTTTTTTGTAATGATCAAATGCTCGATAAGTTCCGAATTCTCCCATAGCCCATTCTGGAGCTCGCTGACTTTTATTTGGGTGTGGCCAGGCAGAAAGATTGACTGGTTGGGCAGAGCATCTTGAATTTCAACGCTCGCATCGGGATACATCTGAGCAATGAGGCCAAAAATGTGATTCTTCATGTCAAGAGGTGCTTTGCAGTGCGTCTCTGCGAGCATCTCAGCCATGGTGAGACGCTGGCGCCTGCGAGCCTCACGAGCGCGTCCTATGAGCTCGCCCGAGACCATATCCGCAAAGCGCACCAAAGCGGCTTGTTGGTCGGCCGAGAGCGGGGGCTGCTCGGTAGTGGAGGCAATGCAGAGACTGCCCAGAGCAACCTGTTCTCCAGTATCGGTATTGCACGTAAGCGAGGCGCCGGCATAAGAGCGCAACCCTCCCTCTGTCTTAACAGTGGGGGAGTTTGAAAAACGCCAGTCGTTGGCCAAGTCGGGCAGCATGAAGACAGTGCCCGGCGGCTGGTTGATGGTATGCGCACAGGGGCTCTCTCGTCGTGGCAAGGTGGCTAGTGGAAGTCCGACAGTAACGGCGCGGGTGAAATTGTTCTCGCTGACCAGGCCCACAATGGCCATATCCCAGCCCATAAAGGAGCGCACGAGATGCAGCTTATCTTCCAGTTTGGACAGAAATTCTGCATCCTCCATCAAGTTGCTGACGCTCGTATAGTACCAGAACAAGGTCAACCGTAGCCGTTCATTCTGCGCCAACGATGGCATCAAAAATTCGTCGTGAGGGCCATCTGGTCGTGCCGGCGGCAGGTCTACCGTCGAGCCTTGTTGTCGCTTTTCGAAATTGGACTCGTGTGTGGTTGCATCATATGCGGCAATGGGCTGGTTCACGAGGGACTCGACAGAAACCGTGACATTTTGGGGTCGTTGCGGCGGAGGACTGCGCAATGGCTTGGCGAGACTGTGTGGTCCTTCGGCGCGAGGAAAGTGCGATGGAAACGCTGACGGCGAGGTGGTAGGCGGCGACGTCGAACTTGGTTCCATGTTTCTTTCAGATGCTGTGCCGATCAGACACGCACATGCTCGCTCTCTCTCCCTTGTGCGCTTGTCAAGTGCGTGTGTTCCTTGCTCTTTTCCAATCAATCCGAATGGTGTGGCTGATACTCCGTAGGTAAGGTAGTAGTCTAATGTTCCAATTGATGCATGATGCGTTTCTGCTTTCCCTTCTCTTTGCACTTTTTCTCAACCACTTAAGCGTCTTTTCCCGTCCAGACCGGCCCATGACTGCCAGGTCTTCCGCGCCCCGCCACACTCGACCACGAACGCTCGTCCGTGCTCAACGCGCCACATGTCAGCTTCGCGTATTCATTCCAAGTTAATTTTGAGCATGCATACCAGTGTTACGCTTTCCAGTGCTTGGTTATCACCAAATAGAGTTTGCTACAGGCGTCCTTTCAGGGAAAGGGGGAAACGAACAACCAGAGGAGAGGAAGCAAGAAGAATACTCCATCAAACATTCAAAACGTCGATTGCTCTTAAAATGAAGAGAAATGAATAAATAATTACAATTATGATTAATGACAATACACCCCTGTCGTCCTCAGAACCCAAACACTCAAGTAGCGGCACCCTCATCACCACCCACAACTCTAACATCCTGCCCCGTTAATGCAGTCGACCTCTCAATCTCCGTCTCGATCCCCAACACCCAATGATCCCTCTCAGCTCTGCTCCTCGCCTTGAACACAATCGCCCGTCCCTTTGTGCCCAATTGACTCACTCTCTTTAGTTTGTTCCTCTTGCCCGCCGTCTTCTGCTGTCCTGGGCCTTCGTCACCATCAGTACCCTCTCGAGCTCTAAACCATCCTTTGCTTTGTGAAGTCCACAGCACAAAAGTCGTCATGGCATCGTCGTCGGCGCTCGCCCATCCATCTTCAAGATACATGCGTGGAAGTGCGTCGTTGCCAGGTCGATTATTGTCAAAAGTGCGATTCTGATATAGCAGGTCGTTGGCGGTTATGAGACCAGAGTAGAGGTAGCAATCGCGCAAATCAATAGACGCAATGCGTTCGTGATGAATAGCCGACACCGTCTTGCCAGTAGCGCTTCTCAGGGTATCCTTGAAGACAAGCAGGTGACCATGGCAAAGGATGACGTGGCAACGTGAAAAAGTGCCATGAAGGCGAGGTTTGCGGAATAGAATGCCAGAGCGATGCACAGCACGACAATTTGCAATGCCGCAGAGATTGTACAGTTCAGGCGATGCGAATGACTTGGTGACTTCCCATTTGGAGGCAAACATTCCGAACCAGGCTTCAGCCTGCATGTCGATTTTCAGCGTGTCCAAGTTTTGCTGTCTCACGGACTTGAATAGAGCGAGATCTTGCGACGCCCGTCGAGTCCAGTATTTGACCAATGCTCGAAGACGTCTGATCCATTCCTTTTTGGTTACCCTGCTGAAGGCCTGTAGTCGCACAACCAGTCCATTGCGCATCAGCAGTTCAAACGTGCGGTCGTCGTCAAACTCTTTTGTCGTTCCGTCGTCCAGGTAGCTATCCTCGACGCTAGCATCAAAGTCGACCTCGGGCCCGTTTTCCACCACCTCGTCGGCCGGAGTTGCGCCTCTCACGACATTTCGGACTTCTGCTACGTCTGCGAGATTGATGAAGCCATCACAGTCTAGCAGTGATTGCGCATTCCGCTCTGCTTCGTCGTATGCGTCCAGGTCGTGTCTCTTTGTCTCTTCGGGATTTTTTGCAGAGCCAGTCAGCCACCCCACTGCGCCGTCAACAAGAGGATAGGGATTGACCGCATATATGAGAGGAATCTTGTCCAAAATGTCACCGACACTCGGCAGGTTCGAATTTTCCTTCATAGGCATCTTCGGTGGTGGAGGGGGCTTTGCCTTGGCCGGTCGCAAGAAGACCAAATAACTGTTTTGCGTGCTAAAGTATAGCCGCTTATAAAACAACTTTCCAAACTTTTGATCATTTCCCTTTTGCGAGGTCAGTCGGATGAGGAAGCCTTCTACCGGAGCGGGCTCGGACATCATACTTCCATCCGACATCTTGACTGTCACGGGATAGTGTAACTTGGGCCGCAGCTCTAGCTCATGGGTTCGTTGCAGTGCCATGGTACCGAACATTTTACGCTCGTTGATTCCGTGGATCCACTCGAGTCGGTCGTAGCGTTTCCAGGCAAGACCGACTCGAGATTTGTGCGTCCACGTGTTGAGAATGTGATGCCATTCGCCAGTTTCAGCCAGCATATCCAGACATCTGTCAATGATTCTGGAGGCGATTGCGCGTTCGGCTTGTATTGTCTTGACAATGGCAGCTTCGTCGCCTTCTGCAGCCTTTTGTAGAGTCTCTGAAGTCTCCAGCTCGTGGAACGGGTTATCCAGCCGAAGGCCCACATTGAGATCTGGGATATTGACAAGGAGAGTACGCGGTCGTTGTAAGCCGAGAACACCTCGGAGAAAGGTATACCACTCTACTGCGTTAGGGGTGGAGCGAGGTCGAAGGAAGCAGATGACTGTTTGTAAACCTTTGGCTTGCCAGAGGACCAGGGTCTTGTCCAGACTGCTGTAGAGATTGACTTTCAGCTTCTTAGGATCCAGAAGAATCTCATGCTTGAAGCGCTTCTTGGTCTTGCTCTGGTTTGTGGCGGGGATGACCTGGAATTCTGCATCAGTATGTGGCCAACGCTGCCATGAATGTATTCAAAGCTTACTCTCGTCTGATACATTTGCAAGCACAAGACGGCATTATCCTCATGACTTTCTCGACACACAATCATGAACTCTTTCCAACGTTCGGTAATTCGTGTCTCTACACGCTGGCTGTCCTTCTCGTCATATTCATCATGGGGCTGTTCCGAGCCTGTAGTGATATCCAGACGAACAAGCATCTTTTCCACTTTTACAATCTCGCCGTCCTTGAGCTTGCCTCTAGTAAATTTGCCGGGCAGACGAGACCTACGAAAGCCCTGGGCCATCTTTGCGCGCGTCCTGATTTCATTCTTCAGGATAGGCTCATGTGGAGTGTGAAACTTTACATGGCCGGCTAGAGGTTGAATGTTGGTGATGTTTCTGATTGTGTCGTGTCGAGGTTGTACAGAGTTTGTGCCTGTGCCGGCCGTGTCAGCCTGTCCATTGTCTTTGGCACTTTGTCGTCGGCGTGGTGAACTAAGAAGCCAAGTGTCCGAGGTAGGTGTCGTCGTGTCGGAAGAAGCACTGCCTCGCTCTTGGCCAGACGTAGAGCGACTTCTGATTGCGGTAACATCTGCCTGGGCTGGGCCAGACGGGGGTCTAGTAGTGGCGTTCGAGTGGTCCGTATTGGTTGATCTGCCATCAGAAGCCGTGACAAAAGAAGTCTCTGAGGTTTGACGCCGGCGGAAAGTATCTGTTGGCCGCGAACCCATGTAACCCGTCTGCGGAGCATGCGCTTCGGGTGTGGGCAGAGGTGTTGATGCGACAGAAGAAGAGGTGTTCGCGGTGTTTGCAGTGTCGTATGAAGATTGTGGCTCTTCGGGATTTGACTGCAAAGGAGGATCTTGAGATTCTGCTCTTGGTATGTCCACGGCGATCGACTCTCTGATGGTAGCGTCGCCATCCGACTCTGCGCCATCCTCAACCTCCTCGATATGCACCGCATCACCTCCACCGTCAGTCTGAGCCTGCTCGCCCTCCTCTTCGACAGCCTGTTCTCGTGCAACTTGCTCGTTGGCATCGGCGGGTTGAGGGAAGCTCGCTCCATACTGAGCAGACGTGCTCTGCGTATCACCAAGACCACTGATACGACGACGGCGACGATCCACATTCGAGGGCGCAGAAAAGGTAGGCGCTCGAGACGAGTGGTGGATGCCCAAGTAGTGTTGGTACCATTCCTTGCGGTGACTCCTGAGCCAGCCTTCGGGAATGGGGCCCACAAAGCAGCGGCGCGTGGTTATGTTGACATGTTCGGCGGTCGCATGTTGCTGTAAAGGCGTGTCAGTGGCATTCCTTTGTGATTGCTTGCTGCAGTCCAACTGACGAGGCGGTGGGCAGTGTACGAATCAGCTCCTAGACACTCGAGCGCTGCGGTTAATGTCGCGTCCGGCTCGAAGAAGGCCATTCCAGGCCGAGTCGATTAGAGATTATCAAAGGATACGGACAAAAGAAAATATCGTTGACATTATTTGAACCGAGAATACATCATGTATTAACAAGGTTTATTGATGGAAAGGATGGATGACGGCCAACGATCGACGACGCAATTTGGGGCCTCATGAGATTGAGGAGGCCCAAGATCTAGAACAGTCCATATCCAGGTACCAACGTATATTTCAATTTTTACCATGACACGAACATCAAGTACTCAAGGCAGAAGAAGACTATCGTAAATGGATCGGCTTAATGAATAGTCAACCCTTTGGTACTTGATTCGTTATTTCGTGACTGCATTATCCCATCTTCGTCCAGTTTCTTCTAAGCATCTTCTCCCCTGCTGCGCTCAATTTCTGGTTTCTTGTTCGTGCTCGGTCTTTTGTTTCTTCGCATTGGGCTGATCGTGCTCTCCTGGTGCCTTGGTAGGAACCTCGGGGAGGTCTGGAAGGGTCTTCTCTTCTTGACTTGCCGGCTCTGCGTCGTCTTCAGTCTGTTTGTTCTCGTCCTCTCCCACTGGTGGAAAGAACTTGCTGTAATCTTTGTCAGTGCGTGCGCAGATAGGAAGACTTGGCAAAGAAAACTCACGGCAGCCACTCGTAGTAGGCGTCCTCGTCCTTTTCCATAAAATTGCAGAAGATGATGCGATCCAACTTGTCCGCTTTACCATCCGTATCAAGCCACTTCTTGACCTCGCCGATAGCAGTCTCGGCAGCCTCATCGCTAGGGTATCCGTAAACGCCCGTACTCAAGGCGCTGAAGGCAATACTCTTGCACCCATTCTCAGCAGCCAAGTCCAGCGAACGACGATAGCACGATTGCAGCAGACTGGTGTGCGTACCTTGTCGCTTTGTCAAATAGTACTTGGGTCCAACAGTGTGAATGACCTTTGCGCAAGGGAGTTCGTATGCTCCTGTGATCTTGGCGTCGCCCGTGTCACAGCCGTCGAGGGTTCTGCACTCGCGTATGAGGTCACGACCGGCTGCGCGGTGGATGGCGCCGTCTACGCCTCCGCCACCCAGTAGCGATTCGTTGGCTGCGTTGACAATGGCGTCGACTTCGAGCCTGGTGATGTCGGTGCGTATCACGCTGATCTTGTCATTGAAGGCGCTGCTGGCTCCGGAGATGGTTGAAGCTGCGGGGGCGAGGTGCTTGAGTTTGTACAGGCTTGTGAGCGTTGGTATCTCTCGAAGTGCGATGATTGGAGCCATATTGGAACGTCGCCACGATGATGATGATGATGATGATGATGATGGTCGCGTCAAGATGAATGATTTTATGCGGCTCAAGATGCATCTTGATGCTGTCAAACGTCACTTTCACATGTCATGCGCACAGACCACACCTTGATGTACTACATGTAGGTACATGTACCTTAGTATTCACTTGAAGAACAGCCCAGCACTGGGAGTGGTGGTGAATGCACAAGCTACAATGAGACCAGGTAAGACAGCGTGTAGTTATAAACATGTCTCTTAACAAGCCCTTCCAGGGGGAAAGAGGGCTTAATAATACGGCATCTAGTCTTAGGCAGAATCATTTCCGTGAACTTACGTTCGACACGAATATGCTAAATCACGACAGCAAACGAGAAAACCGCCCGCTAAGAACCACATCCCCTTAATCGAATTGGTAAAAAGATCACAATATAAGTATGGGGAGAGAGTGTTGGTTTTAGATTGAAGGCTTATGACTTGCCTCGGGTATATATCCTGAAATAAAAGAAATCAGAAACGCGGTCATTCCGCAGGTAAAAGGGGGGGAGGAGAGGGAGGAAAATGAGAGATAAGAGAAAAAAAAAGTCCGCCCTTGTTCAAACCAAACCCCTTCATACAGCAACCCATCAGGTGCAAGATCCAGCAAAGAGAGAAGAGAGAAGGGGGGGGGGGGGGGGGGGAACCACCCACATCCAAGTAATCGACCAGATCCAACAATTCAAAAAGCCCTTTGCAGAGTAAAGAGGGAAATGGACAAGCAATGCAGGGAGAGGTTTTTCAGCGCTTTTAGCGCCAAAGATCCTGTCGACTGCTTGCACGCTTGTGTCCACTAGGGCTCTCAGCACCGGGAATCTTCGGCGGCGGCTTCAACCAACTACCCCGAACGTTACCGCCGGCACTGCCGCCCACACTCGTGCCCATAGCAGCAAGTGCAGCAAGCGCGCCGCCGCCATTGCCAGGACTACTGTCCCTGGCGCCCCAACTATGTGAGCCAGCATGGCCGCCAGAAGTGCCGGGTCGCTTGGGTTCGTCTTGAGGAAGGGCGAGGAAACCGCCATAGCCGTTGCCAACGATGACGGATTTGCGGGCGTCGCCACCGAAGCCTCCATGTGCCCATTGAGATCCCAGGCCGCGAGCAGCGCTGTAGGAGCTCTGGGGACGGCCGCTGCTGCCTGAGCCGTTGCGACCTTGTGGTAGTGGAGGTTGGTAGGCTGTGAAAGCCCATTCGACCTCGTCAAGTCCTTTTGAAAAAACTTCGAGGGGTTGGTGGAGGCCGCGTGGAGGGTTCATGGCTCCGACTACGCTTTGACGCTGGTTGCCGCCTCCGTCCATGAAAGGAGTGGGAGGAGCAGGCAACAGCATGATTTCGGCAAAGTCGGGGTCGCGAACATATAGTTGTGAGAGGGCGGGTAGACCGTTGGCGTGTAGTGATTGAGCGAGGTAAGCGTAGTACGAGGCAGCAGGCTTTTGCAGGCCGTGGGCGTCTTCGGAGTCTGTGAGTTCGAAATGCAGAGTTCGGAGGGAAATGGACTCGAGAGGGGGCAGATCGTTGAGCGAAAGAGCGAGAGATTTTGACACGGTCTCGATGATTGTGAGCGAGTGGAGGGTGGAGGCGTCAAAGAGGAATTTGTGCAGGTCGACGGGGTCGATGGCCGTGTTGGTGAGCGAGAGGTCGTTGAGGGTGTTGCGGTTCAGCGGCTTGTCAAAGTAGACGCACATGGCTTCGGCGGTGATGCGAGGCGTGTTTTCCAGAGCCAGAACATGCAGAGCAGGGAAGTCCGGGAGCATTGGAGATTGGTAGAAAATAGTGTCGTCGAGCCACGGCAGATCCGTCAGCATGAGATCGCGCAAGGCTGGCAATGAACCGAGCACGATACGCAGGGTGCTGGGCTCGACGTTGATGCCTGAAATCTCGATAATCTCCATCGCTTGCCAATTGCGGCGGGCGAGTTGTTCAAAGGCTCCTTCCGAGCCCGAGCGGTAGCTCATTTTGCGAATGTCGCAGCAGCGCGCTTGCAGTTCGTGTACCAAAGCCACACATGCCGGATCGCCGGTGAAAGCACCGTCTGGCAGGTCGACATATCTCAAATTCGGCAGCACCGACACGGTTCGGGCGAGATCTGCTTTTGCCGTCTCTCGTGTCATGTATGGCAGCTTGAGCATTGTCACACCGTGGGCCAGGTTGGGGTTCTCTCGCACGGTGCGGCAGAAGAGGGCGAGTCTGATTGTGGGCACGTCTCCGGACTCGATGGGCGCCTTGAGGAATGTCTTTTTCTGTCTCTTTTCGGCCAAAATTTCTTCCAACTCGCAGTAGTGCACGGCATCGATGCGGACGCTGCTGTATCTGTTCCACAGTCAATACCCCTTGCGACATGTCAATTACGCTCTGCTAGACTTACAGAACAGTGGCAGCGGCGTTGTACCATCGTCGACACACCTGGGCTGCCTTTGCTAGATCTCGCAGGTCACACAGCATGCAGCCCTCACCGGCCGACGAGCGTTCACTTGGCTCAAAGCCCGAGTCTTGGGTGTGCGGCGCAACTTGCACCATGATCTTTGTGAGTATGTCATTGGGTAGTTTGGCAGCAAAGTCACGGCCAGGTCTGATAAAGTTGGAAGGCTTTCGTGGGGTGTTGTTGCCATTGCTGCTCCTTCTGTCTTCGCTCTTATTGTTGGACTTTGCGCGGAGGTGTTTGAGGAAGCCCATGATTCCAAATGCGTCTGTCTCAGGTAAAAAGAGGTTTAGAGAGAGGAGAGGCGCGCCCTCGAGGCATGCATGCCATCTAACTGAGAAGGAGACACCGCCAGTCACGGGCCACTGACAGGTGGTTGCACGCTGAAATGCCGATACGCGCTGGCACCCCCTGAATTCGCTCTTGCTTTTCATTCCTCGCGAAACTCTCCCCCCGCACTTTCCAAGGGTCCAGTCTTATCGCGGAACGCCTCAAACCTTGACAGATCACCTGCGTTATTTTTATTGTACCAACCTATTATCCTTTACGCAAAACCTTTTACTTTGCAAGAGCTTGGTCATCAGAAGCACTGCTAGGACCTGCGCTGTCCTCATCCTCATCATCCTCATCTTCTTCTTCTTCTGCATTTGTCTTTGCACTCGACGCTTCGCCCTGCTTTGCCCGTGACTCGGCTCTCCTGCCATGACTGCCGTCTCGTTCATCCTGATCAATAGTGGCCACAACATGCTCCTCGTCATCAGTATCATCGTCATCGTCGTCATCGTCAGGATCCATCTGATGAGGCACCTCGGATTTTCTGCGTCGTTCAAAGTCTTGAGCGTGCGCTGTGCGCAATATGGTGCTAACTTTTGTGATTGCTCTGACCAAAGGAGACGCTTCGCCATGTCTCCCCATCTTTTTGCGTTGGCGTATGGATGCTGAGGGTGCATCAAGATTGGTATTTCTGTGCTCGAGGTCCGCTCCAGTCGTTGTTGACGGCGCCACGTCGGATGAAGGACGTTGCGCTTCCAGATCAGGCACCTGAGCTTCTTCAGGGTCCGTCTCCATCTTAGGAACTTCGTAAGGAAGTGGTACGTCTCGCGAAGCACGGAAACGACCAACGCTGTCAACGTGTTAGCAAATGACCGGTCAAGTTCAGGCTTCCGAGTAACATACTTGGTGCAATGCTCGTTTTCAACACGGAACAACGTCCACATGCCACGTCTCGACACCTCCGACAAGGCAACAGCAAACGCAATGAATGTCGAGTGCTGGACGTCGTGGCCGTAGATTGCGTAAAATATCCAATTGAATCGAAGAATAGGATCGATCACTATTGCCGCATAGTACCACCAAGCGTACTTGAACGCTAGCGTTTGTCGCAAGAAAGGACGCTTTGCGTAAGGATCCATCAAACTCCAATCCATCAAAATATCCCAGGTACTGCAATAGACGGCGTTGATTGTTGCCCAAAAGATGAAGAGAATGCGCAATTTTTGGCTCTTGTTGTGTCTCCATAGACTCAAACTCATATAGTAGAGTATGGTACACATGTATTTGCCAAAGTTGGCCATGTGAGGAAACAAACTTTTGGTGTCAGCATACCGGCGAAGACATTGAAGAGCACGCCAGATTCCGGGCAATGTGGTGAAGAATCCAAGGAGTCTCGAATGCGATGAATTGCATTGAGTGGGGTTGTTCCAGTCATTGGCGTAGAGACAGAAAAACAGTTCAATATTTCCAAGAGCGTACGTCTGGGAACAGTACATGTCGCCCAGGAAAAAGTCTCTAAACTCGACCGGGAACACCCCGGCAAGTAGGAGTCGCCAGTTTGAATAAATGAACCAGTATCGGCTGCGATGATAGAATATTGGAAAGGGGTTGAAAAGAACTGCTCCAGAGACAACAACGAGAGCGACAGGCCACCAGATATAAACAGAGTCATCTGTGAAGCGATTGAAGTTGAGCCACATGGTCAGGCCCAAACAAAACCCGATGACTGACGGAATTTCTGCAAGTTGTCGCCAGTCAATATGATGTCTGGTATCGAACTCGAAGATAAAGGCATAGTTGACTTTGGCATTTGTCCAAACTCGACCTGCACCGCAAAAGAATAACGAGGAGAGCCACATCAAAAAGTAACCAGCATATATCTGCAAGAGAAAGGCCGTGTGAGAGGCAATGACAGGGTCGGGGTCCCAGAGTAGCTCAATGCCGTAAACAAGACCTTCAATGCCGAATACCACGCCCGTAGCCAGCAGAACACCGTTGCGGAAGACGCTGCCGGTGTAGTCACCCGCTCTTGCAACTTTGGCGCGCAACTTGCCCACGGCAACTTTGTGGTTACCGCGTTCAAAGTATCGTGCATACAGGTCTTCGACAGCTTGGATGTGACCATCGAGAACAGTACTGCTAACAAAGTATGCATTATCGACCTTTTCCGACATGTACCTGCCTGACGGTCGAGCGTTGACCGTCTTGTCAAACTTCTTGTTGATCTTTCGGAAGGCTACTCGGTTCAGGAGAGCATACGACTTGAGCAATTCCAGGGCTCTATAATACTCTGCCAGAGCGATCTTGAGCTTGCGCTTAGCAGTGCGATAAGGCACCTCTGGGTTCCCTCGTTTTCGGACATAGTCTCCACGATCTTCCATGGGACGAGGGCCAGTGGGCGTGCTCAGCGCTTTCATGGCTTCAAACGTCTTGCCCGGTTGGGGGGCCTTTTTGACTCCGGATATGCCATTGACTGCCTTGGACCACATCTCCTTTGGATCTTTTCTGATGAGTCGAGATTCTTCGGCGCTGTTCCTGGATGTAGCTCCGTTTGGATGGACATGGGTTCCTGGGACGGGCTTATTCCTGGTAGTGGCAAAGAGAATCTGATCCATACGTTGGTCGCGCATGACGTGCAGCTGGTCCCGCAAAATTTTCAGCCGCTGAGTGGCTTCGTCTTCCTTTGACTTGTAGAATTCTTCAATCTTTTCCATCTCTTTGTCCAGGAACATGAAGAATTGCGTCTGGCGGACGTCAATTTCGCGGTAGGCTTCCAGGGCGATGTCTTCTGGAGAAGGGCTACTGCCGCGGAGACCGCTAAACATGCGTTTGGTGGAGGGTCTGACTTGGGCGTCCTGGACACCGGACATGGAGTTGACGCGCTTAGGGTGAAAGACGCTGCGGTATCTCGAGGGCAAGGAGAAGGTTGTATGGTGAGGAGTGGGTTCGCCGACTTGATAGGCGCTGCCGGCAGATTCGTCTCGCTTGAGTCGAGGCTTCTTTTTCGGAGTGCCCAAGGCAGGACCGGGAAGTCTCAACGACTTGGACGAGTCGATACTGGTACGGAGATGGCTCTCAATGTCTGGAGGCGAGCCGAGGATGCTACCATAGCGCGTCATGCGTCGTCCATCCGAGTGCATCTGCAGGGGAGTTCTTTCAATGTCCTCGGCACCCGGGATGGCCATGGCGGACGTCGGTCGTCCATTGCCAGCCTCTTCGTCGGCCGCGTGCTGTAACGAGGGCAGGGCGCCTACATCTCCGCTGCTGGCGCGTCGCTCCGGTTGCTTCGACTGGGTTCGATTGAGGAAGGCGTAGAAAGGGGCCTTTCCAAAGGTCGCGAGCGGCGAGGCTTCTTTGCGGCTGTCACCTGGCGACGAACGTTCGATCTTTTGCAGCGCACGCGCGACTGCCTTGAGTTTCTTCTTTCCTTGCTTGTAGTCCAGATATTTTGCGCGCCACTCTGGTACGAGCTCCGATTCTAGTTCCTTCGCAAACTTCATGCTGGCTGCTGCGATTCACCCGGGGATGGCATAAGTGTCATCTCGACATTCGTAAAAGGGGCAGTTTATGAGTAGGTAGGTAGCTAGTGATTCGAATTTACCTTGGCCTTTGGTTTCCCTGATAGTTGCACTTGGCGATCAGGCCCAAGAGATTTCCCCGCCTACGTAACGCATCGCTCGAAAAAGGTAAGAACCTCCTGGAACACAAACAGTGGCTTTGTTTTGATCCACTTCACGACACACATGCAATGGTTCAGGAATATTGTGAAATCAAAGTTTCTTTCATTTCGACTGCCTAGGTGCAATGCTGATTGACGCTAGTCGTCTTTGTTCGTCATTCGTCCCTGAAAAAGACTCCAGGTTGAGTAGGCTGCTTAGTAACCGCCAAACTGTTGCTGGAGGTGCTGAGGGGCATCCTGCTGGTTGGGGTCGTACTGGTCGTACTGGCCATACTACAAGCAATGTCAGTATGCAACATCGTTCAAGACGGGGTTGATCACACATACCTGCTGGTCGTAGAGGTTCTCGGCGTTTTTCTTGGCCTGGTGCTTGGCCTTCTCTCTATCAATGTAGTCAAGACCCTTGGTCTCGCAGAGCTTGTCGACTTCTGCGCCGGCGAACGAGGCAATAAGCTCCTTGGCGAACTCGTGGTTGACAGGCTTGCCTTCACGGCGCTGTCTCTCCTCAAAGGCGTGCATAGCAGCGAAAGAGGCACCGCCAGCGAGAAGTTCGTGGGACAAGCTGCCCTGGTTCTGGTCGTCTTGGACCTGGTTGTAGGCATCGGAACTCTCACCTAGATGCGGTCAGCGCTGAAGCAGGGGCAGGGTTTGCATCATCCTTACCCCAGCCGAACATGTTGAATGATGTGATGTGTAAAAGGTTTGGTGTTGATGTAGGTAGATAGAGGTGCAGTGAAGCGTAGATTGATGAGAAGGAAAGAAGGAAGGAGACACAGGGGTGTAGCTGAGCTTTATATGCCCTCACTTTGGTCAATGTCGTCTTACCGAGTCCCAGCCACATTTCTATTGGGCCCGCAGCAGCTCCTCCAAGCTCTCGGAGCTTCCACAAGAGCTCAACCCACTCGGCCACCGTGATGACGCGGTCCTCGGATGGGAGCCCCGTAGCTCATAAAGTGAAACGATGAGGTCTAAATCACAGCCAATGACCAAAGCGGGGCACTCCCAGCTACTAAAGATTCATCGAGCCAATCTCGAGCCTCCATCCTGCTCGCACAGCCTTCTTGTCCCTTGTAACAGCGGCGATGGCAAGCAAGAAATGCATCAAGGGACTACTGTCTACTCTCGTCATTATTGGCATGCACTGACACCAGTGCATAGGCTGAAGTCCTCGATCGTCGTAAACAGAAGGATTTAATCGTCAGGGTCCGTTTCCCTCCACATCCAAGTCGAGAAAGGTGGATCGCACCACAACAAGCACTCCTGCCAAGAGTGCTTGTGTGTATGACTTCACAGTGTGGCGCAGGCTTCAGCCACGTACCTACGGAAAAGCCAAAGGCCGCAGCAGCCCAACCAGAGCCTGGACAGTGTTTCCATTCAACATGTCTACGACGAGCAGAAGACTGCCGAAAGAATCAGACTTTCCATCGGGTTGGACGCTGTCGGTGGTTCCTCGTAAGTAGCTAGGTAGAGATCCTTCTTACCCCTGAAGGCACCCCATCAGCACATCCGTTCACCGCTCTGTTTTATTACATCACAGACCATGCGTGATCCTTCCTACCAGGGTCTAGATCTGACCTCTTTTCAGCTCCCAGTTCGCAACGAACTACCAACATTCTCATCTTGCTACATGGGTTGGGAGATGGTCATCTACCATTCGCACAGCTTGGTTCGCAATTGAATCTTCCAGAAACAGCATGCATTGCAATCAGAGCTCCTGAACCACTTCCCTTTGAGCCGTCATCCTTTCACTGGGGAGACGATGTAATTTTTGACAACACAGTCGGAACTATCGATCCTGATGGTGGTTTCAACAAGATAGTCCCAAGGTTGATCAAGGAAGTCATCGAGGATACATTGATTCAAAAATGCGGCTATCAACCTCGTGAACTCATGCTTTTTGGCTTCGGTCAAGGTGGAATGGTGGCTCTCAATGCTGCAGGTATGTTGAGGTCATCATGCAATCAAGTGCTCAAACACTAACACAGTGTCCAGTGGCTATGGAAAAGGAGCTGGGCGGCGTCATCAGTGTTGGCGGTCCGTTACCGAGCGAAGCCCCTGCCTCCAAATCTCCGAAATCTAAGACACCGGTGTGCGTTTGCTCCGGCACCGACAGTCCGTGGGTCACTTCGTCTGCCGAGGACAAGCTTAAGGCAGTCTTTGAGTCTGTTCAGTTCAATCGTTACCGCAGGCCTGGAGACACGATGCCAAAGAGCCGAGACGAGATGTTTCCCATCATGCAATTTTTTGCTCGGCGTCTCAAGAGCTCTGCTGGCGTACCCGAAGGCAGCGTCGAGTTGACAGCTTGAGATATTGTTTTTTAGCAAAGACGTCTTTGAGACAGGGTGGCACCTCTCACCAATAAATTTTACATCATTCGGTCAATGGACGCCCACGCGGGAGTCCAGTGGACATTCTACGCATCAGACGGTATATACTCGTCTTCTTGGATCTTATTCTAGACCCTGGACCAGCCTAGTAGCAATTGACACCTGCATCATGCATCATCGTAGCTTCGCCAGGATTCAAGCAGTTATGTTTTCTCAATCATCGACCGATCTGCACGACATCATAATCTTAGGTCGAAGAGCCACTGGCACGGGTCGTAAAGTGATCGACACGATGGTCATGAAACTGGCTCGCGAAGTAGCAGAAGAGCAAAATGATCATACCAACGAGCAGCGCATGATCGGAAGGCATCGACGTAGGCATCTATGGCGAAGCAGGCGCTCGCATAAATCTTCGCTATTGGCTCCGTCTTCTACAGCCTTCTTCGTGGCTATGGGCTTGAGACGGAATGGTGGGGTGATCATATCATTCTGTTATCCTGGGCGAGAAAGAATTCATGAGTGAGGCCTCATTGGCATCACTGGCAAGACGTCTCCACTCTAAGTATGATCCGATGTTTTCTCCCTCGAAGCTTCTTCTCAAGCCCTGGAACAAGTTACTGAAGACGTCGTAAGGAGGTGTATCTGCAGTCCCAAGAAAAAAGAGGAATCTTTGCCATGGGCGACCTTTCAAGATCATCTGCGCCAAATCTTCTCGTCCACGGCGTTGAAACATGTGCGCAAACTCATATTCCTCTCGTGAAAATTCATTGCTGCCGTTGTAATACTTTTGAACAGGCCACATCATGCACGGAGAGCTGAATGCATATTTCTTCGTTTCAGTTGATGCGAATTCCCAGTCAATTATGCCCGTGATGTTGTAGTCTTCGTCGATGAGAATGTGGTCGCCCTTGTCGTCGGCATGTTTCATATAGAAGTGATCGTCTTTCGCACTTGCTATAAGACCGGGCAATTGCTCGAGCCTCCAGAGATGGGTTAGGTAGTTGTCAGTAGCAAGCGTGGCTAGCTCTCCACCTTTGATCATGTCTCTCTCATGCTTCAAGATTGAGGTGAGCGACTCCTCCAAGGTAGAAAACGGTCCGAGTGCTTTGAAAGGAGATACGAACATGTGGCCCTGGGCGAATGGTCCAACCAACCCACCTTGAGAAAGTGATCCGGTTGCTGGGAATGGGTATTTCTCAAGTTCGAGAAACACATCCACAAGCTGTTCCATAACTTTGGATTTTTGTTGGGCCGAAGCATCAGGCCATTGCAGTGGCTTACCAGGAAGCTTCTCCATAAGCATGTATGGAGTTCCAATCTCACTTTCGTCGAATGAATAGTGGAAAACTTCTGGGACTCGTATACTAGTTCGAGCGAGAAATTTCAGAGTTTCCACTTCACTTGTGGAAATTTTCGCTTGTGCATCGTGAGGCAGTACTGTAGGTTCTTCGAATCGTAGTCGTGCTATCCAGACAATGCCGTCATCGAAGCGGATATCGAGGTTGCAATTCTGACCGCCCGTTTGATCCAAGATCTGCTTGGACCCGGCATCTGGTGCTGTCTGTCCAATATCACTCCGGAGAGCGGGCATGGAGCACGGAACATTGTCGTGGAGACGAGTCGCAATGGACATAAGAGCATTGAAGTCGACTTTATTGAGTAACGCTTGTAGATGGCCCTGTCTTGCAGAATCGTATGCCATGAAGAAAGCATCAGGATCATTATCCTGCACAATCAGTACTTGTTTTCTACTCTATTCTCGTGGTGCGATGACACGAACCTCAGATGGACATGGATGGAATTCGGGCGCCAGGTGTTCCAAGCAATGATGATGGGAGCATATCATGCAGTCGCCACTTCCACGCTCGGCAGGGCTTTTGCAATTGGGGAAATCACAGTCTCTAAGTGGCATATTGAAGGAATTATTGTTGCAAGATCTGTCAATTGGAGGAAGAGAAAGATGAGAACAAAAGTCAAAGGATTGGAAATTTGTTTGCTAGTTGCCAAGAGCCATACAAGGCAGAATAAGTCATGATCTTGAGGAGCCAGAATGTACAGACCAGTGAGTATTGTATACCAGGCATCTCACGCAAGATCTGATACCTGTGATACAGTGTAGTCCTGTGAAATAGCTACACGGCTTGATCGTGCCAGCCCAATGCCTAGTAAAACTTGTAAACTTGGACCTTCTAGAGATGTGTTGAATGATTGCCGAATGTGACAGCTGCTTGCAAGATGATCCATCACATCCAGCGCCAATAATGCACCATGGTGGGCCATAATCTGCGCTATGCAATCGGATGCGCGATGAAAGCGCCCCACGTTCGTTGACGCCTACATGTACACCATGTGTTAAATGATTCCCGCTACACTAAAAGGGGTACTCGTAGTTATGCAGGTTATCATAGCTCATGTGGTAATCAACACCATGCCTTCCCCACTTCTTGGCCATGCCTTGCGATCCAGTCATACCTGTTTGCCGGCAACTGCTACTGCTTGCTGATTTCACACAATTTATGTGGCACGACATCAGTTCGGACATGATTATAGGCATCGCTCGGCGGCTAATAGTGACACAGCATAGCTGGCTATCCTGACGAATGGATCGACAAGAGTGCAGACTTGCCCTCACTCATCATGGGCAAGGCGGAAGCGAGACTGCATAGCCGACATGATAGAGACATCAGTTCAGACTCCCGCTAAGACAGATTTGCTGCTACAGGCCGTCAACTCATACAGGCGGCAGTCCTTCGCTAGAAATATGTTACTGGTGCAAACAAAAAAAAATGATCCGGGCTCATGCACGATGTGTGAGCTTGGCTTTTCAGGCTTGAAGAGACGCAATCAAGCCATAGAAGCTTACTCCAAGCGAGGATCCTGTGACACTTCCGTCTTTTTGATTGGATGGTGTAGCCGTCTTCCAACTACACTGAGGCGCTTACATGTAGGGGAGTTAGATATCAATGTTAACAGTTTGACTGATCAGTTGCGACAGGCGGAAGGAGCCAAGATGGTTCGTAATGGCTGTTTCCCTGCATCTTTCCGTGTCACAGCACTCGATGACTTCATTCCAATAGCAGCTCCTGACTTAGGTTATTCACTCATAAACAAATCTCGCTTGGTTGTATCGACATGGTTCAGAAACAGTATAAATAAATGGCTTGAGTTCCGCAATACCCAGAACACAGTCAACCTCTTGCTTCCTCCTTGCAGAAAAGGACTTCCACCTGTCCAAGAACTTTCAACAAACAGAAACAATAAAGATCGTGGGCCAACGTATCTCGGATCGTCAGCTCTGCCGTCAGGAGGGCGGGTGGTACAGCTGCACCTGCTGATGAGAGAGGTTGCACCAGTCCCAATTGTACTTATAACAAACCTACCTACGCCAAACCCTGTGCAAAGTGCGGAGCAGCTGTCGACCCTACTAATCGTTCGCCAAGAATCTGCACTCATAAATCATACATACAACTAGTTTAAGTCGAGTACAGCCATCGTCCGTCTTCCGGCGTGATGTATTCGTAAGTATCCAACAAGCCCATCGTCTGGTACAGAAGAGCTGATTAAGAGTAGTGAAATGGATCCACCGTGTGCTGAATCCATCAAGACATCGAACTTCAACGCTCTGTTTCTAGGCACAGCTGTGACATGTATAAGAACTAGAGCTGACGCGATGCTTCTCAGAGATTCATACGTCTCTTGGCAAGACGGTGATTCCATAATCTCTCTTCTCCCACGATATGATCATGCTACCGAGACGCCTCCTCAAATCTTGCAGCTACAGGATTCACTTTCGGAAAGCATCTGGGAGCCGCACCACCAGCTCATCTACGAAGCCGGATCAAGGAGTGCCGTTTGGTTTCTTGGAAACGAAGCAGTCTGCAAAGTCCATGCCTGGAAAGGAGGCATACAATCGGAGTCGGAGACAATTCCTTACGTCCGCGAACAATTTCCAAATATACCAGTTCCAGAAGTACTATATAGCTGGGTTGATAAAGCCACCAACCGCTCATTCCTCATCTTACGACGAATTTATGCTCGAACGCTTGATGAAGCCTGGTCTCAATTGACCCATGGACAGCGGCTCACTATTGCGAGAGAAATAGCTAGCCATACTGCCACTCTGGCTAGTAGGACCTGTGGATACTTCTAGACCATCTCGGGCTGGGGACGACCATAACAGCCCTATACATAATTGGTTTCCCCGAACTGTTGGGCCTTTCTCAGCTTCGACCTTTCGAGCTTATATGAACAGTATCTCAACTATGGCTCCGCCTAGTTTTGATGATGAATTCGTTCTCTTCCATGACGATCAAGGCCCCACCAACATCCTCATCTCTGATTCTGGTGACAAGGTCGCAGCAATCATAGACTGGGCAAATGTGGCTTATCTCCCTCGCTTCTGGGTCTCTACTGTTCCTTTTGCTCATGGCGGGTTTCGCTTGAGTCATGATGATTCACACTCATGGGCGACAATGCTTGTGGAAGCTCTTCGGGAACACGGTTTCTGCGATAGTATATCAAGATTTCGGGAATGGCGCAGTCATGTTTTAATAGAGGATAGCGAAAAGGACAAGTTAGAGTGGCGTAAAGCGCAGGAAACAAGCAAGCAGTGAGAGGTTGGCAGAGCAGCACCATGCACCAGTCCAAAGCCCAAGATGAGCAAGCTGAATGAAAGCGAACGCTTGAGTGAGATCGAGGGTACCTCCATGCCGATACATCTTGAGGTATATGAGCAGCCCTATTCAGATATATCAGTGTGGAAGATGAGCACGGAGAACGGCAGCATCATCCTGCTACCACTTGAATCTGTTCTAACGTGTTGCTTTCTCGGCCTGACTCCAGACGAAAGGGGGGGTTGCAACATGCAAAGCTTTCGTTCGTTGAGTGCCTCCCTTGGCCTCCCTAGGATGATCCCCGAGAAAGAGGCTGGAGTCAACTGACGAGAACTTTTGCAATAAGTCGCGCATGAGATCATCGCAGTCTGTTGAATATCATTATCAACAGCAGTGCAACTATGATCTCGAGGTCGTCCAACGAGACTTGCATACCAACAGAATCTCTTACAAGAATCGATTTCCATGCACTCCTACAGTAAATTCTACTTTTGCTAGGCTGTTCCCGGCCTATTTCGAGAATCCCAGAGACAAGTATGATCTCGGTCAACTTCGCTATAACCTCTATCGGGATTTGGATGGACGTCTTCTAGTACAAGCCATGTAGCTTTCCGTCATTCTCTACAGCTGGAAACTCGATCTCTCCCGCCCCTTACGTCTACCTGGTCTCCATGAGCAGGCCTCAAAAGATCATAAGCAGTTTATGGATAGAGGTTGTTATGGACTGTACTGTGCCTGTATCCGTCGTCAAGTCATGAATTAAGGATTCCATTTGTCTAATTCAAACTGCTGTCACAAGCTCTTGACTCTGCAATGGCCATCCTTACACCCCTCACAATACTCGCTTTGATGTGGACCTTTGCTCTGATCAGAATACATGGGTAAGTCCATCTTGATACCACTCCACTTTTTCAGACGATACGCTATCCTCTTTGCGTAAGAATTGTCCAAGGTTGGGCGACTAAGTTGGTTGCAACTGCGGCAACGTTGATGGTATACTCTAGCATTATAGCGTGAGTCTCCATACAGCCGTATAGTGATCGCGATCAACTTGCTTGACCAGCCTTTGGAAGCGCATGCGCGATTGTAACATTCGAACCGTCCCATGATATTAGTGTCGTACATCTGGGTGCTGCCGCGTAGCTCGTCGAGTTCGTTGAAATAGAAAGAGAGATTGCAATCTTCCAGAAGACGCATCACATCTTGATGGCGTGAAGGCTGCATAGACCATTTTTGCTGTTTTGCTTTTTTCGGGCGCGTTCCAAATGGTTTCCCTTTTTTGGTGGAGACGATAGCTTCTTCTGTTGCAAGAGGGGTGGAACTGTCATCATGAGAATACCGGCACCTTTCTCCAAATCGACATTTACGATCGTTCTGCCATTCTCGGCATAATTTTGTGCTCCTGTTTCCAGCCTTCGAATTGTTTGTCTGACCCGAATCTCCAGGACCGACTTGCTGCTGTCTTCGCTGTCTCGACATGATTTGGATGTCTTCTTAGCGAAAGAAACTTCGACTGATCGTGAAGAAATGAAAGGCTTGCTTTGAAGAGCATCGACAACAGGCGTGATAGAGCAAGTCGAGGGTTCTGATGGGGATATGTGTGACAGCGTAATTGAGCGAGATAGAGCAAACCATGTGACAGGGATCACTTGCAATGCATACGCGAATACTCAGCGTGCCGCATATGCCAATCTTCCTTTTGCTGCAACATGGTAATCTGATTGATGTATCTCTACGCTGTCATTTGCATTTTTGAGAATATAGTGTACCACTGCAGCATCAAGCTTATGCGGCACTAACATGTGCATCGTATGACCACCGCGATTAACCGATCCGAGCATGCTGCAGATACTGTACTCAACGCTCAAGCGGAGGGAACATATTGTATCGCGACGGCACGCCACGTCTTGCATCATGCACTTGAGATACATCGATACTCCCCCATCTTTGCAAGGTTAAAAGTCACTCATTTGTTCTAGTTGTTCTTGCACATTTGATGTATCAGTCTGTACAAAGCTCAGCATATCAACCATTCCCCGTCATTTAAGCATGCACGAATCAACGGCGAAAGTAGAACCATAGTGTTAGGAGTCATGGCTCTTTGTCTGTCACCTATACACAATGCTGTAAGGTTGAAGCGTTGGTCATGTGTCTAGCCCGAGTTTGTCACTATGCTGCACCATAACGAGGGGACGGTACGCGCCTACTATGCTATGGGATACCAAGACTGATACTGGCGCTAACATGCGCCGACACGTGATGCCAAACCCATCATGTATATCAAGACGTTGCTCCTCATCTCCACATCTTATTGACCCTTCTTATCCTAGCCATGGCAGAAGTTAGCGACATCTCTTCGAGCCATGAAGTGACACCATATCAATCACGCGAGATGTATACGTGCCTCGCAAGCCCGACCCGCATCATCCTTAAGGTACCCGTAAGAGACTTCGATGGCAATGGCTTTTCCTGGTATAACCATGATGCTGCTATCGAGACTTACTTGAGGTGGGCCGACCACTCGCTAGAGGACTGGAAGCAGAAGAAACACAACATCTTTGTCGAACCTTTCCAAGATCCAGAACTGAATCAAAAACATTTCTACATTGTCATCGACCTGAATTCTCTATCGTTTCAGGTGGATGATATGAGCAAGGTACATCACGAAGTCTACGAAGTAAAGCGAGGCGACGATGGAATTTTGTAAGCCTAGCTCAGCGGGCATGTTGAGGCTGTTGTACTGACGAGGCAGAATCGTCCGGCAACCAAAATCGCCCCAAATAGCCCGCCATATCATCTCAGTGATACGAACCTTTACCGATGAATCTTACCCTTGGGGAAGGGATCAGGCATTGCATCTGGCATCCACAAAGTAGTGCCACTTGGCTCTGGCACATCTTGTAAGCCAAGCAAAGCAGACGAGAAGTACTGGCAAAGTAGTGAGGAGAACGAACACTCAACCATAGACACGGTTGAATCATCACGTCCACATATTATTTGATGTATCGCTGAGAGGTGATCCATGTGCGGATGTGATCATATAGTGGATCGATCACCGAGCCTTCTCGAGCTGTCCAATCGAGAAGCTGACAGGGCAGTCCAAAGAACGGGCAAGTCCCCTCAGTCTCAAGGGTGAAGTCGGTCCCTCCTCGTATGCGCTTTGGCGCGTCATGCACGAATGCTGCTCGCATGACAGTTAACTCATCGTCCCAGATGCTGTAGTCCCCTATCATCCGGCAAGCTACTGCCCCCTTCACGCGAATACAGTTGCGTAATCTGTATTCCCAATCACGCGTGCCGTAGAGAGTGGCTGGGACATCGGGTAGTCATCATCAAACGGATGTCACAGACGTGGCCAGGAAGCTGGTAATCGGTGCAGAGCGCTGCGTGCGTTTTCGATTTCAAAAAATGCGGAGACAAGACAGGACAAGTCGTTGCAGTTGTTAGTGCTGCGAAGACGGAAAGCCTCTCATTGGATACTATGGATACTAGAGTGCGTAGTGCAGGACGTGGCGTGGCGTGACAGTCGCACGCTATACTGCGAGACTGTTGGCAGATTTTTGAAAACATGCGATGCCCAGTTTTCAGCTGACTGTGACCGTACGTGAATAATCAATCTTTGTGACTGTATACTGCACAAGGCTTCTTCACCAACAAGTGATATTGGTGGTTCTTGCGGTCCATGTTTATTTATTTTTGCAGATGGCCAATGGAGACGACCGTAACTTCCTAATGTCTTCACGGTCCGCAATACTTCAATCTATCTTTGACCATTCAGCCTCGCAGTGCTCACCCCGGGAGCTGTAGTTCAAAGCTCTCAGCATGAATCTCTTTGCTCAAACGACTGTCACCGGTCATCTCTGCAAGCTCATCATCTGTAACCTGTGCTGCCGGTTTTGCCCACACAGCCTTCCACGGTCCTTTTGCCTGAACACGGCAGGCCCTCCCGTCGCTTGGAATCCATGGAAACGCGAGGTTGACGTCTCTACTGGTGGAGGATTGAGGAGCAATCTCCATCAACGCATCGCGTGGGGGAGGAAGCATCCTGTTGATCTTCATGCCCGGTCCCGGGATCGCCTCACCAGTCTTGACATCTTCAAGCGCAAGGGTACCGATATTCAAAGCTTGAGGATCCAGAGGCGTGTTCCAGGTGAGGAGGGAGAATGTTTGATCCGGGCTCTCGTTTTCAACCGTGACTGTGAGGACAGAAGAAGACGAGCCGGAGGAGAAGCGGACTTTGAGGTCTCGAGCCGGGCTTTGCTTGTTGTGTGAGGATGATGGGGCCATATCGTAGTGGTACGTCAAGGCATAGACGGAATGGATAACAATGATGAGGGAGATGGAGCAGAGGAGAAACACAACCACCGTTCGTGCTGCCATAGGGACAAGGCAAAGTCAAGAGATGTCTAACGTCAAAGACGTGGGCATTGCCTCACTGTCCAGCAGATTCAATGTTGAGACGCAGGTGAACAGGAATGGAAGGTCGCATAGAACAAGAAGATCTATCAGGCGAGTGGACGGAAGGGGAAGGTCGCAATGACTTGAATGATTTATCTTCTCGGTTGTGACACGGCGCACATGGAGATCGCAGTATACCCCTCAATCGTGGGCAGCGGTCTACGGATAGAGCACTCTTTGATTGATAGACCATGGATGACCTGTGATGTGCCGAGGGACGTCGCTCCCTTCCCGCTCGCCAATTCGAGACGAAGAGCGGAGCACGCCGAACATCGAGCATGAGCCAAGAGGCCCAAGACCGCTTGCCATGCTTGGCGTACAGAAAAGGGAGGCGGACTTGTCTTGGCACTATACCTGACCTGGCAAGACCTGACTGGCGACCGCTGCATGTTTCCAAAGATGCAGCCACTTCTCCTACTTCTCATTTCCTCCACCGTGTGATATCGTTTGTAATTGCTCATAGGCTCTCGCCTCTTGCGCCATCCATGCACTCAACGTCTATCATGATATACGCGATCAAACTTCTGAGAGTTGGCAAGAAACCTTGCTAAACGACACGGATTGGGGTCTGCGTCCTCAGATTGAACGCAGTCACTACGCACACCATATGGAATCAACTTGCGATGCTCTACTCATCATGAATCTGTTGCTTCCAACTGCAGGAAATGGTGTGAATATAAGCCTCTGTCCCTTGTAAACCAAGGCCCTCTCATCCAGGCACAAGATCCGACATGCTACAACTGAAGATCACACTCGATCTAGAGCTCGATTGAGTAGCCCAGCTAATAATCCCGTGGCCAATCGCGTGCAATACTGACTATATAATGTATATACCTGGAGTTGGTACCGAATTACTTTCAGATATAAGCATTATCCGTACGGACGTACTGCTGCCAAAAAAATGCTAAGTAATCTGCCAGATAATGCAGCCAAGCCTTGTTATACAACCATCGCTGGGATCAACACATAGGTACAGCCCATGTCACTGGTGGATTAACAACGTCGCTTGATGCTGAGAGATCTGGAACACTGTGCTGAAACGTTTCCTCGCCCGCAGCCCTGTGCGTTTCTTCTTGCATGAGTCCCCTGTCGCCGTCTTTCAGACTTCCGCTCCACACGACGGCGTGCGATCGACGGACTCGGTTTCATGGCATAGACAGGATCTGACCAGTCTGATTGCTCACCGAGGCCTGTATAGACTAGCGAACAAAATGTACGCTAACCCGTCGTATGCAGTATGAGTCTGTCCATGATTTCTGTACTGGAGGCTCATA
This sequence comes from Aureobasidium zeae, assembly GCA_017580825.2. Classification (NCBI taxonomy): domain Eukaryota; kingdom Fungi; phylum Ascomycota; class Dothideomycetes; order Dothideales; family Saccotheciaceae; genus Aureobasidium; species Aureobasidium zeae. The sequence continues at coordinate 388,763 of JAGFJS020000005.1, forward strand.
TCATTCCCCCATCGACGTGCTATGACCTTGCGAGATAGCCAATAGCGAGGTTCGTGCTAATCTGCAAGAGCTTCAACATGCTCGTAGGAGGTCGCCTAGGCTATGGGAATGCTCCGAGAACATTGCCAAAGCCTTGGACATCTGATCTGCAAGGTGAGGATATAAGTAGGTGCATGTTCCTCCCATTGAGACAACCAGATCATCTCATCACAATAACAACAACTTTGCCTACTATCACTTTTCGAACACTCGTTCAATAACTATGAAGGTCACTCTTTCCCAGCTCATCGCTTTGGCGACTACTGTCAGCTGTGCTGCAATCGATGTTGAAAAGAGAGCCTCTCCCCTCGATGTCACTCTCACCCCTCTTGGAAACAGCAAGGTCAAGGCTGTCCTGACCAACAACGGTGAAGCCAGCTACAACCTCTTCTACAAGGGCACCTTCCTGGACACCGAAGCTCCCGTCGACAAATTCCACGTCACCGGCACCGGTAAGCAGTTGTTTGAGGCTATCCTAGATCCCAATCACACAAAAAGCATCACTAACACGGTATATATAGATGCCAAGGCTCCCTTCACCGGTATCCTGCAGCGTCTGGCTACCAAGGACCTTACCCAGGAGGCTTTCAAGCCAATCAAGGCCGGCGAGACCATTGAAGTCGAGGTCGAGCTTGCCGAACTGTACGAGCTCTCCTCCAGCGGAAAGTACGACGTGATCGCCGCCGGCGCCATCCCCTACGCCCAAATCGACTCTACCGAGCTGTCCGGAGATGCCCTGCACTTCTCCAGCAACATGCTCTCTCTCGACGTCGACGCCGCCGAGACCGCAAAGATCGAATCCGCCGTCAGCAGACTGGAGAAACGCACTGCCATCCAGGGCGACTGCACTGGCACAAAGCTGACTGCCATTCGCTCTGCCCTCAGCAACTGCCAGAAATTGGCGACGGCTGCTGCCACGGCTGCTACTTCTGGCTCCGCAAGCAAGTTCCAGGAGTACTTCAAGTCGACTTCTTCTAGCGTGCGCAGCACTGTTGCTGCCCGTCTCCGAGCCGTTGCAAGTGACTGTGGCTCTACCACCGGCGGCAAGACCCGCACCTACTGTATGCAATCATCCTCCCCTAAAACTTGAACTTATCCATCAGCAAACACACAAAGAGAGTCAATAACTAACGTTTTCTTCAAAAACAACACAGGTACCGATGTCTACGGTGGCTGCTCTTCGGGAGTGCTTGCGTACACTCTCCCCTCGAACAACTACATCGCTTACTGCCCGCTCTTCTTCAGCGCCCTCCCGGGCCTGAGCGGCCAATGCCACGACCAGGACCAGGCCACCACCGTGCTGCACGAGGAGACCCACGCCCCTGCTGTCTACAGCCCTGGCACCGAGGACAACGGCTACGGATACAGTGCCGCTACCAGCCTTTCCAGCGCCAGAGCGGTCCTCAATGCTGACTCGTACGCTCTTTACGCCAACGGTATGTATACTGCTTCCGATGATCGAGTGAGGTTTTTTTAACCCCTTGTACTGACAATGTTTTATAGCCATCTACGCTGGCTGCTAGAGAAACTCCGTTTGGACTGTTCTCTTCGAGGGATGATTTGAACGATGGATGGAATGATTGATTGATTGACATGATGAGAAACCGGATTTTGTTGACAGACTCTCGTCTTGGAGAAGAAAGAGAGCGAGGGCTAACCCTAAACCAATGAGAAAACAAATGTGAATTTTTTGCAAAGTTGTAAAAGCCGCGACATAACGTTTTCGCAACAGCAGTAGCACTGGTGAGAACCTGTCAGGGTAGATTTGTGAGGTTGTGGAATTAAGCATCATCCGCTTAAGGGAGAAAATGATACATAAGATTGCACTATTTTGTGCTGACTCGATCAAATACATAGTAAATGCTTTTTCTGACACCCCCCCCCCCCCCCACGGATAATTTTCATCAGTGAAGTATCGTGTCTTTGAAATAATGGTCTGGGCTAGAAGTCATTGGAAAGGAAGAAGGTCAAGCAACAATTAAGAATTGTAAAGGAGACATGATCTAAGAGGCGGCTCAAAGACGATAGCAAGCGCCCAATAAGCGCCTATGAGGTTCCATATTCAAGTGGACGGGGAGGCGAGAAGGAAGTCGGTACAGAGCCCTGCATGAGTCTCTGTATTGATACGGTACATGTAGTCTGAATTGGGTCTCAAAGTGCATGAAGCATCACAAGATGTGATGGTCTGCTACCATTATGATGGAAGCCGAATGTTTGGTGTTGGTGGCGAAATGTGCTTATTGTGTTGGCGAGAAAATGGAGAAAAAAAAAGAAAAAAAGTGCAAGGCGTGCGCGCGTAGATGCATGCCGCTGCCTTCGTAACAAGAGAAGTAAAGCTGATGAGGTCGTTGAAAAGGCAGGTATGGCGGGCAGCATGGATATCAGCTGACTGATGGCATCAGTAAAAGACACCCAAAAAGCATTAAAGATTAGCTGCACTGGGGGAGCAGTTGCCAAAGTTGAGCATTCTTAATGTATTATTCTTTTTCAAGAGTCACTTGTTTTAATTGATTCAAATATTCATTTTCTGTTTATATTTCGTTACAGGACATGGCTCTCTCAGGCAAACACGCCTCTTCCACCACCAGGACTAGACTTGCCCTTCTCATACAGCCACTTGCTGTTCAAACTCACACTGGCTTTTCCCGTAGCCAAGCCCGACGAACCGCTACTGCCTAAGCTCCCATCCAAGGGCGATGATGTCCTTGCCGACGCAGCAGCATGAGCACCACCCACAGCCTTCTGCATCAAAGGGCTGACGGGAAACGGGCTACCAGTTGAACGTCCGAACGAGCCAGAAGCCTGCTCAAACGCCGAAGCCGAGGAAGGACTGCCCGTACGCGACACGGGAGAAGCAGCAGCAGTATGTCTTTGTCCACTGGAGGAGCGGGGTGTGATAGAGCGCGAGTAGCGGGGTGGGGTCACGTAGCCTGGGGATCCGGCGGGCAATGGCAGGTCTTGGGGTACCAGGCCGAGGAGTTGGCGTTGCTCGCGGGTGAGAGCGATATCGGTCATTTCGTCTTTGGGGCGTAGGAGGGGCATTATGGCGAGTGAAATGTTGACGAGGGGAATGCAGCGGACGAGTATGGTGAAGATGGTGGAGTAGATGCCGAAGGAGTGGTAGTAATTTGTTATCTGCGAGGGGGTGCTGCGAGTGAGAAGAGTAAGCGTGTGGTTCTTGCCATTTCGAGTAGCAGATTGCGTACTAGGGTAAGAGCAAGCCAGGACCAAACAGGAAGGCGAGGCCCAGGGCAATGTTGGTCCACAAACTGCGCAGGTTGTCTGAAGTGAAGGTCGAGGCATTCTTGCGGCGGTTGATCTCGTCCATGTTGGGGTGTGTCCAGGTGCCTGGTGTTTCGACCTTGACGGGAGATTTTTGAGGTGTAGAGGGACGCATCGGTGTTGTGGGTGCGACAAGGCGTGAGGCTGCAGGACTCTGCTTCATGATTGCTGTCGAAGACATGATGATGATTGCTGGGAGAAGCGAGACACAAAGTGTGTGGTTGTTTGGCTGTATATCGTGTTGTCCTGGGGGTTAGTATATAGAAGGATCTGGCGATGGATGTTACACTAGGCGCATCACGTAGCAAGCAACGATTATCTCTCAACAAACTGCTATGCGCTTCGTTTGCGTGTTGCTGACTCGAGACATGTACTGTAGAGCAACACCAAGTGGGATTGTTTTCTTGCGCTATGACCTCGTTTCCACGGCGTCTTGCAAGTTGTGCCCGCTGTGGCTGTGCGTGACGATCTGGCATGATTCGAAGTGAAGAAAGACACCACCTTCTGTATCTTCTTTTCATCAAAATACATAGGGAATCTTGGAATATGGCTGGCTTGATTGAGCAGCTGGATGCTCACATCGCAAGTGCCTTGTCCGCCTGGAACATTTACACAACCCTGCTCACTCTGGCCCTGTCTGCATATGTGGCATATCCACTAATCTTCTGGCAAGAGCCGGATACACACCCTTTACTCCTTGCTCGTCAAGCTGCTGCATCTCCTGTCCGTCAGCCTAATGAATCTGCTATCTACCGTTCCAACGAGGTTCCTCATGGATACGGTTTGAAGACTGGTCTTGGAGTCCGTGCTCCTGGTGCTCCAAAGTGGTCACCTGGCAAAGATGGCGATCTCAGAGATGTTTGGCGCGAGCTTGTCAATTTGCCCCAAGCAAAGATTCTCTCTCTCCATGGAAAAGATACTCCTGTCGATCACGACATTGCCGAAATCTCAAGACTCATCAATATCATTGGTCTGCACCTGCAACAGTCTGGCGTCGAGCGGGTGGCCATCTATGCTCCCAACTCTATCGAGTACCTCATCCTCATTTTTGGTAAGAATCCCTCTCGCTTCTTGGCCTTCGGTTGCTAAACATATACCGCCAGCTTGTGCATTCTATGGCGCATCTCCTATCCTCATTCCTTACGACCAGCCTCACAGTGTCATCTGCGACTTCCTCAACAAGACGAGAGCCCAATGCCTTGTTGCCAGTGCAGGTTCTCTGCCACTCGACGGTCTTGTTGATAAAGTCCCGAATCTCGGTCAAGTCATCTGGGTGACGGAACCTTCGAGCAAGCATATGGACTGGGAAGGCACTCCTTCCAAGATTGCTGTTTCCGTGTGGGACAGCATAGTTCAAGAAGCATCGACTGTCAGCAGCGAGCTGCCCAGCAGTGACGAGGCACCCAAAAATTTGATTACCCTGTGGCAGAATGGCTCTGCAGAAGTCGTAGAGTTCACCCAGAAGAACATGGTTGCCGCCATCGCCGCTCTCATCACGGCATTGCCTCTCCGCCAGCGTCTGAGCCCTTCAGATCTCGTCTTGCCTGCCGACTCGTTCAGTCACTCTTATGTTCTTTGTTTGACCATGGCTGCCCTCTTCAGCCACAGCTCTTTGGCTATAAGCTCTGTCGCTGGACCCGATATTGACCTTGGCCTAGCTACTCGTGGTGCGTCTCCCACGATCATCATTGCTTCTTCTCAGACGCTTGGGAAGTTGCACAAATCTCAAGTGGATGGAGTGTCATCTGGCGTCCAGAAGATGGTGCACTCAAACCAAGGCCGCGCTCTTGCTGCCGGACGTATGCCTGGCGAGGATTTGCTTTTCAAATTGTTCGGTTCCAAGGGCAGCGCAATCGGAACGAGTCCTGGTAAACTGCGTCTCATTTTTGCATCCGAAAAGGTGGGCTCAGGAAGCCAAGTCTTGAGCAGCGCTACACTGAGAGACCTCCGCATCATGACAAGAGCTCGGATCTGCTATGCTTTGACTGCTGCATGGGTAGCTGGGGCAGTGGCACAAAGCAACATTTACGACTACAGAAGCAACGACGGACATTTCGGTGCACCTCTAAGCAGTGTTGAGATTAAGCTTGTGGACAAGGATGACGGAAAGGTCGATGGCAGTGTGCCCAGAGGCGAGGTATGTTTATGTGTTGATGCACTCGTTCATGATTGCTAATTCTGGTCGCACAGATTGTAGTGTCGGGCCCTGCAGTCGCTGGTGCACAGGGCGAATGCAGACTTGGAGTGGAGGGCATCTTCCGCGAAGACTGCACGTTGGGCTATGCGAATTAAGTGGCACCATGAATGTTGATAGCAAAGGCACGTGTGAACAACTGAATGTGTCCCATGTCACGTGCAACTGCTGTGTATGACGTATTATCCCGAGTTTATGCAATGACATCGCCAAGGGGCCCAGCCACCAAAATATATGGCGCATTGCTGCCAGAGAAAAAAAAAGCCCTCTTGAACGAGCGACAGCACACAACCTAACAACATCCATACCATTCTCGAGGCCCGCCGTCTCATTTATCTTTGACAACCCGGTACTTGCACAGGGTATCCGGGCTCCTCCTAGAGTCGCCAAAATTCCGCGAGAAAAGTCATCCTTTATCCCCCTGTCGGCGCGACCTCCATAAGACCCCCTCCAAAGCAACCTATACCACGCGCTTGTTGCTGGCGCAAGCCAGCCTCCTCCTACAAGATAGTCATGGTCAACATCGATATTCCTAATGACTACACTGTTTCGCCGTCGTCGTCGGCCACGCCGCACCTGACCATCAACCGCGATGCCACCATCGACCTGGACTCGAGCAATGCCTTTGAAGGGCCCGAGAAGCTGCTCGAGGTGTGGTTCAGCCCTTCGGCTGCTGTGCTGCCCGAGTCGGCCAAGCCGCACGGTCTCAAGGCCGTGTCGCCCGACACTTGGAAAGAGATGCTTGATCTTGTCAACTGCAAGGTCCTGTCGGTCGTAGGACACGGCCACATGGACGCCTACCTCCTGTCCGAGTCCAGCATGTTTGTCTTCCCGCACAAGCTGGTTCTCAAGACTTGTGGCACGACCACTCTGCTGTACGGTCTGCCACGCATGCTCGAGATTGCTGCTCTCGAGGCGGGTTTCCCTGGCATCCCGGCCAATCTCTCTGCTGCCGTTCCCGCTGCCGCCATTGCTCACCGCGTCTTTTACAGCCGCAAGAACTTCTTGTACCCTGATCAGCAGCGCGGCCCTCACCGCAGCTGGCGCGACGAGGTCAAGTTCCTCGACAAGATGTTCATGGGGGGCAGCGCCTACATGATTGGAAAGATGAACGGCGAGCACTGGTACCTGTACATTACCGGACCCAACACTCAGCTTACTCCACCTGCCACCCCCGACAGGGAGACGCCTACCAAGATGCTGGACTATCCCGAAAAGCTTGTTTTCGACATCAAGCATGCAAAGCTGGATGACGCTCAGGAAGACGAGACGCTGGAAGTGCTCATGACCGATCTCGACGAGCAGAATGCACGCCAGTTCTACCTCGAAGACGCCAGCGCCATTGCCGAGGGCCAGTACCGGAACAAGTCGCAACAAGCCCGCAAGGAAGCCATTGAAAGCCTTGGCGACATCACCGACAGCCACGTCGACGTCTTCGCCCAGACCACGTCGGACGACAAGCTGACTTTCCCCGAAGAGCTCACCACCGAAGGCCACACCCTGGGCTCCGTCGTCTCTGAAGCCTGCGGCCTCGCCGCCGTCTATCCCGTCTCCAAGTACCCCGAGGCAAAGATAGATTCCTACCTCTTCACGCCCTGCGGATTCTCTGCCAACGGTGTCGTCCCCAGCAAACAAGACTCTGCATCTGCCCACTACTTCACCGTCCACGTCACCCCAGAGCCGCAGTGCTCTTACGCATCTTTCGAGACCAATGTCCCCGCCGCTCAATCTGGCCGCGAGACCCACGACATCGTGAAACAGGTGGTTGCCATCTTCAAGCCTGGCCGCTTCAGCGTTACCACTTTTGAAGCCAAGACTGACCAAGATGGCTATGGACGGCCAAGGGATGCACGAAAGGATAAGAATATGGATAACATTGCGGGTTACAGAAGGGTCGATCGCATTGTCCACGATTTGGAGGGCTATGAGTTGGTCTTCAGATACTTTGAGCGTCTGGATTGGGCCGGAGGCGCCCCTAGACTGGGCGAATACATGCTGTAAGCAACACTCTGATGCTGTTCCCCTTCATTCTGCATGGCAAACCCTTTCCGTTTCTTTCCGAGGAACCTGCAATATTTACAAGATTTTTTTCTTCATACAGCAAGAGTCTTCCCGACTTGACTCACAGCCAGTCGACCCTTGGATGACTACCATGCGCTGTCAGGCAGGCAAGCCGTCGACTACGGCAGTACTCCAAGTGTAGTGAAAAAGAACAGGAGTTCTGGGATTGGCTTTTTTTCGTTCATACGGCTTTGTTCATTCGAACCAAAACACAGACTAATACATACGCATTAACAAAGAAAAGTATATATTATCATTTTTGTTCTTTTTGACACATGCAGCCAGCGGGAATCGTATGCTTCCTATCTTCTCTCCCTTTCCTATTCCAAGCACATTTTTATCGATCAAAAAAAAAAGGCGTTGCAATCGTCGATGTTTTGTTATCTGATAATCAAAGGATTGATGTACTGTCGTAATCGATTAGAACAAACCCATCCGTTCTGTCTTGTAGTTCGGAGATGAATGTGGTTCGCAGCTGATTGCAACTGTGTAAGCTGATCTTGTTCAAAAACACTTTCATATTCATGGATCACTTTGGATTAAAAGAGAATTAGGAGAGAGCTTCTTTTTTACTTTGCGACATCATTTGAAGTTTATAGATTTTTGTCTTTATTGCAAAAGGGGCAAAGAATTAAGAATTCTCAATAATAACTACCTACCTACCTTACCTACCTGTTGTATTGATGTCGATCCTATAACAACTCTTCCTCTGAACGGGTACTCGTAAAGATGACGTCTTGACACTCACTCCTCTGTTTTTCTCTTTGAACGTCTCTCTGTCTTTTATTGGTTAGAATTTGATTGATCCATAACATGCAGTGTTTCTATCTTGATAGTCATAACTGATTCTATAATTACCACACAAAAAAAAACCCCCCCAACCGGAGGATTTCTTTTCGTTTCTTTTCGCATGTGTTGGTGGTTTCTGCTCGGATAGACTACTCCGAAACACCCCCAACCCCCCAACTCATGTTCCTTATCCAAAACCACAAAACACCAAAAAAAAAAGAGAGATGTCTTAGTCTGCTGCACATACAAGCACATACACGACCACAGCGACATATTCTGGAGGCGAGGAAAAAATGGGGGGGTTCCAGAAGTTTTGAAACCCACCAAACCCTAAAAATAAGAATTAGTGTTCTTTTTTGAGACGTAGTTCTTTGGGGGGGGGGGGGGGGGGAGAAAAAAGGCGTTTATTCTAGAACGTCAGTCTCTGCTGACATCATGGTACGATGGAAAGGAATAAGGTATATTGGGAAAAAGATTCATGTGCCATGTGCCTACACCTTTTGGGTAAAAGAATGAAGGCAGGCGCAAAATAATATTCAATGATGGACTTTTTTTCTTGTCCATCGATGATCTGGGGGGTGGTGCTATCATTATTATTATTATTATTAAATAGTTACGAGTTATGCGTTACAGCGGTGGTCAATAGGGGGAAGGAACAGGTAAACCGTTTAGTGTGCACGTAAGAAACGGAGTGTCGGATCAGCGAGGAGATTATACAGCGTTGCTGCCAGAGGAGGGGGTTAAGGCAGGGGGATAGAACGGGAATAACTTGTTGATTAGATTGATTAGCATGGCTATCGACAAGAAACACGCATGAACTACAGCTACTTGAATCTGGAGAGAGAGGACGATATTTTTGTTCTAGCAAAAGAGAGAAAAGTGTTCAGCATGATGCCAGCTGCAGAAAGATGGCCCGCCGGTGCGCCATGATGACGAAGCGCCTCATCCGCACGGTTCGTGTGCTCAGTGCTAAACTATCAAACAACATGCCCAAGAACTGTCCAGCCTACCGTCCTGAACGTGTCAGATAGGATCTGGCGGCGGCAAGGCGCTAACAGAGAAGACGGAAAAAAACTTTGGGTGGCGAGTCGTCGTTGGACCGCAGCAGGAGACAGGGTCATTATTGTTTTCGATGAGGAGCTGGAATTTCTTTCTTCAATGATGCTTTTTCAGCTGAAGAATATTCTCGGGATAGGTGGAGATGGGGGAAAACTGTGCTATGTGATGCTGATGCAGGTTGAGGTAGTTGAACAGCAGGGGTAACGAACGCAGCCCCAGAACGTTTCATGCGTTTGTACAAACAGGGCTTGCGGAGTAAAGATCTTTCTTCATGCTACAGTAGCAGTAGCATCACATCACTTCCCTGCCCGTCGTGACAAACACGGTGAATACTCGACAGCAACATGGTTGGGCCTTGAATTTTCCCCACCTCCACTCGTCGTAACCAACACCAACCTAAATGATCGGCACACAGAAGTGTGAAAGTGGCTTGCATGTGTTGACCCAAGACTTTGGTACGTTACGTGCGATGATCGACTCTCGCACAGTTTTAACCTCTGTCTGCCGCTGAGAGCGTTGGACTGTAGCGGTTAGCGTCACGATGTTGACCGAGCCTCTTACACGTTGATTTGCTTACGCAGTCCACGTCTCGTGGCAAGGTTCGGTGCCTGCGAGCGGGACAGCCATGGATGGCTTCTCGTGGCTTCTGAATCGTGAGGGTGGCCGAGTGGAGCTCGTGGGAGTTTGTTTGTACCGTTGGCGATGTGTACTTCAAAAGCAGTCGCGCAGCCCAGCGTCCCACAGGCGACAATGCAGACGGAGCTGGTCCTCTCTTACCTGTTCAATCATTTTTTTCTTCGTTTGCGACGTCAATCCTAGCACATTCGTTTTTAGCCTTCCAACTGCTGACGCTGATCCTTTTGATTGCCATAACGTCTTGTCATTCATATCGGAAAAACGTTCATTCCCTGCCCATTTATTCATATCGACGTCGGCTTCCTGCCATTCCCCTTGCAAAAATCAAGTCTTGATTTCCCCATTCTGGACCACCAACCAACAGGCAGCATATCTTCCGAAAGATACATCAAGTGTGATCATCAACTAAAGCAAGCCACTCCTTTTCAGTGCAGGGTCAGAAGACAATAACCAACATAGACCCCTTTGCTGGGCGTTTTTGACTTTCACTCGACTCTTCGCTCTCACTCTTTTCCAACACAAAAAACTACACGCGCTTTCTAATTTTAAGAAAGCCCGTGAGATCCAGTCAGCGTGTGCAACAAGTAGAGGGAAAAATCATGTCAGCCGAATCTGTAGAATCCAGCGGAGATCTGGAGCTCATGCTGCGCGCAACGTGCGTCAGGGGGTTACTCGACAAGGCCGCTGGACCCGCATTTGCTTCAACTACTGCACCCCTTCAGGAGACCTATATCGACTTCAAGTTTCTTATAGATCCGCCACTTCTCTCAGCCACCGCTACCATCACTGATCTCTGCAACGAACCTCTTTTTACTGGATACATGTCATCAGAAGAAGAAATGTCGTCGTCAGATAACTCAAGTCTTTCGTCTATCAACAGTAGTAATCTCACCGACGACTTGTTTGCTGATGACTTGTTCGACACCAACTTCCCGGAACTGCTGGCCGAGGATTACACATTTGTCGAGCAGGCCCAATGCGACCAGGCTTCGGTCGTTACTCTTATTTCGCCAGGAAAGCCCAAGATGGTTCGCGTGTCGAAAGTTGTTGACCTGAGCGCTTCGCCGTCGCCGACCATCAAGCGTGCAAGTACCTCTATGGGCGAGAAGCACAGCACTCGCCATTCATCACGCTTGAGCATCTTGTCACTCCGAGCACACAGCCATACCATCGCCACCGCTTCTCCCAAGCTGGTCTCCCTCAAGATGCCTCAAACACCGGAATTTGAGATTAGTTCACCACACACATCAATATCCAGCCACGGTCCCTTTACCCCAGATAGCCCAGGGTCCGCTTACTTTGACGCCTCAACCTTCACACCTTGCCCCTCAAACCGCATGTCCCGCAGTGGATACCACCTGGACTTGCCAATCGCGAGCAAGCGACCGGCATCTTCGCACTCTATGGAAGTCCCGCTCTCTGCTCCCCTCACCGCTCCTTCATTCTTTGGCTTCAGCAAGCCCAGGATCATGTCCCGTGGTGCTTCTGAGCGCCTGGCGTCGCTTGATCTTCCCTTCTGCTCTCGAGACTTGGTCTCTCAGCAGACAAAGAATCGATGGACGCTCCGAAAAGACTCTGTCAGTTCTTTTTCTTCCAAGGAGATGCCGAGATTCAGGCTCAGACGGGCCGAGACTAGTCTTTTGGCATCCTGGCGATGATATGTTTTTCTTTTCCTTCGCCCAGCCTACCTTCTTTTGTTCCTTTTCCTTTGTTTGGGTGAAAGAAGCAAAACCTCTAATGCTGTTTACGAAAGTCAAACCCAGTTTTGGTATGGCACATGTCATGAAACCTTTTTTCTTTTTTTTTTCTCTATTTTGGAAAGTTAGCGTCTTTTTCTGTCATGTTTCGGATAGGAATTTTTGGGGGTTTTCCTTCGCAGCGGATGTTTTTTTATGGCCTCGATATTTATCGTATATCCTCAACATGGCTCTATACATTCTCTCTCTCTCTCTCTCTCTCTCTCTCTCTCTCTCTCTCTCTCTCTCTCTCTCTCTCTCTCTCTCTCTCATCTAGGTATATATCTTTAGCCAGGACTAAAGGCCATTTGAAGAACTGTCTTCTCGAGAACATCGGGTCTCTTTTACAAACACATGATTTTGTGCCTGTTGGAACCGTGCCTTTTCTATTTGCTAAGACATCTTGGTTTCCCTTCGCGCTTTCCATTTGCTAAGGGATCACTAGGCCTGATCGATCTTACTACAATATCATGTACGTTACTAGCATGCTAGTAACATGCTAGTAACATGCTAGTAACATGCTAGTAACATGCTAGTAACATGCTAGTAACATGCTAGTAACATAGCTAGTAACATAGCTAGTAACTAGTTAGTGCCCCGAAGTCTCTTCGGCGCCACTCGTGCCCCGTAGATGGGAAAATTTGGCAGCGGTACGGAGTACCAATGCGATACATTCTAGACTTGAGGTCGACATCAGCAATTGGAGACAAGTACATTTATCACTACTTCTTAATCAAATTGAACATGGAGGCAGACGCCTATTCAACACCCCGAGAAAAATAAGCTTTCTTGCTTCTTTCCAAGTTTTCAACTAACAAGTATTTTTTTGGGGGGGCATCATATAGGTTGATACTGGAACTTGCTGTACCGACGATATTACTCAAGCTGGGGTATTCCCCTATTTCCAAAACAAATGTCAGGCAACGTGAGGACAAGTTGCTCTCACAAGTGGTTGTTAAGGGAAGAGGCTCTTACTCTACCAACAACAAAGGAAGAACTTCTAGAAACTCCTTGTTTTGTGGCTACTTTCGAGAGAAGGGCGGCAGGAGGGGTTTTCGTTGTTCTCTCTTCTTTCTCTTTTATCCTCTCTTTCGAGAAGATCTCATTTCCCCGCTTCCGTTTGCCGAGCTTGGATCTCGCTCGGTAATTATTGGTGTCGGTCTTCTCTCCTCGTCCTCATTAGTAACTGTGGTAAATATACACCTTGTTCTGCAGTTCACTGTGGCTTTCACTCTACGTTGCTTGTGCTGATATATCAATTGCCGTTGCATCTTGCAAGTATCTGTCATTATCTCCACCTCCACAAATGGCATCCCCAGACGTGACGCCCCGCAAGTTGTGGGAGCATCCTGACCCCGACTCGACCAACATGGCTCGATTCATGAAGGATGTCAATAAGAAGAGAGGATTGAAGCTCAAGGTGAGTTGCAGATGATGTCCTTCATCTCGCCCCTGCATTCAAGGAACGATCCGCTCCCAAACAGAGTAGTGTCGAGGGATATACAATCTTCTCTTACCAGAATCATACAAATCATACAACAAAAGGTCACCAGAGAACAAATCACTTACAGAGTTCCAGACATTTCAAGATCTCTACCAATACTCCATCAACCAACGCATAAATTTCTGGTCCGATCTCTTCCATCTACACCCACTAATCCACACTGGCTCCTACAAACAAGTGGTAGACCCCAACGCACGAATGGACTCTGTACCTTCCTGGTTCTCGGGCGTTTCTCTCAACTTTGCAGAGAACATCCTCTACACAGCCGATGCCTCTGACCACTCCCTACGCACCACAGCAGGCAAAGAAAGCGAAAAGATAGCATTGACAGAGGTGCGTGAAGGGTGCACTGAAATCAAGCATGTGACGTGGAGGGAGTTGCGCGGTAAAGTCGGACTGCTGGCTCAAGCCATGAAGAGCCATGGCGTATCAAAAGGCGATAGAGTGGCAGTGGTATCCTCCAACTCCACAGACACACTAACCGTTTTCCTCGCCATCACGACCTTGGGCGGAATCTTCAGCTCCTCCTCCACCGATATGGGCAGTAAAGGAGTACTAGACCGGCTGACGCAAATCGAGCCCAAATGGATTTTTGTGGACGACTGGGCTGTTTATAACGCCAAGACTGTTGATTTGAGGCCGAAGATGCGGGAGATTGTGGAGGGGATGGTGGGCAGTAAAGCAAAGAATTTCCAGGGGCTGGTGAGTATGCCCAGATGGCAAGAGAGGCCTGCGGACGTCAGTCATGTTGAACACACTGTGAGTTTGGCGGCGTATCTTGCAAAGGCTGGTGGAAACTCGGAGTTGCCGTTTGAAAAGGTCGATTTTATGGACCCGTTCCTGATTGTGTACTCTTCCGGTAAGCATTTTGTTGATCTCCCCTAGGCTTCGCCAGCGCAAGACGTGCTTTTCATCTGCAGGTTGTTTGGCTCACACACGCTCTTCTAGGCACAACCGGTGCACCCAAATGCATCGTACACGGCTGTGGTCCGGTCCTAATCAGCGGCCAAAAAGAAGGTAAACTGCACCTCGACTCGGGCCCTACGACCGTAAACCTGCAATACACAACCACAGGCTGGATAATGTACCTCATGTCCGTCATGGCACTGCAACACGGCGCGCGCTCCATCCTCTACGACGGCTCCCCCTTCCAGCCCGACCTCACCACTTTCGTGCGTCTCGTGGGCGAGCAAAAAGTCACCGATCTGGGCATCTCGCCGAGATATCTGCAGACCCTCGCGAGTGCCTCTCCCCCGGTGATACCCAAACAGGTGACGGATTTGAGTTGTTTGAGGAGGGTGAGTAGCACGGGCATGGTGTTGCCCGAGAGCCTGTTCAACTGGTTCTACGACGAAGGCTTCCCTGCTTCTGTCCACTTGAACAACATCAGCGGAGGCACGGATGTGGCTTCTTCGTTCGCAATGGGAAACCTGCTTACTCCCCTTTATGCCGGGGGCTGCCAAGGACCGGGCCTGGCTATGGACCTCCAAGTCTACGACCAAACCATCGAAGGCGGACCGGGCGTGAAAGGAAAACCCCTTACCCTGGGAGAAGCAGGCGAACTCGTCATCACGGCGGCTTTCCCAAACCAACCCGTCAAGTTCTGGGGAGACGCGAGCGGCAAGAAGTATTTCGACGCTTATTATCAAAGATTCGACAATGTTTGGGTATGTTTTTCTTTTTCTTTTTCATGTTTTTTTTTGGTTTGTTTGTTTCTGAGCCCCTTCCTTTCTCTCTTTTTCTTTTTCTTTTTTTTATTTTTTTGCCCGTACAAACTCTGACCCTGCCACCAAAAGACCCACGGAGACTACATCTTCATCCACCCAAAAACCGGCGGCGTCCACTTCCTGGGCCGCGCCGACGGCGTGCTCAACCCCTCGGGCGTCCGCTTCGGCTCCGCCGAAATCTACAACGTGCTCGAAACCTTCTTCGCCGAGCAAGTCCAAGACAGCATTTGCGTGGGCCAGCGAAGACCTTCGGATGCCGACGAATCCGTCATGCTGTTTTTGCTTATGAGGCCAGGGCACCAGTTCAGTGACGAGTTGGTGCGTAAGGTTAAGCACAGGATTGGGAAGGAGTGTTCCAAGAGGCATGTGCCGAGATATGTTTTTGAGACGCCTGAGATTCCGGTGAGTTTTTTTTTTTTTTTTCTTTTTTTTTTGCAACTGTGCGAGGAACGTATCAGGGAAAACTTTTTTTGCTGATTCGTTCAAAACCTAAAAAAAAAAAAGACGACGGTGAATCTGAAAAAAGTCGAACTCCCGGTCAAAAAGATCGTGTCCGGGCAAAAGGTCAGCGCTTCGGGCACCTTGCTCAACCCTCAGAGCCTGGAGTACTACTACAAGTTTGCAAAGGTGGAGGAGTTGGTCGGTAGTAGTGATGGTAATGGTGGTGTGAAGAGTAAATTGTAAAATACCAAAAAAAAAGGGGGGAGGGATCTAAATTCCTTCCGCCTTGCCTCTTTTCATAAAAATAAAGGCAAGCGAGACGGTTATCCTGTTATGCGTCAAAGTTGCAATGCTTTTTTCGAGTTTTTGTTGTTTTGTAGAAACTTCGTTACAAAATAACCTCTATTCCAACATCCGTGTAACATGTAGATCAAATTCAGGCCCTCTGAACGAAAAAAAAAAAGAAAAAAAAAGTGTTTCTAGAAAATGCAAGATTGTATTCGAAATATGAGAGTTAAAGAAAGGGGAAGAAAAAAAATGAATTGGAAAAAAAGGGGGGGTGTATCCGATCAGATGTCCATCTTTTTTTTTGGGGGGAAAGGGGATTAAACACAAAAGGGAATGGATGAATGCCTTTGCTGTATATCCGGGCCTCGCCAAAAAAAAAGCTTATATATAATCCATAAAAAGAAAGAAACAAGAGAAAGAAGAAGAAAGGGTAGGGGGAAGCAAAAGCTTTCAAAAACATGATGAGAAGATGGCGGAGAGAAAAGAAAAAAAAAAGAAAACAAAAAAACAAAAAATTGACCAGAAACTTCAGTCCAGTCGCCCACCCATACCCACATCCGCCACCTTCTTCTTCTTCTTCTCCTTTGCCTCCTCCATCATATCCCTCCTTTCCAAAGCCTCTCGCTCCCAATCCTGAATCTGCACGCCATAATTCGAAGCCTTGCGCCCGTGCAGCTGAACAGCACCAGCCTCGCCAACCCCCTCCTTCTCTTTAACGCCCTCAGCATTCTTGGCGCCATCTTCTTCTTGTTGGCTCTTCCTGGCGAGCTGCCTCTCGCGTATGCTCTTCGCGCTGTCGCTGACGCTCCTCAAACTCGTCCTGTCGCTGACGTCGGCATTGACGACGCGCAACCGCGATTTCGGCACCGTGAACATGACCTGCACGTCGCGGTTGGCGGCCGCAGAATCTATGTCCCAGTCCTCGCGCTCGTCGTCCTTTTTGGCTGCAGCAGCACCGCCAGCGTGATGCGAGTCGGCTTTGGAGGTTGCCGAGGGCGCTACGGCGCCTGACTGCGTCAGCGGCGTGAAGACGTCGCCCCAGTCGCCCGTGTCCGGGTCGTCTCTGTAGGGCTGCCATCGCGGGTCGCTCTCGTTGCTTTCCCAGTCCCGTGGTCCGCGTCTGGCGCCCAGGAACTGCGAGCTGTCGCTCGCGGCTCGTCTGGGCGCCGATGCGGACGTGGATGACCTGGCGCGGTTGTGCTGATGGTAGTCTTTGACGGGGCTGCTGTTGCTGCTGCTGCTGTGATCGGTGTAGTGTTGCTGGGCGGTGATGGAGAGTTGTGCCATGGCGGCGCCTCTTCTTTGGGCGTGAGAGGCACTCATGCTGCGGTCGCCGCTGAAGACTTGGCGGATGCTGCCCATCCAGCCGCGTCTGCGTGGTGGCAACGGTGGCGTGGGTCCAGCTGTTGAGATGAGTTCTGTGGATGTGGGGCGCGGTTTGTATGCTGCATGTGTAGTGGAGGGTTGGGTATTGTTGTTATTGTTGTTGTTGTTGGCAGCGTTGGCCTTTGCACTCAGCAGGGCTTCGCTTTCGGCGATGAGTTGGCCGAACGAGGTGCATTGTGTAGAGGAAGAGTCTGGTGCTCTCTCAAGGCCCGGTCGTAGTAGAGTAGGTGGGTGCAGACTTGTGGGTTTGGCTCTGTTTTCCAAGTGCGCCAGCGACGAATTGTTTGCAGCTACAGCTGCAGCTAGTGAAGGAGTTATCGAAGGGTGGCCCGACAAGCCAAAGAACATTCCAGAGCGAGTTGAGGATGTGCGAGCAACAGAACGATCGCCAGCCGACAAGCCAGAACGCTCAGAGTGTTCACTCAGGCCCGATGATGTTCTCTCGTCATGCTTGTCTGGCGATGATGATCTGCTTGCTGGGTAAGGCGAGACTGCTCGACGTAGAGAGGCGGCGTACGAGTTTGTCCAATGGTTGATCCAACTGGCGACCTGATCTGTACTATTAGTTGTGCTTGTCATGAGGCTGACGTTGGTGTTTTCTCGATGCGTCGGAAAGTCATGCTCCTTAGAGCCAATCTCAGGAGTGACTGGATGGCTGCGAAGAGGATTGGGAAGGTGGTCCCTGAATGGGTCTCGGTCGCCTCCCATCAAGCCAGCCATCTTTCCACGCCCACTCCAAATGCGGCTGCCGTGTCTGGAAGATAGCCTCTCTTCTTCCTCGTCTCTTTCCTCGATAGGATGGATGTTGCCGCTTGTTCTGCTCACTCTGCCATCGTCATAGCGAGGAGCGGCATGGTATTGGTACTGGGTGCGAGTCAATCCATTCTTCCTCAACCCTCGTGTCGGGCTCGGTGCATTGATCGAAAGACCCGATCTCTCAACCTCCTTGTTTCCTTCCTTGATCTGAGCAGGGCTATTGTCGACCGCATTCTGATTCCAAGTAGCAAACCCATCGACCGCCATCTCGTCTTTATCCTGCCAGTTTCCACCAGAAGCATAGTCGTTATGATACGGCTCGTAAGGCGTGTTTCCCAACCAATTGCCCCCATTTCTATACAGATGCTCCCTATCGCTTTCACGAGCAGCACGCCTCTTCTTGAGATGCCGCTTGTACCAGAAATAGAAGATGATCAAGAGACCAACGAGAATTGCCCCCACGGTCAAACCTGCGCCTAGTCCTGCTTTTTGAGATGTTGTGGTCAAAGCACCCTTTCTCTGGTCTTGAGCTGTACCAGGATCGTTGTCTGAAGTCATAGGAGCTGGGGGGCTGTAGGAAGATAACCAGGATCTCGACGTGACGTTGTAAAAGAGTGTTTGCGAGTTTGATGCAGGCGTGGCACGTCTGAAGAGTCTCCCGAGTGAGCCGGTGGGAATATTGTAGCCACCCATGACCATCATGACTCCGCCAGGTAGCATAGAGGCTCCGTGTCCGTAGATGCCCGATCCAGACAGACCAAAATTGGATTGTTGGGGTACCGACCACTCCCAATCTCCATCGCCTCCATATCCAGAGCCCAGTTCCAGTACCGCTAGTTGAGGGGAAGCGGCATTTGTGACATCGCCGACCCAGCCGCCAAACACAACCAAGCTCTTTCCATCCTCAGTAAGGACTGCAGTATGTCCGGATCGTGGTTCTATTGTTGTGGCTGCTGCTGCTCTGTGGGCAAGATCAGTGTTGGCCGCTGGAGGCTGGTCTACAGGCAAGTAGGTCCAAGTCTCCTCTGGCAGAGAAAACAGAGCAACTGAAGACATGTTGATGAAGGCAGCTTTGGTGTGTCCTCCAACGAGTACAAAGCTTTGCTGGGCGCTCTGAGTACTGCTGGAATAGTTTGAAAAGGCCGGTGTCAGTGGCGTCATGCTAAATCCAGCCTCTGCCACAGGCGGTCCTTTACTCGACAAGAAGGCAGAAGTATACGCCACTTGCTTGGAAGAGTCAGGGGTGGGAGAAAATGTCATCATCTGGTTGGTGTAGTCCGCTGCAGACATCCAGGTTTTGCTAGTCGAATTGGGCGACGGACACATTCCTCCAAACACATACAGGCTTGTTGTCGAAGCATTCCCTTTGGCCAGATCAGAAAAGGCGATTCCAGAACTCAAGAAATCGGGCCCTATTATCTTGCTATCCACAGCTGCTGCAGGCGTACTTTGTGACCAGGTTCCGTTGCCATCTTTGCCATCAGCAGCAGGTATAAAAGTCCATACTTCGGGAGCATCTCCATCGGCAGTACAGTCGCCAGCTACTACGGTAATATTCTGTTCGCTACCTTTCAATAGAGTAAACGCTCGGTTTGTTGTCGTGCCCAGGAATGGCAGTGAAGCGTAGAGAGTATTTGCCGAGAGGTTTGAAGCCTCTAGTGACTTTGTGAGGTCGAGGGAGAGCAAGCTGGCTTGGCCATTCGCGCCAGGTTGCAGGATGTATGCGTAAGATATCGTCTGTCCGTCTCCATTCTTCTGCTTTGGCACAATGATATGCGTGGGGTTATATGGTAGATCCAAGGCGGTGACTCTGGCAGCGGTAAGGGCGAATAGTCCAATCCAGCGTCTTGAGACTGTAGACTTTGACATTTTCCTTGAATCAGAATTACCACAGCTCAAGATCCATTCACTTCTTGTTCAACCCATATGCATCGTGCTTGGTCGCGATCGTCGTTTGTCTATTGTTCACTGAAGATAGCGATGTGTGAGCGATTGTTTGTGCGCAGCTGAGACAGACGCAAGAAAAAGAGAGTGGCTAGGGTAAATACTACCTAGGTATCTCCACAGCAGTAAATAGATGGCGGGGGGAATGTACCAGGATGAGAAAGAAGAAAAGCAATATCAAATCCTACACCTCGATCGCCCTCTAGCTGCACAATGAACATGCGACCACCCGGTCATTCCGGGTGCTCATAGTAAACAAAGCTCGTCACCTCACATCTTCATGACATGCAGAGGCACCAGCCACCGTTAAGATACCAACGTCTAGACCCGCTCATATCGGAAGCGTCGCTGAGCCAGCAAGCGGGAGGGAAGAAAGGCATGCGTGGATAAATTAGGGTACTGGAGTGGCTTGTAGGAAACCCTTCTTTTTTTGCCTTTGTCGACTCGTCGTTGTCCCAGCAACCCCCCACAGCTTTCTGCCTGCTCGCTAGCTTCTGCTCCTCCGAGACTATTACTTGAAAGCGGGACCTGCCTCTTGACATTGTGGTTAGAGCTGAGACGAGAAGCAAGAGCTTGTCAAAGTCCCTCGGCTACATGCTGACGACGATAAAGTCAAACGGGAATTTGAGAGCTCAAGGGCTTGCTTGACGAAAGCCCGCCAGCCACCTCTCGGACGCCATCATCATCGGCTGTCAAAGGCAAACCTTGAAACCATCGCCCCGAGTAGTTTATCATACACCATGATGATTGCTGTCATTTCTCTAGAACCGTTATCATGTTGCATCGTGGGTGGCACTTGTATGGTTGTTTTAACGGTGGTTGCTGTAGCCGTGTGAGATTACAAGGTGTGTTGGTATGATCTGGTTCTACAACGGCTCGTTTTTTCTTCTCGTCTGATCATTCACAATTTCATGATTGTTGGGCGACTTTTTCAGGCAGAAAATTCACTGTGCTCATGTTGGCGGTAGATGGTCATGATGCCGGGTGAGAGTGAGAGGAATGTTACGAATCCGTATAGTAATGAAAGCCATTTTGACAGCAAGGCTAAGAAAGAAAAAGTCAAGTGTAAGAAAAACTCCTCCCCAGATGCAGTCATGCATGCCGTGATCCCATTTCCCTATAACCGCTAAGATGAACGCCGCGCTGCAGATGTACAATGTTTTTGGTCAGAACTTCTTCTGTCGGTCAATCATATGTCTCCAGCATTGTTAATTCTCTTCTTGATCTGCTCAAAGGACGAGAAGAATATCATATTGATGCATGCGGAGCGCACAACACTGACTCCAAGACCTCTGTACGAGCCAGGCTGGAAGAACTTGATGCTCGGACGCGAAGTCTGCACGCGACCGGTTTCCAACTGCTGTTTCTGGAATTGTGTCTTGATGACATCGATTGGGTAGATCTGGATTGTCGTTAGTGACTGCAACGTTTCTTGTGACGGTGAGCATACCAGTGTCCAGCTGACAATACCGCAAGTGGCTCCAGCAAAAGCTACGGCTGCAGGTTCGGCAGGTCCGTTCCCACGGGCATTCGACAGGACTTGCTTTACAGTCTCGTAGGTGCCGAAGTAGATGGCGGTGCCCAAAGTATCACGAACTGAATGATGCGCGATCAGTAATGGTCTTGCGCAAAAGACATGTCGGGCCACTCACTGAGATGCAGCCGATAGCCACAGTACAGGCCACGGATGCCACGATCACGAACAAGCTGTTGAGCTGTTCTGAATGCGCCAGTACGGAGGTCGTTGATGGGTGGCGGACGGTCTGAAGGATTTGCGTCCCGCTTCATCTTGCCGGCGAGCTGTGCGTTGAGCTTGATGAGTTCGAATGGGCCTTTTGATTGACTTTAGCAATTGCTCAACGCTAAGGATTGAAAGACACTCACAGGAGATGAATGTTATGACAGCTCCAGCACTTGCGCCTGCACTGCTGAAACAAGCAACGGTTGCCAGAGTGGGATATTGACCTTTCTGGTTTGCAAGTTCAAGAGGTGACTGGCCAGTCACGTTGGTCATGTATCGATCGATGATATGTTTGGAGCGTTGGTAGAGCCCAAATGATATTGTGCGCACCAACGTCACACTCGCCATGGGGGTTCCAACACCTGTCAAGCTTTATTAGCAAGCCTGAAGATGTGACTGCAATTGACCCACCTCTCCAGAATGCACGCAGACCCTCGACGTGGTAGGCATCCTTGACAGTTGCGACGAAGCGAGTGTCATAACTTTGGGCATGGTCAGCAGCAGTGCACAGGATGCATCCAAGTCAAACTCACGATTGCATGCGGGTTTTGGTAAAGTCAAGGGGGAACTGCACGAAAGGAATCAGCGTCAGAGGAAAGGCACAATGCATGACTGGCAATACCGCTACAAAGGTCGAGAGCACACTGCTGGACATGGAGGCCAATTCCGTCCTGTATCTTCTGGCCCATCTCTTGAAGTCATCGCTCGCCTCATGGCTCATGAAGCCCAGTCTGGGTGGTTGTGGGCCATTGCGCGACTTGTCCGAGCCTGAGCTGGAGTCCCTCATGATGGTTTGCTGTTGTCGTTGTGCTGTCTCGCGATTCGCGCGCTTTTAAACTAGTGGTTGGCTGCGCTCCATTGGCTTCGCGGCAGCTTCGACGACTAGACAATGACTGCGAACCAGCACAATGCTGGCGAGAGAGTCGACTATTCGGACGGGCTCGCCGTCGCCGGTCGAGGACGGAATCTGGTTACAAGGATCCGGCAGAGCTCCAGTTTTATCGCTATCTGTTGGATGAAAAGCAGAAGATCAATAGCGACGGCGTGATTAATCAAGGTTGACTTTTTGTACGAGCAAAGCAGCTGCGTCCATGTCGAGCGTGAAGGCGCTGACGTCTTGGACTATGATTGGCGCCCATTCCCCCACCCGTAAAAGCCACCCGCTTACACTTGTACCTCTGATCTTGAATCAACATGTGAAGATGTGTGCGACGCCGAAATTGTGCTTCTTATTATGCCATATATACGATACGCTCTTGACGAATCATTGCATGCTCGTCAAAGACACACCATGCCAATGCCCGAAACTGCACTCAATACCAAGAAAACCAGTTGCAAGCTCCTTGCTCTAGAGGCCTCACTGGGAGCCCCTTTCCCAACGTCACTCTGCCCGCTAGCTGTGGCAGTACAGCTAGTCCCGCATTGAAAGCCTGATGGACAGCAACCTCCTCCCACATTGGCCGCGCAGCTAGACCATCCATTGGCACAATTCCCAGTGACTACCGCAGAACTGGCACCGCTGGGAGCTATAACTGTGAGTCTTGAATTGCTAACAACCGCAGTGCTCGCAAAGGTAGGACAGCTGGTCGTGTCACAGTTTCGGCCTACTCGACAGCATCCACCGAGATAGTACGCACTGCACATGTAGAAACCGGTCGGGCAGCCAGAGTATACCACTGTCGATGACGCTGAAGTCATGTCAGATCCTGTACCGCTCGTGGGGAGAACGGGGGGAGCAGCAGTAGACAATGGTGGACACGTCTGTGGACCACAGGCTCGATCTGTATGGCAGCAACCACCTCCCAGGCTCACAGGACACGTTCGGAAACCAGGACTGCATGTCAACGGACCTTGACCAGAAGATGAAGCACTGATTGGTGTCTCGGCGCTTGATGATGGGAAGACTGTAGTCGTACTAATAATCGTTGTAGTGTCTGTCTCCCCGGTCATTATTATCACTACTGTGGTGGTATAGACTGAAGCTGTTTGCTTGGAAGAGATTTCGCTGCTGGTAGACATCTCAGACGATGTCGACCGTGTCCCGCCAGTAGTGACGGTGATGGCTGGCAGTGTTGTGGTGACAGTAGCGGTAGACGCATATACACCTGTAGTCAATTTAGCGTGACGTTCAAGAGATGATCATGACAGTCCGACTCACATCCTATCCCTTGGCACGTGTACCCGGGAATACAACATCCTCCATTCTGACACATTGTCTGACCAGCAGCAACGTCGCATGATCCCAGCTGTCCACCACATGTGGCGCCTGACGGACAACAGCCTACGCTTGCCTTTCCCGAGTCTGAAACGGGTATGCAGGTTTCACCGGTGGCACAGCAGCTGTTGGGCTGCCCAATGGATGCGCAGTTGTTCGTTCCAGCCGGGCATTGGAATTCTCGTTTTGACAAGCCCCGGGGAAACAAGTCGCGCAGACGAACAAACTGTTGGGAATCTGCATGCAGAAGCAGTGGTGGGAGTACTTGTTCAGCATCCGAAACATTTGCCAACAGTGCTGCAGAGTCAGATGAGCGTAGAAACATCGAGTCCGCATCAAAATGCCAGTAGTCTAAGAAGAACTTCTCGCCTTCGTCGTGGCTCATTTTTTTCAGGCCAGCTGGAGATGCCGTGTTGAGCTTTTGCTGTATTTCGAGGTTTCGTTTGATGTGGGGCTCATGTTCTGGGTAGTACTTTGCACCTTCTGGTAGGTTGTAAGGCCAGTCTTGACTATCTGCTAGAGAAGGGTATGAGAAAAGAGCAAGGGCGAGGCATGGCAACGTGGTAAGAAGTCTGCTTGTTGGATAATGCATGTGTGTTTGAGGACTTGATTTCGCAATCGCGTAAGCTCAGGACTTTTGTGATGACAGCAACGAAGCTCAGTAAAGGTAGGCTGTGATCACTGTGAGGGGAAAAGTGGACAGAAGGAATGATGAATAGAAGCTCTCGTATATGTTGTAGACTTATGGTGGAGCAAGACTTGCAAGATACAATGAGAAGGTAAATAGATTGACCGCCGCCATCGTAGTGACATGATACTTAGCGTTGCCAGAGCTACTAGTACAAGCAGGATGTCGGTCGGGCGTTCGGCGGGAGTGAGCAAGCATTGAAGCTAGCCAGCCAGCAAAAGTCCAACGCCAAGCCTTCCGGATTTTCTCCGGGAAGGCGCGCACCGCCAGAATTCGTCGTCGCTGCCGCATCCATCTTGATTCTCTCGATTGTCCGCGACCTTACCATTTCGACAACCCCCATTTACGACTAACAACCGGTGAGTTTCCCACAACCCCGGCTAGGAGCCATCCACTCGCCAGCACTGTTTCCACGTCGACAATCGCCTCTTCCTACCGAAACTCGCGCGCACGCCCGACTCCCAAGACCGTCTCGCAAGGCCCAGCATACTAATCCATCTTCTCCTGCAGCAATCATGGGCAAGGGAAAGCCAAGAGGTCTCAACGCCGCGCGCAAGCTCCAGAACACCCGCCGTGAGGGTCGTTGGGCCGATCTCAACTACAAGAAGCGTCTTCTCGGAACCGCCTACAAGTCCTCGCCCTTCGGTGGCTCTTCACACGCCAAGGGTATCGTCCTCGAGAAGGTCGGTGTCGAGGCCAAGCAGCCCAACTCGGCCATTCGCAAGTGTGTCCGTGTCCAGCTCATCAAGAACGGCAAGAAGGTTACCGCTTTCGGTATGTGAAAATCACCCAAGAGCTTGAAGCATGAGCGCGCGCATCTATACGCACTAAGAGGGGCACTCTTTCTAACATATGTTGCTCCTACCAGTGCCCAACGATGGTTGTCTGAACTTTGTCGACGAGAACGACGAGGTCCTCCTCGCCGGTTTCGGTCGCAAGGGCAAGGCCAAGGGTGATATCCCCGGTGTCCGTTTCAAGGTCGTCAAGGTCTCTGGTGTCGGTCTCTCGGCCCTGTGGAAGGAGAAGAAGGAGAAGCCCAGATCGTAAACAAGTCGTCTTTTTTTTGTTCTACGATTCTTACGCTTTCTTCTTTCGGGCGGGGCGGAAACGAGCAAAACAAAACAAAAAGCATCCTTCTGTCCTATTCTCCATGGCCGACAAAACATCACTTCATCCACACCAACGATGCTTTTATGGGGTTGACGTGCGGCCAATACTTTGGGGGTTTTGTTTTTGCGCAACAAAAATGAAAAACAGTTTCCAAAAACACTTAAACACGCACACGCACACACAGACGTCGTTGTCTCGTTTTCCTTGTACTCCAGCGTCCTTGTGCGTGTGAAGACGGGTTTACTGAATGCACGTTGTCCAGCTCTGGCAGATACAAGAAAACGAAAGATTGCCGCATTCTCTCCAAAAACTCTCCGTCAACTAGTACTCGAAGCACTCACTCACTGACATGTAGTATCTTAATGCCATGACAATATCTGGAACACGGTTGGTTATCTTGCATCCCTTCTCTCTCTCTCTCTCTCTCTCTCTCTCTCTCTCTCTCTCTCTCCCCATCCCCATCACACACACTTTGCCATACTCTGTACCTGTACCTGTACCTGTGCCCACCTTTTTTTTCTGAACTCTTATAAAACGGAAACTGGTTTGATACTTATGAAGAATAGTTATTATATCCTCGCTCGCATAAAGCCTTTGTTTTTGCAAAGTTGCGTATTTCTTTTTCTCTATTTCTTTCTTTTTCCATCTTCTTTTTTTTTATTTCTTTTTGTTCTTTACTTCTTCCTGTCCTTCAATCCATCAACACCTTGACCCCACGCACCAGCCTTCTTGCCCCATTTCATCGTGCCCCAAACATGCGTCCAACTGAACTTTGGCGGCGGCTCCTCGCTCCTCCGGAAAGGACTGGCGCCATGTCTAAACATGACTTCATCGTTGACCTCATCCACGCTCCTACTCGTCCCTATGCGCGCGTCCACTCCTACACTACTACTACTACTACTACTACCACCACTATTACCAGCGCCCTGACCCATCAATTCCTGCCCACCAGCAGGTTGCGGAACCTCCCACGCGCGCAGCGAAGAGGGCAGTGGTCTGTGCCAGCCGGCCTCGCTTCTGGCCCACCATTTGCGGCCGCACATCTCCCACAACCGCGATTGCGCGCGGCGGTAGGCGAAGCGTTCGTCGTCGCCGGTGAAGCTTTTTGCGTTTGAGAAGTCGGGGCCTGCGGCGTGGTTGCCTTGCCGCAGGCCGCGCATGCGGGTGTCGTCGTCGGAGGAGGAGGAGGCTATGCCGCGTTCCGAGAGGCGGCGGATGCGGTTTGGGGGGTCGTCTTCGAGGGAGTCGGCGGCGAGCATCATGGCGTGCTGCTCGCGGTGTTGCGGCAGGATGTGGCGTTCGCGGTAATCCGGGTTGGAGGACAGCACGTTGGGACGGAACGGCGCCGTGGCATCTTGGTAGGCTTCGGCAAAGGTCTCGGCGTGCACTGCGTCTTGCTGCTCGGGTTTTGCGGTTTCGGGGAAGAACATGTCGTCGGGACCTGCAGAGGCGATGACGAGCAGCTTGCAGCGGGCCTCGTATAAAGCATCGAGCAGCGTGATGAAGCGTCTTGCTTCGTTCTTCTGCAGCCAGCCGAGGACGGGAACGTCGCGCAGCAAGACGGTGTGGTAGGAGGATGCGAGGGTGATGTAGTCGGCGGGTCCGAGGTTGGAGGCGCAGAGTTCGGAAAAGGTCCAGGAGGATGCTCCGTTGAAGGTGCGAGGAACGGGGACGGTGCGACCGTATACACGCATGGCTGAAGCTGTCCAGGATGGTGTTTTGGTGCCCAGCAGTGTGTGTTCGGTTTCTGCGACTTGGGCTGCAAAAGCCAGTTGCTCTTCTTGCGGAGCTTCTGGGCCGGGGTTGATGAGGAAATAGGCGGGTGCCTTGATGGCGTCTGTTGATTTTGTTGTAGTAGCTTCCTCGGGGAGACCAGAAACTGCAGACTGGCTTGTTGCTGCGTCTTCTGTCTCTGTGACATCTGTGAAGCGACAAGGCTCGTCTGCAACCGAAGCTGGCGCTGCTTTGGAATTGGCTTCGTGTCTACGATAGTCGGTGCCGCTGCTCATCTCCCATACCTCGCACCTCGCCTTGAGCACATCCAAAAACCTGGCAAACTCGCCTTGGGTGTCAGCAAACATGTTCTCAGTCTTGCCTCTACTGGCAGCCCCAATGCGCAGTTTCTTGGTCAGAGCTTGCAGGGGTGAGGGAGGTGGGAATTGCATGCCGGCTGCTCTGTGCAGTTCTTCGGGCATACGGTTGCTCGTGGCTATCAGCACGCCGCCGAGCTGGAAAAAGGAGGTCATCAGGTTAGTCATGATTTTCGAGGCGGCTCGGTCGGGTAATTGGAACTCGTCCAGGAAGAGGATGGGCGAGGTCTTTATCATGTCCCTCGCAAGCCAGAGCAGCGAATGCTCATCGACATTCTGAGCAGCAGCACCACCACCACCACCTGGCGGGATCCTTTTCAAGCGGTCTCGGCGTAGTTGCTCGAGCTTGCCAAACGTGTCGAGCATGAAAGTGTTGAAATGCCAGCGCGCCTTCTTGCTGTTGGGGAGACAATCGGCAAACAGATCAATAAGCATAGTTTTGCCCGTGCCTACTTCTCCGTGCAACATTAGACCTTGAGGCGAATCTAGATTGATGGCGGCTTCGCTGTTTGTAAAGACTTTTGTCAAGGCGAGGCTGTTTTGCTTTTCCCTGTTGGCAAGGATGGTCTGCCATATGCGGTTTCCTGGCGATTTGGCGTCCGAAGAGGATTTGTTCTCGTGCTGCTTGTAGGATGCCACGGCGCGTGAGATTTGGTCGAGTTCATGCTTGTATTCAACCGTGGGTTCGTAGTCTTTCAACCGGTCGTACAGTTTTTGCAAATGTATGGCTGGGAGATTGGCATTGGCATTGGTATGGAGAGATATTGGCTTCACTGACAGACTACTCACCAAGTCTGTGTTGGGCAGGGTCTTGGGTAATGCGGTTTGTTGCTACTAGAGCGCGGTACAAGACGAGTGGGTTGGTGATGGCCACACCCGTACTGGCGGCAGCAGTCACGGGGAGAGACATTGATATTGATACATGAGAATAGGAAATATGAAAAGACACGTCAGATGATGGAGATCAGGAGGTTAGGTACCTAAGGTACTGTGATGGGTGCATGTCGACGTCAGTTCGAGGCTCAAGATGGCTGATGAAGCTCGGCACGCGGGTCAAGTTGGGCAGAGCCTCAACCTTCCATCACCGACCACGTGGACTAGAGAAGGAGAGACACAATGGACAAGGAAGCCTTCACGCCGGCGCACCTGTCCTTTCTCGCCATCTACAGCCCTCCGCTAGGCCCCACAGACGACAGCTTTGGCGACCAGGTCGTCTTCTACTACTCGCGCACAGCCAGAGATGCTGCACGCGCATCCACACAGGCCGGAAAGCAAGACAGGCTGTCGGAGAATGAAAAGCTGCGACAGATCGGCCTTGCTCAGGGCATAGCGGGCTTTGCCAGGTACCACAAACTAGCTTCTCTTGCTGCCGTTGACTGAGCAAAGCCCCCCCAAAGGAACTTTTCCGATGGCGAGCCCCTGGAGGCGGTCGAGACTGAAAAGTCGCGCATCTTGATGTACGAGCTGGAAACGGATTGGTGGCTGCTGGCTGCTGTCAATCTCACGCGCTTGCCAAAAGACGACGGATACGAGTACTCGTCGCGCGAAGTCAGCCCTGCTCCCCTCCTCGTGCAGCAGCTCCTCACGGCATACCGCGTGTTTACACTGCATCATGGCACCTCTCTGGGCGACATGTACAACAAGCTCGCCCGCGACAAGTTCTCGCGCATCCTCGACCGCTTCTGGACGCGCTTCTGTCGCAACTGGGACGTCTTGCTGCACGGCAATCCCGCCGTCGATGTGCTTGGAGGTCTGAAGTTGGCAGCAGGAGGAGAATTGGGCTACGGAGTCGGCGAGGAAGAGTGGGGCAGCGGCGACAGAGAGGTCTTGGAACATCTGGTCCATCGCACCGAGGGCCTGATTGATCTGGTCGTGTCTCGCTTTGGAGACCAGGAGCCCTCGCAGGATTCTCTGCCTTGGCTGGGATGTGGCCACGAACCTCAGGCTGCTGATGGCCTCGTGTTTGGCGGTGTGGGCGCAATCTCACGCTCGTCTGTCCGCGACATTGCTGCTTGGATGCGCGATATCTATGCTTACGGCGAGCATGCCTACGGTGTCAAGGACAACCCGCATCGCCAACGCCGCAAGAGACGTAGAGCCAACCCTGTCGACCAAGCAGAGCACCAGCCCGAGACGCCAGATGAAACCCTCCGGAAACAGGCCATCGACCAGCTCAGGAACTCTCACGCTAGTATTCCGCCTCCCATCGTAGGCGCAGCTGAAGCCTCGCTCACTCGAGCCAGTGCATCCATCGACGCCCAGACTGCCAATCCACCAGTCCAATCATCTTCCACTTGGGGCCTCGGAAGCACTGACAAATGGGTCAAATACCTCACCTTCGGCCTGGCATCATCATCATCATCCCCATCACCATCACCATCAGGAACTTCTTCTCATCAGTCCACCCATGCCGACTCTGCACGCGAACGACCAGAGCCTCCGCGACGGACCTCCTCTTCCTCCAAAACAATCAGAGCCGCGCCTTCGTCTGCGAGATTATCCCACTCCATCAAGGAAGAAGAAGACCCGCCAATGCAACACATCGACCCCATCCCGGACGGCTACGACATGCTGGTCCAACTGCAACGGCAGAAACGCCTAGAGAACGCCGGCCACTTCCTCATCGGCCACCGCGGCGACCTCGAGCGCGAACCCGCAGACGGAGACGACAGCGACACCACCATCGCCGTGCTGCCCGAAGAAGGCGAGCGCCGCAACCTGCTGCGCACCGTCAAGGTCGAACTGGCCAGCACGCAGCAGCAGAACGCGCGCAGAATCGATGACATGGATTCCAGAGACTCCATCATGAACACCGACACCTCTTCCAGGCTGCGCGTGCTGGTCTACGTGCACAGGCCGTTTGTCATGGTATTTCTATTCGAGCAGAGGACGCCGGCGTTGAGTATGACCGCCTTTTACAGGGAGTTGCACCAGACGTTGAGGCCGCTGCACAAGAGCCTGCTCAACAGCACCTCGCCGCAAAAGGTAGCCGAGCGCCTTGAAGCAGCAGCAGCGAACACCCAAATCTCATCTGCCAACTCGTCGCAAACCCAGCCTCTAATAAGCAACAGCATCAACCCCGTTTACGATCTGGTATACGACCCCCTGAACCTCACCGTCCACACCTCGCTCCCGAATATCCCCGAGCCCGGCCAGCACTCGCCACCAACACCCGCCGCATGGTCCAGGCTGGAAGCCCTCAACGTGCACAGCCACATCCTCTTTACCCTCTCGCACGCCCACCGCAGCCCCGCGGAAACCGAACGCACGTCCAAGACCAGCAGGGGTTGGTGGGTAGTGTGGTTGCGGGTGCCGGCGCCCGCCGAAGCGCAAAATGGCGACGACGGCGATGCAGCAACACCAACAACAACAGCAACAGCAACAAACGTCTACCCCAGAGCAAAGCACTGTCGCACCGCATTCCTGGTCCGCAAAGCGCGCGACCAAGTCGTGGGCGCCACGGGCAAATACACCTCTTCAAATACTACCACCAGCAGCAACAACAGATCCGAACAAAGGGGTCTGGGCAGCAGAGTCAGCAGCAGCATGTACAGTCTCGTTGGCGTGAGGAGCGGTGGCAACAGCAATAGCAGCAATGCTGGTGCTGATGGTGTTGAGGGTGGGAAAAGCAGTGGTGGTGGTGAGACGGCGGCTTTGGCGGCGGGGATTGGTGTTGATGCTAGGAGGTATGTGGAGAGTTTGTTGAGTTTGAATCGCTGAAAAACAAGGGGAACATGATGACATGATTTCTTTTTTTTTTTTTTTTTTTTTTTTTCTTGGTACCGGAGAAATAAGGAGCGGAGAGAGGAAGGGCATGACAAAGTAAAAGTAGGTAGGTAAGAGAGTAAGTGGAGGGAAAAGGAAAGGCATGAATACATAGGTAACGTAGAGAGTAAGGGGAGAAGAAAGGAAAAGGCATAAAAACAGAACGTAGAGATTAAGAGGATAAGAAAGCAAAGGCATCCTTAGGGTATATATATATGTATATATATATATTATTTTCTTCGTCCTTACTGTTGTTGTTTTTTTCTAAGAAGAGGAGGAGGAGAGAAGCGTATAAAGAGTACCTAGTCTATCTCCTAGGTAAAGTAGGTAAATATAACGTAGGAAGAGAGGTATAGTACTAGTAGTTTTTTTTTTTTTTTTTTTTTTTTTTTTTTATATATTCGTAAACTAATTAATAGGTATCTATAATAGGTACTTGTGCGTTATCTTTATGTAGAAAAGAAAAAAGAACCTTCTCTTCTTCTCTTCTCTTCTCTTCCTTCCCTCTCTCTCTCTCTCCCTTCCCTCTCTCTCTCTCTCTCTCTCTCTCTCTCTCTCTCTCTCTCTAGCGATCTTTCCTTTAAACTACTAGTACTTGCAAAATTAAATTTTTTAGGAAGCTTAAGAATAGTAAAGAGTAAGAATAGTAAAGAGCAAGAATAGTAAAGAGTAACAATAGTAAAGAGCAAGAATAGTAAAAAGTAAGAATAAGAAAAAGAAAGGTAATGTCTAGGGTAGGGTCGTATCCCTAGCGTTCGTTAGAGGAAAAAAAAAGAAAAAAAAGAAAAAAAAAGAAAAAAAAGAAAAAAAAGAAAAAAAAAGTAGTTAGAGATAAAAGAAAAAGGAGATTAGGAGACGAGAGAGAAAAAAAAAAGCGATTAAAGACACGAAAAGAAAAAGAGAAAAAAAAAGGAAAATGCGAGAAATACAAGGAATTAAAAAAAAGCATTTTTTTCTAAAAAAAAAAACATAAAAGAAGATATGAGACAATTAACCACCTTTTCGTCTAAGATGTTATATAATAGTAATACGTAATACATGCTCTAGATTATATATTAATAAGAGAAAAATACTATAATCAACATGTTGCTTGCTCTGCTAGCCGACTTTGTGCGCGAGAAAAAGAAAAAGTCTAGTAGGTAGGTAGGTAGTCCAGAAAAGGAGGAGAAGAAAGAGAAACCCCCCCCCCATACACAAATCAATAGAACAACAACAACACATCCTTTTCCAAGAAAGGGGGAAAAAAGTAAAGAAGAGGTCGGAGAAACGTTCAAAAGCGGTAAAAAGACAGGATGAGAAATGTCCACACACAACCCAGGCAATTACGCATTTCCAGGCTTCTCCTCAGTATCAATATGCCACACGATATAATTAGGCAATCCGTAAACGCCGTAGCCCGCCCGCTTGGCCATCTTAGCAAAGCCTTCCGTCTCGGCCTGGTTCTCGAACGGATAGCTGGGGAAGTTGATGCCGCTGCGATGCACGTCGGCTTTTACGAGGATGTTGACGCCGCCGATGCCGTCCAAGGGGATTTCGACGTCCTTGTCTTCGCGCCAGTCTCCCATCTTGGCCATGTAGATGCGGCCAGTGTCGTATTCCTTGTAGCCTGTTGCAAGCGATTGTTAATTTTGATTTTTCATGTCCTTTCCAGAATGTCATACCTTCTGCTAGAATAACGTCCTTCTCGAGAGTCGGGAGAAGTTTCATGCTCTTTTCTGATTCTTGCCATGAGTTGTAATCGAATCTTCCTTCAATGTCACGACCGTTTTCGTAGCGATGGAACCAGACGTCTGTAACACGTGTCAGCAAGAGTATAGAGCATGCAAGAACTGGCAGCCAAGCATACTAGGAACGAGAACATCGCGGTCATGGGCGATGAAATCCTCGATGATCTTGGAGGGACTGTCGACAATATCGACGTCACGCCAGTAGACCCAGCTGTGCTCAGGCTTCATGGCGGCGCTAAGAAGATAATTTCTAGCCTTGCCCATGGCCTTCCTGCGAGGACCCTGAGCAGCAAAACCGTGTCTCTCTTCAACATTCTGGCTCACATGGACACCGAAATCTTTCTGAACCACGGTAGCGCTGCGGAAGGGGATGGAGTCGGTGCGAGTCTGGATGCGCTCAAGCTCTTTGGCAAGCACGGCGAGGGTGTCGTCGGAGCTGTCGCCGACGAGGAACGCGAGATCGATAAGTTCGTGAGGGTAGGTCAAGGCGGAGATGAGATCAAAGTATTTGTTGATATAAGGCGCGGCGTCGCGGAGGGGAGTGAGCAGGAGCACAATCTCCTTGTTGTCAATGGCCTGTCTCGAGCTCTTTATCGGGTTGAGGTCAATGGTGGAAATGGTCGTGTGGTTGACTTCGATGGGGGCGTGGTGGTTGAAGATGACGGGTGTTTGCAGGCTGCCGGTCCATAGCATCTGCTCATTGGGTGTCATTTGCATGGGCGACTTGGCCGGGCCAAAGCAGTAGAATCTGAGCGGGTCAGCATGAGAGACTCGACGAGGAAAGAGCGCCTGGACTTACTTTTGCAAGTCCTCTGCAGTGCCAGTCACACCCCTCCACAGCAACACCACCAGACCGGCCAGAGTCACGACCAGCAAGAAGCGTGTGCGAGTGATGAAGTTCCACACCGCTCTGCTCGGAGGCAGTCGCGCCTTTGCCGCCTTCCACGACAAGCCGTCCTTGGGAAGCAGCATTGAAAAGGACTGCAACACTTTGCACTTTGTTGTGCGCACTCAGCCGGCTGCTGCTGATTTATTCTTGTTGTTGGCAGTGACGTTCCCGATTCTCGTCTGTTCTCGAGCTCGGGGAGATGATGGATTTGTCGTCTGGATGCGATGATTCCTGTGTATCGCAGCTGCCGTGTTTTGTTTGGAAAGGTTGAGCACCCGGACAAAAAATCGCCGTTCGGGTTTCGCGACAAGAAACGACGACACAGAGACACACAACTCGACGCCATCTCTGCCACTCTCTCAGACCGCATGCTGATCACTGCCAACCCAGGCAATGCCCAGCATGTGCCGGTTCCCCAGCCCCCTCCTTCTTGAGCCAGTCCCGACATTTTGATCTAACGCTTCATTGGTCAACTCATCAATATGTTTGATAAATTCACTTATCACAATACACTATGTATGCTGTATAGGCTCATAATCATGCTCCCGAGTCCCGAGATGTCTTGCCAACTTTTACTTTTGTTCCACCGAACCACATCCACCAAGCCCCTTCTCATAAAAAAGACAAACCCAAGAAAAAAAAAAAGAAAAACAGTACAAGTTGGTTATCATAACAAATCATAAGACCTTCCCTCAAGAAAATCAATTTACCTCATCCCATCGTCGATTCTTTCTCAGAACTTGGCTTCAGGGCTTCGCAATCTGTGGCACATGGCCTGGAATACCATCTGCCCAAAACCGTTCGCAAGTGGCAAGAGATGCTCCTCGACAACATTAGCAAGGTCTGCCTTACTATGCACACCTTTCAGCCTGAGCGGCTGGTTGGCCTCTCCAATGACTTTGACTTTCGCCATCTGGCACTTGTACTCGTACGTCTTGTCATCGTCATGAGCCTCTCTGATGGGTATGTGGGGACGCACTTCCTCAGGCTCAAAGTAGTGCAGTTTGGCGCCAATCTGGTGTAGGCCTTCGGGGGTAAAGAGTTCTTGCATAACAAGCATGGACAGTGAAAGCGCGTTGCTGTTTCCTTGCAACATTTCTTTTTCCTCGTACAGCATCCCACTGCTCCTTGCATTGACCTTTGTCTGCAACTTGTCGCCTCTCCAGTTGAAGACACTGACCAGAAGTCTTTGCAGAGTCATCTTGTTTGAACCCTTCTCGCTGCGAAGGTACGTCTGCGCGTCGTTGTGACGCTGGTTGGCGTCGCAGCTGCCACTTGCCGTTCTAGCACGCTTCGCCTCGTAAGGCAGTTGCGTGTAGCCAAAACAAGGGAACGAATGCGACTGGGGAGCTGCCGGCGTCATCTTCTGATTTCCGCCTCGATACGGATGGTGTATCTCGTCAATACGCGCATTGATCTCGTTGTCAAGTGCCTCAGCAGACATGGACATATCCTTCCGTTTCGTAGCCTTGGTCTTCTTCCCCACTCGGCTGCCGGAAACTGCACGATTTGACATTGGTGAGCTCTGTCTTCTGGCCGTACGACTGCTGCTGGGGAGTGCAACTGTAGACCAGGCCGGTGACGGTGAGAGCGAAGCAACAGACTCTGGCGGAGAGCTGTACGCAGATTCGGCCTTCACATATGGGCCAGACATGTAATCGTAGGTTGCCCGAAGATTCGGCACAAACTGCCCGGCGGCAGCCCGGGCTATGTGATCAAACGATGGTAGAGACGTGGGAGCAGGTACAGGTGTGGGGAATGGGGTGTAGCCATGTATGGTAGTGTGCCTGGTTGGGCTCGAAGGTCGAGTATAATGGACATATGCAGGTCTGTATGTTCCAGGCACAGCCTCCTGGGCTGGTGGAGAAGACTGAGTCAAATGCTTGCTGACCTGAGCCATACGGTTTGCCGCTCGTCTTGTATCCGCATCCCGGTATCTAAGCTTGGTCAGGAATTGAATCTCGGACACACTGACTGTCTTCAGACTCACGTTTCGCCCATCATGTCGACTGATTCAAAAGGTCCAGTGTATTTGAACAGGTCCTGCAGGCCAAAAAGAGAAAACTGGCGTTGGTAGTCTGATGATGGCAGGCAGCTCTGTGGATGGATGTCTTGATCCGTTAGGTAGTACACGTTGCTGAATCCCCTCAAACTGATCCAAAACTTGCGCGAGGAGAAGAAGACAACAAGATAGGAACAGTCCGTCCCAAGTGACAAACAGTGATGGAGTAAAGCAAAAGAGTCTGCTTGACAGACACACACTAATACGTAGATGGAGATTGATGAGGATCCAACAGAGGGATCACAGGCCCTGATATATACTCGCAATATCAACAAGGACATCGTCCAGAGTCCTCAACAACCAGGCAGCCGCCCGTGTCGTCTATTTTCCGTGAATGACATCCGGTTACACAAAATCCACACGCGCTAGACTTTAGCTATGCAGCAGCCATGGCCACTACCGGCAGTCACATAAAAAGTTCATCAGGAAGGGAAACGCTGGTGCGAGCGTTCGAAGAAAAATGACGCTTGAGCCTCTCTGCAGGGACCTGTGGTTCGAAAACCCGGTCGTCCTTCCACAATGTATGCCCCTATGTCATTCACGCAACCGCTTTGGGGCACATACTGGGGACTTCACGTCATAACCACTCACCGCTGCTTCTTGACAAGACAACTCATGCTCTCTCTCATAGGTACTTTCGACGGGCGTGTGCAGAAACAAAGAAAAACTCATGCAGATCAACGTGAGGCACCTCTCTTGTGCAGACTGCAAAACGTCAAGGGGTGTAAAGCGGTTGGATATGCAAGCTAGACCTCTCGGAAGCTCAATCCGCGGCTACCAGTCCATACCATGAACCGACTTACTCTCCTGATTCGTCCAGCTCGCGCGGCGCAGTCTTCGCCCGCTGCAAGGGAATACGATATATCGACATCGGTGGATGATTGACAGAAGGCCGAAGGAGCCGGTGGCTTGACAGGGAACGAGCGCGAAATCCACAGGGCGTTTATTTCAAGAGGCAGATCGTAGGCGTTGAAGTCCGGCATCCGGGTTGTGATTTCCTTGCTTGCCGTCGCGGGAATATATCCGGCAGCCGCTATTTTCTGATGATGGGGAGGGAAAGGGCGCATCGATCGGACATTCAGTATTGATGCGGTGACTGTTTACAGCTTGACAGCCTGGGGTCGAGAAGCCTGTAGATATGTGTCCTGTGCCAGTCGTCCCTGGCCCAACAGGTGTCACGGCCGGTGGACAGTACAGGCGTTCAACTCCGCTCTTCAAGATGCTTGTCACCGTGTCAGAAGGATACCTGCTTCTACAGTCTTCAGCCATGCGAGCAGCAAGCCGTTCGTGAGTGCAGCTAGAGACTAACACGCCCCCCAACCGACCAAGATTTGACGATATCCGAGGAAAACACTATATCACCAGAGATGAGATGGTAGATTGACCAAGATGAGCCGACAGAGATGTGCAGTAGCTGCCTGCCTTCCGGCAGATTTAGTGGACTCTCTTGGCTGAGCGAGGAAGGAATCCGATGTGGGCTGCTTACAACGATGCATATGACCTGCTTCGTCAAAGCAATCATGTGCAGGAAAAGAAGCCTGACATACAACTTCAGTGTCAGTACTGCCAGAGGAGCGGCTCCTGAACGATGAGCGATAATAGATCCTGATGTTGTGCAGAGGATCAGCCGAATGAGCCCCGGTTGGCTCGCAGCCATGGAAGCGCAGAGGGGGCGCTATCCCTTCATGCAGGTTGGGTGGTCTCAGAAGCAATGCTCATGCGCATCCGTGACTTGCATTGTGTAACGATGCCTGACAGACAGTGTGAAACATGTCCCGTCCGAAATCATGCAGCTCATGAGTCGGACTGTGCCACCGTCTTTCTCATATCCAGAAAATTACACATATGCACAAAGCATGGCACGGACGGATCAAGAATCGTCACTCTTCCGTATGTAGTAAGGAGACCACGATCCGTTTCTGGACGCCATGCGGTGGCAGAGAAAGGAGGCTTGGTGGTGATCGAACCAACGTGCTCTGGCGCCAGACGCCTCATTACCTGCTAGAGCAATGAAATATGCATTGAGCATCTCAAATAGATGACAGAGGAGCCAATCAATCTCCAACAGCGAACAAGCAGCGAGCGACAGATCACATACGCACGCAAACATTTGAGAGCGGACGGTTCTTTGAATGATGTGAAAAAGTATGAACATGAAGAATCTGATACGAAAAGAGTTATTACAATAGAACCCCAATCCGCCTAAAACTCGTAAGAAGCATTATTAAGAAGACTTTGTGGTTGGAAAGAAAAAGGAAAGAAACAATTTGATGCACGCTATCCTGTATTTTCAAAAGAATGCTTTCGCTCAGTCAAGCCTGAAGCCAGTATGTGGATAAGGTGAACCTTCAGGATTGGAATAGATTGAGCGCCGTCCCGTCGATAAGTCTAGACAGGAGACAAGAAGAAAAAAGAATTCGAACGCCATGCAATTTGATGTGCCGATGTGACCCGTTTAGAGGAGACCGAACATGGCGGCGACAACACCCATGAAACCGGCAGCGGCGGTGGGAACGAACATGCCGTTGGCCGAGCCGGACTGGGTCGACTTGGACGCACTGCCAGAGCTGGTACCGCTAGCACCGCCGTTTCCGGAGGACTTGACACCAGCACACTGGAACTTGCCGCGAATCTTGCTGCCGAGGGACTTGAAGGTGCTGCAGTCGCTGGAGATGTCGTCGGTCGACTGGACGTTAAAGGCACCATCAACCTCGTTGAGGGCAGGGAGGGAGATGCTGCGAACATGTTAGTCTACGTGATTGCACACGGCCGAATGTCACAGCGACTTACTTCTGGATGCCACCGTTGACGCCAACAGCACCGGTGATGGTGACAAGCTTGGGGAAGCCGTCAATAGTCTCGAGCTGGGTGTTGTTCTGGATGGTAAGAGAGCCACCAATCTTCTTGAGCTGGGGGAACGAGATGTTGTTGAGGTTGCTGTTCTGGACAATGGTCAAGTCACCCTTGTTGGTACCGACGTTGGTGAGGTTAGCGACCTCGAGGGAGGCGAAGTTGTTGCCGAGGAAGCCGAGCGAACCGTTGACCGAGACGAGCGAGTTGAGGGCAATCTGGGAAACGTTGCGGAAGGTCATGTTGTTGGCCCAGATCAGGTTGGGGAAGATGGCAGACACGTTGGGTCCGTTTGACTCGATGGTCAGCGAGGTGGAAATGTTACCAAGCTGCATGGAAATGTCGTTGAGCCAGTTGTTGTTGGCAATGTAGACGGTGTCGACGACGGCAAGGTTGATACCGTCGAGAGACTGCAGCTGTGTGTTCTGGATGTTGACCTCGTTGGCCATCTGGACACCAGTGGTGAAAGACAGCATCTGGAGACCGGCAAGGGCGTTCCACACGATCGAGTCGACCGCTGAGAGCTCGGGGAACGACAGGGTCGAGAGGACCTGGAGGTCGTTCAGGTTGAATTGACCATCGATGCGCTCGAGGCTGCTAGCCGAGATGGAAGGGATCAACGAGTTGTTGTTCGCGACGAGATCACCCGTGATTCTTCTGATACCAGGGATCATGACAGCGTCCGTGAGACCAGTAGCAATGGCAATGGAACCGGAGAAGGTCTCGCAGGCGGACAGAGCCGAGGCATCGGCAGCGCTGCTGATTGTGGTGGTGCCCGAGACGGAGCAAGAAGACGACGACGACTGAGCGTAGGCGCCGCCAGCAACGGCGAGAGCCGGTACAAGGTACTTCATCGACATTGTGAGAAGAGAATTAACTGAGGCCGCGCGTCAGTATTGATTGCCTTATTTTTGTTGTCGGGAGCACAAGAGAGGGGAAGGTGTGCAACTTGAGCGACGACTTGTATGCTTCAGACAAGACTCCACTGAGTCGAATTGAGAACAACGGCAGTGCAGGCAGGCTGGTCGAGGAGGCTGGAAAAAAAAAACTCAGATGCTCAATCAAAACATACCTTGAAGATGATAAACTGTTGCAGAAAGCGCTGGAATAAAGGTTGTGCAAGTGGAAGAAAGGGCCAAATGCAGCAGTAATGGAAGAGCGAATGTGAGAAGAAGAGGAGATGGCCTGTTCTGATATACGGAATCAACGAGAGGAAGGTGCGAACGTGAAGACGAGGCCGGGCAAGGGGTTGTTTTGAAAGACTTCCGCCCTAGGTTGAGCTTTAGCCAAGTGTCTTAGCGTGGTGGACACGACGCGGCGGCGATCATCAATTGGTCAATTCTGTGGCAAATCGTTGCCCGGCTATTTCCCTTGCACAAGGTGCACCACTGCCACATATCAGGTCTCCCCAATTCCCACGCTCATAGAGCGCCGCGGAATGACAACTCTGGAAAGCGACTCTCGCTCTCTGGTTCTGTGCCGCCTCAGCCTTCAACACAACCTTGATATCAGATCCTGCACCCGCCCAGCAAATCGGCAATCGACAGGTTTTGCTGGAGGATGTTCGTTTTTTTCGTGTTCACTCTCTTTCGCTGGCCTCAAAGGCGCTTTGACACAACGTTCGTTCACAGTGCTCACTGTGCCTCGAATTGTTTCGGCTGGAAGTTATCCCCTGCAGCCACCGTAATCTCGCATCCTTCATTTGATCCATGATCTTGTCCGTTAAGAGCAACGATTTGATTGCACTACTGAAACTCCCCAAATTGCTACGCCTTGCTGCCTTACTGCTTCTTCATGGTTTATCTCATGCTATCACTGTCAGGAGGGAATTTCCATCGTCCTCTTTTCTGTCTTTCCTTGACGGCTGGCACAGATCAACGGCCCGGGATTGTGTTCCGTCCCCAAACAAACAAGATTTACCCTAACAACCTGCTGCGGTGGCGATGTTTTTGCGGTAGGTGTGGAGCATACCAACCATCCCAGCTTTGCTGTGCCTTAAGGCTTGCAAGATGTTGCCCTCACGACCAGATTCGTTCTTAAAAAAAGATGTCTGGTATTCGCGTGACTATCACCCAGCCTCTATCCTGTCGTATCAAACTTGCGACCCTGATTAGTCGAACCTTGCTCTCTCTTCTTCCAATAATACGCATCACGAGTATTTGAACAATCAAGCTCTGGGGGTTCCCGCGATACCCGTTGCTAGAACCTCTGGAAATTTATGATCGTCG
The DNA here is from genome assembly GCA_017580825.2 of Aureobasidium zeae. Taxonomy (NCBI): domain Eukaryota; kingdom Fungi; phylum Ascomycota; class Dothideomycetes; order Dothideales; family Saccotheciaceae; genus Aureobasidium; species Aureobasidium zeae. Next base: position 429,970 of record JAGFJS020000005.1, read on the forward strand.
TAATCATGTGGCTGCTCCCTCGGTCTTTTGAGAGACACGAAAATAAATATACTTTGTCCAGTTCCGAGGACAGAAAAATAGGCAAGAAGTGAGCTTTGCCTCTCAATTATCCAGAATGCTCTGTCAGGCTGTCAACTGAACACGCAAGGAGCAATTGCTTCGGTGGCTTGTATACGATGCTGTCTTGCCTAACCGCACGCTCATGCCTGTTTTTGTGACGCAGATCTGCGCGCACTTGGTAAAGATCAACAATCCAACCATCCATCCAGTGTTTTCAGCAGATTGTCACTTTCAACACCCGCCAGCTCTGCCTACTCTGCACATACCCGAACATGAAGTTTATTCAACAGGCGGCAGGGAGAGCTTTAGTATACACTCCAACGCCAGCATGTTCTTCCTTCGAAGAAACAACAAAGAATTGATGCTGTTGACATGTCGATTGGTTCGCTGTACAACCAACGGCTCGATGATAACGCCGGCTCCCTCATGCAGGTCTATTGTATCGCATGCACATGCGCTTTAGCACGCAAAACACACTATCTACCTTAGTGCTTGTGTGAATGCTACGGAGCACTACTTGCATATTGGGAAACATCACAGCCGGCATTATTGATCGCATTACATTTGCATAGTAAGCGCTCACTCTTTCGACTCTCCGCAGATTGACAGCCGCTCTAATCAGCGACAACCAAAAAAAGAAAAGATTCGGACGCCACCATGTTTCAAGTTTGACACTGATCGTCTGAAGGACAAACAAATGAATCAGACGGAAAGAACTGAAAAAGACGATGAAAGAATTGACCGTCAGCAGTTTCAATGTACGAAAGCATTTGAACAACAGAGGCATGAGTGCAAATAACAGTCGGCGGAGTACGACATTTGTTTCATTCCCAACTGGAAAATTTCAAACTCACAACAGACCCATCTCACGACCGCTCAACAGATCGAAGACATGACATGCAAAACCAAGAGAGCAAGGAGTCCCAATGGAAAGGTGACGACATTCAACAACCTTCGGCTCAAACATAAGGCATGATCAAAAATCTCTAATCTACAACCAAGCGATGGCATTACTATTGATGACCGCGCCGGCGCGGTGACAAGTAGCCTTCGAGTTGATAGCCCAGAAGCGAGACATTCATACTGTGCTCGCAATCGATGCGCTGCTAATCCTTTGCCAGCACTTCGCGACCGCGAGACCGCCTTGCGCACCTGAACAACTAGGAGCCGTTCAGGCGTCTATCTTCCAACGACGCCCTTACGCTCTGGCTCATTGTATAGAGGCCGCTGCTCTTGATCGTCGCCCTCTTCGTGCAAGCTTTGAGCAAGCGGATAGAGCTGTGCGTTGACGAGTGTCCCGGGTCAGGTCTTTAGGACCGTAGAGGCATGACTGTTAGCTTCTGACAGAAGCACGTGTCCTGCACATGCCAACTGCTTCGGCCGACCAATACTCATCTTTTCTGTTTACCTCATAATCGGAGCACCAATTCCTGGCTTGATGTCATTGTACGGCAGCATAGGCCAAGAATAACCTCCAGCTTTGGCCACATCTTTACTGAAGCTTGTCGCTTGAGGCGTACACGCTGTCTCGAAGAAGTGATTGTACTGAGGTAGGTCTCTGTCATCGACGTCTGGATTCTTTCTTTCCCTATGCTCCTGTATTGCCGTTACTTCTACCTCACCCATCTCAACCATCATTCCTTCCGATCGTCCTCTCCCCCTCATTTAAAGTAAACTTCACATGACACTTTCCTTCTTCGCTCTGCCTCCGTCCATCTTTTTCCGTAGGTGTGCAACCGACTACCTTGTTATAACGGCCTAGCTCAATCACAAATCGTAAGAATCGCGAAGAAAAGTCTCGTCGGTGCTCGTCACTTCACCCCGACCATCTTTGTCAACCGAACCAAATAATGTTCTTCGATCCCCGAAAGTTGGCTCTTGAGTTGTGATCACAAGGTCGACGGCTAGCTCATTGGCAGCAGAGACCGATGCCCGCCGGGTTTGGGGGAGCATGCCTCGTGACGCTTGCATCGCTCAGCACCGGTTCTTGGCTGCTAAGGCCACAATCATCGGTCTTCTGGCTAGTAGGAGAGGCCCGAGTGGGTCTGGGAGCGGAGACAAAAGGTGTTGTTGGTGCCGGCGCTAATTTGGAGGGCCGCTGGATAAGATACCACATGGACGAGTTGTTAGGATTCCATTCTGACAGCCCCAAAGGACGTCTAGGTATGTGTTTCTTTTTTTCCTTTTGATTCAACGGCCTGGCAATCAAGTCACAAGACAGACAGCCGCGTAGTAAGATGTGTAAACCCCAACTCTTTGCAGAATGGCCTTGAATCGAATTAAATCTTTTTTTTTGTGTCCTTTCTTTCACTTGGCCGTTTTTCTCTCGACTCCAAAATTGAGAGTTGTCCCTGGATGTGAGTGGTGGTGTACCACGTCTGAGCGTTCTACATGTGCTCTTCTCATACCAACACTCATCCAAACATTGGCCTGCAATAGCTTCTTCCCGGCAGCAAAGCGTTATGACAGATTATAACCTCTTCTCCTCTTTTTCTCTCGGTTTTTGGCTCTGTTCGAGTAAAAAGGATAGACGAAAGGTAAATGCTTCGAGTCAGGATCGAATGGACGTTTGGTTTGAGGTCTTGGGGGTCAGTATAGGAGAGGTTGGAGACTGTTTCTCAGAGAGATGGCAAACAGAAACGAGACGAGAACTATTGATATTGGTAAGGTCTAATGGCATATATCGGGGGAGATGACAGTTTCAGCAAAAGTATGAGAAGCAGAAAGGACGACAGAGCATGAAAAAAACAAAAAACAAAAACAAAAACAACAACAGAAAAGAACAACAACAAAGAACAAAGAACAAAAACAAAAAAACGACAAAAAAACAACAAAACAACAACAACAAAGACCAAAAAGAAAAACAAAAACAAGAAAACAAAAAACATAAAAAAAGGGTAAAAAAGCAAAAAAGCAAAAAAAGAGAAAAAGAAGAGAAAAAAATAAGATAAAAAGATAAAAAGAATTAAAAGAAAACTCATAAGAAGTGAAAAGTGATACTCCAGCAAGTACAAAGTAAAAGGAGAGAGATAGTACAGTGTATATCGAGGGAAACTCTAGAATGTAAAACAGAGAGAACAAGACATGCAAAACACACCAAAAGGAAGTCAAAAGAAACATGTAGTCGAAGAAAAAAAAAGAGGTATAGCACAAATACACACACACCTTCAAAATTACCACATGAAGTGAATAAAGTTGGAGAAAAATGCATAAGGATAAACAGAATACAGTACATGCATGCATGTACAATGCAGGGGAGAGGGGAAAAAATACTATCTATACATGTATATAAAACAGGAGAGCATATATATATGCATCTAGGTATGCACAAAAAAAAAGAGAGACAAAACAGGAGAGAGAAGAAAGAAGGCTTTCTGCATTTCTAGGCTTGGACTAAAACTGTAGCGACAGTAAATGGCAAGACAATGGCTGTATCAGAAAATTTAGCAGACTATCACAAAAAAAAAGTCGGCTTGTGTCATAGGAAGAAGAAGTATTGACCTTGTCGTTGCTTGCAGAATATCGTGGAGGTACAAATGCGGAAAAGAGGAAGTTGAACTGCAAGTGGCAGAGATAGATATCCAAGACCAGAAAGACCAATTGATTCATAAGTGCTTTGCGAGAATCACACATACACGACAGGGACAAGAGGAAATAGAATCGTGAGGTATAAAGGTACAAGTGAGGAAAAGAGAGTATATACAATTGCGTTGGTACCAGCTCTAGCTCAAAGCATTAAATATCATCCGGCGTATTCGAAAAAGAAAAAGAAAACGGAAAAATGACTAGAGGAAAACAAGATAAAGAAAAAAGGCGAGAGGGAAAAAGACTTGGGCTTTCCCCTCTGCGCAGAAAAAATATCAGCATCCGTCATGCCTTGCATGTTGGGGGCACAGCCCTTGCTCAAACCGAAAGAGTGAGACCTTAGATCAAAGCCATGAAAGCGGCACCGGCAATGGCAGCAACGCCACCAATGTTACGCGAGGCAGCACCAGTGTACGTGGCAGGCTGGGAGGTGGTAGGCATGCCAGTCTTTCCGGCGTAGCCAGTTCCCATAGCGTAACCAGAGGGGGAAGCGACACCACCGACGGCATCAACGGTCGTGGAGGAAATGGGGTAGAGAGGAGTGTTGCCGTAAGCGCCGTTGGGTTGGGCAGTGGCCATAGTAGTGGGGGTAACGAGGCTCAGAGTTCCGTCGGTAGAGATGCAAGAGGCTCCTCCCGGGTACTGGTGGGCGGGGTTGCAGGCGAATGTAGGAGCAGCGGTGCGAGTCTCGGGAATGTCCACCGACCAAGTGGGCGAAACAGCGTCGGCGGTGGGGATAGAGGGCATGGAGACGGCGGGAATCGAGACCGAAGGGATAGAAAGGGTGGGTATGGCGATAGAGGGAAGGGAAAGAGTGGGAATGCCAATGTTAAGGGAGAGGGAGATCTTGGGCAAGAGGGAAATGGGAATGGTCATCATGGTAGGAGCAGTCAGAACGGTGGTACCGCTGGCGTGAGTGATGGTGGCTCCAGCAGGGCACTATTGCTAAGGTCAGTAGGTTGCTGCATAGGAATAAACAAGAATACGAACGTAGGTGGTGGTCATCTGGACGGTATCGGTGACATAGACGACGCTGGAAGACTGAGCCGGAGCGCCATAAGCCGGAGCGCCGTAAGCCGGAGCGCCGTAAGCCGGAGAGTCCTGAGCCGGAGCGCCGTATGCAGCAACGGAAGCAGAAGCGCCAGCGGCGAGAGCGAGAGCGATGGTTGCAGTGGTGGAAAGCATTTTGACGAGATGTGATGTGCAATGAGAAGATGGTATGAGAATGAATGTGTCTTTTAAGCAGAAAAGAGCGTTGTAATGCGAAGAGAATGTGTCGAGCGTGATTTCTCAACATGGAGGTGATCAAGAGATCTTTATGTACCTACAAGAGTCCAACTAATCAAAGTAGTTGCTTGTTGCTTGTTTCCGTCTACTGTTCGAGCCCGATGTTAGGACGACCAGCGTGTGGGCCAAGGTTCGGGGATGAAACATATGGTTTCATGTACTCCTTAGCCCCATCAAAGCCACGAGGTGGTCCTGGATATAGAATGATGGTTACAGGATTGCACAATTGCTGCTGACGGTGGCTCGGCTCGAGGCCTGATCTGTGAACTTGAATTGTGATCAAAACCCAGTGGTCGATTTTGGCCTAGGAGGCTGGCTTCAACCAAATCAGCTGTTCCACTGCGATATGGAATTGTTTTTCTCTTGTAACAGGCATCCATATTATTGCAAAGAGCTGGACTTCAGGTGAGCCGCAATCTGGTCAGCAATAATAGCACTTACCGTGTCGATACTTGTATGAGAAGAACATAATGGGCTTCTGATTTACCTGCGGGCGCTGCACACCTGCATGGAAGAACTCAAAAACGTCCAAACACGCCAAATCCGAGCTGATCTCAGCAAGGTGATCTCGTCATGCTCATCTCGTCAAGCTGATCTCGTCAAGTCAACAGAAGCCCTCGGCAAATCTTGTTTGTGTTACTTTCTGGGAGTCAATAATTTGCTTCAAACACACATATTGAGGAGGAGCAAATAAGTCCAGGCCGGTAACGCCATCAGGTTTCAGGTTTCAGGGGAGAATGACGCGGGTGCGTCTTTGTGGTGGTTTCAGCAACAGCGGTGAGGAGCAGGAGATCGATCATATTTTCGAAGTGACATATTCGAGGGTGCGAGTATAGGTAATTTTGCCTGGAGAGTAAAAGGCTGCGATGCTTTGAAGAAAGGCTTGAAAGGAAAGGGTCTTCGGATGTCGGGCGGTCTCAACGGCGCGGAACTTGCGAATAGCGCGTTGGTGGAGCCAGTCGCGTCTTCCATCCAATGCTTGGGTGACGATGAAATCGATCTTTATGCTTCCAAGACAAGAACCACTTACACGAAGCCATGGAGACATTGACGGCATCTTCGAGGTCTGACTTGAGTATCCCGGTCACTGGAGTTGGCAAACATTCCGAAATGCATCCGTCAGGCCCATCCGTGGCCGCGAACCCCGCGACGCGTATGCCACCGCCTGTGACGGTCATCGAAGACGACGACAAGGAGCAAGTGTCGAGTCAAGAGCGGGTATCGCAATCTTCCCAGAGCGAAGAGACCGGCTCTAGTGTCGGAGTCGCTAGCATTGAATCTCATCCTACCTCACCAAACCTCCCTCAAGAGTCCAAGCAACATGACGCGTCGCAATCCAGCAGCGTGTTGCGCACAACGGAAGGACAGGCACACTCACAAACCGAGACGACAAATAGTCCCACAAGACACAAGAGAACTGCCAGTGGACTGTTGAAAACTGTGGATACGCCAGCGGATCCGAGGCCACGAGCAGAGAGTGTGAGTTCTGCGGGCAGTAAGGCTGGAGAGGTGAGTCCATGTCCCTGCAGCTGTCCAGTACTTTCGGCTTATGCATGCTTCTCAGGTAGCAGCTCAACTCAAAACGCGACTGGCCTATGCCATGGTCAAGGTGCAGCATGGTTGGGAGCACCGCAACATCAACGAGGTGGAGCAACTGGCCGCCGCTCTGCAGCCACGTACTACCACGTCACCGCCAGCATCAAGTGCACCAACAGAGATAGCATCGCCGCCATCTAAACGCCGCTCTGGGGTGTCGTGGTCGTTGCCGGCCTCTCAGAACAGCAATGCCTTGAGACGTCCATCTCCGCCTTCACATGTCCCGTCGACGCCAAAGACGCGTCCGCCATCGATACGCTCAACCATCCCCACTCAACTCGCCGAGCAAGACGCCATGGATGCTTTGATGTTGATGGGTGGCAGTCCTAGCAATGCTGGTCAATTTCCTCATTCACAGTCCTCTTCGCAGCAAGATTGGAAGGCGCAGGTCCATCATAGTCCAGACTCACCACCCACTGTCCCGAAGGATACACGTCCTAGGCCAGTGGTCTTGAGTCGTAGCAGCAGCAGTACATCCGAGGTCAGCGTCGCCAACAGTGAAGTCCGCGAAGCCAGGGACCGAGTGTTGGAGGAAGTCGAGGACGCGGTTTGATAATGTTTTACCTTTTCATGTTCCGCGAGCTGGAAACTATACCCTTGTTCGTGAAGTTCTAATTGTGGCATGCATAATGTATCACTTTGTGAGTAGTTGATGCTACATGTATCCAAAAGAGTGCTTGTTGCGAACAAGTGAAACAGAAAGCAGGAAGCCTGCTCCTGCCTACCTAGTCCTCACTCGTGCACTAGAGTTCCTTCCATTACCACCAGCCTCTCTTCGACTTTTCCCAAAGCGCATGCGATTTACATAAAGCCTCAAGCACCAACCAAAACATTCAGCAGACATCAAATCTCCTGCCAAAAATATCTACAGGCTCAGCATGTCGGTGCCTCCTGTCGCTGCACCCTGGCCAACGACGCCCGTACTTTCTTGAACAGACATCGCTGCTACTGCAAGCGGATCGTCGACTACTTCACTATAGATACATGTAGGTACATGTACCTAGACCAAGTGAATCAATGCATAATCAGTATTTGAACAATTAATATCATAAAGTCAGAAAGAGCTCGAGTTTGAGCACAGACCAATCTCCAGAAGAATTTCCAGAGCGCAAAAGCGCAAAGCGAAATTTATTCGACTTTGATCAAGCTCTACCATACAAACTACGAAAAAAAACCCTCATTCCATCCGCCGTTTCATCACCTGGATATATACTCGCCCCATTCTCCAATCTGGTCGTATAATAATAACGCGCCGCATCCTGACAGTCGCCAGTCAATCGCATATCATCATGTCCGACATCAAGGTCTCTCCCCCCGCCGAGGCCGACCCTGCCGCCACCTCTATCCAGAACGACAAGACTGTCGAGCAGACCTCAAACCCTGACCAGACTACCGAGGTCTCTGCCGCGCCTACCACTTCTGATGATGGCGTAAAGGCCGACGAAAAGACTGCCGAGCAGAACGAGAAGAAGGAGGAGGAGGAACAAGACGCGAAGACAGAAGACGGTATGAGAATGCAGCCTCTGATTGGAATCGCTGCGCATTTGCTAACGATGACACAGCCCCTAAGGCCGCCGAACAAGAGAAGAAGGAAGAGACCACAACCACCGACAAGAAGCAAGGCGAGAAGAGAGGCGACCGCCCCCAGCGAGGAACGCACCAAAAGAAGGTCCGATCCAGCTACGAAGAACTGCCCGAGAGCAGCGACCCGGACGAGATCCGCAAGCAGGTCGAGTTCTACTTTTCCGACTCCAACCTCCCCACCGACAACTTCCTCATGCAGCAAACCGGCGGCCACGAGAACAAGCCCGTCGACCTCAAGGCCATCCACAACTTCAAGCGCATGCGCCGCTTCCAGCCTTACTCTGCCGTGCTCGAAGCCTGCAAGGCCAGCACCCTCATCAACGTCACCGACGACGGCCAAATCACCCGAAAGGAACCCATCAGCGAAAAGTTTGGCGACAACGTCGACGAGAACCGCAAGATGCTCGAGAGCGCAACCATGGCGCGCAGCATCTACGCAAAGGGCTTTGGCGAGGAGAAGTCTACCACCCAGACCGACATTGAGGAGTTCTTTAGCGTGTACGGCTCCTTTAACGCCGTGCGTCTGCGCCGATCGAACGACGGCGGGTTCAAGGGCAGCGTCTTTGTCGAGTTTAGCGATGAGAAGACCGCCGAGGATTTCCTGAAGCTCGACCCCAAGCCTGCCTTCCAAGGGCAGGAGCTGAACATCAAGAGCAAGCAGGCCTACGTGGATGAGAAGCTCGAGGGCATCAAGAATGGCACCATCAAGCCCAACGACAACTGGAACCAGCGAAGGGAGAACGACCAGCGCGGGGGACGTGGAGGACGTGGTCGCGGAGGCCGTGGAGGTCGCGGTGGCCGTGGCGGAAGAGGAGGAAACCGCGGTGGAAGAGACAACAACCGTGAGGGCCGCCCCAACACTCGCAATGCCGAGCGCAAGCGTGGCCGTGAGGACGAGGGTCAGCAGAGCGAGTCTAAGAAGACCAAGACCGACGAGTAAGAAGGACGCACTTGCTTGAGGACTTGGAAAAACATTGCATGAATCACGGCGTTTTTTTTTTCTTGCTTACCAGGTATCCTATGGTGGGAAGCGGAAAAAAGGTGGTTGGGTCATATTTGATATCTACCAGCCCAAGAGGAAAGGGTGGGTGGGACTAGTTTTTTCTAGACAACAAAAAAAGCAACCTGTACGATTTTTCTTCTTCTCGAAATATTTTTGCTTGTGTCTTTGGGAGTAGGAAAGAGAGTGCGAGTGCTCAAATGGTGAAATATGTAATTGTTGCCGTGAGGAATAGGTATATACGGAGTTTTCTCCAGCCGCCCGCAAAAAAAGCCGAAAGCCACGTCCTCGGGGCAACTGCAGAGAAACATCTTTTGACTCGACGACACAAACAGCACTCGCGCCATAAAAGGAAACATCTAGCAGGGAATAAATCAGGATACCCAAATTGACAGCCATTGACAATAAACAAAGAAACCCTGCATAAGGCTATACGGACCACCTACATACCCAGTTTACTCGACCCAACCCACAACTCTCCCTCTCGCTCGCTCGACATGGCCACAATACTCAGCCGCCTCAGCCGCCTGCGTATCCCAGGCGCAACAACCAAGACCTGCACTTACTTCGGCGCCTTCGTGCTGGTCGGGTGTTCCGCAATGATAACCTTCAACGACCACATCGTCGAGCGCATCCGCGTGGACGGCGTATCGATGCAACCCTCGCTATGTCCGACGCAGCACCTCACGGGCGCCAGAGACACCATTCTTCTCCAGAAATTCCAGCCGGCGAAGAACTTGCAGAGGGGTGATGTGGTAGTCCTGAAAATGCCGCATAAGCCTGAGGGTGTGGGGGTTAAGAGGGTTGTGGCGTTGGAGGGGGATTGGGTGACGTTGGATCGCCGGCGCAGGGATAAGGATGAGGGTGCGAAGAGCGCGCAGTGGGAGCGCGGTGTGTGTGTTTGGGAGGCGGTTGGGGAGAAGGGGGAGTGGGGGATGGGTAGGAGGAGGATTAGGATACCTTTGGGCCACGTGTGGGTCGAGGGGGATAATGTGCAGCAGAGTCGGGACAGCAACTTTTATGGCCCGGTGAGTTTTTTTTAGTTTTTTTTTTTTTTTTTCTTAGTTTTTTCTTCCTTTTTTTCTACTTTTTTGCTTGCATCCGGGTTATGGAGGTGCTGATGATGATCTGCAGGTCTCAAAGTCTTTGATTATGGGCAAGGCTCTCGTCTGCCTCTATCCTCTTGACAGATTTGGCACAAAGCCTTGGGAAGGATACAAAATCAAGACCAAAGTTGTGCCAGCTCAGAAGTTTGATAATATCGACCCTGAACTGGTCTGAAAAGGTCTACGTGGTTACCTACTTGGCAAAGATGGTCTCGACTGCGTTGAAAACGGCTTCAGTCACCTCTTTGGTGTTGCTATCGCCAGCCAAATCCTTGGTCTTGATGCCGGCGTTTGTCACATACTCGATGGCTTGCATCAGTTTATCGGCAGTGCTGTCCAATCTACCTTGACCAAGCCATCTCACCATCTCAGCCGCACTCCAAAAGGCACCGATGGGATTGGCGATGCCTTTGCCCGCAATATCCGGAGCACTGCCATGGATAGGCTCAAACATGCTCGGATGCGTTCTGGTGGGATCCAAGTTTGAGCTGGGCGCAATGCCAATACTACCGCTCAGCGCAGCCGCCAAGTCGCTGAGAATGTCGGCATGCAAGTTTGTGGCCACGATGGTGTCCAAGGAGGCTGGATTGTTCACCATCCTTACCGTCATGGCATCGACCAGCATTTTGTCCCACGTCACATCGGGATAGTCTTGGGCGACCTCGTAGAAGACCTTGTCCCAAAGCACCATGCCGTGTCTCTGGGCATTGCTCTTTGTCACCATGGTTAGCTTCTTCCTCTGCCTGCTCCTGGCAGTGTCAAAGGCAAAGCGCATGATGCGTTCAATGCCCACGCGGCTGAAGATGGCGAGTTCGGTTGCGATGGTGTGAGGCGAGTTTTCGTGGGTCGTGCCGCCCTGGCCTGCGTATTCGCCCTCGCTGTTTTCGCGTATGATGATCCAGTCGAGCGAGGAGGGATTGGTTTGGCAGGAGGAGAGGGGCGAGGTGGTGCCGGGGAGTATGCGGGTGGGGCGGACGTTGACGTATTGGTTCATGTTTTTGCGGATGGGGAGGATCAGGTTCCAGAGGGAGATGTGGTCGGGGACATCTGAAGGTGCTCAGCCCGAGTTGTGTCCAAGGGCAGGGTGTGGGATGTTGCTCATACCTGGCCAACCCACGGCGCCAAAGTAGATGGCGTCATGCTTTTGCAGCTGCTGCTCCCAGTCCGGCGGCATGTACCATCCTCTTTCCAGATATGCCTTGCTGCTCCAATCCAAATGCGTGTAGTCAAAGTCGAAGGTGCCGTCTGCTGCGGCCAGTTTATCCAAGACGTGGATGGCGGCGTCTGTTATTTCGGTGCCGATGCCATCGCCTGGGATGGAGGCGATTTTGAATGTGTGTTTGGTTGACATGATTTTGGATGTGTGTTTGTTTGAGATTGTGTTTTTCGTGTTCCAAGAGATATGGATTAGGAAAGACTGGGAAAGATTGGGAAAGATTGGAGATTGGGAAAGATTGGAGATTGGGAAAGATTGGAGATTGGAAAAGATTGGAGATTGGGAAAGATTGAGTGGTTAGAGAGGAATGGTGTTATATACCTTACCTTACCTACATGTAGGAGGGGTATGGCGGGGTTGATGTAAGTTGCGACGGACCAGAAGTGCGGATGCGGCACGACTCTAGACATCCTCGCACCTTCCTGGCTCATTGCTTGATGCAAGCTTGCAATTCAGAAACAGCCGTCGGGCAGATCAATATTAACAAGACCAAGATGAACAGTCCCTTGACTATTTCTGTTCATTTTTTTTATTGTCTTGAGATACGATCAGTCGCTTTCCAGTCTTCTGGACTTTGTACCTCTCACGGAGTTTAGACGTGCAAAGGCCGAGGGGGTGACGATGTTTATGTTCTTTCACGAGGGTCGATCATCCATGCGACATCAACATCGACGACTACCTAACACTGCATTTTAACAATCAGCAGCTCTTATACCTGTATTCCAATTCATTGGTACTTAAACTCGGAGAGGCGTGATGGAAAAGTTCTTGCGGGATTGGAGACAGGATGCTTTGAACAAACACCAGTACGAGTCGGCCATTTTTGTGGGCGACAAGCTGCTTGCTCTGACGAGTGTGTCAAGTGGCTAGAGGAATACAAGAAGCTTACTGACACTGTGGTGCAGACAACGACAAGGACGCATTCTGGCTGGCCCAAGTGCACTTTTCGACGGCAAACTACACGCGCGCCCTGGGATTCCTAACACGGCAAGACCTGATGGCACGCAACCCGTCCTGCAAATACCTGGCCGCCCACTGCCACATCAAACAAAGCCGCTACGACGAAGCGCTGCACATCCTCGGCGACAAGAACCCCGTCCACCTCATCACGTCGTCCGACCGCTCGCGCCGCAAACTGCAGCATCTGGACCTGCGCAATGGAAACTTGTCCCAGCCCAGCGGCGACCGCGCTGATCGCAGCGAAGAAAGAGACAGGGAGGACCTGAACAACATCCGCTTCGAAGCCGCCATGTGCTATTTGCGCGGTCTGTGCTACGCCAAACAAAACGCCTTTGACCGCGCAAAGGATTGCTACAAGGACGCCGTGCGCATCGATGTCTTGTGCTTTGAGGCCTTTGACCAGCTCATGAAGAACTCGCTCATGTCGCCGTCTGAAGAGTGGGAGTTTTTGGACTCGTTGGACTTTGACAGCGTCAGTGCCTCTGACAATGCGCCCGCGAGCAGCATGCAGGAGGCCGGCGAGTTTACAAAGATGCTGTACATGACGCGGTTGTCCAAGTACAGCAGGCCCGGCGACTTCAATGCTGCCGTCGAGACGCTGAGCACGCACTACAATTTGTCCGCCAATTCGTCCATCTTGCTCTCAAAGGCAGAGCTGCTCTTCACCAACTGCCGCTTCCGGGACGCCCTTGCCCTGACCTCTCAGATCATCGAATCAGACCCTTACAATTTCTCCGCCTTGCCCATCCATCTGGCCGCCCTCTTTGAACTCAAGCAAACAAACGCCCTCTTCCTCCTCTCCCACAGCCTGGCAGACACCCACCCGGAAGAACCTGCCACCTGGCTCGCAGTGGGCACCTACTACCTCAGCATCAACCGCATCCCCGAAGCCCGCGGCTACTTTTCCAAAGCCTCGCTCATGGACCCCCATTTCGGCCCCGCCTGGATCGGTTTCGCGCATACCTTTGCCGCAGAGGGTGAGCACGACCAAGCCATCAGCGCCTATTCCACGGCCGCCAGACTGTTCCAGGGCACGCACTTGCCGCAGCTGTTTCTGGGCATGCAGAACCTGGGGCTGGGCAACCTGGGCCTAGCCAGAGAGTACCTGGAACAAGCCTACGTAATGTGCGAAAACGACCCGCTGGTGCTCAACGAAATGGGCGTGGCATACTACCAAGACGCGCAATACGACTCGGCCATCCGCACCTTTGAGCTCGCGCTGTCCGTGTCGGCCGACAGCTCGGCCGACGCGCTGGCCTCCCTCGACACGCGCACCAACCTCGCGCATGCCTACCGTCGCTGCAACTGCTTCCACGAGGCCCTCGACATCTTCTCCACCGTCCTGCGTCTCGGCGGCAAAGACGCCTCCGTGTTCGCGGCCAAAGGCTTGGTTCTGCTGGAAATGGAGAGGTTCTTTGAGGCCGCTGTGGCTTTGCACGAGGCCCTTGCGCTCAGCCCGCAGGACCCTATTGCGACGGAGCTGTTGGCCAGGGCGCTCGAAGGGCTGGAGGAAGACGGCGGCGCGGGCTTGAAGGCGGCCGAGAGGGAGGAGAGGGAGATGGACGCCTTGCTAAGGCAGAGGTTGAGCGATGCAGTCGCTGGTGCGCGCACAAGGAGCAAGAGAAATGGAACCAACACGGGGCCCGCAATGCGTGGCCACGCAACTGAAGATGTAGATGTGGGACTGAGGCATGACAGCGAGATGCGGGATTCGGAGTTGTTGGAGCAGGCCGCTGATGATGATCTTTCTGGCGTTACGGCTGAGGAGAATCGGTGGAGTGAGGGTCCTTCTACTGCTGATGAGGAGGAGGAGGAGGATGAGTCCGGGGTGTAGACTGCCGGGGTTGTGGTGCTTGGGTCGAGGTTCTCGTCATTGTCATTATCATCATCATCATCATCATCATCATGGATTGGTGAGTAGGCAGATATACATGTAGTTCATCATGGATTGGTGAGTAGATCCAGATAGGTAGCTTTTAAAAGGCTTTGGTCCTAGGGAAAAGAAGAAGAAGAAGAAGAAGAAATATTCATGATATTATCAGACAAGCGGCTTGAAACATCTGTAATTATTCTTCTCCTTTGATGTATGAAATATATATATATATATCTCTATCCCATAGATAGAATAATCAGAGCTCCTCAAAAAGCTTTGAACAAAAAGTGATTAAAAAAAAAGAAGAAAGAATCATGAATAAAAAAAAAAAATTGTCATAAAGAAGAAGAAGAAGAAAAAGAAACAGAATCGTAAAGAAAACATCAAAAAAAAAAAAAAAAAAAAAAACTAAACACCACACCTATAAACCTGCGCACCCCCTTTCCTCAACTGCACGCTCTCCCTCTTCTGCAAAGCCCAAATCGCCCTGTTGAGCCCTTGCTCGCTATAGCCCTTGCGCTCAACAAACTCGCGCCTCAGAGTCGCGAGACTGGCATGCCAACCCACGGGCAAACGTTTCCTCAGCTCGTCTTCCACTTTACTGATTTCCTCGACCAGCTCCCTGTTGCCCTGGATGCCGGCGGCGTTGGCCGCGCTGCTCTGCCCGTTTTGCGAGAGCACGGCGTCCATGGTGGATCCCAGGAACAGGCGGATGGCTTCGTCGACGTGATGTTCGGTGGCGACAGGCGATAACGAAATCTTTGCCAGCGATTCCGTCAGCCGCACCAGAGATTCCAGCTGGCGCACCGTGATGGGGATGCTCGAGCGCTGGTTCGCCGACGCTTCGGCCTGCGCCACCTGCCGCCTTATACTGACGAAATGGGACGAGAGCTTTTCGGCGGCCTCGGGGGACAAGCGCGGCGCGCACCGCGTTTTGCAGTAGGAGATGTAGCGTTTCATCTTTTCGACCGGGATTGAGGGCGCGGCTTGTTGGGCCTGTTGGTCGGCTTGATTGCCGTTGCCGCCCATGTGAACGCCCATGACGTGCTTGGCTATCGTCTCGTCGCGGGCGCGGTCGTGTTCGTCTCGCACGATGAAGATGAGGTCGAATCTGCTGAGGATGGTGGTCTGGAAGTCGATGTTCTCGCCGGGGGACTTGAGGTCGTCGTAGCGGCCAAAGATGGGGTTGGCGGCGGCCAGCACCGAGGTGCGGGCATTGAGGATGGTGGTGATGCCGGCTTTTGCAATCGAGATTGTCTGCTGTTCCATGGCTTCGTGGATGGCCACGCGGTCTTCGTCACGCATCTTGTCGAATTCGTCAATGCAGACGACGCCTCCGTCAGCCAGAACCATGGCGCCGCCCTCGAGGTAGAATTCGCGCGAGTTTTGGTCGCGCTGGACGGATGCTGTGAGACCTGCAGCCGAAGAACCTTTTCCGGACGTGTAGATGGCGATGGGGGCGGCTTTTTCGACAAACTTGAGCAGTTGGGATTTTGCCGTACCCGGGTCACCGAGGAGGAGGACGTTGATGTCACCACGGAGTTTCATGCCGTCGGGCAGGATCTTTTTGCTTCCTCCCATGAGCAGACATGTGATTGCCTTTTTGATGTCCTTGTTGCCGTAGATGGAAGGGGCAATGCACTCTGCGAATCGCTCGTACAAGTCTGGTCGTCTGCTCATTTCTAGGAAGTCTTGTTCCTCCTCTTCGGTAAAGTGAGCGCCGCCCTTTCCCGTTTTGTCGACGTCTGTTTGGATGCCAACAGCACGCAAGTAGGGGGTGCGGATGGCGACTGCAGCTCCTTGGCCCTTGGTCTTGGACTGGTATGTGCTAAAGACTCCCATGACGGTGCACGTCGAACCAGGCACGACTCGGTTTGTCAAGTATCGGTCGGCCGAGATGTGGATGTGGCGAGGCAGTTCTCCAACGGGCACGTCGTCTGGCGCTTCCTGCAGCTTGATGACTTGCTGATCGATAAACTGACATTTTTCGTGGACGACAAAATAAGGATCCAGGGGACATTTGGCAGAGTCCTCGCCAGGTTGTGTGGAGCGACCACAGGTACGGGGCAATGAAAGGCCCGAGAAGCCGCCCAAGACGGAAATGTTTTGCGAATGTTGGCAGTTGCGGCATTGGATGTGCAGAACGGTGGCTTTTGAGGAGAGAGTGCTGGCGCCAATGACGATGCCAGGAATGCGGACGAGATGGGAGACGTGCATGGCCGTCAGACTGCGAATCAGGGTTTGCGAGACGGACGAATGAAGGAGCAGCTGGTGGGCGGGCAATTGGATCTTGCGGTCTGAAGGGTAGACGATGCGTTGGGCGCAGTGTTTGATGGCAGCTTCGAATAGCGGGATGATGTCTCCGGGCTCATTGTTCAGGCGGTGGGCGAGCTGCTCGTCGTAGGCGATGAGGTGGCCAATGTCGACGTCGCAGTAGTATTGTTTTGACAGGACGTTTTCGCGGATCTGGTCTCTGGTCTGGAGTCAGAATGGTACAGCTTGATTGACGGTGTCGGCGCACCTGTAAAGAAAGGCATTTTGGATGTTGAAGTCGAGGATGAAATTGACGAGTTGCTCCTGGATGGCACCTCTAGAGTCGGGACCCGTCTGACTGCGGTCTTCGGGAAAGACACTCAAGGTATACACAGACTCTCTATCCATTGCGTGTGTGGTGGTGGAAAAGTGGATATCCGTGTCAATCAGTGTTTTGGGCGTTGCCTTCGAAGGAAGCAGCGACGCGACGTGTTTCCATCAAGGCCCAATGCAGCCTAGTGCCACCACAAGTCACCTTCCCCAGATGCTGATGATACTCCTTGTATAGGTGGTAGCTTGATGCCAGTCGCAGATGGAATGAGCGTGGGAAATGTCCGAAGACCTCCAGTCGCCCAAGTCGCTGACATCGCCGACGTACCCCTTTCCATCGTCCTACCAGCGACGCCCGTCATCGCGCCGCCTGTCCAATGTCAGCACCACATCCTCGGCCTCGACCCTCAACCACCCGCTCAAGGAGGCCGGCCAGAATGGTGATGCCCCCTGACAAGCCTACACGGACAACGCGCCTAATCATCACACAGCAATCTCCACCCTCCTCCTGCCGCCAATTGTCCGCACCGGCCTCTTGACCCCGGCTGCACCTACCTCGTTGGCATACAGAGCTCCTACCACGCGCGACATTCCTCCCGTCACCCTCACCAATATCCCCAAAGTCGACTCTTCCACCTTCAAGGAATACATCCAAAACATCTCTCCTCTCTTTGAAAACCTCAAGCGCTTGCGTCGCGATGCTCAGCTGTCCGATGCCCCCACGAGCCCGACTCTAAGCCGCCGTAACTCGGCTGCTTCGCTCTTCTCGCCCACAACCGAATCTCCGCAGACTCGTCGACGATCCAGTGCTTATGCTCGCCGAAGACCAAACGAGCCCACCCCCCTGTCTACCATTCCGCCAGTCTACTTTGACGATTCCTTCCAACTCGAGAATCCGAGGACCTTTGATATTGTCAGTGAGCGCGCCGAGGTTGCCCCTGGCACCGCAAAGCCCGAGCAATCTGCCAATGGCACCACTCTGCCTCCGCGCAAGGCCCTGGCCAGCAATGCCATCCTCCAGGAGAAGTTGTCCTGGTACATGGACACTGTCGAAGTCCATCTCATCCAATCCATCTCCTCCGCCTCGACCTCTTTCTTTGCCGCCTTGGGCTCTCTGCGCGATCTGGAACAAGAAGCCTTGGACTCTGTCAACAGGATCCAGAAGTTAAGAGCCGATCTGGCCACCTTGGACAAGGAAATGGCCATCGGTGGTCTGCAAGTTGCAAACCTACGCACAAGATATAAAAACATGCAAAAACTCGCCAACGCTGTTGATCAGGTCGCCCAAGTGGTCCAGAATGCAAAGGATTGTGAAGATTTGGTAGAAAAGGGTCAATACGATGCTGCTGCCACCGCCATGTCGCGTCTCGACCGCTTGATTGCTGGGCAGCCAGACCCATCATCAAATCAAGAAATGCACGATCTTCGCTCTCTCAACGCTCTCCAGGGACTCTCCAACTCCATGGACCAACTCCGTTTCCGAATTGGCCGAGGCTTCGAGTCTCGTTTCCTTGAAACTCTTCTGTCCGACTTGCGAAGGCATATTGATATTGTTCCACCGAAAGATACCCTGCGACGTTGGGCCAGTACTTCACAACGCATGAGAGGCTTGCAAAACGGTCCGCCAGCTTACTTGGACACCAACGAACAATTCCGACGGGATCTGCTCGCTTCACTAAACGGCCTGGGTGGTGCAGGTCAAACTACCCAAGCTACGGCCGGCTTCAGGGAAGCCATTATGCGAGAAATAAAGCACTTGATTCGCAAGCACTTGCCCAGTTCCAACGACGATGATAACGAATCTGTCACATCCAACGCCACTCGCAACACCACAAAGGCCGCAAGCCAACAGGAAAAATCAATCATCCTGGCCAGAAATCTGCGTGCCATGGACGAGGAAGCTGCCGAAGATATGGTCGTCAACATATACACCGATATTAGCGAGGCTTTGCGACGTCTGAGCATTCAAATCAAAGTCTTGCTCGATGTCACCAGTACCATGGATGCTCCCGAGTCATCAAAATCGCCAATCAGTCCTGCCTCCAGGTCAAGATCAAGGAGTCCGGCAACACGCAAACCGAGCATAATACAGGAAGAACTGAGTCAAGCTCTAGACATGTCCAGCTTGTTGGGCCAGGCCGTCGATGTCTCCCACACCCAAATCGTTCGTATTCTTAAAGTGCGCAATGAGCAGGTCAATCAATTACCACTGGAGCGCTTCTTGCGCTACTTTACCATCAACCGCTTGTTTGCCGACGAGTGCGAGGCCATTTCTGGTCGATCAGGCACTCAGCTCAAGGGGCTGGTGAATACTCAAATCAACATGTTTGTTCGAGCATTCGGCGATAAGGAGAACCAGTCCATCGCTCAGATTCTCGAGTCAGATCAATGGGACGCCAAAGACTTCAAAGAGTCAGACCAGCTGTTGCTATCACGTATTTTGGAAGGCATGTCCTCGGACCCGCCGACATGGCTTCAAGGCACGCGCGTATGGGAAGACCCATCATCACACCCAGAGAAGTACAAGACCAACGGCAACGGCATCTCATCCAAGGCCAACGGCGACAACAACGACACCAAACCAGCAAACCGCCCAGCATATATCGACGAAACACGCTACATCCTCGTCTCCTCCGCCATTTCCCTACTCCCCTCCCTCGACAACTTCCTCTCCCTAATGGCCTCCATTCCCTCCTTGACCTCCTCCGCCGTCCCCGCTCTTATCGATGTCCTACGCACCTTCAACTCTCGCACCTCCCAACTCATCCTCGGCGCTGGCGCAACTCGCATTGTAGGACTCAAAAACATCACTACAAAACACCTCGCTTTGGCCTCTCAGGCCTTGAGCTTTGTCATTGCAATGACGCCTTATCTTCGTGAAGCAGTGAGACGTCACGCCTCGGGAAGTAACAAAGCTGACCTCCTTGGGGAGTTTGATAAGCTGAAACGACTTTATCAAGATCATCAGATGGCTATACATGATAAACTTGTCGAAATCATGACTGCTAGGGCAACCTCTCATGTCAATGCCATGAAGAAGCTTGATTTCGATATCGAGGCCAGAAACAATCCGGACGGTACGAGCGCCTACATGGAAACGCTTACCAAGGAGACGGGCACTCTGCATCGAGTCTTGAGTAGACATCTTGCTGAGGGCGATGTCACTGCAATCCTCGGTCAAATTTTTGCTGGCTATAAGGAGCAGTGGGTGAAAGCATTTAGAGGTGTGCATGTCAGGACTATTGCTGGGAAACAGAGGTTCGTATTTCTGCTTACTTCAAGGTCGAAGCAACGTCTACTAACAACACACAAACATAGACTCCTCAAAGACGCACAAATATTCGATTCAAAGCTCAATAAAATCGACGGATTTGGAGACATGGGCAGGGTGCTAATTGATGTCGTTAATGAAAAGACTATAGAAGTGGAAGAAGCAAAGGAAGCAGCCGCAGAGAAGGCCAAGGAGGAGGTGAAGGAGAAGGAGAACGGGACGGGGACAGAGCCAGCGCAACCGCCACCAAAAGAAGCTAGTGATAATGCAGGAGGAGAAAAGACTTGAAGAGGCGAATAATAACTAGGCACTATGCCGAACTCTTGTAAGGAGGAGGGTCTAACAAGCTCTACAGCAGGAGCAGCTCTTACCCTAGGTAGCCCCACTTTTGCAAGAGATGTTATAAGGTCTTGATCCTCTTATTAGAGGATCCCTTGCGCCTGCCCTGTTTTTCTGGCATCTGTTTTCGCATGCAGTATAGTCACTGGTTTGCTCGTGATCGATGTCGGTTGATGCTATTTAGCATCTAGTCAAATAATACTGTACCTACCTTAAACATCATGCCAAGGCAAGGATGCGCGAAACCGCGTGACGCCGCCTCCCACTTTACGCCCGTCGCGTCTTCCCCAAATCGCCATCAATGCCTGTCGCTCTTTTTCGTCTTTGTCCATCATGGCATCGATCAAGGCGATCGAGCAGACCTCGGTGCATCAAATCCAGTCAGGTCAAGTGATAGTAGACCTCAACTCCGTTGTAAAAGAACTCGTAGAGAACTCCTTAGATGCTGGATCTACTTCCATCGAGGTTCGCTTTCGCAATCATGGCCTGGATGCTATCGAAGTGATCGATAATGGCACTGGTATTGCCCCTGAGGATTTTGAGTCCATTGGTTAGTTTCTTTTCTCCTTTTGGCTGACAATCTCATTCGAAAGCTGATGATATATCTTTTCGCAGCTCTCAAGCATTACACATCCAAGTTGAGCAATTATAGCGATCTCGACAATTTAGACACCTTTGGCTTCCGAGGGGAGGCTCTTTCTTCCCTATGTGCTCTCTCACAGATGCATATCATTACCGCTCGTGAAGTCGACAAACCGAGAGGAAACCGACTGGACTTTGAAGTATCTGGAAAACTCAAGTCCACGAGTACTGTTGCTGCACAGCGAGGTACAAAAGTCGTGGTAGAGAAGATTTTTCACAATCTGCCTGTGCGCAAGAAGGAGTTGGAGAAGAATATCAAGCGTGAGTATGCTAAGGTTTTGACACTTTTGCAAGCATATGCTTGTATCAGCACGGGTGTCAGGTTCTCTGTCAGTAATCAGATGCCAAAAGGGTATATACAATGCTGTTCTCATCTGAATGCAAAGGCTGATTTTGAGATAGAACAAAGATCATTTCCTTCAATACTGCGGGCAGCACATCTACCAGAGACAATATTATCAAAGTCTTTGGCACCAAGAGCTTGCGAGATCTGGTCACACTAGATCTCAAGTTTCAAATGCAACATGACAATTCTGCAAATTCAGCCCGAAACGACGAGGCCTCACGCGAGGTCAGAGTTGAAGGACATATATCTCGTCCCGTCTTTGGAGAAGGCCGATCTGCACCTGACCGCCAAATGTTCTACGTCAATTCACGGCCATGCGGTCTTCCTCAAGTGTCGAAAGCATTCAACGAAGTGTACAAGTCTTTCAACATCTCACAATCCCCATTCATCTTTGCAAATCTCATCATGGACACAAAATCCTACGACGTCAATGTTTCTCCTGACAAGCGGACCATCCTTCTGCATGATCAAGGACTCCTGCTCGAGTCGCTGAAAGAGTCTTTGATGGAATTGTTTGAGTGTCAGGAACAGACTGTTCCACAATCGAAACCTGCCGCTGTTGTTCAACCAAAGTTGCCCAAGTACAAAGCACTCACCGTCATACGTCAGCCTGAAGCTGGAGCAGATTCACTCACTCCTGACCGTGAGATGCATACGCCAGACGAAGAAGCACCAATCGAACCAGTCACTCAAAACGGCTCTCCTGAACGGCTCATTCATAACTGGATCGGTCGCAATGCTCAAGATCGTGAAGAGGTCCCTGTACCAAGGAGCAAACCGGCGGTACAAAATGCCTTTGATCGAATGCGGCCACAACGAACACCACAACAGACGGCCGAGATAACCGTCGGAAACAAGACTACCAAGACTGTTATTGGCAACGGAAGTAGCTATTATACGCCACAAAAGCGTAGGATTCATATTCCAACCAACTCTGTTGCAAAAAAGCTGAGCCAGTATATCATGTCTGGTACTCAACTGGAAGAGTTTGACGAGGAAGCAGAAGAATCTGGAGAAGAGGATGGTCCCAGTCAGCAAGTTGAAAATGACGCCGGCGAAAACAGCGATGATGAGTTGTTGTTTGTACCTCCGGAGGACAGTCAAAATTCCAGTCGCTCACAACAGCGGACATCGCGAACCACCTCTCGAACATTGGAAGATTCACTCACAAGCCCGATCGACAATCTGCCGCACGATGCCAATGAAGTAGAGGGAGACGGCCAGCCATCCGCAGACGATCCGGATGCGGACTACCTCGATGAGAATGAAATTCGAATTAGAGAGGATGCCAAAGTTGCTCGAATGATTCAAAAAGCAGAAGACGAAGCTGCACATCCATCAGAAGATAGTATTAGACGTGCCGCTCAGGCTCTCAAGGTTTCCAAGCACACGACATTGAACTTGAGCCAAACGTGTGACATTTCGACAGGTTCGATCGCAGAACAGGCTGCTATACTCTCAAAGGTCCAAACAGCCTCTCGGCAACCTCATAAACAGATTAATTCACCTACCAAGGGCATTGAAGAAGCAGACGCAGAAGCACGACTGTCCCTCACAGTATCCAAATCCGACTTTAATGAAATGAACATCATCGGCCAATTCAACCTCGGCTTCATTCTCGCAGTGCGCCCTCCAACACCAACCGTCACATCCTCCGATCTCTTCATCATCGACCAACACGCGGCAGACGAAAAATTCAACTTTGAACGCTACACCAACAGTTTGACACTGGAACCGCAGCGGTTGGCTCAGCCCAAACAACTACATCTTACGGCTATTGAAGAGGAGATTGTGCTTGCGCATCCCGAAGCATTGACGGCGAACGGGTTTGTCGTTAGTGTTGATACGAGTGGGGAGAGCGATGTGGGCAGTCGTTGCAAATTGCTTGCGCTGCCCATGAGCAAGGAAACGACGTTTACTCTAGATGACTTTGAGGAATTGCTGTACTTGCTTTCCGACCACTCTTCGTCTACCAATGCTGCCATCAACGCCAACAACAATGACAAAACTCCCAGCAGGGGGAATAGTATACCCCGTCCCACCAAAGTCCGCAAGATGCTCGCCATGCGCGCGTGCAGATCTAGCATCATGGTCGGCAGAACCCTGACAAGAACCCAAATGCTCAAGGTGGTGAGGAATCTGGGAGCCATGGAAAAGCCTTGGAATTGTCCGCATGGAAGACCTACTATGAGACATTTGGTTGATTTGGGGAATGTGGAGCTGGTGTTTTGTGAGGGTGATGAGTGTGAGGGAGAGGGAGAAGGTGGAGGGGCTAACAATAAGACGGATTGGAGGGGTTACTTGCAGAGGGTGAGGGAAGAGGCGAGTGATGAGGGGGGAGAATGAGGTGGTGAGTGTTGTTGATGTGGGTATGGATGGACAAGAGGAAGAGATGTTATCGATACCCTTTGATTTCATATATGTATATAGCTGCGAAAAAAGTGTTTTGGTATTTGACGAGCGGAAAATCAGTTTGTGTTCGTTTTCTCTTGGCCTTTGTATTATTTATTTATGTCATAGAAGATGAAAACTATATAGCTACATGTACATATATATATATATATATATCTTCACTATTCATAATAAAAAAAAAAAAGAAAGGGTGTAAGAGAAGAAGAAAAAAGGAAAATAAAAGACAAAAGATAGGATTTCACTAAATGAACCATACCAAGCACTAATTATACGACTGAAAAAGTCCCTTTCTTCGGCAGTCCTAGAAAAAAAAAGGGGGGGGGGGGAAAGAAAAAAAAAACTCTTGCAAAAACACTCCTTCATCTCTTCGTCTTGGGAGGAAAAACATTCGCCCAGCCGCCTCGAACACAAGCGTCACTAGCAAACACCCTACCCTGATGAATCCTACACGCCGGATCATACCTGTCCTTGACTTCCACCAACCTCCTCACATTCTCCCCCCACACCCTCTCGCCCTCAACGCCCGGCGATATATAATTCGGGTAATCGGCCACGAACCCGCAATTGGCGCCGCCGCCGCCGTCGTCCCGCCCGACGAGGAGGCTGGCTTGATGGGCGTATGTGATATTATTCAGCAGGCGTGCCATGTGCAGAACGAAGGCGTCGGTAGCGACGTGCTTCCACGCGGGCGAGAACAGCGTTTGGTGCGCAGCTAGCGCGTGCGGCCACGCGGTATCGGCATCATAGCTGGGAGCAGCACTATCCCCGTTTTTCTTTTTGCTGGTAGGGTTTGCGGGGTACATGTATTGCAACACCCACACTGCGCTGTACGGAATATCGCCGCGCAGCAGGGAGCCGTTGATGTAGCGTTCCATTTGCAGGGATGTGGCGGCCAGGTATTCGGTTGTGATGGTTGTGGTTTGGGGACCCCAGAAGCCGCGGCGGAATCCGTAGGGGAAGAATGGTGCTGAGAGGGTTGTGGCGTCGCCGTAGGGTATGTTGTAGAGTGTTGTTTGGGTGAGCGTTAGGCCTGCGATTAGAGGGTTGAAGGTTGCATTGAAGGATTTCTGTGGCTTCTTGTTTGGGGGCTTTTTTGTCGGGTCGGAGAAGCGGATGCCCACGAGTACCATTACTGTGGTTAGGTTGCCGTGGGAGAGAAACTCTGGGTAGTAGCCCAGCGAATAGTACATCAACGAAAACGCATCCTCGTTGGTCTCGAAAAACCGTACCGTGTTTTGGCGCGCCCGCTCCCACGACTCCCTCGCCACAAGCCAAATACCGAATTCAGACGTCTCGGGCTCCAAAACCGCTTTCTGGTAAAACGTGGTGACGATACCAAATTGGCCGCCCCCGCCCTGCAGCGCCCAGAACAAGTCCGAGTAGCTGTTGGTCTTGGTGGCGAGCACAATGGCGCCCGACATGAGCACCACCTCGACGGCAACAAGGCGATCAATGGCGTACCCGTACGCACCAGCCAAGAAACCGATACCGCCGCCGGTGGAGAAGCCGCCGACGCCGACGTCGCCGACGCGCGCGCCCACCGCCGCAAACCCGGTTCCGTTGGTCACGTCCGTGACGGCTTTCCACGTCGCGCCGCCTTGATAGGCAATTGCTGTTGCCACGCGGGTATCGTCCAGCGTCACATTGTGCAAGATGCGCGTCTCGTTCATCCACGAAAGATCAATCAGAAAGCCCGTCGACGTGGACGCGTTGGTTTGGCCGTGGCCGCCACTCACAAAAGCGAGATCCCGTCCTAGTGGTGAAAAAGCGGATGCGATCACAGAAAGACTGACGTCTTCTTTGGTGACGGGGAAGACCACGACCGCGGCGTTTTTCTCGTATTGTCGGCCCCAGTAGCGGTGGGCGTTGTATTCTTGGAGCGGCGAGCCTCGACATGATATCGCTGCTCCGGGCGAGAGTTGTGAGGCTAGCAGTGTTAATGCGAGGTCGTGTTTGATGCAGTTGCCCTGTACAAAGGCATGCGTGAGAGGTGCTGTGAGGAAAAGCAGCAAAAAGGAAAAGGAGATATGCATGTCTGTTAGGTGTCGGACTGTTGATGAACCAATGGGAGTAGGGTTATTTATGCTGGCTCTGGATAGCATCAGATTGCTGCCAGCAGAGCACATCCGTGTCCATGGCAGATAGTAGAGGCGTATTTGTCAAGCCCTCCAGCGAACGGCGACGTTGGCAGACTGCATCCATATAATGAGCGATATTCAATGAATGCAAGTTCGAATGGTGGTAATCTGTCTGAAGGTCGAGTGCCTTGCTCTAGTGATGTCCAGAAAGGAACAAGATGCAGACTGTGGAGGACGCCAGGATGACTAAGCCTCATCCATGCTATCCCGCATTTGCCATGTTCAGTGCTGTCTGGTTGGAGTACCAAACTCTGGACAGCCAACCATGTAGACATATGCAAAGTGAATCGTGGGCGGCATGAGCCCAAGATCGAGCAAAGCCGCATTCCCGGATCGAATCGGTGGAGAAGCAAAGTTTTGACAGCTGATGGGGAAAGGTGATGATTGGAGCTGCATATTCCTGTACTGGTTTGTGCTGTTTGCTAGAAGGGAAAGCCAATCTGTATCACCCAGAGTCTCGAAGCATGGTTCGTTGACACGTTATTTGCTGCATGGCAGCTGCTGTGGTCATCTGAGAGAAATGCCATCCCGTCTTGACGACAGATGTTCTTTCTTGTTTTAATTCTTACCTATCATGATTCGTGTACAAGGGGGAAAAAATCTAGTCAATGTTCCCAAGACCACGCAAACTGAGGTAGACGTCTGTACCCCAGCCGAGCAAGCTTTGTACTCTGATGCCGCCACCAAAGTATTCGGCGTACGCCCTGCCCAATTTCAAGCCATAGCCCAGGCCGGCCAGGCTGTTTCCGTCAGCACCAGCATTAGACATGGCGTTCAAGCCGTCGCCATCGTTGTTGCCTCGGCTGGTAATGTCGACGATTTCCTGCTCGTTAAACGTGGTAAAACCGAATTCCCAGAGCTTCGCATATGCAGCTGGGGGGATGCCACCTCCACGGTCACGGATGCGGATGGTGACGCCTGGGGTGGACTTGTCCAACAGACGGATGTTTGCGTCGGCGGCACAGGCGGGTCTTTGGGCTCCCGAGGCAGCATCGACAGCGCCTTGATGGTAGTTTGTGATGGCGGGGTCGTCTTCTTTGATGGCTTCGGGGGCAGGGGCGATGGTGACCTCAATGGCGTGTCGCTCGTTGCCCTTTTCGATGGTTGCTCGAAAGGCGTTCTTCAAGAGCTCGGTGATGACGTACTCGAGGTGCATGGGTATATGTGCCAAGGTTGTTTCTGTCTCTCCACGGATTGTGACCGAGGGACGTAGGCCGTACTTGTACTCGCAGATGTCGCCAACCAGGTTGGAGCAGTGCTCGATGATGTCGACAGGCCTCAGTTTTGTGTCAATGACACCAATGTATGAAGGGTCGGGAGGCGTGTTTTGATCCGACAGGTCGAAGTGAGGCTTGGAGGAAAAGTGCAGGGCAATGTGTTGTTCTGCAATCAGACGAGTGCCTATCCTGGCGCGGAGATGCTCATCGAGGAACTTTGTGACTTCGCTGGGGCTGATGTACTTTCTTGCTTCGAGAAAGCCGCGGGCGAGGATTGATATGGTGTTGGCGTGTGTCTGGACCAAGTCGGCCATGACACTTGTGAACTGAATCTCTTCCTCGAGCGTCTTGATCTCCTTGGAGGCATAGGGCAAGAGCGTTGACAGCGAGTGGACATAGTTGTTGTGGATCTTGGAGACGTTTGGATTGGCGACTACGATAAAGGGCAGATTGCGCAGCGACTGGATGCGGTGTGCGAGGCGTGATGGAAGGATGGAGAGGGTAAAGTTGGCCGAGTTGAGCAGTTGGTCGGTTGAAAGAGGCGGTCGACCGAATCTGCATGGCAGGCAGCTTGTCAGACAAACCTGGAGCTGCAAGAAGACGGACGCGACTTACTTTGCCAGATCTGACAGAGTCAATGGATGCAATGCTTTTCCTGCAAGCCGCGCGACTTCGCCGTCGGTGACTTTCTTGGTGGCAATTGATTGCCATCTATTACTTGTCCCGGGGACATGTCTCGTGTGGAGTCTACTCGACGATAAGCGGCGGCCTGCTGAATACATGGCGACAAGATGATAGTTCTTGCCGGATGCTAAAGTTGGCGGCCTTATTAGCTTTCTTATCAGGGAAACACCAGCTCCACTGTATGACGCACTTTGGTTTATTTCAAGTTGTTTCTTCACAGCCATACATATTTTAATGCCAGGAAAGAGATTCTGTCATGTTCACTAAATGTCATGTGTCAAATCACACGACTGCATGGGAAGAAGAGAGAGTTTATGTCTATCATCATCATTCTCTACTGAGTTCTAACTTGGCCATCGTTCTCGACATTGATGTGGTCGTTGGATGAGAGCGTGTGCACCTTGTCCTCGGGGAACTCGGCGCTATCAGACAGCCAGAATCAGTACTCGTCTCCGTCAACGTGTGCCGAGCAAGAACGTACGTGAAGCCCTTGATCAGCTTGAACTCGGTGGTGATCTTGCCGCCCTGGTCGGTGACCTGCTTCTTGGCCCTGCAGAACAAGGTCAGTATAGAACCCTCGGCGTTAGTCCGAGTAGCTCGTACTGTTCGAGTTGGGCTGCATCGGCACCATCCTTGAGAGAGACCTGCACTGCTGTCAGCTTCGTGTTTGCCTGACCACGCTGCGGCTTAGACTTGCGTTGATCGAAGGCATGTTGAGTTGAGGTGTGTGTGTTTTGTGGTGAAGTTGTTTGTGAGAGTTGAGTAGATGGAAAAAGATGCTTGATGGAAGGTGCCCCTCCACTGCGCGTTGACGTAGCTCTTTTTGCGCACGTGAAGCTCCACCACCACCACCACTACTACTGCCTAAGCCCATTCTTTTGACCAGAAACAGGTTATTCTCCTATCTGCTCATACTTCTCTGATAGGCTGATTCTATATCGCAATCCTCTTGTTCCAGACTATGTCAAGTCATGCGTGCTTGTGACAGCAATGACATGCTGACACGTCGTTTAGAAGGCCGAATTAGGTAGGCACTAGGTAGATAAGATTAGGGCAAGGTGCCAAGCTTTCGGCAGCCTTCCTGCTCCGAAAAGTTCAAGAGCAACATTTTTGGAGTCTTTGCCGCCGTCGCAGACAACATGTCGGAAAATCAAACCAACCGGCCGCATCGTGCGACCAAGGAGAAGAAGGCTCCGGAGGCCGGTCAGCGTAATCCAAAGGCCTTTGCCTTTTCTGGTCCTGGAAAATTGGCAAAGCAGGCTGCTCGTTCTCATGATGTACCACCATTCGACTGCAATTCCATCGTTAGACCTGAACTGACATATCGCTACAGGTCAAAGAGAAGCGATTCCACGTTCCTCTGGTCGACCGTCTCCCCGAAGAGGCTCCTCCCATCGTCGTCGGTGTCGTCGGCCCTCCCGGAGTGGGAAAGACGACCCTCATCAAGTCACTCATTCGACGATACACCAAGCAGACCATCTCACAACCCACCGGTCCTCTCACCGTTGTCACCTCAAAGAGAAGGCGTCTGACATTCATCGAGTGCCCGGCCGAATCCCTCGCTGCCATGATGGACATTGCCAAGGTCGTTGACATTGTGCTTCTCATGATTGACGGCAACTACGGCTTTGAGATGGAGACTATGGAGTTTCTGAACGTTCTGTCCTCCAGCGGCATGCCCGGCAACGTCTTCGGTATCCTGACCCACTTGGATCTCTTCCGCAAGCAGGAGGCCCTCAAGGCGCAGAAGAAAAGACTCAAACACCGCTTCTGGAGCGAACTCTACAACGGAGCCAAGCTCTTCTACCTCTCTGGTGTCGTCAACGGCAGATACCCCGATCGCGAGGTTCTCAACATTTCGCGCTTCTTGTCCGTCATGAAGAATCCTCGTCCCCTCGTCTGGCGCAACAGCCATCCCTACGCCCTCGCCGACCGCTTCCTCGACATCACTCCCCCGACCAAGATTGAACAAGACCCCAAGTGCGATCGCACCGTCGCTCTCTACGGCTACCTTCGTGGCACAAACTTCCCCGCCAACGGTGCCAGAGTCCACGTGCCTGGTGTCGGTGATCTCAGTGTCTCAAACATCGAGGCCCTGCCCGATCCATGTCCGACTCCCTTCCTCGATCAAGCAATCGCCAAGGCCAGTGGGAAATCTGGGAGAAGAAGGCTCGGAGATAAACAGAAGCTCATTTATGCTCCCATGTCTGATGTTGGCGGTGTTCTCGTCGACAAGGACGCCGTCTACATTGATCTCAAGAGTCAAACCTTTGATCCCGAAGACGATGAGATAGAGCGTGGTCTGGGTGAACAAATGGTCGTAGGACTGCAGGCTGGTCGCAAGCTTCTGGGACAGAGCGAGAGCGGTTTGCAGCTCTTCGGCGATGGTGAAAAGTTGACTGGCGAAGATCTCGGTCGCAAGTCGGCTCGTGTCATATCTAGACGAGTCGATGACGACGAGCCCAGCCCGGAAGATGAAGGGTTTGAGAGCGGTGATGACGAGGAGGAAGACTTCCAGAGCGGAGCTTCCGACATGGAAGAGGAAGAAGACGCCGAGGACAACGATATGCATGTCCCTGCCCCAAGCAAGCCTAGACAAGCCAGTCCCGATGCCGCTGACGAAGAAATTGCATTCGCCGACAGCGACTCTGATCTCGGCTCGATTTCTGAAGGAGAAGATGCCAGCGATCCGGAGGACTACGACGAGGATGCCGAGTACAGCGAAGACGAAGATGGTAATTTGCGCTGGAAGAAGAATATGGTCGAGCGCGCCGCTGCTATGCACCAGCAGAGGATTCCATTCCGAACGGTCGAGCTCGCACGTCTCCTGTACAATGACATGCTTTCCACCGCCGAAGTCCTGCGTCAATGGCGGGGTGAAGGCGCTACGGATGAGAACAGTGACGATGGAGAGGATGAGGAGGAAGAATTGTTCGAAAAGAAGAAACCCGCCGAGTCCGATTCTACACTGGATCGCCACATCCCAGCCTACAACAGAAAAGAGCTCGAGCAGAAATGGACTGACGAAGAGAATCTGGAAGCTCTTCGTGCCAGATTTGCATCTGGTCACATGAACGGCAGAGACGACGAAGATGGCTCTGAAGCCGAGTTCAACGGTCTCGACGACGACGAAGATGAAGGTGACGGTGCCTTTGAAGATCTGGAAACCGGCCAAGTTCACGGTGGTGCCGAAGACGAGGCATCAGATAACGGCGAAGAGGAAGATCTCGACGCCGAACGTGAGCGCAACGCCCGCAGAAAGGAAGAACTCAAGCTCCGTTTCGAAGAAGAAGACAAGGAAGGTTTCGCCAATGACAAGAACAACGCCACGCGCGAAGGCGGCGGCGACGACGAATTCGGCGAAGACGACTGGTACGACGCACAGAAATCGCTCATCCAGAAACAACTCGATATCAACCGCGCCGAATTCGACGCTTTGGACGAACAATCCCGAGTTCGCGTCGAAGGCCACAAGGCAGGCACATATGCCCGCATTGTGCTGGAAAACGTCCCCTGCGAGTTTGTGGAAAAGTTCAATCCCCGTTTCCCTATTCTTGTTGGCGGTCTGGCGCCCACCGAAGACAGGTTTGGATACGTGCAGGTCAGAATGAAGCGCCACAGATGGCACAAGAAGATTCTCAAGACCAACGACCCTCTGATCTTTTCGCTCGGCTGGAGGCGCTTCCAGACCATGCCCATGTACAGCATTTCCGACTCGCGCACGCGAAACCGCATGCTCAAGTACACGCCCGAACACATGCACTGTTTCGGCACCTTCTACGGGCCCTTGATCGCGCCCAACACGGGTTTCTGCTGCGTGCAATCCTTTTCCAACAAGAACCCCGGCTTCCGCGTTGCCGCAACAGGCGTCGTCCTCAACGTCGACGAATCCACCGAAATCGTAAAGAAACTCAAACTCACCGGCCACCCGTACAAGATTTTCAAAAACACGTGCTTCATCAAAGACATGTTCAGCACGTCGCTGGAAATCGCAAAGTTCGAGGGCGCAAGCGTGCGCACCGTGTCGGGCATCAGGGGCCAGATCAAAAAGGCGCTCAGCAAGCCCGAGGGAAACTTCCGTGCTACCTTCGAAGACAAGATCCTCATGTCCGACATTGTGTTCCTGCGCGCCTGGTACCCGGTCAAGCCGCACCGCTACTACAACCCCGTGACCAACCTGCTGGACGCACCCAACGGCCCCGACAACGCAGAGTGGCAGGGCATGCGTCTGACGGGCCAAGTGCGCCACGCGCTGGACATAGCCACGCCAAAGGACAAGAATAGCGCGTACCGCAGCATCGAGCGGCAGGAGCGCCACTTCAACCCGCTGCGCGTGCCCCGCAAAGTCGCCGCCGACCTGCCCTTCAAGTCGCAGATTGTGCAGATGAAGCCGCAGCGCAAGGAGACGTATCTGCAGAAACGGGCCGTGGTGGCCGGCAAGGAAGAGAAGGAGGC
Organism: Aureobasidium zeae; assembly: GCA_017580825.2. Classification (NCBI taxonomy): domain Eukaryota; kingdom Fungi; phylum Ascomycota; class Dothideomycetes; order Dothideales; family Saccotheciaceae; genus Aureobasidium; species Aureobasidium zeae. Next base: position 462,324 of record JAGFJS020000005.1, read on the forward strand.
CAGGAGGCTGTTGCAACAGGTGCAGACGCTGAGGAATGAGAAGGTGGCCAAGAGGAAGGCTAAGCAGGAGGAGAGGAAGCAGGGGTATAGGGCCAAGGTGGCGGAGAATGCGGAGAAGAGGGCCGAGAGGGAGAAGAGGGAGAAGGAGGAGTATTGGCGTAGAGAGGGCAAGAAGAGGAAGGGGTGGAATGATGGCGAGAGCGGTGGTGGCGGTGGTGGCAAGAGAAGAAGAGGGTAAAGCATCGAAAAGTGAAAGCAGGTGGCTATATCAGTTTGTTTTGAATTTTAGAAAGAGGGGGCTAGGAGTTTAAATGGATCATGTAATTATAAGGAAAAGCATTTTTGTTAGGCGTCAGAATAAAAGGTGGTGTCTCTATACACGATCTCGTCACTAGAGCGGTAAGATTAGTACGAGTATTCGATTGACGGGAGAGATTACTATGGAAGGGTAATGATCCTCTCTAACGACTCTCTCTGAGGAAAACAAGAGCAGGAGGATCAGCAGGAGTAGCAGCACGGGGCCTTGGATAAATAGCAAGCCCTCTATCCTAGACTTACTCGCCTAGCTAATGGCATGCACGATACCAACCTAGTTCCACAGATTCTGGAACCAGAGGGAGGAGGAGCTCTAGTCAACCTGCCCAAAAAAACAATCCTCGATAACTAACTTGCAATAAGCCAATCTCATGGGGGGGCTACCAGATATCGCAGTCTAAGACTGGTGCAAATTCCAAAGCACCAAATCCCTAAAGACGGACGGGGCGGTATTTTACCCCCCCCCCCCCCCTTAAAAGACAGAGGTAGAAAAAATATAGCTCGATAGAGCAGAAAAGGCACATAAATGGTAATAACCTTTACGTGAGCTTGAGGCCAAGTAATTCTCGGTAAAAGACCACAAGCCACCAGAGAAGAACAAAATGTAGTTTTGTGATGGATACAAAATCTCGGGGATCAAATCATGCTTTTCAACAAAAAAAAAACACACCTAGGTAGGCGTCTTTCTTCTAGAAACAGCTTCAAAACCAAAGAATAAAAAAAAGCTGTCGCTCCCGCGGGAGCATCATTATTTCTTAAAGCAGAAAGGGCTGGCAGACGCGTCTTAAACCCCCATTCGTGACAAAAACAACCTAGGCTTTTGTGAACTTGATCATGCATGTGTGCTCCTAGAACGTCACTTTTGTCAGATGCCTATCATAACGATACCTACATGGGACTCACCGCTATGCTTGGAACGGTCTCATCATAAAACATTTCGAAGCGAGAGGTGATGGCGGGAGATTTGTCCTCGAAGCCTGAGGCGAGGCTTGTGTTGTAGGTTTGGTATACGGCAACGACCAATGCCGTCATCTCTGCCATGGCAAGACTATTGTTTGTGAGGTTGCGGGTTAGTAATGGCAATGCTTTTTTCCCCCCCTGAGTGTGCAAAGTGGTGACAGAAGAAGGCTTACTGTAATCCTATACACATGCGTCCGCCGCTCGAAAAGGCCCAGAACCATCGGTTCATCACTGCCACTTTTTCGGCTTGTCCGAACCAGCGGGAAGGATCAAACGTTAGTGGGTTTTCGAATACGTCCGGGTTGCGATGCAGAGAGTAAGGCGCGATATTGACCACGGTGCGAGCAGGAACCTTGTAGCCGTCAATCACACACTCAACTCCCAGCGAACGCGGCTCCGAAGCTGGCAATGGCGCGTACAGGCGCAGGGTTTCCTTGATGACTGCATCCAGATACGGCAACTTGTCAATGGCGTCGAGTTTGGCCATCTTGTTCTCATCGAACGCATCCTGCGGCAAGGCGCGAACTTCTTCGATGAGCTTCCGCTGCATGTGCAGGTTTTGCGGTCTTGACAGAGCCCAAATGAGGAACATTAGCGTGTCCGCTGTTGTGTCGATGCCGGCGAGCAGGTGGTCTGCGCATTCGGATGCAATGTCCAGAGAGTCTAGCGAGTAGCGTCCAGCTCCTTTGACGCTTTCATGCGAGTTCCACAATCGTGATATGATAGAGGGTTCCGCGGTCGCCATGTCCGTCTTGGTCTCGGCCGCGCTTTGGAAGCGCTGTATGGCGTCTAATGCATGCCTGCGGATCCCGGTATATGTCGTGGGTTTCTGCATGGGGAACAGCGGGCTGAGCAAGCGTTCGGTCAGGCCCTCGCGCGTGTACAACCATTTCGTCCAGGCGGGCAGGTGAACGGCAAACCAACTCAGATAGCGGCGAGAAGGGTCTATGATGTCGTTGAGCAGAGCAACATCTTGCTCGCTGCCCTTGAGCGCGGACGTACCGCCATAAGAAGCCCCGTACAGGAAATGCGTAATGGCGTCGATGGAGAAACAGTGCAGACTCTTGAAAATCTCGTGCGGCTGGTCGCCGTGCGATTCAATCACTTCCAGGTACTGAGTGACTTTCTCCTGCACCATGCGCGCTGCAGGTCCTTTGAGCATCAGAGACTTGGAGTAAGCGTTGGCAACCAGTTTCTTGCGCGCACTGTGCTCCTCCACACTGTGGAAGGTAAAGAGATTTCGCTTTCCATATACATCAAATACATTATAGAAGGACGTTCTCTCAAATCCGCTTCCGGCCCCGTAGATTGTGCGTAGGGCATTCAAGCTGTTGCAGTGAATCTCGTTCGGACCAATACGTACGATTGGGCCGTACTTCTCGTGCAGGCTGTGGATGGTGCGGGTCCTGGATCCTCTAAAATCCTCCAGAGCCAGTCGCCATTTGGTCAGGGCAAACAACTTTGGTCCGGGGATCTTGCTCTTCGGATTTAGGTATAAGGGTTCGATGAGAAGTTGGTATATTGCTGCTACCAGAGCAACGAGAAAGACGACAAGAGCCAGCATTGTTTCCAAATTGACTGCCGATGTGATTCAGATGGTTGATCAAAGGATAATGGCGTCGACGTTTCTGATGAGCCCTTTTTGGCATGTCTCCGGTGCATTTGGCAAACTTATTCTTTGTAGCGTTTGCTTACCTATCTCTGTTGTTCAACCATTGGGGCCGCCCCATGGAGGATATTTTTACCCCACAGGTGTATGGGTCCTTGCGATACGAGTGTCGGAGTGTCCGATGGTCGCACCTTAGAGGACTCTACAGAACGGCAGGTCGTTTGTAGTCGCGCATCTGGCATACCTTGAAATTGTCACAACATAGAATTTCACATTCCACTTATGCAGAGCTTCGATGGAGGTCGTGGTTGGTAAGAAAAAGAGCACGAGTATACAGGAAGTCCATGAATTCCACCAAAATATTATGGTCAATCATCCCGGATTTAGCCGTCTGACGACCCACCCACATCACCTCTTCCGATCATTCTGCATTACTCTTGTCCATTAGCAACCAGAACGCGGCCTCCGTCAATACAGAGAGAGATTCCATCGACATAGGCCTGCATGATCGTTAGCACGGCCCAGATGCAGCAACATAAAGCGCCACTTAGGAAAAAAAAAACATACACCGGCGCGACTGATGAGATAGAGAATAGTGCCAGCGATATCATCCTCATTTCCAGCTCTCTTAGCCGGAACACGATCAAAGAGGGAGCTGAACATGTTTCCAGCTTCACCGATAGGATTCATATTGCTTGGAACAACTGCCATCTTCTGTCAGCCTGATCGATTTCCAATGGGACAATGGCCAGGGAAACTTTACATCCAGGATTTATTCCCACAACGCGAACATAGAATCGGCTGAACTTGGCGGCTAGCAGCTTGACGAGGTGGTCCGTTGCAGCTTTGCTTGTGGCGTAGCTAGTCAGGTCTATGTTCGTTGCGTTGTGCATGGAAGCGCAAGAACTGGTCATTACGATCGCACCGCGACCGTCTTCCCTACCTAGGCGCCCATTTTCTGACCGGGCTGCTGAAGCTGCGGCCAAAAGCGGTAGCAGCGCTACCGACAAGAAGTAATGAGCGGTCGTATTCACGCAAAAGGTGTCGGCCCAGTCCGAGTGCCGCGACGACCACATGGATGCCTGCAAATCTGATAATGAGGCCGAAAGGACGTCGCATGCGATCGGAGGATCTCGTCTTATACCGGCGTTGGAAACCAGCACGTCGAGGTGAGTTTCCTGATTGCTGAGTATTCCTGCTAATATTGCGATATTGTCTTTGTTCCTCACGTCACAAGGAAGTCTGATACTACATGTTAATCCAGTCGAAACATTGGATGCCCATTCGTTCGCTTACCCATGCGCTGAACCACCTGTAGCACGTCCAAGCTCATTGAGCTCTGCTACTTTCACCTCTATTGGTTCAGTCGGTAATGCGACGACGTATACCTTTGCGCCGTTTGTGACTAGTCCCTGCCATTTCACTATCAGCATTCGAACGACTGCTCTCAGTGAAAATATCACCACACCTTACTGATCATGAACCCCAGTCCACTGGTTCCTCCAGTGACGACAGCTACGTAGCCCTTGACTCCGAAGAGACTTTCAATGTTGAGCGCCGACATGTTGTGACGAATTGAGCGCTACCAACAAATGAATTGTCTACTTGATAGATATGTACGAATCAGGATCTCACATGACTCTCCCAGAGAGTTACTCCATACTCCATCGGAGTACCCGCAGGTAAAAAGCCTAATGAGGCTCTGCAAATGTGGGGCTTTAGCTTATCGTCTGGACACGATATACAAGACAGTCACGCCCCAGTCAACAATTCTTTCTTCCTTCAAACTGATTGGGCGGCCCGTCGGAAAATCCGATAGCTGAACCACGTCTCGGCGACTTCTCTCCATTCTGTGGCGATGTTATCTAGGCTCCTGAGCAATGCCGCCATGACTCGACGCTATCAGATACGCAATTCTCTTTGAAGTATCGTTGTATGTGTCGTTGCTCGCGTTTATCTATGTTGCGATCGTCCCAACACGAATAAAAAATACGCACTGCTGGTGTCTTTGGATTTGACAAGCTTTGGTCAGATTCGTTCCGATCAATTGAACATCGACATAGCCAGTACGAGGATGGAGGACCCCAAGCAAGGACCCTTTGAGAAGACTAGCTCGGTGTCAAAGAGCGAAGAAGATGTTGCTCAAGGCTCGGTCGCAGTCATCCCATCTGGGTCTCAACACTTGCATCGGAGTCTTCGTGGCAAAGAAGTTCAGCTCTTTGCTATCGGCGGAGCAATAGGCACCTGTGTGTTGTCGTCGAGGGAGCAGATCCGAACTTGATGAGAAGATGGCTGACAATCGTGGAAGCTCTGTATGTACAGATGGGCTCAGCTCTTCCAAAGGGCGGTCCCGCAGGCCTCTTCATCGCTTTCGCCATTTGGGCAGGAGTGATGTGGGCTGTGAATGAATGCTTCGCCGAGATGGTTTCTTACCTCCCAGTACCGTCGCCATTCATTCGATTTGGTAGCGAGTGGGTGGACGGCGCCCTTGGCTTTGCAATGGCATGGAACTTCTTCTTGAACATGGTTATCCTTGTTCCTTTCGAGATTGTGTAAGTTGAAGTGATGAACACTGGCTGAGAAGTCTATTAAGTTTCTTGCCAATATTCTCCGCTCGTATGCATGTGCTGATTGAATTTTCATGTCCAGGGCGATGAACATCATGATTACGTTCTGGACCGACAAAGTACCCGTCGAGGCCATCATTGTGGCTATGATTGTCCTATACGTCTTCCTGAACACGATCACAGTGCGATACTTTGGCATTTCCGAATTCTACCTGTCCATCTTCAAGGTGATCCTGATCATTGGACTCTTCTTCTTCACGTTCATCACCATGGTGGGCGGCAATCCCATCAAGGATCCGTACGGATTCCGCTTTTGGAAGACTCCAGGTCCTTTTGTCGAGCATCTGGTACCCGGTGGAACAGGAAAATTCTTGGGCGTCCTTTCTTGTCTGTATCAAGCGAGTTTCTCGTAAGCATCATCAATGTTCATATCGCGATCTTTTTGCGTTTGCTGACAGTGCGGAGGATCACTGGACCAGAATACATCTCGATAGTGGCAGCAGAGACCGAGAATCCCCGCAAAGTACTGCCTCCTGCGTTCAGGTCATTCGTCTGGCGGCTGCTCGTATTCTTTGTCGGCTCTGCGTTGTGCATGGGAATTGTCGTCGCTTCCAACGATCCTACGCTCCTGGCAATCCTCGACGGTGATGTTGCAGGTAAAGGCACGGGTGCCGCCTCGTAAGTGTATACTCCCCTGCATATTCATGAGAAGATCTTCTGACACTGTCTTTAGTCCCTATATCATCGCCATGCAAAGACTTAAGATCTCCGGACTACCTCACCTGGTCAACGCTCTCATCATGACTTCCATTTTCAGCGCTGGTAACGGTCTCTTGTACTCGGGAACTCGTACGCTACACGGAATGTCCCTTGAAGGCCACGCCCCGCAAATCTTCTCTCGCTGCACCAAGAAGGGTGTCCCGATATGGGCCCTGCTGTTCTCCCTGTCGTTCTGTCTGCTGGCCTTCCTACAGGTCAACAACTCTTCCGCGGTAGTCATGACCTATCTTGTGGATCTCGTCACCTGCTGCCAGCTTCTCAACTACGGTTTCACAGCAATCACTTACAGACACTTCTTTGCGGCGCTCAAGAAACAGGGAATCTCCAGAGACACGCTCCCATACAAGGGCAGATTCCAGCCGTACACTTCGTATGTGGCCATGGGAGGCACTCTATTCATGCTCCTCGCCGGAGGCTACGACAATTTCCTGAAAGGTCGCTGGAGTGTGATGTGGTTCTTCCTGACCTACGCGATGATTGGAGTCTTCATCGTGGCCTTCTTGTTCTGGAAGGTGGCCTTCAGAACCACCTACGTCAGGCCCGGCAATGCCGATCTCAGTCTGGGTGGTTTGAAAGAGGAGATCGATGCCTATGAGGCCAATTATATTCCAGGAAAGTCTGGCAGGGCCGACAAAGTGCTTGAGAAGGTCTTTGGGTAGTTTTGAGACTTGGCCAGAATGTTGTGGCTCGTATTCAAATTCGCAGATTATTATCAGATGTAACACGCAATGAATGAAATTGCGTATACCTTCTTTCGCTATTTGGGACTTCTTGGCTGTCAGTATCGTCCAGAAGGGTGCAACGAGGTGAATCAGGGAAGCTTTTTCTTTGGCAGACAATTCCGTGCTGGCAGCAGGCCTGAGCAATGGGAGATAGACAGCCTAGAAGCTTAAGGCTAACAGACACTGAATGAGAGGGGTTGCACCGGATGGGTGTGAGTCTCGTAATGGTGGCCCGCAAGGCGCGGTGTGTCCGACAGAGGAGAGATAGGCCGGTCGGGCAACGAATTATGCTGATTTGTCGGACTTTCCGCCTGCTGGTACAGTGAGTACCTGAATGATACCAAGCTGTCTGTCTCTTATCGATTGCAGTACTTCTCAATTCAGCATGTACTCTGTATCATATATTTGACAATGTTCCCATCAACAAAATAATCACATCACAGCTGGCTTGCTCTGTTTTCCACACGAATAAATGCCTTCAGTCCAGTCTCCGTACTCGGAGGTCCTCGAGGCCAATGGCATCTACATCACAGGAGTGCTAGTAGTTGGTCTTGTGTTGCTGTTGGTTTCGGTAAGTGTGCGAAGACTTTCTCCTTAGAGCAACGGCAACTGATGCATTCATAAGTGGGCATACGGAACAGACATCAAACACATCAAGGGTATACCCGAAATTCCAGGGGCACTTCCTGTCTTCGGCCATCTTTTCAAACTCGGAGAAGACCATGCTTCTTCTTGCGAAAGATGGTGGCGCCAGTACAACGACCCTGTTTTCCAAATCAAGCTAGGGAACACTCGAGCTGTAGTGTTCAACTCATTCGAGGCCTGCCGTGATATTCTGGTCAAACACCACAACGCAGTGATTGACCGTCCCAAGCTCTACACTTTCCATGGAGTCATCAGCAGCACACAAGGCTTTACGATTGGGAGCAGTCCTTGGGATGACAGCTGTAAAAACAAGCGCAAGGCAGCTGGAACCGCTCTCTCCAGGGTGGCCATGCGCAATTATCATCCAATGTTTGACTTGGAGAGCTACTGCATTCTACGAGACATGCACAAAGACAGCAATTTCTCTGATCCAAACGTGGAGATCAGCATCAGACCTTATATTCAACGATTTGCTCTCAACACGACCCTGACGCTGTGTTATGGAATACGCATGGATGATACGTACGACGAGCTTCTTCGCGAAATCCTACACGTGGGTTCTGCCATCTCCCTCTTGCGTAGTGCATCGGAGAACATGCAAGATTACGTTCCCGCACTTCGATACCTACCCAACAACGCTAAAGACGCTCGATCTAAAGACCTGCGGGCTCGTCGTGATGCATATCTGAACCTGCTACTCGACAAAGTCCGCGAGATGATCAAGAAAGGAGTCGACAAGCCGTGCATCAGTGCTGCCATTTTGAAGGACGAGGAGACCAAATTGACCGGGGTCGAAGTTTCATCAATCTGTCTATCTTTGGTGAGCGGTGGATTTGAGACCATACCGGGAACCTTGACCTCCTGTCTGGGATCTCTCTCTACACCAGAAGGACAAATCTTCCAGGAGCGCGCGTATGCCGATATCAAGCGTTATTATCCAGACATTCGTGACGCATGGCAGAACAGTTTCCAAGAAGAGAAGGTGCCATATCTCAAGGCGATCATACAGGAAGCCGGACGGTACTACACAGTGAGCTCAATGAGTCTACCACGCCGAACTGTGACCGAGGTCAACTGGAACGGCGCTATCATTCCACCCAAAACGATGATCCTTGTGAATGCGCAAGCTGGCAATCATGATGTCGACCATTTCGGCCCCGACGCAGGCATCTTCAATCCAGAGCGCTGGCTTGAGCCCATCACGAGCGAGAATGACATGGGACCGTTCAAGGAACGAGTATTGACAGGGACGCAACCTCACCTTTCGTTTGGCGCTGGCACCAGAGCTTGCAGTGGTCAGTATATCGCTACGCGATTGTTGTATGCGGCACTCATTCGCATACTTGCTTCTTACAAGATCGTGGCGTCCGAGTCTGAGCCTCCCAACACAGACTACGTGGACTACAATCAATTCAAGACCGCATTGGTCGCGATTCCACGTGATTTCAAGGTCAGGCTCATCCCTCGCGATAAGGCGACCATGGAAGAGTGCATGCAGTCAGCATATCAGCGGACGAAGGAGCATTACAAGGAGGATGTCAAGTCTGTATTTTAACAAGGTCTTATCAGTTTGTCTTGGGCGCCTTGTATAATATTGATAACAGGTGCGGGGTATGGATGATTCGGTCGAGCTTGATAGATAGGCGCCAGACAGCGATGTTAGAACTACAATTAGCACAGAGCGAGTCTATTCATGTAAGGACATCGCTTCATCATCATGCCATGCGCTCCCCGTGTTTCGGTGTCGGCGCGTGCGAAAGTGTCATGCTCAAGATGCCAGCGGCGCAAAAAGAAGTGTGACCGTCAGCTCCCGCAATGTGGGGGGTGCGCCTCTGTGAACCATTTTTGCAGCCTGGCCGAGGAAGACCATGACAGTGCGACGTACCCGGTTGCGTATGCTTGAGTCAATGGCATTGTAGGGATTTGTAATTGACGGCGCGCGCAGGTTTGTTGAAAGTTTGGAAGCACGAGTACTCGAATTGGAAGGACAGCAAGCAAATCATACGTCACGCGAATACCAGCAGCATGTCTCAGGAGCCTCTCAATTTGAGGTCAACGCCATCTCGAGTCCTCGCAGAAACGCAGACCAGGTCTTGTTGGAAGATGTTGGTCTAAATCTTACTGATTACCGATCGTCGGGCCATGTAAGCAACGTTGATATCAATGTCGAGCAGTCACCAACCTCATCAACACTTCATTCGAATCGCGAGATTCAAGGACCTCCTTATCATGCTCAAGAGACCCTCGAACACAACCTGAGGGATGTCTCTCTCGCCGCGATGGCAGAACCTTACTTGGGAACCATGTCTGGCCTCACCTTCGCCAAGTTGACCCAAGCAGTGCTTCGGAGGCTATCACCAGATGGGAAAGATTTTGTCTTCAGCCCTCGCACAGATGGGGTTGCGGTCCCCATCGAGGGCGCTACAAATTTGCATCTGGACCTCGTAAACAGCATGTACTTTGATTACGATCAAGCAATCGATTTCTCTCTCCTAGCAGGTGAGGGGGCACTACCCGCACTTGAATATCCAGCATCCAATGAGACATTACAACTTCCGAGCCCGACCGAAGTACTGCGTCTGGCGACATTCTACTTTGATCATTCTCACACTCTGTATCCTATCATACACCAGAAGGAGGTCATGTCAGACATCCATTCGATTTTGCGGGACGCCGAGCACCATCTGAGCCTGTCTCCGCCACGTATGCTTCGAATTTGGATGGTGCTAGCTATTGGATCAACTACACATTCTTCTATCACGCTGGCTGAAGAGACCATTTCTCGGCAATACTATGAAAAGGCCATGACATATTTTGACGCCTCAATGGACCATGGTGATATTGTAAGTATTTTCTGACATGGCAGCCGTGCATAATGGTGCACTGACACATTCAAGGTCGCACTCGAGGCCATCATGCTCCAAGTGTCTTTCTCATTTTTCAATTCGCTTGGCCCAAGTAGGATTCATCAGCGTTGTGAACAAGTTCATGGCTGACCGGCAATTTTCCTAGATACCTGGTTCCTAGTCGGCACTGCTGCGCGTTTGGCACTGGGTATGGGACTGCATTGTGACTCGACTTACCAAGGATTGTCAGAGGTCCAAGCCATAAGGCGCAAACGGCTGTTCTTTTCAATATACATGATGGATCGGTGAGACCAAATGTTCTGCAGTGAATCTGGAATGATTATGACTGAATCAATAATCTCCAGATTGGTGTCCATCACTCTGGGCAGGCCGTTTGCTATCCACGAGGACGACATTGATATCTCCGTTAGTTCACGTCTATCAATGAGACTGGATGCTGTGTGCTGATTTTCATTGCTACTAGGAATTTACCATCGAAGCATGTGACGAATTGGACTATTATCCCCGGAGCACTCTTTGCCAGCCGCCAACGGCAATCACCCAGCATATTCTGCGACTACGAAAGATCGCCAACGACATTGCTACCAAGGTTTACTGCAAGCGAGTGATTGCACGCTATTCGGCGACAGAACGGCAGCAGGTCTTGAAGTCACTTCATCAGGATCTCATGAATTGGCGACAGAGTGTACCTTTCCCATTGCCAAGCCTGAACCTCAAAGTGCCACAGGGCTGTACGACCTGGTATGACCTAAACTTTTGCACCCACCTTACAGCGCTCTATCGCCCATCGCCATTGTTTCCTACACTGGACGTTGATCGAGTCAACATTCTCACCGAAACCGCAGCCATGGCCATACGACATGCAAACAGTATGCGCTTGCAGGAACGCCTAGCCTTCAACTGGCTGAATCTACTGACCATATACAATGCTGTTATAGCTTTGGTATATTCGGTGACCGTGCAACCAGAGGACCTTGGATCCTCATTGGAGCGCCTACGCGCAGTAGAGGATCTGGAGCTCGCGACCGAATTATTCACAGTCCTTGGCGAGAAATTCCCTGCATCGAAAACCATTGGCGCAATGGTCGCCCAGATCATTGACCGATATAGACTCATGAGCAGTAGTCCGGCTGCTCCGGCATGCTGAGCGCAACCAACACGCAATAATCTAATGGTGGAGTATATTGTAGTGTTATAAATTGCAACTGACATGGTTGAGCGAAGGATCCAAAGCTAAGCCTGAAACGGAATAGTGGCTGTATATATACCATGTGGAGGTGGCTTTTGCTATATAGGATGGCAACCTTCAGCCTGACACGCATGTACAACCTGAGCAAGAATCAGGCACGGACTTAGTCAATCATGTAAGCCCACTTTATTAAACCACTGTATCTTCCGCCGTTCTTGTGTGGTCCTTCTTGCCTTTCGAGTACCTGCGTTCAATGTTCAGGCGTTCACAGATACAACTTCTGACAGCCACAGCCTTGTGTGCACTCCGTGTCACCACGGCACAAAAGTACCTAGAAGTCGACTGGAGCTCGCGCACATATGGTCCTGACGGGCCGTGGAACGCGATAACCATCAATGTGGGCGGCAACCAAAACAGCAGCGACATTGCCTCGTCACAAGTCCCAGTCGATCTTCTGGTAGGCAGTTATTGGGCTTCCTACATACCATCAAGCTCGGCTTGTAGACCTTATGGTCCTCAATGCGGTAGCGGAGGAGTGTGGAATCCGGCAGACACGTCGAATTCGGTCATAGGACCGGGTCCCCCTAACATCTGGGACGCTCCGGCCTTTATCAACATTACTGGTACTGTTTATCCGGCGGCCGTCACCATAGGTGCCGCTGGAAAGCAACGGACGATCTATGATGTCGATCTCGCCTCAATCGACACTTTCTCAATCAAATACCCAAACAACGTAGTAGCAGCACCGGAGCTTGGTTTCTTCGCGCTCAACAGTGGCTACAACAAAGACACTCGAGCTCTGCTTGATGACAACGCGTCTGAAAATCCATGGATCGTCGCCGGCTCTCTTTACAACCAATCCATCATACCGTCCTACTCGTATGGCTTGCAAATCGGAGCCGCGTCTTTGGGATATAACGGTTCGCTCATCCTCGGAGGCTACGACAAAGGAAGGGTCATTGGACCGTATGCGAGTTATGCCGGTTACTCGGCCACGCTGTTGGATATCATGATTGATGTCGAGGCAGGAGTCAGTCCTTTCTCCTTTGGCAACGCATCAAAACTTCTCACCAACAATCTCGGACAGCCGAGTTCGCTGGTCGTAAAGCCTGATCCTATGCCCCCGGGTCTCCATCTTCCTGCCCAAACCTGCTACAACCTGGCACAAAAGCTTCCCATACACTTTGACTCAGTGACGAACTATTATCTGTGGAACACATCGAATCCTTTGTATGAGAAGATTGTCAACTCGCCCGCATATCTAGGTTTCCTGTTTTCTTCCGGCGATGGAGCCAACGTCACCATCAAGATCCCTTTCAAACTCCTAAACCTCACACTCACATCTCCCGTTGTTTCTCCACCGGTGCAGTATTTCCCTTGCATACCTTTCGATCGCACGCCGGCCGATCAATGGCGTCTCGGTCGTGCGTTCCTCCAAGGCGCTTTCCTGGGCTACAACACTTTCACCAACACCATGTGGCTCGGCCAAGCACCCGGGCCCGGAGTTTCCAAGGAAGGACTTGGGTTCCAGCCTCAGAATATTGAGAATTCCGCCACGACACTGGATGTACATGACGATGAAAGCTTGTTCGCGCAATCGTGGGCAAACCATTGGGTGGCGTTAAACAACACGAGTCCCTCGTCCGGCAGCTCAAACTCTTCAACCCAATCACCAGCAAAGCCAGATGCATCGCAACCGGCAAGCCGAGTCAGCACGGCCGTGGTTGCCGGAAGCACCGTAGGCGGTCTCGCGGCCATTGCCGGTCTCATCACCGTCGCAATCTTGCTCATCAGGAAAAGGAAAAAGTCGCGCTTGCAACAAGCGTCATCCTCGGACGACTCGGACGAATACAGGGACCCTTTCGCTGCCAGGAATGGTGTGCAGAGACGCGCGCCGATGACGCAGGGAGGCTTCACATATCTGGAAATGCCGTTTGATAACGAAGTCCGCGAGTTGTCGTCGCATGAGGGCAGCAAGGAGTTGCCGGCGAGTCCGGGCGTGTACGAGCTCGAGTGCCCTTCAGCGCATGCGCGGTAGCAATGATCGATCTACACGCGTCTGGCTAGTCTTTGGCTCTTGCGGTCTGGATGAAGGGTGTTTGAGAGATCTTACTCTCTTTAGAGTGTTTCTTCGTCGAGAGAAAGAAAGGCAAAAGGTCAATAGATGGGTATAGTGGTCCGATGGCACGAAAACACACTATCACCCCCTCGTGGGGAAATAAACACCCGATTCGAGAAGATGGTGGAGGAGTCAAAAGCTTTATACTCAGCACACCATCTTGACAGTGGGCGCCCGCCACTCATACTACAGTCGTTGCCGAGAAGGCACGCCTTCCGATCTTCAGAGACCTAAAGCCGAGAACCACCGCACGCCGAGCTACATGCCGCAGGCCTACCAAGGACAACATTAGATACATGAAATAATTCTGTAAATACATTAATTAAAAGATATAGAACTGTAAATTAACGCTACACGGTCAGACACTGAGGGTAAGGAAGATGTAGGAGAAGTCTTGGATCCCTGGTTCTCGAGGATCCTAGATAAGAAGAAGGAGGAGGGAAGAAATACTCTTCGGCGATGAAGAATGTCCAACGCTTTTTAGGGAAGGGACGGTGACGATGCCCACTGAGGTTGGCAAGAATGATAGATAACACGAGCCTAGAAAGTACAGAAGAAGATATCTTGGAAATTCCAAAAAAGAATAATGGATGAAGAAATAGATTTTTTTCAAGATGGCGAGCAAGCTTTTAAGCTATATTCGAAATGGTATGATTAGAAAAGAAAACTTATACCTTCGTACTCGTACTTGACACGGAAATGCTTTAGCAGATAGTAGCAGATAGTAGCAGATAGTAGCAGATAGTAACAGATAGTATCATAAGGTATTATACTATCCTACTAATTTTGACATTAGTAGCGGATAGTATCATCCGGTACTTGCCGTACTCTCTCTCTCTCTCTCCCTCTCTCTCTCTCTCTACTTCTAAAGAGCTCGACTTATACGACCTTATAGGACATAAAAGACATTGCAGCTTTCGAGCACCAATGCAGCATTAAGAGCGATATGAATAGGAGACAGTCTCGATGCTACTACTCTATTTAATTTAACATGGAAGGAGTAATAATATATACTGACTTTTTCTTATTTCGAGGCTTTTTTTTTTTTAATAAAAAAAAGAAAAAACGGGGAGAGGAGAGAGAACCGGAGTAACCTCGGGATACTAATCATGATGGCACTGCTGCTGCCAAGAAATCCGGGGTCCATGCCGTGATCCAACTACAACAACTCAATTAGGTAGGTAGACATGTCAAAATGGAAAGGCGTTCCTTCCTTCTCTCAAATACAAAAAGACTCGTCTTCCCATCCTCCTAAATCTCGTGTGTCTAACCTCTCTCTTCTACCAATCCACCAACACCATTCTTAGTGCCTATACATACCAGTTCCTTGTTCATAAACAAGACTACCTACGACATCGACTAAGCAAGCCGCCGTCAAATATCAGGTACCTAGGTATACTCATAAAAGTAAAAAAAAATAAAAAATAAAAAAAGAAATGTCTGGTCAACAACCGATCATCAGCCATGCAACTCGCGAAGGTACCGTACAAACCACCCATACATACAAACCCAGATCCAAGAAAAAAAAAAGCCCCCATACTCAAAAAAAAAAACACAGATGTCCCACAAATCCTAGCACTAATCCGCGAACTCGCCGACTACGAAAAAGCCCTATCCTCCTGCCACGCAACGGAACAATCGCTCCTCTCAACCCTAAGTTTCGCGCCTTCGCCAAACACACAACCATCAGGAGGTGCCGGCTACGCCAAAGTGTTGCTTCTGCGCGCACCAGAAACAAACAGCAGCAGCAACGACAATAACAACGAGCACCAAGTAGCGGGCATGGCGCTATACTTCACCAACTACAGCACCTGGCACGCAGCACCAGGCATCTACCTCGAAGACCTGTTCGTGCGGCCCCAGCACCGGTCAAAAGGGTACGGGACGATGCTGCTCTCGGCGCTGGCAAAGGAGGTCAAGCGGATGGGCGGCAAGAGGTTGGAATGGTGCTGTTTGAAGTGGAATGAGCCTTCGTTGCGGTTTTATGCGCGGTTGGGCGCGGAGGAGATGCGCGATTGGGTTACGTTGAGGGCGGATGGTGATGCGTTGGATAGGTTGGCTGAGCACGGGGTTGGGGATAAGGTGGTCGAGGGTTGATTGGGAATGCGTGTGCCCTGTTTGGACCGTGCAATAGAGGCATTGCGTGCATCTTCCTATTACTGAATTCTCAATAGCCTGAGATGCCAAAGGGCTATTGTCAACATCTTGTCACAATGACCAAAAAGAGTAGTGTAACATGAGAGAAGGCTAAAAAGCATAAACTCGTCTTTGTTTATTTCTCTATCACGCGCCATGAGGGGAAGAAACCCAGTACCCACACTCCCATTCATTCTTCTTTTCGTCATCAATGCAGAAAAAGAAAAAGAATCAGAAAAGAAAAAAAAAAGCATCAAAACAAAAACACAATCGATCTAGTATTCATTCTTCATTTTGAAAGTGGCCAAAAGACGTCAGGTCGTTCCGAGAAGCACTCTATGCGTTGTCTGCGTCTTGCATGTCGACGTCCTTGGCGGCCTGTGCCTCGCGCTGCGCGGCCATCTTGGCAGCAGCGGCGGATGCGGCGGCCTGCTCTTCTTGGGCTTGCTTGATGGCTTCCTGCTCAGCACGCTTCTTGGCGGCAGCTTCCTCCTGGGCCTGGAGAGCAGCCTGGCGTTCCTCTTCGAACTTGTCGAGGTAGCGCTGGGCAATAGGTCCACCAATGGAGCGGATCTCGTCAATCTTGGCCTGGTAGACAGCCTTGGTGGCATCCTCTCCATCCTCGTAGAGCCAGTCCTGTAACTTGGGTTAGTATTTGGATCATATGCCGAGCACAGTGATATGCTTACCTCGCTAGCCTCAAGCTTCTCCTTGAGCTTGGTCTTCTCCTCTTCGCTTGAGAATTCAGCGTATTCCTCGTCAATCTTTGCGCGCATTTCGTAAATGTAGGCCTCAAGCTCGTTCTTCTTGTCCTCGGTGTCGTTGACGAGCTTGTCTTCCATGATCATGCTGTGCTCCTTCTCGGAGAAGTCGGCAATGGCTTGGGCGTCGAGAGAAGCAGTGCCGGAAGAAATGGGGAGCTCGCCCTTCTTGACCTGCTTCTTGACCTTGCGGGTCTTGGGCTTGCCGTCCTCGTCCATGGCCTGCGGGTTCACGTCAGCACTCAAAGTCATTTTGGGTCGCTTGCTTTGTCTCTCCTCAGGAGCTTCATCACTCACATCTTCGCCCTCGATGGGCTCCTCGACCTCCATGTCCTCAACATAGTATCCAGACTCGACGTTCAGGATGCCGTTCAAGTTCAATCTGGCCTTGAGCTTGCAGATCATGAAATCATCCTTCTCGTCGGCCTTGACGCCCTTGACGCTGAATCTGCCGATCCAGGGGTTTGTCTTTCCAGGCAGCATCTCGGGCTTTGCGTACTTGGCCTCGAGGTCAAAGGCCTGCTTTCTGTAGAAGGTGAGGATCTTGGTAGAGGGCATGACGTTTCCGCGGTTGAAGACGGTGAGCGATGTGTCCTCGTCGGGGATGTCGGCGCTCTTCTCCCAGGTGAATTCGATGGGATAGTTGCAAATGTCGTGGATGGAGAAGTCGCGGACGCGGAAAACGGGCGAGAGAATGGCGCAAGCGAAAGCGGAACCGCGGGCAATGGCCTCGTCGGCGTTGAGGGTGAAAGAGAGCTGCTTGCCGAAGAAGTCCTGGATGGCAGCCTTGAGGGCGGGCACACGAGTGCAGCCACCGACAAGCTCGATCTGGTCAATGTCCTCAGCCTTCAGCTTGGCCTCGCTAAGCGCCTGCTCGAGGGGAGCAGTGGCGCGGGAGATGAGGGGCTTCATGATCTCCTCAAGCTCCTCTCTCTTGAGGAAGCCACGCACGTCGACGTCGTTCATCAGCGACTCAATGTTGATGGGGGCACCGGCGTTGGCGGACAGGACCTTCTTCAACTTCTCGCAAGCGGCAACAACACGGACGCGGGCCTTGGGGTTCTCGTTGATGTCGACCTTGAACTTCTCCTTGAACTCTGCGGCGAAGTGGTCGACAACAGCCTTGTCAAAGTCGCGTCCACCAAAGTGGCGATCGTAGGCGGTCGAGATGACCTTGAGCTCTCCCTTGCGGTACTCGACAATGGAGCAAGTGTAGTTGCTGTGGCCAATGTCGACAAAGGCGACTCTCTTGGCCTTCTCCTCGGGGCCCGGGAGGTCGGTCTTGGTGATGCCCCAGCCGAGAGCGGTGGCGGTGGTCTCGTTGATGAGGCGCAGGATCTTGAGGCCGGAAATCTCGGCAGCGTCGATGATGGCCCTTCGTTGGGCGTCCGTGTACCAGGCGGGCACAGCAATGACCATGTCGTTGACGGGGAGCTTCAGCTCAGCCGAAGCCGTCTGCTTGACCCGCGTCAAGAACATGGCCGTCAGCTGCGTGGCAGTGAACTGCTCTTTCTTGCCCTGGTATGACACCTCGGCACCAACCTGTCCGCCAATGTCGACCAGCTTGCACGAGAGGTGTGATTGCTCAATGGCGACATCGGGGTCCTGCAGTGATCGGCCGGCGAGACGGGTAAGTGATCCGACCGTGTTCTTGAGGTTCGACACCTCTTGTGTCTTTGCCGTCTCTCCGAGGTAGCGGGACTTGGGGCCGAAGCCGACGAGCGCAGGAGTCGCGCGGTTCGACACTTCGTTTACGATGACATCGACACCGCGGTTTCTGGCGACAGCCTGTTGAAAACTTGGTCAGCACGCGCTGTTGCATTCGTTTGACAGGTCGACACTCACAATCACGGCATTTTGAGTACCAAAGTCGAGACCGACAACACTGCGCGCAACCCGTCAGTCACACTGAGCGTGAAACATGTGGCAGGCACTCTGTACTTACGACATGATGGGCGGTCTATGAGCTTGTGTTTATAGAGGCAGACGGTGGTCCTAGACAGGAAAGAGCTTTGTCAGGAATGGCTATCTCGATCAATCAAAAAGCGTTTGAAAAAGTCTGGAGTGGAAGGTGCGATAGAGGGGCTGCTCCATGGTCACTGTTGAGAGCCACGATTTTTCTCGCAACACCCGCATTCTTGTCCGTAGAATCTCCGAGAGCCCAACTGGAACGTTCGAGAAAATACCACCGATACCGTCCGTGACGTATCTCCATCACCCTGACTTGCACTTCTATCTCTAGGTAATTGATCAAGTCATTGCCTTCTGTCTACCTGACATGACTTGCACTTCATGACTTGCACTTCTATCTTTAGCTAATTAACCAAGTCATTGCCTTCTCTCTACCGGACATGACTTGCACTTCCATCTCTGGGTAATCAATCAAATCATTGTCTTTTTGTAGGCATGACTTGTGGGAGAGCAAGTTTGCATTTCCAACTGTGTATCTGAAATGCTATAGGCTAGTCTGTGAAAAAGGCCTTGATTTGCTTGTAGTAATCCATCAGTCATTGCCTATGAGAAAACGTCCTCCCCTCGTCATTTGCTCCTTCTCGGAAGTTGTCGCCGTTGTCATCATCATAATTGTCGCTGCTCACATCCACGTAGTTGACTGCTTTGGTTTTGCGTCCAGCCCGGGTCTTGACAGGGTTGGCATTCTTGCGCCGCTTCTTTCTAGCCTCGGCGCCTCGCGACTCTTGCCTGTAGAGCAAACAGCTTGGATTACTGGCACCATAGCCTGTCGAGCTTCCGATGAAACAACGCTACGGAAGTTTTGTGGGTGAATCCAGTACATCGAGCCGATTTCAAGCTTCTTTAGCGAAGTTGCAGGAGCCAGGAGCTTGTAGGCCCTTTTGATCGACGTGGCGTAGTGGTGCTTGACTGAGACAGATGCCAGATATCTGACACATCTCTGACCAAGGTATTGTAAGAACTTCTGCATGAACGTAGTGTCTGCAAACCTGAACATGTGGCGTCCGAACAGATAGGGACTGGTCTCCTTGTTGACTTGCTTGTTTACACGCATCAAGCTGGTGTGATAGTGGCCGTGATCTCTAGGCTGCATGTAATTGCCATTCTCATCTGTCCAGTCGGTATCGATGACCCCGCCACGTTTCTTTGAAACAGTAACACTGCAGCCACGGCGTTCGAGAACCAGAGAATAGATCATGTTGCGGAGTTCTGGAGGAAGCTCGAGGAAGGGAAACCGTTCACTTCTGCAAGGCTCGGGCTCAAGTATTAGAACATGGCGGCCAGCATGTTCTCCTTTGACCAACAGCGTTGGCGTAATCGAGAAGGGCTTGGTGGATTTGAGTGCAATTGTTTGCATGTAGTGTTTGCCCGTTTCATCTAGCTATCATTGTTTTAGTAGAGTGAGGATGATGTAAAACATTCCATTGCCAACTCACAGTGGCAGAAGCGCCTTCAGGCATGATGCACTTGATCTTGCGCGTCATATCATTGTTCTTGACCTTCAACACAACCATGTAAGGCTCTGGTGCGGCAGGTTCGTCTTCGAGGGCGTCGGGAGAAACTTCTTTTGGTTGGACAGCCATCTTGGTCGACTTTGCAGCAGTTTTGGTCAACTTTGAGTTGTGGGTGACGGCAGGTTCAGGCTTGGAGGCGCCGCCAGCCGTGCTTCCATTGGAGCGACGGCCAGGCATGATGGATGTGTGAGTCTAAGGACTTGCGTGTGCACGGAACTGAGGGATGAAGATTAGTGACGTCCAGTTGCCTCGACGCGTGCTATTGATGACTGGAGGAAGGCTCGGCAGCTTGCGCTGTCCTTTGGCAAAACGTGAGTGAAATGAAGCAAAGCTAGCTTGATCCAGTCGAGATAGTAAGACTCGAAACAACGCTCACTAGATATTCACAACAGTCAGTGATCATGTCCCTGGACGGGACAAAAGGCAGGCGTGGGAACATGTGTTCTTACGAAAGTCTATACCTAGCTCTTTATCTCTTCTGGTTGCTTATCATCAACCCTTCTACAGTTCTACTCCATAACACCTTTTGTACATAGTCTGCAATCCTGACACACTCCGAGCCCCATCTCATACTTCAACGGCTTCCTCGACTCGACCGTCGTCCACTAAACACCGACGGCCGGGTCGGACTAGCCAGATCAGACATCTTGCTACTTTGAGCAAACGTCTTGATTCCGAATTTGATTTCTGTGACACGAGCCCAGAGCCCTTGCACTGCTCGCTGCAGCTCTGGTCCCATCTCGCGATTCATCAAACCAACAGCAAGAGGTGTGAAGGTGACGGCGTGTCGTTCAAAGTCATTCGTTTGGAAACCAGTATAACCTTCGAGCACATCTACCACGACCGGCCGCCAAGTGACAATGTTGCGCTGCTGAGTTTCTTCGTCCAATTCAACGTATGAACTGACAATATCGGCGCAAAGGGGAATCAGTGCCTGCTCCGTCTCGGCACGCGATGCTTTGCGTTCTTCGCCTTCATCCGAGAACATGCGCAAAAGGATGCTGACATAGACAGAAGCCGAACCGGACTCCTGCTTGAGCAAGTTTGGTGGCTGACGCATGAACCCTTCTCTGAAAAGCTTCGTACGCAGGTCGCGGTCTTCGTTGAATCGCTTGGCAAAGTGGTAGGATTTTTTGAGCAAAGACATCAAGCGCAGAAGTAGATGTGACGGGATGGCAGTATAAACAGAGTCGTTAGAGAACAACTCGCTTACAGTCTCGATCATGAGCAACTGCAGCACACACTTTGTGATTATTTGATTAAAGAATCGACGGCGCGCTGCAGTGACGACAATCGGCGCATTTGGCGTCTGTGATGTGTTGTTGAAGGATTCGAGCTCGCCGCTTTCAGTAAATTGTGCCTGTTTCGAAGGAGAGAGGTCTCTGTCGGACTGCATGGTGGCGGTACTATTACCGCGAGGGCGTCGAGGCGTTTGCGGTGTTTGAGGCGATTCCTCGTTCAAAGACGCTTCGTTGCCATTGATATTGAGTGACTCCTCCGTAGGCGTGGATGCTGGATCGGCTGTAGAGGTTTCGGTGATGGCAAATCCTTCCAGGGATGAAGGGGTATTCTTGCTGCCGTTTAAAGTAGTCGAGTCCTTTCTGTAGGTGGAAGAAGTCGCTGCAGAGAACAAAGCCGTCGCTTCAGTACGCGCGAACAAATCGACAAAGGCACCCACGACCCGTTCCCAATGTTCAGGGGTGAATTTGTGGACATTTTGAAGAATCAATTGTTGCAAGCAATTGCTGCCGATCCTGGCCAGCGTGTCGTTCTCTTGGCAGATACAAAGAGCCAGCAAGTCGAGGAATCTGTCCAGCATATACTCAAGAGAATCGAAGAAGTGAGTGAAGAGACTAATCATGTTGCGGAGTGCCTGTATCATGGTAGTGGAAAGCCAAACAGATAGTTCCTCGTGGTTGAGAGCCTTTGACATTTCGGATTTGGACTTGAGCACCATGAATATGGGATAAAGTAGCTGGCGCCACAAGGTGTCCCAGAATTCACGAGGGAAGTCGCCGCCGTAGCGTGTCAGTGTCCCAAATAGATAGTTGAGTGCCCTAAGCTATCAGTGCCATGATCCACATGAATACGGACTCGATACTTACCTTGATCGGACTTCAAGATCGTCGCCAGTCATGAGCACATCATGGAAAGCGAACAACACAGGGAACCAGAATTGCTCTTCTTGAGTTTGTCTGGTGGGCTGCTTGGGGAGGCCCTCTGCGGTAGGAGCATCTTTTGTAGTACTTGCATTGATACTGAGCGGGCATTCGGGTGTGCGGAGCATCTTGGACACAGACATCTTGAGCATCTCAATAGCCTGGAGAGATTTTTTCTGAAACTTGTGGTTCTTTGAAAATTCCGTCAAGCAGACAATTAGATCAGCGAATGCGCCTTGAGTGATGACCACTGCGAAACGATCATTGTAGACCTGTGTGACATTGTCGTATGCGAGATTCACGATCGATTCGTGTGGTTCACGCGCGGCAACAGTGAAGACTCCAAACATGGTTTTCCAGCCGGAGCGAATGTTGTCACCCCGAGCTTGAATCATTTGAATGAGACAGCGCAAGACCATGTCCTTGACAGGCACTTGAGTAGCATTGCTGAGAATGTGCTCGAAAGGCTTCAGGAAGTCCTTCTGAAATTTGAAACCTGGCAGCTCTTCAATTTCCATGAACCGCATGGACAATTGTCGCAACGAGTTGAGAGCAAAGTACACAACATTCGTGTTGTTATGGCAGCCGACTTGAATGAAGTGTTCGCCCAATATTTGCCAGATTTTCGTCCACTCGAAACGTACACGAGTCATGTTGTAGCCACTGATTTCGACAAGCTTTTGTAGACTGTAGGTGCGAGGGGATTCGCTGTTGCCCGAAGATTGAATTTCCTGCCAACTCACTTGGGTAAGAGCCTTGACAAAGTGCACAATGGCTTCTCCAGATAGTTTTGCGGTGTTAGTAAAGATGCGGTCAACACTGCGGACCATATCGGCTGATCTGCTCTCTTCGGCAATGTCGGGTTGATAGATGGAACCACTAACAGAGTTTCTATTGCGATGACGAGTAGGAACGTTGAGTGATTTGCGGTTATGCGTGGATGCAGAGGAGTGTGACCTCAGCATATCGGGTACCTCACCCTCGTTGACGCCCGTGGAGATGAGCTGAAATCTGTCCAATTGACTGATACACGTGAGAACGTCTCGCCAAGACTCCTTGAGCAGGTTGCCCTCGTTCTGAGCAACATCAAGAACGGCTTTGAGAGCCTCAATGTTCTTTGCTTTCATCTCGCTGAGGTTGTATAGATTTGTGAAACGGGTGAGAGAAGCGACGAAGGCTTGACGAGGGTCGGCCAGGTCGAACAGACAACAAATACGGATGGCAAGCTTTTGGCCTTCCATGCAAAGTTTGATCCTCTCGAGGTTGTTCGTTTCTTGAGTTCCGCCGGAAAGGGCAGTCAAAAATGACATCCAGGTAACCTCGAACATTGGTCCAATATGCTTGAAGGATGATGCCGGAATGAACTTTACGGTTGAAGATCTGACGGCCTCTCGACGCTGCGCTTTCATCAGATTCTTGAAGAGTAGCTCTGTCTTGGTTGCCATTTGGTTCGATGCCTGAGCATAAGCTTCCCTCTGCAAATCACGGCCGAAGTTTGCAACAGCTTGACCAATATTTGCGGCTAATCCGCCAGCACCTTGAGGCAACATCCCAAGGTTGGCAGCATTCTCACGCTCTGTATCAAGGACAATCTCGTTCTGCGCGATTTCCTCAAAGACGAGCTTGAGATAGTCATCCGGCAAACTTTGACCATCGTTTATGCCACGGTTGTTTTTGATAAAATCTTCAGGGGTCATGCGGACTTTGACTTGCGCGCTGTGCTGGTCGGTGTTGAGCATAACGACCGAGTAGGCCAGCACGTAGGCGGTATCAGCGTTGGCGAACGCATTGGGGTTGCCCCCTGTATATCTCTCGGCGAACTTCAGCATCAGCCTGTCGATTTTCTGTGATTCGCCAGGAAGGCGGAAACTCTGGAGGAATCTTCGAAGCGCCTCAACGAATCTCATCTTTGTAAAGTCCATACTGTCGACGAATGCATGCATAATCGCAATATTCTCAGGCTCTCCTTCGCCAAGATATTCGCCCAATGTCTTCTTGTCCAATCTGTCATTAGATATCAAGAATCGAGCGATGTCTTGAGGAGAATCTGATTGGATGAAGCCGCCAGAGATCAGGACCTTGATACCTTTCTTCGGCTTGAAGTTGAACTGCTTGATGGCATTGTTGAGAGCTGTCTTATGCTGCTTTACTCGCTCAAGCTCAGCAGGATCGTCATCTGCCAGAGGGGTGCCATTACCAGGAGCGGTGTTTGCAGAGGCTTCCATACCTGATACTATAGGCGGTTGAGCGATGCCATTCTCGCGAGCATCAATTGACTCTCGGAGATCTTCAACAGAATTACGCGACTCAGGAGTGGAAACCAATATATTGCCGACATCGCTAAGACCTTGCTGGGACCAGTTAACCATGGAGCGAAGCGTTTCGACTAAACATTCTAGAGAAAGCTGCTTCATCGCATAGTCGGCTGGGACGTCCTGGTTGATTTCGGGGACACTAGCCATGGTAGTCGTAGATAGTGATGGGGGGAAAGTGCTCTGAGCCAACCACTCGGACATAGCGTTGCCATGCTTTGACTGTTGCTCGATGTACAGAAGCTCTTGCTGCGCCGTAACCTGCACAGGCGAACTGGCAATTCTTGAGAGATGTTCAATGATACGTTGGTAGAAGTTGTCGAGTGCAGCTCGATCGCAATCATAATTGAGGTAAATCTCGACAAGGGCTCTAGGATCAGAGACCAGTCTGGCAAGTACGGTGATGATACACTGTTTTTGGAAAGCAGGAGCTGTTCTCTTGTCAAGAATGACGAGATAGACCTCCTTGAGGAAGACCTCGATTTCCCTCTTAAGTGCTACTCGCAAGTAGCGGACCATGAGCCAGAAAATTTCACAGCTGATCTCGAAAACTTTGTTGATAGAGCTGGCGCCGTTGCGACTCAAACTCAGGCAAAGATATTGCTTGACAGCGTGGGTGAAGCTTGTGGGGTCGTTGTTCGAGCTGCTGCGAATTGTAGCGAAGGGAGAGGTGAAGACAGCGTGGTGGTTGAAAAGGATGGTCTGGACAGTATGGAGGGCCAGCAGTTTGGAGCGCATGCCTTGAGATCTAAGGTCAACCGTCTCCTCGACGCGGAGAGTCTTTGTGCTGAGCTTGCACATGGCGCGGAACACAAGAAAGGCGTCCTTGATGAAGACCTCGTCTTCCTCATCTTCCTCTGTGATATCGGAACCATCAGGCTGAATGGTGATGGCAGGAACACCGTCGTTACCTGAAGCAGTCCTGGCAGGCATTCTCGATTTTTTCAAGCGAGTGACCATAGTAGGAGCATTGTCTCCTATGCGTGCATCGTCGAAGCTCTTCTTGGTCTCGAATGTTTGCAAAGTCATTCTCGCAGCATCCGCACCCTCTTCCTCATCTTCTGGATTATCTCGCGGCGTCTCAATGTCCGAGTTCTCAAGGATAGATTCGATCTCGGCATTCTCATTAGACCCATCGACAAGAGAAGTCTTGGAGGAACCAGCCCTAGCAGCGCGTCCCGCGAGACGAGATTTTACTCTCTCAAAGACGGTGGCGACCATCTGAGTCAAAGTACCTTGCGCAATTTGCTGATTGGAAGTGTTTTTGGAGAGCAGGAAGATGTTGTACGTTTGGCGAACACTTTTGAGAAGACCAGCGCCGTGTACAACGATCTTGTCATTGAGAATGGCAGCCAGCAGAGATTTGATGATCTGCATCTGCACCTCGGCCGGAGTGGCCTCGCCCTGAAAGCAGTCGCATATTGTGTCAATGGCACGTTCGATCAGCGGCACAGGCTGTGTGTTCTCCTGACTCGTATCGGCGGGGATGGAAAAGTACGAGTAGCTGATGAGCTTGCCGATACAATCCAAGGCAGTTGTGACGATGGTCACAGTGTTCGCTTCCGTGGCCAATTGAAGCGGAGCGAAAAGTATCTCCGGGTCGGTTCGAGTTGGATCTCCCTGCGCCTTTATCGTGGACAAGGCGCGCTGAGCAGCGTCGGCCAAAGCCTTTCTCTTACGGGCGTCTTTGGAAGCAGCGATAGTCTCGAGAGCGCTGACGACAAAGACCATGGACGAACGTGTAGGAGCGATGGTGGCTTGCGAATCGGTGCGCTGGCGGATGTGCTGGCTGAGACGGGGGTTTATAGCATGCTGAGGAGCACTTTCTGATTGCGGTGTAGAGCTGGGCTCTGGTAGAGGCGTGGCAATGGTGGGGATGGCGGGTTGCTCTACATTAGGAGACGGAGTGTTGTTCAATTCTTCCGGCGGTTGCGGTATCGGATCCGACGGTTCGTATGCAAGAGCAGGTGGAGTGTCTGCCCGCGATTCTGGGGCGGTATCTAGAGAAACGTCTTGGAGTTCCTGGCTCGATTCCATGTCTGGTGAGCGGTCATTGTCGAGAGCCTCCGCATGTTGAGGAGCAGGAGCCTCGTTGTCCGTCATGCCTGCTGTATTGATCAAAGCAAGCAACTGTGCGACATGTGGCTGGCAAGAACAGTCAAGACAGAGTGTTGTAAGTTTCCAAGTGGACAGCTCTCGCCGTGTGACGCTCTACTGTAGCCTGCAAGTGCATCTGGGGGTTACGAAGTCGTTTGCCAAGACCGACATGTATGAATCGGAAAATTGACCAGCACCGGTAGTACAAAGAACCATTGCAGCATCCGATTTGACTACATGTACATAGGTGCGATTGAACATATCAGCGTAAACAGATGAGCATTGAGATATTCAAGCTACTAGGATATAGATACATGTATGTGAATGTCGAGGCCGCCGGACGGAAAGTGACCTGGACCCTGGTTAGTCGTCCCTTTGCTCCAATCCACCTTCCCAAGTCGGAGTCACAAGAGACGGTGAAGCGTGGAAGGAAGGCGCTATGTACTAGTGCTCTCAATGACATGCAAATCTGAACAGAGCCAAATTCGACATGTCTTCTTGCCGACTGCCGTGAATACCGTACATAAGTTGGCATCCCATTTGGGTTTAGAGGCCGAGCCAAGAGATTCCGGGACGAGTTGAGTTCGGGAAGAAATCGCGACTCCGAGAGAGGCTTTGTTGAGAGCTTCAGCAACGCAACGCAATTCTCGCTCCTCTTGATCATTCGTGCTCGGTGGCAGAGATTACCCTTTCTCTGCAACTCCCTCGTTCCTCTTCTCCCTCTTCTCACCCCCTTCTCACACATTCATCGCAATGTCGGCCGCGACTCTGCTTGCCCGCTCCTCGGGAAGATTGTGTCTGCGCTCTTTGAGGGCGAGAGAGTCTGCTGCCTTTGGCGCTTTGAGCAGATACTATGCTTCCAAGTGTGCGTATCATGATATGGACGTGGTCAATGCAATCGCTGACCTGCACCGTGTAGCATTCCCTCCTCACACTGTCATCACCATGCCCGCCTTGTCGCCCACCATGACCGCCGGTAACATTGGAGTCTGGCAAAAGAAGGCCGGTGACGCTCTGGCTCCCGGTGATGTTCTGGTCGAGATTGAGACGGACAAGGCTCAGATGGACTTTGAATTCCAAGAGGAGGGTGTTTTGATCAAGGTTCTCCAGGAATCGGGCACCAAGGACGTCGCTGTTGGAAACGTAAGACGGTCCATACAATGCTTCGGGCATGCCGGATGCTGACAATGCTATAGCCCATTGCCGTCATGGCCGAGGAGGGTACCGATGTCTCGGCCTTTGACGACTTCACCGTCGCAGATGCCGGTGGTGAGAAGCCGGCCAAGGAGGGCAGTGGACAGGAGGCCTTGAATGCCTCTGAGCCTCCCTCCAAGTCATCTTCGACCGCTCCCGCCCCCTCCGAGTCTGCCCCGGCCCCCCAGGGCCACGAGTCCGAGTCCACTGGCGAGCGCCTGCAAACCTCCCTCGAGCGCCAACCCAAGATCAGCCCTGCCGCCCAGAAGCTCGCTCTTGAGAAGGGTGTCGCAATCAACAAGGTCAAGGGTACCGGCCCTGCTGGTCGCATCACCAAGGAAGATATTCAGAAGTTCCAGCCCGCTGCCACTTCTGCTGCCGCTCCCGCTGGTGTTCCCTCGTACGAGGACGTGCCCGCCTCGTCCATGCGCAAGACTATCGCTGCCCGCCTTACTCAGTCCATGAACGAGAACCCCCACTACTTTGTCGCCTCGTCCATCTCGGTCGGCAAGCTCTTGAAGCTTCGCCAGGCCCTGAACTCGGCTGCCGACGCCAAGTACAAGCTCTCGGTCAACGACTTCCTCATCAAGGCCCTGGCTGCTGCTGCCCGCAAGGTCCCTGCTGTCAACTCGAGCTGGCGCGAGGAGAACGGAAACGTCTTTGTCCGCCAACACAACACTGTCGATGTCTCGGTCGCCGTTGCCACCCCCGTCGGTCTCATGACCCCCATTGTGAAGAACGTCAACGGCACCGGTCTCGAGTCCATTTCCAGCCAGATCAAGGAGCTCGGAAAGCGTGCCCGTGACGGCAAGCTGAAGCCCGATGAGTACCAGGGCGGCACCATCACCATCTCCAACATGGGCATGAACGCTGCCATTGACAGATTCACTGCTGTCATCAACCCTCCCCAGGCCTGCATCATCGCTGTCGGCGCCGTCAAGAAGGTTGCCGTTCCTTCCGAGAGCGAGGACGGTATCGAGTGGGACGACCAAATCGTCATCACTGGCAGCTTCGACCACAAGGTTGTGGATGGTGCCGTTGGTGGTGAGTTCATGAAGGAGCTCAAGGCCGCTATCGAGAACCCTCTCAGCCTGATGCTCTAATTGCATCATTGTTCTCCATAACGAAAAACTGCATTTTGTAATCTAGTCATACCAGGGGAAGATGTGGGAAAAAAAAAACAAAAGTCGTGGGAGCTTGTGCGCAAAAGAGTGCGGACTGATAGCGTACTCCCACACACAACCCTTTTTTTTTCTTTTCTCCAACTTCACGTTGCGATGGGGGTGTACAGGATTTCATTTTCTTGGTCTTTTCTGTCTTGTTCTCTTATTCGCAATATATTCCCAATAGCCCTTCTCACATTCCCGAGCAGACGTTTTTTTTTAGCCATCTTTTCTTTTTTTTGTTTCATTCGCGAAAACATCATCAAAGATTCAACTCTCTCCTCTTTGAATATTTTTTTTTTCTTCTTGCAGGTCTTCATTCAAACATGACGACTGTTGAGACGCTGATCTCTGCCCTGTTTCCCTTCTCAATCACCGAGTGTATACCTATGCTGGGCGAACTTGACACAATTGGTCCCAGAAAAGCCCAATATGGATTCCTCGCAACCCCTGAAAACTTCCGAGTCTTTTGAACAAAAATCAATGGACGACGATCCTGGAGACACCGAGTCAAAAGAGTGCAGTATATATATATATATATGTATGCTTCGACACTTATCACACCGGAGCAGCGCTCTCTTCTGGGACTGCAAACAATGCAGCTGGCATTTCCAAAAGCAACTTTGAAAAAAGAAAAAAAGAAAAAAAAAACACAAAAAACAAAAAAAAAAACAGATGGAGCCAATTGGAGTGGTCTCTGGACTGGTGTGGCCCACGTGAATCCAGCGCCAACTACACGTGCTTCTTCCGAAGCTCCAGGGACAGATGGCGTCCAGAACATTATGATGTCCTCAGATAAGTGACAAAGCAAGGAAAGGTGACAAGTCAGGCGCGAGAGGTAAGGATAATTTCAACGAGCACGGAACGAACAGAATGATATGAGGATGAGTATCGTATAAGCAGGGGTATCAAGCAAAACTATGCAAACATACGGGGAAGATAACAAAAGAACATCAAAACACATGCAGCGCAGAACAAAGCCAGTATGTGCAGCAAAACAGAGAAAATTTAGAAGGAAATACGAAAGAAAGGAAAGAGCAATCAAATCAACTTCAAGGGCGTTCGCTTGATGCCAGCAGGTATGTGGCTCATGTAACGAGTCTTTGCATCAGGCCGTTGCAATCGTCGAAAGGCCTCGGTGATGTGTTTTGTGTTGACTGGGGTTCTTGCCTCTTCTGGCGGGTCAAACAAGCCAGGCTCCCGACGTGTCCTCTTTCTCCTTTGCTGGTCTTGGTCGCCGCCGTTTTCCCTCTTTTGTATGTCTTCAGCACTCTTAACTCTCAAGGCCTCTTCAGTCAAGGTTTGGACGATTTCAAAGGTCAGGAAGCCCAGAATGTCAACAATGTCGTCGTTGGGCTTGCTGTCGGTGACCTGGCCAAAGCCGGCCCACTCACGGAAGCGCTTGCCTTTGCGAAAGGTAAACGAGGCCTGACGACATTCGCTCCAGTGCAAGTATTCTTCTGGTGTCATGTTCTTGGTGCGGTCGTCTGCATTCTTGAGGCGCGTCATGGTGGCGGTTGTCATTTCCTCTTCGTCCTCGTCTTCCTCATCGTCACGCTCGGGGACCTGCTCTTGATAGAAACTAGACACATCCCAAGGCAGGCCGACCTTTGCCTTTTTGGTCTTTGAGTTACGGGTGCCGACCGAGGGCCCAGCGACTTGCATGGCAGGGTCGTTGGTAGGACCGACGTCAATGTCGGCAAAGTCGTCACCACCGCCGCCTCCACCACCACCCTTGTCATCCGAGTCCTTTGCCGACTTCCTCACATCTTTCCAACTAAGAAAGGTGCGCAGACGAGAGACCTTTGCGCGGTCGTGGCGGATGAGGAAGATGAGGTCGTCGGTGCTGATGCTGCGGACGCCGCGACGGGCGGCCAGGGCGGTGGCTCGCGTGAGCATCTCGACAACTTGTTGCTGCACAATGGCTTCGATCAGGCTGGTGGTTTCGGGCGCCGCTTCGGCCGTTTCGCCAGACACGAACATCATCTGTTGGATCTCGGTGCGGTATTTGGCCGCCTTGTCCTTGTCGGCCATGATGCGTAGCTGAGCTAAAGAGAGTGTGTTGGGTCTATTATGTTGGCGACGAGTTTCTGTTATTAAAATTGTTTATTCCATCAAAACCGTTCTTCCATCAGACTCGGCCAGATATTGATTAGAGCGAAGAATAATATATACGAGTGACAGGACTATTGAAGAGAGCAAGGAGAGAGGGAGAGACGACAAGCGCACCCCGCGACAATCATTGTGGGGATGAGGGGATGAAGAATTGACCGAATCAATTCATAATTTTTTTTCTTCTACTGTTATACCTCAGCATGTTCTACGCAATTGGACTGGGTCTGGCAGACGAAAAGGATGTCTCGGTAAAGGGTCTCGAGATCATCAAGCGCGCCGAGCGAGTCTATCTTGAGGCCTACACGGCCGTCCTGCTGGTCGAGAAGGAAGTCCTGGTACGCACCTTCCTAACCTTTTCTCTTTCCGTCGTCTTCAATCCACCCAAAAAAGGAAACCGCAAACTAACCACTTGCCTCCAACCGCAGTAGGAAGCATACTATGGCCGCAAAGTCATCATCGCCGACCGCGAAATGGTCGAGTCGTCGTCGGACGAAATCCTAGACGGCGCCGACAAACACGACATTGCCTTCCTCGTCGTCGGCGACCCTTTCTCCGCCACCACCCATACCGACTTCATCATCCGCGCGCGCGAGAAGGGCATCCCCACCCGCATCTTGCCCAACGCCTCCATCTTGACCGGCGTTGGCTGCACCGGCCTCTCGCTCTACAACTTTGGGCAAATCGTGAGCATGGTCTTCTTCACCGATAGCTGGAAGCCTGCGAGTTACTACGACCGCGTCAAGGAGAACGCCGCGCTGGGTCTGCACACGCTCGTGTTGCTCGACATCAAAGTCAAGGAACCCAATCTTGAGGCCATGGCTAGAGGCAGAATTGTCTACGAGCCTCCGCGCTTTATGACGGTCGCTCAGTGCGCGCAACAGATGATCGAGACCGAAGAGGAAAGGGGCGAGGGTGTCTGTGGGAAGGACAGATTGGCGGTTGGTGTTGCCCGTGTTGGTGCTGACGATCAGGAGATTGTCGCCGGTACGCTGGAGCAGCTGGCAGAGGCTGATTTGGGCAAGCCACTGCACAGTCTGGTCCTTATCGGTAATCGCGTGCACGACATGGAGAAGGACTATGTGCGCGAATATGCCGTGGACAAGAAGGTCTTTGACGACATCTTTGCCAGGGATTACCATTCATAGGCTATGAAAAATGCATATTTTACGTTAACACATCAGTACAGAGCCAGGTTGTCCTCGTTCAGTTTCCCGAACAACTCCTCCAAATCACCGCTTACCCCCATGATCTCCTGAGCCAACGATCCTGTGACGAGTGCTATTGTTTCCAAAAAATGTCAGCAATCCGAGAAGAGCGTTTGTATCGACAGCACCACTTACCATAAGCATACAACAGCTCATAATCCTCATCCGTAGCAAGAGAGGCCTTGTCTCCACCATCCCTCCTAAACTCAAATATCTTTGCCAGCAATCTATCACGCGCATGATCGATATTAGGCAACACATCGTTGAGCGGGTACTCCAGCTTGACCGAACTCGCCATGACGGAAAACAGATGGCTGATCCGAGCGCTCAGCGCGAACCTCTCCGCCCTCGTAAACCTCAACACCTCGGCCTCGCCAGGAGTAGCCTTCAAGTCTTTGCTGATGACCATGTTCATGGAGTGGAAGTTGTCCAGCATGCGTTTCGTGCGCTCCAGGATCCTGCCATACACTTGATCGGGAAAGGGAGCACGGAACTCGAATTCGGATGCCGCGGCCTTGCGGAGCGCCTCCAGCTGCGCGACGAACGTTTGCAGCTCCGACTCCTCGCGTATGTCCATGTAGGCGGATAGCGGTTCTCCGAGCAAATACATGGCGAGCGGATCTCGGCGCCAGATCAACGACATGCGCAGCCAAAGCAGACAGATGCCATTCTTCAGCTTGCGACGAGCAGAGATGGGCCAGATGACTCTGGTCACGATGATTCCCCATATGCAGCCTGCAATGACGGCTACGAAGCGGTGGAGCACGATGCCCCAGATCTCAGGGTTGATGCCGCCTTCGTCGTCGTCGTCATCGTCGTCCTTGGCCGACAACGAGTATGCGTACAGAGCTGACAGATTGTACGTGAGCAGAATGAAGCGACCCATAGGTCCCTTGCCTTGTCCAAGGATGATGTAGAAACAGCCCAACGACATGAGCCATCCAAAGAAGCCCAGCAACCAGGGACTGTCGTCTGCTATGATCCAGGCGACGATTGCAAGCAGAGCACCCATCGCTGTACCTATGAATCGTTCAATGCCAGTCGTGTTGGATGCACCAATCGTCATTGAGCAGACAACCATGTAAGAAACAAGGCCCCACTCTCCGCGCCATTTTTGGTAGAATGGTCGAGACCATACCATGAACGACGGCAACGCAAATATTGCCGCGCCCACGCCAACCTTGATGGCAAAGCGTATGTCATCGCGCCGGATGAACTTGAAGATACGATACACTCGGTGCGTAAACGGCTCCTTGAGATTAAGTCCTGCTCTGGCGAACATGTCTGCTTGCAGAATAGGCTTTACAATGTCTGTTGTTAGAGGATCTTCAGGTCCGCGGGGATACACGAGACCTGATTCTTCGGCTGATGCCTTGTCAGTTCTGTGCCTGATCCAGAAAGCCAGCCATTTCCACGATCTTGTGCGATCCTCCTGCTCCAGTTCTTCTTTGAGCTCTTCGAGAATCTCAAGGTACTTGAGCGTGTCTTCGGCAAAATCGACCATGGCCGCAGCATAATGGCCACAGCTTGCAGCGACTTCTTCAAGATCAGCAACACGCTCGAGCGATCGAGCGGCAGTTATCTCTTTGTTCCGGTAAAGAGTTGACAGTGCGCTCCTTCTCGTTTCGTTGAACAACTCAATGGCTTGAGCAAGGCTTGATCGGAAATTGACATTGACTGCAATCACGTCATTTGTTCCAGGTCTGAAAGGCAGTTCATCCAATATTGAACTGAGAGTATAAGCCAGGGACTTCATGGGAGGTCCGAGCTGTGTTATGAAGGTCGTAAAAATATCAGAAGGCACCAAGGACGGGTTTCGTGAATCTGTGGAACTCGCAGCCATTGGACTGAAGGGAATGGATTGTTCGAATGGCCACTCTGATCCCTCGTCGATCGGTGTCAAACATTCTCGCATTTCTCCTGGTTCTCCTACGATCTGCGAGATGCCGAGGATCGAAGACGCCTTTGATGCGATTGCTGAGTCGTTTCGGTTGATGTTGATATATGATGAAGACTTGATGAGCGTGAACTGCGTGTTTGCTGCACTGTAAAGGCCACCGATACTTTGTGAGAGCCCTTGCAGACATTTCACGAGTTTCACTTCAATGCGATACTCTTTTTCTCTGCCCAAGACGTAGTGCTCGTACTTTGCTTCGATCAAGTTCTTCTTCATCGAGGCCTCGTTGGCTTTGCAACCCTTGTTAACCTGCTTGTACGCGGCACCTTGAATCTCCGACTCCGAGCCACTCAGAAACGCTCTCGTAATGACGGTGAGCTTGTCCCCCAGGAGATCTGTCATCTTCACAAAGTCGCGATGCAATTCTTTGCGAGCAAATCTCGGCTTGATGAGCAGGTTTACAGCTGTGGTAGAAGCCATTCCCAGAAGTATCATGCGTAGAACCTGAAAGACTTTTTCTTCTGAAAACTTTGCGGCTTGAATGGAGCCTTCCTTGGTCAAGATGGTGATGATGGCAAGAGAAGCAAGACTGCATCCGACGTTGACTGTAGGATGACCGAGTTTCTGCTTCAGCCAGCCTATAAAGCCGAGTCCACCAGCACAGAAGACGATCAAGACGATAGCATGCCCAAGAACCAGAAGATCGCGTTTGCCAAGAACCATGCTGATGCCCATACTGGTGAAAGACACGAATGCAGCGTACAAAAAGGCAATCAGAGCTATTCCCACAGCTTCAATCATGCTGCCAACCGTCCTTGATGGATGAAAGTATACCGTGACAGTTGCGACTACATGCTTGCCATCCTGCTTCCCAAGGAACAATGAGAGGAAGGGGAGAAAAGTAGCCAGAGATCCAAGGAGATATGCTATAGAGCACTTGAAGATGCCTTGGCCCAAGTTTGAGGCCCAGAAGCTGACACACGTGTCCCTCCAGCGGTATAGTGATGTGAGAAAAGCATTCCTCCGTTCGGGCAACAGGGCTGAGATATCGTGATCAGACTCCAGCAGTCCTTCGCGCTCCTCCGGCGAGCCACTCTCATTGCGAGCATCGTCGCCTAAGATAGGCAGCGAAAAAGCGCGTCGGACACGTTCTCCAGTCCGTGGTAGAATCAAAGTTGCACTTCTGAGCTGTGATTCCAGTCAGCGGTAAGCACGTGGCGATGGAGTGCTCTGCACAACTTACGTTGCGAGGGTTGAAATGGCGACCCAACGACGAAGCCGAGCCAGCATTTCCGGATAGCATTTTTGACTAAGAATACCTAATAAAACATTCTTTCTTATTCTTCCGAGAGGTCGAAAATTTGTCCTAGAAGAACAGTCGATCAGCGGCCTTGCAATGGACGGTCAACCGATCTGCATGGTACTACCTCATTGGGAATAGTGCGCAGATCGGGCTCCGGCAGTGTTTTAGCCTACAATAGGCCCGCATCAACCCTAAAAATACCTGGCACAGTATATCTCCTTAACACCTCAGTACCAAAAGTGTAGCTCATAGCAATGCAATAGCATCTTTCGAGTTGCTAGCACTCCCAAGGAGGAGACCTACAGGTCATTTACCTCCT
The DNA here is from genome assembly GCA_017580825.2 of Aureobasidium zeae. Lineage (NCBI taxonomy): Eukaryota > Fungi > Ascomycota > Dothideomycetes > Dothideales > Saccotheciaceae > Aureobasidium > Aureobasidium zeae. The sequence continues at coordinate 498,243 of JAGFJS020000005.1, forward strand.
TGGCTATGAAAATATGGTCAAAAAGCATATTGCATGGCTGCAACATGTGTTCACCTGAGAGTACCTGGGAGATAGGTGTTATTAACCGCATCTCTAAGGGTAAGGTGATCTCCTGCACTGCTTCCTCCAGGTACTTCTTGAACTACCTACAGCCTATAGCGATGCAACAGCATCTCTCGACTTGCACCCACTGCTAGGGAGGGATCAGTGACCGAGTTACTTGCTTGGCTACAGAAATTGTATTGACAGGTACATTGCATTGCTACAACACGTATTTCATATGGTGTGCGTACTAGGGAGCCGTTGTTCTCTTAGTTTGCGAACATGCGTCCTGCGTTTCGCTCCTGACCTTCTGGCACTGGGTGAAGTCGATCAACCAGACGGAAACAGACCAGGTTCAACCCGGTTCTCCAGAAACTTCAAGAAAGGGCTTCTAAGATGATTTGAGAATGGTTCTTGAGGGACACCTAGTACAGTTAATTGTGCACATATGCCTGGTGTCTCTTTCCTTAAGCGCGTTGCCTCTCCGTGGTAGTGCTTCTCGTTTCGTCCTCGCTATTGACATGCTATGGACGTGTATGTGGTGATTTACCAAGAAGGAAAGGCGGCTGCTTAAAGTGGATCCAGCCGACAGTTTGGGTTTGCGGGGAGATTGATGGAGGCAAATGTGAACTCAGCAGGCAGCGGCTTTATCCACAGGCTCGACCGTCGAGAAGTCTGAAGATGAGACACTCCTTGTTTGCAAACATTCTCCTTTACCTTTCCAAGGTTACAAAAGCGTGACATCCTCGGTTGTGGGAACAAAGACGGCGTTCTTTCCTTTCTTTAATCCGTACCTGCTGTCTGCGACGACTGCCTGTGACGTGGACTTGACAAGGATGCGCGTCTCGAGTGTTTTTGTAGCAGCCGCGCTGTTATGGGTCCCCGCTACCCTCGCAACAGGCAGCGGCCTCCTGGTCGAGACGACCACACCCAAGACGTGCAAGCGCCCGACGCAATCTGGAGACATGATCATCGTCCACTACCGCGGCACCCTGCAATCCGATGGCTCCAAGTTCGACGAATCCTACAGCCGCGGAGCCCCCTTCGCCTTCACACTCGGCGCCGGACAAGTCATCAAGGGATGGGATCAGGGATTGCTCCACATGTGTGTGGGTGAAGAAAGGAACTTGACCATCCCCCCGGAACTGGCCTATGGTCATCGGAACATGGGAGCTATTCCTCCCGACAGCACTTTGAGTATGATGTTTCCACTTTCGGCTGTATTTCATTGGCTAATGCACAACAGTCTTCGAGACAAAGCTCATCGAGATCGCCGGCGTACCCCCCGAGGCCGACGAGCCCGCCCCGTTACCACAGTTCCTACCTCCTCCCCCAATTGCGAGCGACCTCCCGCCACCTCAACCGTCTACGTCTGAAAAGGGCCCCAAAGATAGTCAGGATGGCGAGTGCAAGCTCCTCGGACCCTTTGCCTTGATCGTGCAGGCTGCGCTAGGCGCTCTCGCTCTGCTCTCGCTCGTATTCAAGCGATGGAGGGAGCGCCCGAGACGCCCCGTCAAGATCTGGTTCTATGATGTCTCCAAGCAGGTTGCTGGAACCTTTTTGCTGCATCTCGCCAACCTGGCCATGTCCATGTTTTCCTCTGGCTCATTTGACATGGCCAGCACGCAACCCGAGGACATTTCGGCCAGCGTTTCTTCAGTCGCTCCCGACGACGGAAAGATGCCCAATCCCTGCTCATTCTATCTCTTGAACTTGGCCATTGACGTGAGTTGAAACCTGCCTGTCTTGGTGTCTATCATAACTAACACATCTCTAGACAACCATTGGTATTCCTGTCTTGGTCATCTTCCTGGGAGTTCTTCACAGTCTTTTCCTCAGGACGCCTATCGCAGATCCGCCCGAATCCATCAAATCCGGTTTCTACGGTGACCCACCGCGTGCCACCTGGTGGCTCAAGCAGTCTTTTATTTATTTCCTTGGACTTTTCGGCATGAAGCTCTTCGTCTTCCTGCTCTTCGCAATGCTGCCATGGCTGCCTTGGGTTGGTGACTGGGCTCTGCGCTGGACCGAGGGCAACGAGGCTCTCCAGATTGCATTTGTCATGTTTATATTCCCTGTGGCCATGAATGCCATTCAGTACTACATCATTGACAGCTTCATCAAGGGCAAGGCTTCTGACAGAGAAGGATTCCAAGCTGTTCCTACCGACGACGATGAGTTTGAACGCGATAGCAACGACGCCGAGGGTGGTGAGGAACAGATAAAGAAAAGGGACAGAGTCCGGACCGCCGAGCATGTCGTTGATGGCGACTTTGTCCCGGGCATGGAAAGCTCGAGCGGAGAAGGCTCTAGCCGGACCAAGTAGTACAGAGTACAATAGTCGTGGTTGAAACACGTTACATAGGGAGCAAAGTCATTTGATATCGCGTCTTATTTCCTGATTTCTGCCGGGCTCCTTGAGCGTCTGCGATGCGACCGATGACCCGAAGAGGCATTTCTACGGCTGCCGTCTCGACTCCTCGTTCTCCGTGTCCGCTCATGCTTTCTATGTTTGTCGCTGGAAGGCCCGTCGAGTGAGAAGCCTTCAAGACTGCCTACACTCTTCTCGCTGTGCTCACGTCTGTGTCGATTCTCTCTATGTGATCGTCTCTCTTGTCGCTCGGCCAGCTTCAAATCTCTCAACTCTCCATCCTTCTGCGCCTTCCATCTCTGCTTATCGATTTCCGACTGCCTCAGTTGTGTTTGTGCCTTGCGCATGAAGGCCATAGGGTCGGTCGAGGCCAATCTTGTTTGCTCTCTGTTCTTACGCCCAGGATCTTCATTTCCCCAGACGTCTTTGCCTGGCCCCTGAGCTTCAATGGTTTGTTTGTTTGATGAAACATACCATGGCGCAGACGAAGTCGACTGCTTAAAGCCAGCGGCATTTGAAAAGCGCATCGTGTACTGGTCTTCAAACTCACGCTTCTCTTTGGCCTTTTCACTTTCCGCTTCTGCGTTGCGCGAGTTTTTCAGCAAATCCTTCTCGCTGGGCGCTGCGAAGAGTTGAATGTGGCCGGCATGATCAGTTATTGACACGTCTGTGGCATCTCGGTGATTATGGGTAAGGAGTTGTCGGGCAGCTGCTCCTGTGGCGGCATCTTCTCTGGCGAGGCGCATCTCTCTGTCGGTATCATCCTCGCCCCTCAAACGCCGATGGCTACGTTCTCTTCCTCGATCGCCATGACCACGGACAGAGGAGGTGGCTTCAGGCGGAGGCGATGCAGAGGAAATACGAGGGGGAATTTCACCTCTTAGGATGGCAGTACGGCGAATGCCATCTTCCTCTTGCATGCGGCGCTCTGCCTCTTCCTCTCTGGCTTGGGCGGCGGCCTCATCTCGTCGCACACGTTGGACATTGTCTGCATTGTAGACGTTCCAAGACTTTTTGCCCAGCAGATGGAGAACCATGGCTGCCACGCAAACACTTTAAGGTGTGAAGTCTAGAACTCCTGCTGGCTGCTCCCCTATTTGTGTGGCTTGACGTACAACAGATAGGGCAGCCAATCACGGGGAGTAATCGAGTAGGATTGGTCAGGCTCCTCTCCGTTTGCATGAGGAGCAGTCGCGACAGGCTGGAAATGGAAAGTGGTGGCCCCACTTTGCGGACCCGCGATGGGCTTTGGCAGATTGATCTTCCGGGCTCATGGGGACTTGAACAAACGAGCTGCATGAGCACCGACTTGGTGGGACCTGGTGCGACCGATTTTCTTTTCCTTCGCTGACACCCGTTTCTTGCACTGCTCCAGTCTTAGGTCATAGGCGTTTGCAGCGCGACCGTTGCGCGACGGCATTATCCCAGCCTTCACTTTTTTTTTTTTTCATCTTCCCAGTGTCTGTCTTGCCCATTGATCTTCCGGACACACGCCTCCAAACCAACGGCCTTTTTACTCGTCTCTAATCCTCATTCCTCCTTCTAATTCTCTCTCTGGTCCATCCCTTAATTGATTTAATCACGGTGCTTCTCCATGATCAGAACCTAGGTAGCTCGTACACTCGTATCTACCAGTCCCGCTTTTCTCCAGATTTCGTCACCCTCCCCGGCTTTGGATATGCCAACATATCTGCTTCACGGCTTCCGGTGGCCGCGGCAGCTCGTGCGCATCCACATCATCCTACAAAACCTCGACGATGCGGCTGCAGAATGGCTGATCGCGCCGGCCACCACCGAGACCATCCTGGACAACTTGACGGAGCTCTGGCCCAAGACCATGGCTCACCTGCCCAACCTTCGCTTTGTGGAGCAATACGATCCCAGCGACGAGTCGGCGGCCGCATGCTCGCAGCCCTATGCCTACGTTGCCGACATCTGCCATGAGGTGAAGCTGGGCATTGAGGTTGAAGAGGTCAGAGGGAAGGGCGTAGGCGAGGAGCAATGGGCCGCTTTGATGGAGCTGCGAGACAAGATTGCGCCCGACGAGAAGGTTGGGTGGTTTGTTGTAGTATGCGGGGACGAATGCCGAATGGATACTGGACCCGAGGAAGAAGAAGACGAAGACACGGCCTTTGCGACAAACACGACTGCTCCGGTCGAGTTGCCGGTCCGAGAAGCGCCGACGTACGCCCAGCCAAGGACATCAGCACCAGAGACGGGTCACAGTGACACGACGAGCTCAAGGCGCAGCAGGCACAGTAGGAACAGCAGTGATGTATGCCGGATACCGAAGCGGACTACGATAGACAAAGACAACTGACACTGGAGCAGCGGACTCCCACAGTGACAACGGCGCCAACAGCCAGTCCTGGACCAGATTCACCACAAGAAAAGAAAGGGTTGCGCAAAATGCTCAGCCTGGTCAGGCAGAAGAGCATGCAGAGTCTGCGCAACAAGAGAAGGTAAGGCAGATAGAAGAGCATCAACCATGTGAGATGTACTGACAAACAATGAAAGCTCCAAGGCCCTCAACGAAAGCACCCGCCACGACTCTGGGCTGGCACCACCCATGCCATCTGTGCCACCCACGAGGCAATCTGGCAGCACGCAATGAAGTTTACTCTCCAACGATACACATACTTGAAACGACGCTTCTTTTGGGTTATCTGGGCGAGCTATTGATCTCTGTTATAGGAGTTTCTGATTTATTTTCTTTTCTTGTCTTGTCTTCTCTTTTGGCTCTGTTTTCATCTCTTGTATCACTTGATTGCTGTGATATGGGCTCTAATGAGTGGGGAAGGAATGGTTCGGAAAAATGGGCAGGTCAAGGGATCACTGTGCGGGGAGAGGTTGTCTCATGTATCGCTATACAGCATTAGCTACGTACCTCTATGGATGGCAATAAAGGTGCTTCGAGAATCACCGAGGAAGGTGGAGGCGAGAAGGAAGGTGGAGAGACAGACACCCCGCACACGTCAGTCGCGACTTCCATTTCCTAACAGGTAATTACATAGGTACTTACCTATCTGAACACAAAATACCGTCTTCGTGACAAGCACAAGGACGATTTAGTTCGACATCCGCCGTCATGGCGCCCTCATCATCTCTCGTCGTACGAATCCAACCATGTCTCCTCCCGCGACCCCTCAACTAACATCAATTGCCACGGACAGAACAAGCTCAAAGTGCAGCTCAAGCTCTCCATCTCGCGCCTGCGCATGGTCCAGCAAAAGGACACGGCAATCGCCAAACAGCAGCGGCGCGCCATGGCCCAACTGCTCGAACAAGGCAAGGAAGAATCCGCGCGCATCCGCGTCGAAAACATCATCCGCAGCGACCTCACCACCGAACTGCTCGAGATCCTCGAGCTCTACTGCGAACTGCTGCTCGCGCGCGCCGGCCTGCTCGAGGCAAAAGAATGCGACGCGGGGCTCGAAGAGGCGGTCAAGAGTATCCTGTTCGCGGCGCCCCGGACCGACGTCAAGGAACTGCAGAACGTGCGTGCGTTGCTGGCCGAAAAGTTTGGCAAGGAGTTTGTGTTGGAGGCGGCCGAGAACAGGGACGGCAAGGTCGCCAAGAGGGTCGTTGATAGGTTGAAGGTGGAGCCGCCCAAGCCAGAGTTGGTCGAGGCCTACTTGGAGACGATTGCGGATGCCTACGGTGTAGACTGGCCCAAGGGACGTCTTGCCGCCAAAGATGCTCCTGCTGATGATAACCTTGTTGATGATGACGATGACGATCATGACAACCCCAGCGGTGGACAGAAAGTCAAGGCCCTCGAGGCGCCGATAGAGACTGAATCTCTTGCTGCTGCTGCAACGCCACCGCGCAATCTGGGCATGAAGAGTCCCGTCAGCGTGGTGCCTCCGAGCCCATCTACGGATAACGTGTCCCCTCACATCAAGTTGCCCGGGCCTCCGGACCTCAAGCCCTCGTCCAAGATGGTCAAGGCGAACAATAAGGCTGTCGTTGACACGAAAGCTGGAGGCGGTCCTGGCGGCAAGATTCCCGATGTAAATGAGTTGGCAGCTAGGTTTGCTCAGTTGAAGAGGTAGTTCTTCTTTTGCTGTTTCCATCATCTTGTCTTTTCTTTTCGTCCAGAGACTCTTCCCGGCTATAAAATTCCCGGGAGCTTTGTGTTTATGTGCCCGTGACCTTTTTTCCATCACTTCAGCTTATCTGTATCTCTAAAGATTATTGCTGGCAAGAGAAGACTCTCTCGTACGCCCATACATACTATGCCATCAACTAGAAAGCCATATTATGCAGACGTTGCCATCAAATGGAAAGCCATATTATGTAGACGTAAGTGCACCATTCTCCTCACTAAAAAAGAAATGGCATCATGCACATGGTCAGACAATTGCTGGGGAAGGCGAGAAATAGGAGCTTTTTTTGTTCTCGTGGTCGTAAAAACGACATTGCACTCAGATTGCAAAATTTTCACGATGCACTTGTTCACGATTTCTTTTTTTTTTTTTTTTTTTTTTTTTTTTTTTGGAGAGAAACAAAAGACGGGAAGGGGTTTTAGTTTTCGATTCTAAACGCGGCATCTAGCTGGGAGGGGGATTTCGGAAGATGAATTTAACAGAGAGCTGTGCATATATAGATATATAACCAGCAAAGCTCTAAAAAGCTAGCTGCCATACACACCAACAAAGAAAAAAGAAGAGAAAAGAAAGAAAAAGAAAGCGAAAGCTAGGTAGGTAGGTAGGGAGAAGAAGAAGAAAGCCCAAGAACCCAACAACTAATCCTCAAACACACTGGGAGTAATAGGTGTTTACGGCCTTGCAAGTGGCCCCGGAAACACACTGGGTGGCGCCCGTCCACCCGCTGCCACCGCACTGAGCATACTTGGCAACCGTGCCGCTTCCGGACGCAGCAGAGGTAGCCGGGGCCGCGGCGCCAGAAGAGCTTTTGGCAGACGTGGCAAGCGTGGTGGCGGGAGCCGAAGACTTGCCCGAAGACGCAACAGTGGACACGGGGGCCTTGGAAGAAGCCGCAGACGATGACGCGGGAGAGGTGGAACCGCCGCCGCCGGTGGCGCCGCCCCAGACGGCTGGGCCTGGGAATGTGTAGTTGGTGGGCACCGGGTAGTACAGACTCATTTCCAATCCGGGCTCGTGGCCAGTGTAGACGCCAGGGATGCTGACGAGGGGGCCAGGCTTTCCGGCACCGCTGCCGGTGACCTCGAGCTGGGCGCAGGAGATGTAGAACTGAGCGCCCTCAAAGGTGCTAGCTTGGTGCAGGCCGATCTGCTCGACACGCAAGAAGTACTGGCCCTTGGGCACGTCCTTGGGCAGGTTGAAGGTGAACGAGGTCAGCTGGTCAGAGTCCCAGACCAGACCCGTGGCCGTGACTTTGGCACCCATCTCGTACACCTTGAACCAATCGCCCGAGCCGTCGTACTCAGACGCCGCACCGGGGGCTTTGGACATGTACACTTGGATGGGCCCAGCGTGGGTAATGGCGGTGTCAAGAGCAAAGCCGACTTTGTCGCCGGGAGCAACCGTGTAAGTGGATGTCTGGCCGCCAGTGCTGAGGGCCCCAGCGTTGCAGATGAGATCCTTGGAAGTAATGTCGGTAATCGGGGAGTTCATATTGCTGTTCTTACGAACGTATTCGTATGCGCCGGTCGTCTTGCCGTTGACGATGAGTTTGTTGAAGCAGTAGTGGGCCATGCTGGTCTGAGCCAAGGCGGCGGCAGCCATGAGAGTGGCGAAGGAGCGCATGTTTACCAAGAAATGAAGGTGGTGAAAGAGAATGAAGGAATAGGACGACCAGCGACCAGAAGTGGTGAATGAATGGAAGTCGAAAGAAGGCTTTGAATTGCTTGGAGCAGAAGAAAAAAAACCGAAGTTGCTGAGAAGAGACGACTGGTTATATACACGGCTTACCTGGATGGCTATTACGAACGATATCTACCATTATGGAAGCGCACCTCTAGACTGCTGTTTCAAGATGGCTTCGGTTATGCTGGTTAAGCGACGCCGGCAAGAGGGGTCGTTTCGTATATAAGTCTTTTGCCATTGGCACCAAGCATTGCCTAGCTGCAACTACACCATGCCACAGAACAAGCTAGCCGGTAGCGATGCCGTCTAGACGCCATGCTCTGGGAGACCTGCTTTCCCGTTACTCGCTTGGATGAATTGTATAGTCGGCTTGCTGAAGCATGAATTGTGCTGCTGCCCGTCCACCTGAACGACGAACACTCGGCTTGGCTTGAAATCACCGCAGCCGAGATTAAAAGACCGTGTCCAGGCAGCATATCGTGCATAATCGACCGTGTACGATGCAAGAGAATGCGTGAGTGTGATGGGATTTGAGGAGGGTGTGGAAGTTGAGGTGGAGAAGCAGGCTTGGCAATTGTCACCCTTGGGAGTGTTTCATCAAGGAAAAATGCCCATGGATTCTGATGACCCACAAATACATTGCTAGTTGGTGAAAAAGTGGTTTTCTCTAAACCGTTCGTCGTTGTTTTCGAAACTGATCCCTTGTCCATCCCTCGATGTGGTCGTCATCGTGATTTCCAGAACATGCCGAGCTGAGCGGCAGGAGAACCAGAAGAATATGAGAATTGCTCAAGTGCAACTCCAGTCGCCTGATCATGTTAGTGAGATCAATATAGTAGTGTATTAGACAGGTGTGCTCGTCAAGGAGTGGACCAATGGTCATCTTTCATCGTGCATACAGTCAAGAGCTCATCCCGCCGTCAGGCTAAATACCAACTCCGTCAACACTTACGCACGTAGTGAACGCAGCCCGAACGTGAGTTATATTGATCATGCATCGAAACAGATGTCCTCTGTTTGGTTGACCACGCATGGCAGGGAGTAGGCGATGAAGAAGTAGATTCTAGGGTGTCTGGTTCATAGGAACGTTGTACGCTTACATCCGCTCGCAATAGGAGATATACATGTATGCAAGACCGCCCGTGTGCGGATCGAATTATCCAGAAGCTCATAGCTTGGGCGATGCTCTGGTTTGCAGCGTCTAGATGAATCGCAGCTGTCAGCCGGTTGGGACCTCGTGGCAGACGGTGGAAGCCACAATCCAGCGTGGAAGCCAAGTTCAATGAGCTAGACCGGTCTGTCCTTGAGGTGCTGCACATTCATGCTGAAATCTTTTGTCAAAAGACTGGACACCTTAAAAAGCAGCTCCTTGAGCTTGCTTTGATGAGAAATATGCACGGTCGCTATACAATGCAAGCCTCTCTCGGAAGGCATCCAGGTACTCGAAACCAGGCCCCGAACTACAGCTACCCTTCGTCGAGGTCGCAAGATGACGAGATGCGACACTCACGGAGGTGTGTGATTGAAAAGAGGTTTAGTCCTCGTGTAAGTTCGCTAGTGCCTTGCTTGATTCAACGTCATGGCCAACCGATGTGGTCAATGACCTTGGGCGACGAGAGGACTTGGTGGCCAATTTTCTTTGTTTCCTCGCGTCAGTGACTCGGATGCGGCCGAGATGCCTCGGATACTTGTAGGATCTCCCTCATCTATGACAGATATTCCCGTCAAACAAGATTATTCCCATACGCTGATCTCCATCCTGCAAAGGACACACAAAACGTGGGGTTGAAAGTTGGTCGACTTGCGAAAGACTGCAGACACCCGGAGTGTGGCAATAATGTCGGAACTTCCAAAGTCGGAGCCGCCCGTGTATACATCGCATCAATTGCCTCCTGTGCAGCAGTTTACTCAACAGTCATCATACTCTGGGGCATTTCCGTGTGGCTCTATGCCAGTGACGCCTGTGAACGCTTTTGCGCCATCTCTCCCACCGCTGTCCGGGGCAAGTGCAAGCCAGTCACCACCTGTTGGGAATCGGAGTACGTACAACACACCCGATGGTGAACGTGTCAAGCCCAAGCAGAAAAGGAACAAGCCCACATTGAGCTGCGAGGAGTGTGTAGAGCGTAAAACAAAGGTCCGTTTCTCCGCTTTCCATCTTAACGCGTCTTGCTGCATCTACATGATGGTGCTGACGAGCCAATGACAGTGCGACCGAGGGCGTCCGGTGTGTTCAGCTTGCACTAAACGCCAGTCAGTATGCAAATACACGCACGCTGCCAATCTAATTGCCGATGCCTCCGGGTAAGTGACTGGAAATCAACAAGCCGTGACGATTATGCTAACTTCAGTACTACAGTGGTGAGAAAGGCCAAACGGAGCATGATGGCGATAAGCAGATCAAGGGGCCGCCGGCGAAGATCAGGAAGCTCAATGGCTCATTTGATGCTTCTTCGTCTTCACCGGTGAGTGCGCCTTCTGGCATCAAGCCAACCAGGACGGATTTGTTCTCGAAATTCCACCACCGCTCACCGCGTCAAGCTTCTGCTGGATTCGGCTCGCCTTTTCTGCAATCACAGGTCCCATTCTCCAAGCAGACTCCATCCAACATTTTCGGCATTGGAAGTTCTCATCCTTTCACAAACTATTGGACGTGTCAGGGCGGCCTGCCTGAGGTATTGGCAGTGTTGCCCAGCAAGCAACAGGCCGATCTCCTGATCGCAAAGTATTTCGAATGTGTAGCGCCCGTCTATCCGTTCTTGCATCGCCGGACTTTCTACGTGGCATACGAGAGATTCTGGAGTTTGCCGGAAAATCAGAGGGAATATGCCGATGCTGACTTGATCGCGCTTCATTTTGCTCTCTATTCTTTGGGCACTCAGTTCATGCAATTTCCTGCTTACGATGCAAAGACGTCTAGTGCCGAGTTCTTGGGTGAGTGGCGCACCAGACGCGAAAGCCGGCTTAATGGCTAACCGACCAATAGCCTCCGCTGCTAACCAAGCTTTGCGCATTTACTCTTACCTCAACAGATCGTCGCTCCGAGCCTTGGGTGCCCAGATCCTTCTCTGCTACTTCTTGATGAATGACAACCACGCGTCAGACGCTTATGCCTGGTCCGGAATCATTGTGCGGCAAGCATACGCTCTCCGGCTCCATCGTGACCCGGACATTATCCTGCCCAACATCTCCCCTGTGGAGAAGCACACGCGCCGCAGATTCTGGCAGGCCGTTGTTCATCAAGACACCTTTCTGACTGTTCTGCTCAAACTCCCGCCTACAGCGACTCACAGCGATGTATCCATCGACGCACTGGCCAACGAAACGGAAACCGAGGCACAAGACTCGACAAGATATACTGGCAGCAGTGCCCGCATAGAGAATCTAATGAGTATCAGTGTCATAGCACCCCCTCAGGACCTCCCCAAGCAACCTGAACCTTTTATCCTGCCACATCAGCGCATCACAGAAGACGTCGACAAAGCTGATGTCCTATACATCAAAGTACACTGGAGGCTGGCACTCAAGGTGCAGGAGAATCTGTGTTCGCCAGTCTCGCTCTCTGCCCCCATAGTCAAGAGCCCTCGCGCCAAGGTCGCTCTCGTAAACTCCTTCCGCGACATCTGGAAGTCCGCTCCAGCCTTTTTGACAACCTCGGACTACGAAACTTTGCGCCAGATGTCTCTGACGAGCGGTAGAGCCGTGCGTCAGAACCTCTTCTTCACGAGCAACTACTGGCACTGCATCATGCTCATCCAGGCCTTTGAGGATCCCGACACCGGTGTCGAACTCAATTGCCGTGGCGCGCTCGAGGCAGCTCACGAGGCCATGTGGGCCTACTTTAAGCTGAACGATTTCTTCGACGGCGATGCCGATGTCTGGTGGGTCGGGCAGCACCGAGCTTTCGAGGAAGCAGTACGTATAAACTTTGTCTCTTTTTTCATTTCTTGTGAATGCACCAAAACGCGGCTAACATTTTTTTTTTCTTCGTCTTTGTTCAAAAGCTTACCACGACCGATCTGCTCGCTACCATCCCAGCGACCGAAGTCAATTCTCAAGACGATCTGTACGCGAAATGCAAGGTCGCAGTGCGCAAGATGATAGACCTGTTGCAAGGCGACCGAGGTTCTCTCCAGATGAACAAGAACAGACACGAGGTGTTGCTCGCCGCTTACGAGCACGTTGCCATCTGAAAAGTTCCCAAATCCCTCATGAGAAATAAAGGCTCTCTCTCTCTCCCGACGACAGGAACCATTTTATACTTGCCTTTTTCTTGCATTATTTTTTGCGAGTAAATCGCCTCTAATTTTTATTGTTTTTGTACATTTTTGGTGAACTACCACATTTTGCTCTAGAACCCCCTTTTTCTCCTTCTTTTCTTTGCAATAGAGACTTCTACAAAGCGAGTTTCTGTACATAGTCAAGAGCAGTAGTGAACCAACCCTCCCAGCAACAAGCCCAGACAGACATTGAATTAAGCGTAGAGGCCATAAAGGCGTTTGCTCGTACTGTCACGTGTACGTGTGTTATTGCCTAGTGCCCCTCGGCAGACGAGGGAGAAGAAGGAACACGAAAGAGTAGAAGAATACAAGTAGAGAGAGAGAGAGAGAGAGGTGTAAAAAAGAGAGAGAGAAAAGAAAGAAAAAGAAAAAAGAGAAAAAAAAGAAAAAAAAAAGAGAAAAGAGAAAAAAAAAAGTCAAAAACAAATAAAGCGAACGAACATTCAATAGGCCAAATAATGACAAGGGAGACTGCCTACCTAAGCTAGGTTCTTAAGAAAAAGTTGAGCTAACAACAACAACAACAACAACAACAACAACAACAACAAAAGAAGAAGAAGAAGGAAAAAAATAACAAAAAAAAGGGACGGGAAGGATACAAATAAAATGACTATAACGATGTACACACATCTAAAAAAGATACATATAAGCGAAGCGGGAAAGAAACACACACACACACAAAAACAGGCTTTCGGAAGGGGTGGCCATGTATATACATATATTATTATCCACCTTTACCTGGTCTGTTTTTAAAACTACATGTACATGTACTTGGTACATGGCGTCTTCACAAGAAACAAGCACTTTTTTTTCTCCTTCCGCTGCTGCTAAAAATCAATAACATGCCACACCCTCTTCCTACAGGAACCTGGTGTTTTTTTTTTGTCTTTGAGGTCATTTTCATCTACACACATTCAAGTTTCACTTTGATGGAAGGTCTGTCTATAAGCGAGAAAAAGGTTCAAGATTCGTAATTTTAACCACGTCTCTTCTAAGAAAATTCCAGATGAATTGCGCTGTCCTGTAATAAAGAAAAGAGAGAGTAACGAAAAATGATTCAAAATAGAGAAAAAATGAAAATCAAATAGGAAAGAAGGAAGGGGGTATCTCACAACCGGGGGGAGGAAAAAACGAAAAGATGCAGAACACCAAGAGATATGCACCTCCCCAAAAAGTCTGTGTCTTTGTGGGTTTTTGTTCCTTCCTTGAGAATTAGTTTGTACGCATGTGCTGGATTGAGCGATGATCATGGGCGTGTGTAATGGTGTAATGAACGCCAGAGAGAAAAAGGGGGAAATGAGAACAAAAGTGGTATCAATCGTGCGCCGTCCCGTCAGTCTCGTGAGAAACATTTGATGATAGGAAATCTAAGTGCAGACATATCTCCAGGAAGGAGGAAAACAATAGAAGCACCAAGCGATGTGATAATTGTGGAGGCGGTCGTCTGTCAGAGCAGGGTGGAATACTCAGATAACAGACAAGGCGTGTGGTTGGGAGTGTGGTCACAAGCCGGCGATCAGCTGCGAGTGTGACGCGCAGGGAAAGCAGGGTGCGACGCCAAGGAAAACAGGAATTGTCTAGCGTCATCCAACCGCATGACATGGATGATGCATGCAAGACTTGAAACACGAGAAGGCGCATAACAATAAACTTAAGCCTGTGTTGTGCGGTAGTCTTTCCAGTCCTGGTTCGGCCAAAGATGAGGCAAGGACTGGCTTAAGGAGGGGATGCGCTGCTGCTGATGTCCTTGGGGTGCGTGTGGATTGGTGGTTTCCCACAAGGTGTTGAAATCAATGCTGCCCACACGATTGGGCATGGTGGGCTCTGTGGTATAGTTGTTGGATGGCTGATGCCAGCCAACGGCAGACTGTGATAGCTGCTGAGGGTGTGGCTGGTGCTGCATGGGATGCTGGAATTGCTGGTATTGATGATGCTGCTGCTGCTGTTGCTGTGCATGAGGCGGCTGTTGCTGCATCATAAGGCGAGAGTCTGCCAGTCCAGCTGACATGGGGCCCAAGCCTGCCGATCCAAGCGGCTGATGCATGGACGTGCTGGTTGCAGTCATGGTAGTGGGGAAGGTCATGGAAGTGTTGCTCGTGGCTGAGGTGGGCGGAGATGAACTCTGCAGCTGATGCCTGGGAGGGACGACTGAGCTGGGAGAAGGCAGGGCGGCGGCCGTCGACGAGTAACTGGCAGAGTATTTTCCGATAATCTTCTTGAGGGCGCCTGCAAGAATGCGCCAGGGGAAGACCTTGACGTCTTTTTCAATGTTGCGCGGCTTGGGGCTCGGGAATCCCATGATGATCTTGAAAAAGTCTTCACACTTTGTCTTGGTCTTGGACACAGTCTGGGGTCTGAAGCCTTCCAGATTGCGACGGATGCGATTCTTCTCTTCGACAGTGAAGCGAACGGCGACCAGGGACTCGAGCAGCTGTATCGTGTCGACACTGGTAATGTAGCAGCCGTTCTCTTCTTCCCACCAGATGCAGTTGACATAGATGCAGCCCGGAGCTTGAGCATGCTCCTCGGGAGTGACGGGCTGGAAGGAAGCCGAGATAGTGCTGCCGTTCTGGCTGCGGCGGAAGCGGACGATGCGACGCCTTGCAGAGACCTCGTCGGGCGTCCAGTCGTTGGCCATGTTGTTCAGATCGCCTTCGAGCTTGAGAATGGCCTTGACGTTGGAAGGATACATGGCGTAGGGGTTGAATGGCTGGCTGGGCGACAGGGTAGTGGGCGACGGCTGCAGAGCAGTGGTGCGAATCAGAGGGGGGTTGGCACCGGTGGATGAGACGTTGGAGACTTGGGCAGTGCGGTCGCCGCCCATGTAAGCTGCAGGATACGAGTTGAATGGCTGCGGCTGTGGCATGCCGATAGGAGTCGGGGCCATTCGGTAGGTGGGGGTCTGGGCGTAGGCAGGGGCAGAGCGCGTGTACGACATGGCGCTCGAGGCCGTCTGAGGACGCGAGCCATATACATCGACCATGGTGGTTGGGGGCGGCGAGTACTTGATGTCCGAAGTGTTGTTGTTCAGGGGAGAGTCTCGCAGATTCTGCGACGAGGGCCGCTTCGAGGGCGAATGGGCGTCCTCTGAAATCTTTCTCTTGCGCGCGGGTGGGCTCGAGAGGGTGTACGGGGTGGCGTCCGTGTACGTGTACTGGCCGACCTCGACGGGCATGGTCATGGACTGCTTGTTGGCATCCGTCATCTCGAGGTAGATGGTGACGGCAGTGCTTGACGACGAAGTCGACTCAAAGGGAGGCACCTCGACGAGAAGGGCAAGGTTTGTCTGCTGGCCAGAGCCGGGCAGGGTGGTGAGGCGGCCTTCGCAGCGCTTGGTGCCGAATAACACGACAAAGCCGTTGCTGTCTAGAGGCTCAGTGGCGTTCAAGTAGATGATGAAGCGGCTTCCTGCGGGGCCTCGTGCTGGGGTGAGTGAGACGACCTCGGGCAAGTTACGGGATCCTGCAGACATATACGCGGGATATGAGGGAGCATTCTGGGCAGGGAAGGTCGCGTCATGCGGAGTGTATTGCTCCTCGGTGAGAAGGGGGATTTGAGCAGCGTCAGGGAGGCCAGATGGTACCTGCGCGTGTGAATTTGAGTATGACAGGCCGAACGATGATTGGTTGTATGCCGGATAAGCAGGTGCCTGATCAGGTCGTGTGGCAATGCCGTAGCCTAGCCCGATATTGGTCAGTCATATGAGCCGGGTAGATCCGCTATGCAGCATCCACATACCATAGCCGTACGCCTGGTTTTTGTCGTATCCTGACATTGAAGCGAGTAGATTTCCGTAGTCTGAAGAAGCCAGGAGGCCGCCCTTTTGGGCCTCCTGACAGGCAGCAATAACTGATTCCGGAATGGCGGAGTCTTCGTCGACGATGACTGGTGCGGCTCTCAATTGCGGAGGCGTCTGGCGGTTGGAAAAGAATGATGGTTAGGATAAAATGCAGAGGAAAGAATGATATGTCGACGAACCTGAGGGCGCATATGTGTACTGACCGCCAGATTTGCAAGCGCCAGATGAGGCACAAGAATGCTGCCCACGGTGAAGGTCGACTTGCGTCAGGTGGGCTGGGATCAGAAACCTGACGAATGCTTTGGCCGGAGTAATGAAGCAAGAAGCCGTCGATGGCTTGCACGCACGGAATATCTCTAGATGCTAATATTGGCCGAAATCAAGATGCGGCCCATATATCCAGCCAGGTCTCGCAACAGAATTAATAAAAGAGACAGTCCAGCTGAGGTCGGAAGGATTGTCGATGGTGATACTCGGAGAGGGCGTTCGCAGGAGATTGCAGAAGATGGGCCCAAGGCTCTGGATACGCGGCTAAGGTGAGTTCCCGTCCGACCTTGACGATGTTGGGCTCTGTCGTCAAGACAACTCAAAGGGATACTGACTATCGTTTCGAACCGACAAAGAAAAGAATATCCAGCTGAAGTGAACAACCGGATGGGCAGGTGCGATGTATATTAAAGTCTAGGCTTGTGTGTGATTAGCTTTTGAGCACGATTGAGCCCGAGCAAGCAAGGAGGTTGAAAGACTCCCAACCCGGCAGCCAGGCTAGCACTTACATTATTGCAGAGTGGATCCGGTCCTTTGGTATTAGGTGCGACAGTAGATGCGCGAGATATTAGTTTGATGTCTTGAGTTGATGGATTACTGAGTCAAAGTAGCCATCCAAGTATAAGCCAGGCCGAATAGGAAGTCGCGGTTGTGTGAGTGAGAGTCTGCGTGCTGCCGCGATCCGGATCTGAGTCAACTCTGTTTCAACAACAGGCAGGCAGACGAGGAAGGTTGGGGGGGGGTGTGACGCTCTGCGAGATGTGTGGAGCGAGAGATGGTGTCTCCCTGGAACAGAAGGGCGGCGAGTCGGGTAGAGAGAGAAGGCTTCAAGCCGCGAGGAGGGATGCTGACATGTTAAAGAAGAAGGGCACAGACAGAACAGTATCTGTGCATTGGAGCGCGCATCATCGGCCGCTGAGTGCATGACGGGAGCTTGTAGCAAATCGGTCCAAGTAGAAGCAGCACGAGATTCTGTGGGTGCAGCCTATTCTGGGTCTACAATATGGCCTGGCGCGCGCGCCGGTGCGCCGGGGCTGCCCTTGCATCCGAATACAAAACCTTAAGCAACTTTATCACGACGGTTGTGGCCTGTCAACAGCTTTCGCAATACTTCACAACCGCCAGCCCTGGACTGTTGGCGAAGCTCTTCGGCCATTCTCGGACGCGACTGCCAACGGTCGCGCGCTCTCGGTCATCAGCCTATAACGAATGTGGTTCGTCGGCCGACAAACGGATTGAACGCAATGGCCATACAAGCAATTGTCGATTCGAGCCTTGCTTTCGCTCGCTGTAATAGTCAACTTACTGTCAGAGCCCATGCTCTTGCATGAAGATCTTTACGACTCGTCCGCTGGGTTACTGTATTGTACAAGTTTTCTTTGTCCCTTGCTTCTGACTCCGGCCAAGCACCAGCAAGGAGAATTCTAGATAGAAATGGTTTGGTGGCAGAGGCTGTGTAGCGGTAGCTCCAGCGATCCGTCCCAAACGGGCCAGAGATCGACCGCTTCGTCCTACCGATTTGTTCTTGGGCCCATCTCCACAAATTCGAATGGAAAAAAATATCTTGGCTGATCGCAACTTTACACGCCCAGATCCTTTTCTCCCTTCCTCATTTCCCAAGTCACACGGATACGCAAACAGACGTCAACTTTTGCGACCCATGTTGCTTCCTTGCAAACGCTGAAAATAATTTACAACTTCATGAGTCGCAATAGCAACCGTCATTGTATGCGCCAAACGGCCTTCGATAACACTGAGAGCCGCCGTTGCACATCTTTTATCGATATTGCCTGAGGCTCGCCCTGGAGCTTCTTCCTTGTACGCCAATATCGATACCACCGTTGCTGCATTATCGCAACGTCTGCCATCCAAACGGTTCCGGAGCTGTTCTGTCGGCAGAATTGACACTACTCGATGCCTTCTCCTCCTGCACACGATGCTTCTAACACCTATATGCCATCAAAACATCCAGCATCGGATTCAAGGCCTTTTGAATAGCTCTCATCAAGGGATTCAATTTGCGCAATTCATGGGTGGTCGTGAATGCACTCACGCGTAGCACACCCTCCGGGCCTGCTTGCTTCCGGACATTGGACACTGGTGCTGGTAATCCATTCTCCGTATAACGATCGATATGCTCTCTAGTCAGCTCTTCTCTGGATCCGGACTGGCATAGGAGCACAGATGCTTGGTTCACGTACCTCCAGCATCAGCTTGTCGGCAAGCAACCTCCCACAGGAAGTGCTTCTTGTCTCAGTAACCTGATTATTATTCTGATTGTTCAACGGCGTATTGGCCTGAGCGGTGCTAGCTATTGCACACTCTTGGCCTTTCGCCGACAAAGCAATCAAATGTCCTGCAGCAAAGGGCGCAGGTGGGTAACATACTCTTGCTGGCAACTCGTATGCAGATACCCTGGCTCTGACGGTAAGTCGCGTAACCGTGATGATACCTTCACGAGGTTGGTACCATCAAGACTCTTATGTTTGTTTCCTCTGCTCCGAGAACTCTATATCTCTTGTTCCTCTCTTCGTGCCCCGTTCTCGCATCGGGTGTAGCCCACCTGCGTCTCCTGAGTGTATACCATACCATGCTTTGAGCGACCGTTTCTTCCCAAATTTACTCATGACCTCTGTAAGGGCAGTCTCTGAGAGGATCTTCAACGGCCAATCTCCATCTTGACTAGCAAAGGAAAAGGAAGGTCGCAACGCTTTGTCTCACTCCTCTATATGTACGAGCGAGATTTTTCCGCATCGAGGAAGTGGCATCTCGCGCACATTTTCCGTTTTTGGTTCAGTATCTCGGCCAGCTGCGAAGCAGCAAAAAGCCTGTCTTAGGTGGGAGAGGCATGTCTTTGTCTCGCGGTCGAGTTATCCGCACGTGGAGCTGAGATTCGGGAGCAACCCTTGGTGGTGCTGTCTTGTCTCTTCCTCGCACATGAGGATGTGACCTGTCTCTGCCTACTTGAGTTCGTCCATCCTTACCCGCTTCACACTTCTCGCTCATAACCATATCTGACAGCCTTCCACGTTCGAGGAATCTGAGTAACATGTTCTAGACATGCTGGGGAAGGTTAATCAACCTCCCGCCGCTCAGTAAGGCATTTGCGACGTATGTAAACACCTCCGACCTCCTTCCACTTCTGCCCTGATCGTCGCGAAAGTCGGCCTGCCGTTGAATAAAAGCGTCGCCGCCTCCTGTGGCCAGGCGACGACCGGCCTTCTTTAATAAAAACAAACCAACCTCTCTTTCTCTTGCCAATGTCCCAATCGATCCTTCACTCGCCACCTATCTGATTGTCTCACTACATGACGAGCATTTGCCTTATCCATAACACCATCACGGTCGTGTCAACTTCACGGCACGCACAATAATCAAGAGAAAAAAGGGTGGGCGGAGTTGAGGGCGTCATCTTTGCCAACGATCTGTCGAGTCCTGGCTGGCTCCTCGGGCGCTTGCATACATGACAAGCAGCCCGCTCTGTTTTGATCGGCCTCTTTGCTACAGGCTACGAAAGATCGAGCTCGCCTGTAGCCAATTCAATATTCGTTATAATCGATATCATCAGCAAGGTTAGCCATTCCAACAGCTGCTCTGGCATTTTGCTGTCGATGCAGTCATTCATTTGGGCTCAATGTTCATCACAATACAGTAGCCATCAGGACACTCTTCTGACGTCTTTTGTCAGCCTCTTCTTTCGGCATTCCTGATGACGACTGACTGAATACAGCACACTTCGCTCAAGGTAATTGCACGCGGCAAGATCTGACATCCTCATCTTTTTTTCCTCTTAATGCCACGACGAGATTAGCCTTCCAATTTAACAGACTTCACGATGCACTGTATTGTAATCTCAGGACTTTTCACGACTCAAGAAAGCCTCTCATATTCCCAGCCTGCACACGGAAGGCAACATGGCGATAAACTCGCCCTACTTGACGCGAGGAGCGTCCCTAAAATCCACATCAACAACTCAAACTTGGCAATTCGGAAGGACACATAGCACGCCAGACATCCTTTTTGACGTTCTTCACCTAGTGGTTTTCTATTCCTCGACTGGCGATGAAGTCGGGATATCTGGCGGCGGCGAGGGAAAATATCGCCCCATGACTCGCGCGCGCGCTCACCGAGCTCTCCAAGGTCCGTGCTCCAGCCCTTCTTTTCTACGGTTTATCTTGAAGTCAACTTGTCGCCGCAATCAAAAGAAACCCAATGATATCATAATAAGTACTTACTCCGGATGACCATCGGAAAGGGGAAAATGTAGAGGACAAGACATGTGCACGTTAAGTTGCACAGAAAAGCCGCAACCAAACTTCGATCAAGGTAGGAGCAACCTGCAACGACCCACGCCGAAAGAAAAACAACGAAAGAAAGCAAAAAAAGTCGAGTCGCGACTCGGCGGCGGAGCGCGCCCCCCTCCGCCCTCCCCCCCAAAAAAAATAAGCCCTGGCCCGGGCTGAAATACTTGTAACAAAGTTACCCTGCATGGAAGGCATGGAAGGGTGGCTTCTATCCATTTCCACACATCTTGATTCTCGCCCTGCATCTACGTTTTCTGACAGCTTTCAGAGCTCTTGCTTAAAATACCGGTACGGATAACGTCAGCTTCCGAAGCGTCACAGGTTGTTCATTTTCGCTAGATACCGAGGTAACAACAACAACAACAACAACAACAACAACAACCATGATGGATGGAACAACAAGCATTAAGAATTCATTGTACCGTCAACACGAGGTGGATTTCTCAATGTCATTATTATTTTCTGCTCTTTCTGATGGTGAATCTGCGACGGACGATTGCAACACAAGCAGGCACAGCCACGAAGGGAACACTTCTGACGCCTACAGTCCTGCGTAAAGCCCTAAAGAATGAATCCGCAGGGATGTACCACCGAACACTACAGTGTTCTATATCGAAAACGCAAAACTCGTGAGTCAAGAAGCTGGTGTCATGGGTTTGCATGGATATTGTAATTATAGATTAAGCCAAAGGATATATGGTTGCCGGTGTCTGACGGCATCTGACTGCAAGGGGAGGAAGGAGTACGAGTACTCGATATATTTTGGCGTGATATAGACTCGAGCTTTCTTATATTGCTTACTTAGCTTGCTGCTCAGGGGAAGCGGTCTAAACCAAAGCTTGTTTACTGTAGGTTATGATACTCCGAACGCAGTAGTACGCATACGACGGAGACGCGAACGACGACGCGTCAAGTCAACACTATCTTCCCTTGTACCAAGTCTTGGTGCTACGAAGGAGGAAAGCTCACACACTCGGGGAGCTTCTCCTCTCGTCAGAAATCTGCTACCCCCCGTGAGCAAGGCACAGGGCGATGTCGCGGCAAAAGTACCGGTCGGTAAACCAAACATGCTTCTTCCGCGCTTACGTGTGTCTCTTTCTACCATTGCACCTTTTGGCACACAGAGAATATATCTTCCTATAGCTGGCAAATGGTCAGGAGCGTTGTTGAATGTTACAAGCCGTATCAGCCCTTTATTTAGATACAAGGTACGCATCAAAACTCCGGTCGGTAAACCAATATGCTTCCTCCGCGCCTATCCGTCTCTTTCTACCTTTCTGCCTTATGGCACGGAGAGGATAGATCTCCTGGTAGATAGAGACAGATAGCAAGGAGCGTAATCAAAGCCGTGTTAGCCTCTTACGTAGATGCAAGGTACGACATCGAAACACCGATCGGTAAACAGACATGATTCCTCCGTGCTTACAAGTCTCTGCCCTCTAATACCAATATGATCAGTCTCCAGTGGCTGAAGATGAACAGCAAGGAGCGTGACTGAATACCAGCTACCATGCTAACTCTTCAAACGGACAAGAGGCGTCTCGAAACACCGGCCAGTGGAACACGCACATAGATCTACTGAACCACTCGAAGAGATTATGGATATCTGATGCTTTGTATTGAGACTGGAGTCGTGCTACACTATCTCTGCCGCCATGTTTTCGTGGCCAATGGTTATACTGCAATCTTCTGAGCCTTCTTATTCGGGATCATCTGTATCTTCACACTCGTTTGATTGCTTCTTGCTGTTCTCAGCGTGAATGGCAGAAGAGACTAACGGAGGGGACGAACCTTTACTGACGGTGTCAAGGTGTATGTGTCCAGCGTGCTGCAGAGGAGGGTATCGGTCTAGTAGTCCTCCGATGCGTCTGCTTCATCCTCATAGTCCTGCCACTGGGTGCTACGACGCATTCCGCCGAAGCTGCTAGCCTCATCATCCCGCTCCTCGTCGATTTCATCGTCCTGCTCCGTGGCGAAGTCGACGTCATGTTGAGCCATTTCATCATCGACGGGGAACTCGGCTTTCTCCATCAGTTGCTTGTGGCGGCGCTTGAGGTCTGCAGGGTCGTATCTGATGCCAGTGGTCTTTGCGACGTCGGCAGCAATCAGATCCCACTTGTTCTCGTTGAAGGCCTCTTCGATGCGCTTCTTTGCGTCGAAGAGGTGCAGGTTGTCTTCTTCACGCATGGTGATGAAGGCAGTCTTGAGGCGTTCGTAGCGGTTGGGCAGGGTGCTGTAGCCGTGGACGACGCCATCGAGCTCGGCGTAACGGGCCTTGACTTCAGTCCAGGTGGCGCCGTTCTGTCGACAGATGAAAGTTAGCGATGGACAGGTGAAAAGGGGCTGTCGCGATAATGCTTACATCACGCATTCTGATCATCTCCCTGTCGGCTTCGTCGCATTCTTCGATGGTGGTAGGGATGGCCTTGATGTGAGTGATGCCTTTCTTGGCAGGCTGCCATGTGGTTAGCTTGCAGTCTCCTGACAGTTACAATTCCACTCTCTTACCAGACGTGAGCGCTCAAGTCCCATGGTCTGCAGTGCAGCAGTTGCAGCCTTTTTCTTCACCTTCTTGGGAAGCACGACAGGAGCCAGGGGTGCGCCGGGTCTTTTGCGATTCTTGCCACTGGCGGGAGTTGGTGTGGCCAATTCTTCGTCATAGTCTTTGTCAAAGTCTTCGTCAACTGTGGCAACAGTTGCCTTTGCTTTGCCCTTATACATGGCCTTGCTCTCGGCGTGAGATGCCGATGTTTTCTTGTTAGTCTTGACGCTTGATCTGGGCATTTGCTGAGACTTGTCCTCAGGCGTGTGCCTCACGTTATCCTTTCCGGAGCCTGGCTGAATTGCTTGGGTCTGATTGGTGTCCGACAAGAGTCTCCAATCTTCTCTTGCAGAGATTCCTCCGGGATTCACTGCAGAGTAGGAGAAATTTGCACTTGGAGCCGAAGCAGCGTGGGAGAAAGTTGAGCTTGGACGGACAGCAGCGCGGGAGAAAGGCGCACCCGGAATGACCAGATTCCGGGCAAAGCGAGTCTCGATGTCTGATCCCGGAGAAGTTGGTGTCTGAGAGAAAGGTGCGCCAGAACTGGTAGCAGCGTGGGGGAAACGCGCGCTCGAGACAAACGAAGTTTGAGTAGAGCGAGCTCCGGCGAAAGACTCCGGAGAGTTTGGTGTATAAGAGAAAGGTGTACCGGAACTGACAGCGTTGTATGGGAAAGGCGCGCGGGGAAGAAACTGGGAGCGAGCAGAGAGAGCTTCTTCGGTGACAGTTGCTGGAGAAGTTGGCGTCTGACGCGGAGGAGCGAACCAGTTAGCATGGGACTGGTACGTGTTGGGATGGTATCCCGTGTTGGGCTGCGTGTAGTGATGACCAGGAGTTGCCTCGTTGTGTACCTCCTCCATGTCTGTGAAGTGACCCGGACGGGGAGGAACGTTTACACGATGACCCGGAGGAAGAGGGTTGTTGTTCGCCTCGTAACCGGGTGGCAGTCCGTAGGTAAGATCTGCTGCTTCGAAGTCAAAATCGAGAGGCACATCCAGCCTCATCTGCGCTCCGTCAACTTCGATGGTTTCTGTTGGCATGGCAGGCCAATCCTCGCCCACATTAGCCATTGAATGCTGTGTTTGTGGGGAGAGCATGTTGCGCATCTGCGTTGATGTTTATGTCACTGGTTCAGTGCGCAGTAGTTGTAGTAAACAGGAGCAACACCGGGATCCAGAACAGGGACTAAGTGAAGAAAAGCAAACAGAACTGACGGAAACCGAGCAAAGGTGCACCGTAGTCGTTGTGGTGACTAGTGCTCGGCGAATAGGAAAAACAAAGGTCCTCCAGGAAGATATGTAGAATGTCTTAGGTCCGATGTTACTGAGGAAACCCCTTCGAGGAGGTGAGCTGGATCCTGCTGCCTACTTCGGAGCTACCAAACCAAGCTAGAATGGTGTACAGGAATCACTTCGTCGTGACTCGATTGCACTCCTCACCTTACACAACGCAATCCAATCCTCATTCTCACAGTCAGGATATACCGGTGCGACGCTCCATTCTCCACCGTAGGGCGGATTATAAGTCCTGCCTGCGGGCAGCGGTTCCCGCCACTCTCCGTCGTCGAGTATCTTGTATCTCTGATCCCACCAACGCTCCGCACCAAGTTCTTGTGATCTTGTAAAGTCACTCTCTCCACCTTCCTTGGGATACCCTTCACTGTCACGCTCCCGTTCGCCGAGACCACAACTGAAAGACCGTAGATGGATAAGATCAGCCGCGAAGCGAGAGAAGTAACGATGCCAGCGTGCATGGTACAGAAACTCGGACTGCTGCAGAATGGATCCTGTAATGCTGGAATGGAACAGCGGTTCAATTGGGTAGTTCTCCGAGTCCAGGGTTGATGGTATCCTCACCCCAATCACGATAGGACACTTATCGAGAATGAGTACTTCAAGAGTCTCACTATGTCTCAGTATCCAGTCCAGCTGCTCATCGTGAGTGAAGCTCATCCTTCCGAGGATCAAAGATTTGAGGGCTGGGAAGGTGGGCAACTGGCACTTTGGAAGATATCCGAAGTACAAGGCTGCAGAGTAGAGCTTTAGATGAGTCAGGTGGCTACGAGTCGGCTCGAGCCAGTCTCGCGCGAGCTGGTGTCCAAAAAAGGTGTGCAGCTCTTTCTTGGTGAGGGCTGCAACGTGGAGGCCGCCGCCGTCGACGTCTTCTGTGGCGATTTGGAGGTCCAGCACTTTTACCCGTGAAATATTCATCTTGAAGTCTCTAGAGCGAGTTACTATATCGTTTCCGCATCCTTGGAGGTTCTCGATGCAAAGTCGGTCCAGCTTCGAAGTAGGGCTGTTCAGGCCTTTAAAAAGAGCCTGCAGCACATCTGTCCTGAACTCGATGCTCTCTGGTACATTTCGTGCCCACCAATGCCGACGCGGCTGAGGTCCAACACACTCCTCGCTGCTTTTCAGCTTTACGGACCGCAGATTCTTTAGTCGTCCCAGCTTTCTCAAAACTCCAAGGAAAGACTGCAACAGCTCTTCGTCGCGATACTCCCAGTCGTATGTCTCGGTACATGAGTCCGTGTACTTTGCTGTGTCGATTTTGAGCTCCATTACTGCAGAACAAAGATCCTCATTCTCGAGTAACTTAGCCAGATGGTTGATGCCCTGCTGCCGAAGCAGCAATTTCATGTCGCGGAAGACCAGGCGCGTGCATACATAGGCGCACTTCTTGGAAACACATCTCAATGCCTTCGTCGAGGCGAAGTCGCATTGCTGCACCTCCGAAGCTATGAGTGTGAGGATCTCCAAGGGGAGTAGGTCAAACGCGCCAGTCGCTGACATGAGGGCGTTGCCGGTTGAGGTGGCTGGGAGAGTCCCGCCTTTCTCAAGTATGACATGGGATGTTGATGTGCGGATTCTGGATGCTTGATCCTCTTTTCCTGCAACTTGCTCCTCCATGCTAGTATGTGCTCATTATGTTTTGCAGTATTCTGTAGGCTTGCACCCAAACATCCCCATGGTGTGAGGAGCGGTCATGTGGTGCATCAGACGGCTACTAAGTCCGTCAACTCCGATACAATACTGGACAGTGAACTTAAATACACGATGGTTAAAGTGTATTTACAGTGCCTTATTGGTCTTCTTAGGTGGTTTTCATCTCAATAACTATGGGGAATTGAATCCACTCATAAAAACAACCTCGCTATCGCCCTGGCTTGAGCACATAAAACCCACGAAGAATATAGACAGGGTTACCTCAATGACATATACCCAAGAACTATATCTGTCTCTCGGGCTCGCAGCATCTTCTATTTACAATATCTCTTAATGCTAATACATAGATATAGTTATTTAGGATCATATAATATGCAAGTAATGTACCATTTTGCGGTGGTTTTTGAGATTTTCGCATTTCGAGTTTCATATTTGATCTGAGCACCAAGCTATTCTCCCATAATGACATACAGCAGTGAATCACACTCGTGACTTAACACGGACTACACATGTGCAGAATTGTCCAGGAAATGAGTTCAAACTCCATAGTACGGGCATCGCTGCTTGGACCCTTGATTGAAAAATACATACATCACATCGCTGTGAACTCACACTTGGAAACGGTTAACAAGGGGAAACCGGGTGGTTGTTTCTGATCTACGAAGTGAAATGAACCGCGAGTGTAACTTATGATGAGAATTGTTTGAAGCAAAGAGTTGTCCAGCAACCCAATTGAAATTGATTATGAATATCTTCCGGCGAAGCGAATGTCGCTCGGTGTGATCGGTCACATACATGTCGTTCTGCGCGGCTCGTCCGTGTCTTGTCGCGCGCGTGGGTATTCGGGTTGTGTTCGGATTCGATCGGTTTGGAAGGAAATGGCGTCTCGCATCGTGCGTGGTCCAAGGGGGCCAATGGTGTCGGGGCTCTTACTTGAAGCGCAGCCCCAATGGCCTAATGAAAGCAAAAATTAGCAAGTAAGGTGGGATACTCACCTGTCCGTCCAGCGGTCAAGTCGAGCCCAGGGGATGCACTAGTCATCGCACTCGGTGGTCTCGGGGGCGTTGCTCGTGATGGTAATGGTCGACTGCTGAGTGGTCGTAGAGGTTAAAGTCTTGGTGGTTGTGGTCTTGGTACTGGAGTTCTGGGCGGCTGAAGTGGTCTTCCTCGTGCTGGTAGTCATGGAGCTGCTCATGGCGTTGCACTGTCCACCCACCACGCCAGCAGCACACGGCTTGCACTGCGGAGCGGGGTTGAAGGTGGTGATGGGGTTGCACCCAGGCAGAGCGGAGAGGGGTCCATGAAGATCTTCAGGGTATAGGTTAGCAGTGGTACATTGACTCCAGGTCATACTTGAGTCGAAAGTGACGCCGGAACAGTCGCCAACGTCATGAGAATTGCAAGCAGTACTTCCGGTAAGCAGCCTGGAAAGAACACCCTCTTGCCAGCCATTGAACTTCGAAATGTTAGTCTCGAGCCATTTCAACCATTAGGGCCGGCCGTGAACTTACAAAGTCGGCGTGGAATCCGTATCCGGTAGGATCTCCGTTAGAGAGGACGAAAGAATCGACTTCAAACTCTCCGATGAGGCGAGACAGGTCGAAGTTGTTTTCCATGAAGATATGGGGGATCTTGATGGGGTGGCTGTCGGGACAGGCGCCATTTCTGATATCTCCGACAGGATAAGCAACATGCGAGTAGGGCGCCTTGACGTTGAAGTCGTCGCCGTTCCAACAGTGAGGGAACTCGATTGCTCCGTTGAAGTAGGGATACTGAGAGCACGAGGTGACACGAGTTGGAAAACCGCCTCTAGCACCCTGATTCCACGAAGGTGTCTCGTGACAGATCCATTGCGTGATGTCGTCCTTGTTGGTTGGCGTGTGCTCCTGCGCAGCGCGGATGTAACTGTTTCCTGCAGTCATGCGGAAGCCCTTGGGGAACTCGAAGGGCTCGCGCATCTTGCCAGTTCCTGCGTTTATGTAATAGATCTGATGTCCATTGGTCTGGATTGTCTGTCAGCAACGCAAATGGAGCACGCCTGGAAGCACTACGTACAGGCACCCTGACGTAGGAGCCATTCGTGGCCTTGACGTAGAGGGTAGGATGCCAGTAAGCACTCTTGTCCTCAATGATGGTGTTGCCATTGGCACGTCCCATGCTTGAGCAGCTGGCTCTCTGCAGTTCATCGTACTTTGTCTTTGCATTGACGTTGCCAGCACCCATGAAGTCATGTGCGTGCATGCCGATGCCTCCAGGAGTGATGATAGGGTCGATGCGTGAAACGACAGTGTCTCTACCGTAGAGAACAAAGAACTGCGCAGACACATTGCCCGCAGTCAATGCAAGCACTGCAGCAGCAGTAGACTTCATCTCAAAGTTGAATGCGAGTGTGAAAGTGCAGAGGAGTGATGATGACAACCGTGAGTTTGAGAGAGATAATGGAAAAGAAATAAGTCTTGAAGAAATGAGCGTGGAGGGTTTGATATAAAACAAAGATCGATGCAACTTTCGACCGACGAATCGCCCGTTGCAGGGTTGCGCAGCAGGATCGCCGTTGAAAACACGCCGCAGCAACGACAGTTCACCGCAAAATTTTTACTCTGCCGTTATCATGCGCATTTTATCATAAAGTGGCAGTGCTACATGGAGTCGTTGCTAAGATTCGATAACGGTGGTAATGGCTTTTGTTATCATCAGAAGTCGTGATACAGCCATGCTCATGCACTGCAAAGCCTTGTCGATTGGCATGTTTCGATACGCCAGGAACCGGACTGGAGGATAGAGCGATTTAATAAAGTAGAACACCATGTTCGCAACAGATGCAGAGAGAAAACAATATTTCTTTTTTGAACATGTAACAATGGCTTATTCCAACAAATCAATGCAAAACGCCGCCATATGCAACCGCTAAAAACAAACTCCTTGTCTTCCTACAACTGTCCACTAAGGATTGCTTCAGTGGCGGACCCAATGTACGCCCGCTTGCCATCTAGAGGCACACCGAAACGTCTCTCCAGCTCAAGCTTCACACTCTTCTTGGTAATAGTCATGAGATCTGCTTTGCTCAAGACATCACGGATCTCGGCAAGAATGGCATCGTCGCTGGGCAGAGGCATCTCTGTCATTTCCACTGAATTGGGACTGTATCCGCTGGCCGTCATACCCATCTCGCTTGGCGCAAGACTGATACGGGACTGGTTACCGAAAGGACCTTGAGGGACGCCCAGGGACGACATGGGACGCGAAGGCGGATAATCATAGAAAGAGCCGCCAATGCCAGGATACGCTGACTTCGTAGCATACGAGATACCGGTGACGCCGGAGATTGCAGAGCGGGCGTCGTCATCTCTGGACGTTTGCGCTTCCCAAAGCTCGGCTTGGTAGTCCTCCCACCTCTTCTTTGGAATGCTTGCGGGGTCGAACTTGCCTTCGTCGGAAATTACAACCTGTTTGCCCTTTTCTCCAACGACGACACGTGTGTTTCCCCAAGAGAAATCGTCCATGTGCCAAAACGAGTATAGAGGAAGAGCCATGGAGAAGACGGGGGTGGCAATAAGGTAAATGATCATCCATCCAACCATTTCCCACTTGCGCCGGATGATGAAGACCAAAGCCTGCATACCATAAACCGCGACCAACATGATGATAGCAATCGTCGATACGCCGCCGGGGTTCTGTCCAATACGAACGAAGATGTAGACTAGGAAACCGACCAAGACAGGCTGGATGATGGTCGAAAGCAAGTCAAGAATGACAACGAAACGCATACTGAAGCAGCAGAAACCGCAGAGCTGGGAAATAGATGTGAGCTCGACAAGATTGTGAACAGTAGAATTGATCCAGCGACGGCGTTGGGACATGAAGACGGTCCAGCTATCAGGTGCAATGGTCCAAGCATGAGCGCGCATGATGAACTTTGTCTTGTAAGTGGGGTGGTACTTCATCAACAGGGTCGTCAAGTATCTGTCTTCTCCTAGGTGCAGCAAGTTCTTGGTGTGTAGCGTATCAACGCGAATCTCCGAGTACATCTCGATGACCTCTTTGGAAACGAACAGCGGCTTTCCAGAGTCTGCTGCGCGGATGCGGTACATGGAGAAACAACCAGGCAGACAAGTGACAGATCCGAAGAGCGATTCAAAAGCTTTGATCAGGTTGTGCGAAATGTAGTATTCATACACTTGCATCATAGTAACAAGGGATGATTTGGCGTTGGTAAGAGCGGTTTCACCACAAACACCGATAAGGCGTGTGTCGTGGAGGAAAGCCGCGACAAATCGGGTGGCCGAATCAGGGGCGACGACGGTATCTGCATCAATTTGCAGTAGGAACTCGTAGAAGGTCGGATTTACACCAATAATGTTACGAATGTGGTGATACATCTCGAGCTCCATAGGCGACATTGGCAGATTGTAATGAATTCTGTTCAAGAATCTCATCAACACCATCTGGGAATCACGCTTGCCACGGTTGCCAGGTCTTCCAACCTCAGCAGGTCTGCCAATCTTGACAACAACCATAAAGGGAACGATATGACCTTGGACCTCGTAAAGACCAGAATAAATCTTGCCCATGTTGTGTTGTTTTTGGCCCTCGCCCAAACTCTCGAAACTCAGAGGCTCAGGATCAACAGTCTCTGGGACACCGAGAATGTCTAGAACAATACGTGGAGTAGGTCTGTCGTTACCTTGACCAATGATCATGCCATCGCAGACGACAAGCAAGAGTTTGCGCTTGTCGTCGTACTTCATTCTGGCAGCTGAATCAATGGCACGGCGCAAAGAGTCTTCGTCCTCGGTGTAAGCTGGCACAGTGCAGATGATGAATTTGTCGAGGTTCTCCGGAACGTTTTTGCCACCAAATTGCAAGGCTGCAAGGAACTTGACACCAATGACTAGAATCAAGAACATGGAGATTGCCAGCAAAAGGTACGTGGCGAAGAGACATTTCGTAGAATTTCTCGTGTCGACGTCGGCCACATAGAAGAGGTTGTCGAGGCAGATTTGCATGCGGTTCTTCAGATCGACCGTCATGCCGAGGTGATCCCAGTCCTGAGTCACGTCCTCACCAGCGTGCTGCTGCCAGAGATTGACCACACGCTGATCTATGAAATTGGAGTCAGGCAACGTGTCTGGCACATCATAACCGGCAGGATAGGCAGGTGCACGACCGCCGGTAATATAGTCCGTAAAGTCGTAGACCTTCCCGCGAAGGATGGCGATGGACTGCTGCTTCTTGCCCTGCGATTTCACATATTTGGCAGTGTATCCGACAGTACCTTTTCTGTAATTCTGATTTAAGAATTTCATCTGTTCTGCAAACCAATCGGGACGAGAGTCGTTGGTGGCCCAGCGGAAATCGTGATACTGCGCGTTTGCGTCAAGCTTGTTGACGGAAGAAGCCTGACCAGTATAGTTGGCGGTCTTGAAGTTCAGCTGGACAGCAGGGTCGATACCGTTCTCGTCTACGCCCGGGCAAAGAGCCGAGACCTGAACAGGGAAGAGGTTGGTTGCGTCGAGACCGGCGTATTTCTGAAGAGCAGATGTTGGGACGATGTTCGGATAATGGATTGCCTCGAAATTGCCCAGGTCGAAGACAACGCCTCGAATAGCAATGTAAGCGGACGCGCTATCTTTACCATTGTGCGATGCCAATTCGGCAGCCGAATAAACATGTTGTGTTGGGCAAATGAGCAGAGGGAAGCCAATCATGAGGAACAAGAAACTGGCACATGCCAGCCAGATCATGAAGTTGATGGCGAGCTTTTCTCTCCAAGCCACCTGGATATCCTTACGAGGCATACGTCCAATGTATTTGATGACCCAATCAGGAATGAACCAGGTAAAGAAGTAGACTAGGAATATCCACCTCTTTCGAGAGCCGGTTACTTTGATCTCATCGATTTCAGCCATCTTGGCTTCGTTGCCCTTCTCGGCGAGCTGGGAACGAGTCTCGAGATTTTGGAACATGTCGCCTCCGTGGAAAGCTGATGCACCTGCTTCTGATTTTGCATCGAGATCACGGCTTCCAAAATAGCCGGCGACTTTGTCATCATGGTAGAAAGCTCCTGGTGAAGGAGTGGGACCGCCGAGGAGGTTGAGGTTGGACTCGTTGCGACCCAGACGGGCATGCTCTGGAGAGAGCGTACCTTCTTGCTCCCCATAGGGCGTGTGGTCGTGCATCGGCGCAGGAGCAACATCGAGATCACTGACTCTTGCGATCTGGCGCCAACAGCGTTCACTAAGGAAAACACCAGTGCTGCCGACTCTGCCTTCGTTGCTTGGCCAGCTCTTCTCGTCCAAGATCATCTCTGCCTTCTCTCTGTCGGTGCCGACAACGGAAACATCCCCTTCGGCGACTCCGAGGAACTCGCTGAACGGCATGAAGACACTGAAGTCGGCATTGCGTAGGCGCTGGCTGATCTCGGCAATACCAAGCGTTTGCATCTGTGTACGGACACATTTGCTGTCAAACTGGTTGGCGATGCGGCGATCGTTGGGCTTGAGACAGAAAACGAAGTATGGGTTGGTACGAGGATCTGACAAGGACTTGGCAATGTTGTCCAAAGAAGACAAGAACTGAGCGGCAGCACCCTGCTGCTGCTCGGGTTCTCCCTTGTGCGAGCGAGAAGCATTTCTCTTTCCGGTTTCGCTTTCTTCTATGGTAGCACCAAGTCTTGCAGGACGCTCGCCGTTGCGCTTGGCCACACTGGGCATTCTCGAGGGCTTGGAGGCGACCGAGGCCTGCATGACTGCGGAACGATCCTTGGGATGCACGACTTTGCTTAGGGCTTCTTGACCGAAAAGGTCGCTGACGAATGAATTTGAAGTGGTGCTGATGAGATTCATGAGATCACCAGAGATGACTTCGCCGTTTGCTTCAAGGAGGTTCTCGACAGGGTAATCGACCTCACCTGCATAGTGCCGGACAGTAAAAGTGGCATTGGCGTTGCGAGTAGCGAAATTATTTCCAGGAAGAGTCTGAGAAGAAGCCCCGACGTCAATGGCAGGGTTCTTGCCCTCGAAACGCTTTCTGATGCTGTCCAGGAACTGCTGGTCAGTCTTGCCACGGCGCATCTGATCATCCAGAATGCTCAGGAGACCATTGCCGGACTTGAGCAAGCCCTTTACGGCGTCGGTGTTGTCAAAGTAACTAGTTGCGGGCACGCTGACTTCCTCAGTCTCGAGAAGATCGGCTTTGCGCTCGAAGAAGCTCTGCAGACAGAAGTTGTAAAGGGATTCGGAGGCTGCGTTGTTCAGCAACTGGTCCAAGACGGACCCGGTCGAGGAAGACTGCGCGAAGCCTGGGAAATCAACGATAGATATAGTGTTGGCGATGGCGTCCTCTGACGAGCAAATCTTCTGGTTGATGCGCTCAATGATGAGAGCAACGAAGAGCGAATACAGGGTACGTGCGAGTTCGTCTGCATTCTCTCTAGCTCCTTTAGGATCGAGCATGACGGTGACTCGCTCGCGGTGAAGCTTCTTTGTGCGATAGCCAAGACTCTCTTCCAGTTGTCTCTCGGAAACACCGAGGAAAGCAGCCACAATATGGAGAGTCTCCCGGTTCTTGACGGATGTGACATCCTCGCCTCCCTCGTGCGAATAACCACCACTGTCATCGGCCGAGGGTGTGGTGGATTGGGTTGTGACGAATTCGAGCTGGCCAATGTGCAGGATACAGGCAAGAATCTCACACATATGAGCAATCTCGTCCCGAGGGAACTCGAGCTTGCGCAAAGCAGTCTTGAAATGCTGGAAACCCTCTGCATCGTTGATTCCAACCTTGAGCTGACTGGGATGTCCCAAGTATCTCCATCTCTTGGCGCCACCGGTACCGAGTGAGTGTCTGTTTGTAACGGGACCTGCTTGGTCGAGGCCCAGGTGCTCCTTTTCGGCAGGGCTGGTGCCGGCCAGGAGATAGTACAGGACGTGGAAGTTGCGCTCGCCAGGCGGAATGGTGGTGACTCTGCTACGCTCGAGACGGTGGTCCAGCAGCTTTCCTCCAATCAAGGTCGGGTGGAGACTCGAAGACGTGTCGTATTGGAGCTCGAAGAACAGACCCGCCTTGGAGGCGGTGGGAGTGGTGACGGACTTTGTGGTGGTCAATGTGTCGAAGACGAAGGCGGCATAGGACAGCTTGTTGGACAGCGGCGTCGATGTGTAGTTGAGCAATGCAGACAGAACGTGCGAGCGTAGCGTCGTCTTGCCCGAGCCGGTTTCACCACTGGGAAAGTGTTAACGTGGGCATTGGTGCCACAGCGACACGGAAGGACACATACAGAAAGACGACAGCCTGATTCTCCTGCCTCGACCCCAGGCGCGTCCATGCTCTCGACACCAGGTCCTCGGCGGCGCCCATTGCACTGCCTTCTTTGGAGCCACCCGGGCCTTTGGACGACGACGTGTAGGTGTTGAGGGCGATGATGGCATGCGATGACAGCTGAGCCGTAGGCAGCGACACATGGAATCTGCTGGCCAGGTGTGCTGTTAAATGGCTGTCACCCTGGAGATGTGCAGGCAGCGCAGGCAGTGAAGCCTGAGCGTGAGCAGGAACAGCCATGATGGCCTCGAACTGCTAGACTTAGCAGACAAGGAGTCCGAGTGCTGTTGAAACGAAAGTCCAGATAGCTAGCACATACACACAGCAGTCACTGTGGTGCAAACGATTGTGTCGGGTGGTGGAGAAATGGCAAGAGCGAGATGGCAACGAGAAAATTGTCACTGGATTGTGGCGGCAATGACACTCCGTACCTACCTACCTAATACAAGCAGTCGCTCGCACTTGCACGGATCGTGTAGAAGCCTCTCTAGCGCGGCTTAACATAGAATCGCCTTCCCACCATGCATTTCGTTTCACTTCAGCCCTACGAATACGAATGCAATACTGTACTCGTGCGTCTCCGCTATGCACAATCGACCACTGTTTTGCTTCATGTAGCACCAGTCTCGTCAGCCTGACCAGAGGATGTTGTGCAAAATAAGCCAGAAAAATACCTTGTCCAAACTGTTCGTTCCTCTGGACGCGCGGGGCAGACGTGCGCCAACAACTCTAACTCAACCACTTTCTGACAAGGGGCTCGCGGGTGGATCATCCAAGATGTTCAAAGCTACCACCAGATGATTAGTTGCATATCACTTCTCAATTCGATCGACCTGCTTGCCACCTCAT
The DNA here is from genome assembly GCA_017580825.2 of Aureobasidium zeae. NCBI lineage: Eukaryota > Fungi > Ascomycota > Dothideomycetes > Dothideales > Saccotheciaceae > Aureobasidium > Aureobasidium zeae. The sequence goes on from JAGFJS020000005.1 coordinate 533,753, forward strand.
CTTGTGCAGCGAATTGGTTCTCCCAACCCACGGGGACGTTCTTGGCAAGTACTACAGTTTGCACATTATTGTATCTCCTGCATATTATTGTATAGCACCGAGAATGATCACCAATAATGAAACATGCGGGTTTCGTTTTCTTCCGTGCTCGACCAGAGAGGTAGCATGATGCTCTTGCAAAACTAGGGAAGAAGATGATGGTCTCGTGTTTTTTTCCCGCATGTCATTATTGAATTTTTTTTAGTTGGCTGCAGACAGAGTTTTGGCGGGCGGGTTGCCGGTCCGCCCGCCAAAAATAGTTCTTTCCCGATATAGCACGCGCAAAGTCAACATCAACAATGGCAGGCACGAAGACAGAGCAGCAAGACTGGCTACAGAACAAGGATCAGCCCGTTTGTGAGCGGTTCAGGGGCGAGATTGTTCAAGAAGCACATATCACAAGTTATTGCGATGGAGAAGTTTGGTGTCGTAGATCGGCGATGCGTTTTTTAATGGTGGTTTCGAAATGCTCGTGCTAGCTTCAGCAGGCGGGAGGGTCAGCACCGACCTCCTCTTGCCTTTCGGGACGCGGAAACCCATAGGCTTCTCCAGTCACGTTTTGTTGCCTCGAATCTTTCCATTGTGGTTGTTGCCTCTCGTGTGTCTTTGAATTCTGCTTTTCCCGACATTCGCTTGTACGACGGCCAATCAAGGCAATCTCTGAAAGCTCATTGACAAATTCAAACTCAGCGGCGGAACATCTATACAGAGGCCGCGCCTCTCACCACTACCACCATGGCAGGACCTGGGAACCGCATGTCCATCTATTCGACTCACTCGAGTGCTCCTAGACCCGCACAGCCCTCGGCACAAGTGTCGACTACCACACTGCTAAATACCATTCACTCTGCCTGGACCAGCAGCCAGCCATACTCGCTCGAGTCCAGCACCAGCTTGGTCATCAACACATGGGTCACTAGTCTGGTCGTGGGCCAAGATGGCAAGCAAGGCGGCACAGTAGACGCCGAATTGGGCCGACGTGCCTGGGAGCACGCACGAAGAAGAGCCGAAGACGGCTGCGTTGTCTTGGGGTGAGTGGACGGCCTACTTTGACGCTACATGGACGGCTACTGACAATTGCATCGTACAGCTCGCTTCACGAATCCACGCCATCGCTGCTCCTTCCCTTTCTCTCCTCGCTCCCCGTCCCGGTGCCTTTGACTCTCTATGCCGCTCTGAACGCCGTCCACCCCTTCCTTCACTCCGTCACTCCGCGCAATCCCTCGGCAGCACAACACAACGGTCTCGCGGCAGTGCTCACCCTCAATCTGGAGGGTGAGCTGACAGGAGCTGCTCTGAGCCTGTCTACCTCAGGCATCAATGTGGCAAAGGGCCTGACAGACGTCCCTGCAGAGCTCGGCCACCGCGCTTTCGATGTCTTTTACTTCTTGCTATCGAGTGCCTCGCCCGCCGAAAAAGAGTTCTTGGGCCTGCAAGAACCCAAGGCTTATGCCTTGCTGAAAAAGACCGATACATACACACCGCCGCTATATCTCCCTACAGCCGACGATGCAGCAGCAGCCGATGATTTCCGCGCCTCTCTCAAATCCATCGGAATTAAAGGCGCTGCTCTTAGAAACATGCTCTCCGTTGTAGCCGCAATCCTGAAGCTGGGCGAAACCATGGGCTTTCTGGTCGACGCAGAAGTTCTCGAGAGCGTTTGCGAAGAGGTAGCTGACCTGCTGGATTTGGACTCTGCTGTTTTGTCCAACAAGTGCGACACCATGGAGCGTCAGACCTTGATGGCTGCCATCTACGAGGCCCTAGTCGATTGGGTTGTTGCCCGTGCCAACGAGGCCATTCGCATGGAGATTCGCAGCGGCGGTGTTGCGGGCTCCCCCTATACTGGCAGTGACACGGAGAATTCTGGCGGCATGTTGACTCCGCCTCCAGGAGACGATGGTGCCGACACTGTCAGTTTAACCATCCTTGACTTGCCCAGCCTAACACTAGGCAAGGCCATGGCGTTGCGCACCGTCTTTGACGATACCACTGGTATCAATCTTGAGATGAAAGAAGATGGCGTGCCCTCTCACCAAGCAGGCTCATCTGTCATCAAGGAGATGAATCTTGCTGTCAGTGAGAATGAAGCAGACCTCCAAATTCCAAATTCGGCCGCTGTCAGAGAACGCGAGGAACTCCTTGACCGCCGTGAGGCACTTCTGGAAAGAATTGGCGTCGAGACCGAGGCTGATAGCTTCATGAGGCGTCTCCTGTATCCGGTGGATGGCGAAGGTATTCAGCTCGGCAAGACTGGACGCTTCAATCTGGCCAACGTCTTGGGAAGCAGTCGTGTATGGTTCCAGCTTTGCCTTCATCCTACTGATGAGTCACCCGCGTCACTGGCCAATTACCCTCCCAATTCTTTCCCTTGGTCTGCAGGATCCGTGTCTAGCCAAATCCGCTCATGGAGACTAGCAGAGTGGGCCAACCACCGCAACAGAAAACTCGACTATACAGCCGATTTTGACATCAACGAATTCCAGGAACGCTATGCACGTCTTGGTTGTCAACTAGGCCGTGATGGTGTTGAGAGCTGGGTCATGGAACGCGGATGGAGCAATGGCGAGGTTGTTATCGGTCACGAGCGTATCTGGATCCGGGAAGCTGCTTGGTCGGAAGCTGAGAGCATGCTCGATCTTATGCCCATGGACCAAGCACAACACGGTGCTGGTCCTTTCGGTGGTCAATATCAGGTCGCCACTCCGATGATCGATGACGGCTTCTACCAACAGCCTTACCATGACAATCCTAGCAATCCCTTCCTCAGTCGCAATCAAAGCTTTGTCAACAGCAGGAGCCAGCTCGGAGCAAAGTCTATCGCACCCTCAAAGGCTCCAACTAACCAGGGCCGACCTGGTGACTACGGGCTGGGTGTCAAGGGTGACGACAAGTACGGCGACGTGACCTACTACGGCGATGTCGAAGATGGTGACGCCAAAATCGTCACTGAAGTCCCAATCACAACCGGTCGTAAGGCTTGGATTTGGATCGTGTATGCCCTGACCTTTTATATTCCGTCCTTCACGCTTAAACATATCGGTCGTATGAAGAGACCAGATGTCCGCCAAGCGTGGAGGGAAAAATTCGCCCTCATGCTCATCATCCTTGTCATCAACGCTACCATCGTCTTCTACATCGTCGCCTTTGGGCGTCTGCTCTGCCCCAACTTCGACAAAGCCTGGAACAACAAAGAAGTCGGCTACCATGCCGCGGCCAACGATTACTATGTCAGCTTCCGTGGTCATGTCTACGATTTGACAAAGTTCCACAAGATTCAGCACAGCGACTCGGTAACTTTGACGACCATAGACAACATGGAGCCATTTGGAGGTACTGATGTTTCTGCTTACATTGTTCCTCCTCTTAATATTGCTTGCGAAGGTTTGGTGGGTGCGGATTCTAAAATCGCTCTGACCTCAAACACTACCTTGGAATTCCCTCAAGCCATGCATACTTCGGGCTCAAGTGCCTCGGACCCAAAATCAAAGTTGCACAACATCAACTGGTACAGAGACGATTTCCTGCCAAGGATGAAAGAATACTACAAGGGCGATCTGGTTTACAAGACAAGTACAGTCAGGAGCCAGGGGCAGGATCTCAACCGATACTGGTTCACCATGGATCAAAAGATCTTCGACATGACGGATTACTTCCATACCCTGGGCCTGATGAACAACCTCCCCACATACAAGTTCTTCCCAGATGACTTTTCCGACATGGTACAAGCCAATCCTGGTCTCGACATCAAGAGCGCATTCTCAAAAAGGTTCAGTGGCAACCAAACCCAGATGTCTGCCATCACCAACTGCTTGAACTTTGTGTTCTACGCCGGCAAGCTTGATTTCAGAGATACCCCTCGCTGTCAGGTCAACAATTACATCTTGTTGGTTTTCACCATCATCCTCTGCTCGGTCATTGTAATCAAATTCCTTGCCGCGCTCCAGTTTGGCTCCAAGCCCCGCCCATCACCGCAAGACAAGTTTGTCATTTGTCAAGTCCCCGCGTACACTGAAGGTGAAGACCATCTGAGAAAGGGCCTCGATTCGCTCACGTCTTTGGCATATGATAACAAGCGAAAGCTCATCTGCGTTATTTGCGATGGTATGATTGTGGGAGGAGGTAATGACCGCCCAACCCCCAAAATTGTTCTGGATATCCTTGGTGTCGATCCCAAAATCGATCCTCCTGCACTCCCCTTCAAATCTATTGGTGCAGGTGCCGACCAGCTGAACTACGGCAAGGTATACTCTGGTCTCTACGAGTTTGAAGGCAACGTAGTCCCCTACATCGTTGTCGTCAAGTGTGGCAAAGAGTCTGAACAGCAGAAGTCCAAGCCTGGCAACCGTGGTAAGCGTGACTCACAGATCTTGATCATGAGCTTCCTCAACCGAGTCCACCACCGCGCTCCTATGTCGCCACTCGAGTTGGAAATGTTCCACCAAATCAACAACGTAATCGGCGTGGATCCCGAATTGTATGAATACCTCTTCATGGTCGATGCCGATACATTGGTCAAAGAAGACGCTCTCACGCGACTTGTCGCTGCTTGTACCAACGATTCCAAGATTGCTGGTATCTGCGGCGAAACCAGTCTGGAAAACGAAGAGCAATCTTGGACAACCATGATTCAGGTCTACGAATACTACATCTCCCATCACTTGTCCAAAGCCTTTGAGAGTCTGTTCGGCAGTGTCACCTGTCTTCCTGGATGGTAAGAACAAGTCATGCATACGTTTTCAATGACCAATGCTAATCGCTACTCTAGTTTCACCATGTACCGTCTGAGAACAGCTGATAAGGGCAAGCCACTCATCATTGCCGACGCCATCATCGAAGAGTACAGCGATTGCAATGTCGACACTTTGCACAAGAAGAACTTGCTATCTCTAGGTGAAGATCGCTGGCTAACAACTCTCATGACTAAGAATTTCCCTTCCATGTCTTTCAAATTCATCCCCGATGCGTACGCTCAAACTGCTGCCCCGGAAACATGGAGCATCTTGCTCTCTCAGAGACGACGCTGGATCAATTCGACCATTCACAACTTGGCTGAGCTTATGCTCATCAAAAACATGTGCGGCTTCTGTTGCTTCTCCATGCGCTTTGTCGTCTTCATCGATCTTTTTGGTACCGTCATTCTTCCAGCGACCGTCGTCTATCTCGTCTATCTCATCGTCACTGCATCCACTGGTGGTCAATTCCCACTTATTTCGATCATCATGTTGGCTGGTGTGTACGGTCTGCAGGCCATCATATTCATCGCGAAGAGGCAGTGGCAGCACATTGGCTGGATGGTTTGCTATCTCTTGGCTTATCCTCTGTACTCGTTTGTTTTGCCAGTATATTCTTTCTGGAAGCAGGACGACTTCTCGTGGGGTAACACTCGTGTTGTCATTGGAGAGACGGGTACAAAACAGATTGTAGCTGTGGACGATGATGAAGGCTTCGACCCTCGCAGTATTCCCCTGCAGCGTTGGGATGATTATGCCTACGAGAATCAGCTCCCTGGCCGTCGCGGCATGGCTACTCAAGAGAAGGACACGGACGCGTCGCCCTACTACGACAATGGTGGCTACGAGATGGATGAGATTCGCTCGGTCTATTCGTCTGTCCACCCATCGAACTCTACTATTCTCACAGGCTTCCCCAACGCCATGAACAACAACATGCCCTACCGCCCTCCCACACTCTCCCCTGGCCCTCACACGGCATACAACCGCATGTCTAGCTACTCGCGATTCACGGATACCATGCCCGGAGCCAACGAAAACGCGCGTCTCATGTCCATGGGCAACATGAGTGACGTCCACATGCCCCGCAATCCCAGCAACCAATACCTCTCGTCGCAACCCGAACTGCTCTCACAGAAGATGTCGCCTCCCCCCTCTGCTGGCTTCCCTCCCCGATCTCGAAGCCCGCTCTCCAATCCTGCTTCCCGTCCCGCTAGCACATTCGGTCTGCCCGGCTTCCAGACTCAGGGGGTCAGCGACGCGCAGATTGTGGATGCGGTTAGGGATTGTTTGAGGGAGGTCGACTTGGACACGGTGACGAAGAAGCAGCTGAAGGTGCTTACCGAGTCACGACTACATGTTCAGCTTGACGCTCAAAAGAGAGCTTTCTTGGACCAGCAGATTGACTTTGAGTTGGCAAACATGTAAAAACGAAAAGAAGAAAGAAAAAAGAAAAGAAAAGAAAAAGGCGCAAGAGGTCAAAAATGACAGAAGACAAGAGGAAAGACGGGCAAAATGCATATTTCGGGAAAGGGAGGTGCATTGTAATTTGTTCTGTGGGAATTTGTTTTCTTGTCGGAGTTTCTTCACATTGCATATTTGCGTGTCTGTGGTTTAGATGGCGTCAATTTTTATTTTCTTTTTTACGGACCACAATCCAAGAAAACACTGTTCATAATACATGTTTGACTTTTCGTGTCCTTGTTACATCAACCTTGGTGATGACGAATGCTCTTTCCTTTTGGACGCCGCGCAAAGGGTCAAAGAGAGGATTGGGTAGAACGCCAGACAGTCGGCATCTGCGTATTTGCTAGCTGACCACATGCTGTAGTTCACGTTTGAATCAGTACAACAAAGCTTCTCTGTACAACAAAAAGGCAGCATCAGCCGCGGGATACGTACTCGCTGTCCACTCTTCCTTGCCCTCGTGCTCGTGGTAATTGCACGCATTGCAACACTTGCACTCGCGACTCGCAGGGCTCATTTTCATATTCTTCCTGAGCCTCTGCAAGATCATGTAGAAGAATTGGCCATAAACGTCCTGGTCGGTTACGAGAGGAGGGTCGTTCGCGTCGTGTTCAGCTCTCCAATGCTCGACGTAACATGCTATGATGCGTCCGACAAAAGGTGAGTTGGGCGGGAGCAGGGAGACTGCCATTTCGATTTCCTTGTACCTCGCCATTCTGGTCTCTCCTATGGGGATGAGTTGGCGGCGCAGAGCCAACATGTCCATTTGATCGGCAAAGGCGTATAATTCTACGCGGTGCTCGTAGTCCCAGGTGAGGAGATCGATTATGCCTTTGTAGATCCAGGTCTTGAAGGTGTCGAGCACTTTTGGCGAGAGGTCAACTTTGAAGAGGGTGTTTTGAGCTTCAGCGAAGCTGCCATTCAGGGCTGAGTTGTAGTAGGCAGAGAAGAAGCAGAGTAAGTTCTTGTTGACTCTGATGGTAGTATCATCTTGTGTTGACTGAAGCTCGATCGTTTCGCCCGGTGACTCGTCCAGAATGGTTCTGCAAGACATGTGAGCGGATCTTCTCCTCTCTAATCTTCATCTTCATCTTACGATACTATCTTCTTTGTCCAGATGTAGCGCCTCCAATCATTGGTCTGCTTCATGTTGGCAAATTCTGAGCGCCTGCGATAAGCTACTGAGCTTTTTTATCTACTTGGAACAAGCACGAAATACAGATCAATTTAACGGAGTTCCAGGATGCACATGATTAATATAATTGCATGTGTGAAGGACACGCGCTTTCAGCCGCGCGCGCGAAGAGTTGAGACTGTGATCTGGCACTGTCTCACCTGGCTATGCTCGCATGGAGAAGGGATTTGTAGGTGAGACTGCGACACCTTGTCTCTGGCAGCCTCGAGTGGCATGTGTATCGTTAAGCAGAGCTGATATCAAAGAGAAACCGGGTCAGAATTTTGATCATCGCTCAACTTCGTGTCAGTGTGAAGATGTTTCCAGTAATGTCTCGAAGAAAGTCGGGCTGATGAATTTGAAAGACCAGGCTTTCGAGACAGAACAATTGCTCGACCCACATCTTGTTGGAGAGTAGAACCTGGACTTCGAGAGGCTTCCCAGTATCGGCGGCATTATTTGGGCCTTCGCATCAAAAAGCATCTCACACAAGACGCCAAAGCTGTTGGACGTCAAGACATTTAGGCAGGCCAAGTAGAGTCAGAGTTGTAAATTCTGTCCGTGATATAGTCGAAGTTACTACGGCGCAAAAGCATGATGATTATAGCTCGTTGAACCAAGGGATAGCTGACATAGCACCAGGTTTTTGAACTGTACGGGCTGCAGCCGAGTTGGCGAATTGAATAATACTATCCAGTGATTGAGGAGTCTTGGCTCCGTTCTTTGCAATCTCTACTGCAAGTCCTCCAACGAAGGTATCGCCTGCAGCGGTAGTGTCGACGACCTTGACTTTTTGTCCTGGTGTGTGTGCCGAGCCTCTGGCCTTGGCAGAGTGATAGACACCCTGTCTGAATGTTAGCAGAACTCGCGTTGGAATGTGCTGAATCTCTCGCCTTCGATCCCAGCGTGACAACCACCAGGTCGGGAACGCCGCGTCTGAAGAAATCCTCGCAGATGTTGGGTAGGTCCTCATCCTTTAACTCCTCCTTGGCTTGTCGAAGGATGTCGGCTTCAGTCTCGTTCATGATTAGACAATCTATGTATTGATAAAGATCCTCGGGAAGTATCTGTGCAGGCGCTGGGTTCATGATGACCTGTGTCATGATCAGTCTCAATAAACGGCTCGGTGAGTACCGAATACAGCCATACATATTTGCCCTTTGAGTGTGCAAGCTTGATGTTATGTGCGACTTGTGCAAGAGGCATTTCCAGTTGGAAGACGACGACATGGGCATCTTCAGGCACCAGATCTTTGGCCTGGCCAGCTCCAGAAAAGTTTGCATTTGGACAAAAAAGAATGCGGTTTTCGCCGCTTTGTTCTTCGACAATTATGTTGGCAATACCAGTCTTCTGGCCAGCAACTTTTTGGACATGGGTAGCGTCAATAAAAGTGTCGTTCAGGGCAGAGATAAAGTCAGTGCCGAATGAGTCGTCACCAACGAAGCCGACCATGCTGACTTTGACAGGCATGCTGCCGGCAGGTGCTGAGCCATCGCTATTGCGTGACAGCCTGGCACAGGCTACAGCCTGGTTGGCACCTTTACCGCCAAACCCTGTATCCGACGAGGTTGCTTCAAGAGTTTCACCTCCTGCTGGAACGCGAGGGGTACGGGTGATGAAGTCAATGTTCAAAGAACCAATCACAGCGATGGAAGCCGACATTTTGCGAAGAGACTTGATTGGTCTTGAATCTGCACGAAATGGTGTGATTGATGCACTCGGCTTTCAAAGAGTGGTTGTTAGTTCCTTCCAATTCTGTTCGAAGGTTGAGGGAAGGAGCTACGCATGCCAAGGCAGTCACCCCGCCACACACCACTACCTACCTTATCGAGCAGCCCACCATCTTCACTCTTGTACGTCTATCACATCCCCTATCAACATGCTTCTCCTTGGTCTGACAGGCAGTATTGCCACTGGTAAATCGACCGTCTCGAAGCTTCTGTCAGCACATCCCTACTGCCTCCCGATTGTCGACGCCGACGTGATTGCTCGCCAAGTGGTCGAACCTGGAACCAGCGGCTACCGCAAAATCCTATCTCACTTCGGCCCGTCAACGCCAGATCTTCTGTTGCCAGCAGATCCGGCCACAGGTGGTGAGAGTGGGCCCAATGGTCAAGGCAGACCGCTCAACCGGCCCGCGCTGGGACGTCGGGTATTTGGCGAGGGGAAAGAGTCCGATAGGAAGGCCTTGAACAGCATTGTCCATCCTGCCGTGCGCCGTGAGATGTACAAGCAGATGCTGCAGGCATACCTCAAGGGTCACTGGGCTTGTGTGCTGGATATTCCTTTGCTCTTTGAGAGCGGCTGGGAGCCCCTCTGCGGTACCATCATGGTGGTCGCCGTCAAGGATGCCGAGATTCAGATGCAACGGCTGCTTGCAAGAGACGCCCATCTCAGCCAAGAAGATGCTAGAAACAGGGTCGCCAGCCAATGGGACGTCAGAGACAAGGCTGCAAGATGTTTGCACAGAGGTGAGAAGAGCGGAGTCGTCATATGGAATGATGGAGATCAGGCCCAGTTGAAGCAAGAGCTCGATAGGGTCATGGAGCTTGTCAGAGCGGGCTCTCCTTCGTGGTGGTCGTGGCTGCTCTTGCTTTGTCCGCCACTAGCCCTTGCCTCGGGTACCTGGTCTTATCTCAATGGCACATGGGCGAAGAAGAGCTGGGAGAAGGAGAAGTTGCGAGAAAAGGCAAAGCTGTAGGCGTGACGTCCACTGTTTCCTGCATCTCTAAAATCCCAATACCTAACCTTACCACTTACCCCTGTTTGCTCGTTTTGGTCACTTGCAGTCGGCAAACCGTCTCTTCACTTTCACTTTTTGCCTTCACTTTTCACAAGTCATCTCTATTTCCGTCTTTCCCTTCTGATCAACACAACGGCAAGATGGCAGGCAGTGCTCGGCGTTCGGCCGTTGATGACAAATTCGAATCTCTCAGCATTGCGGTAGACACGCTTGCGGCGCCCCGCCCTGTGTATCGTCAACAGTTCCTTGAGCCAGGAGACGCGCGCAGTGCCTTCGACGACAGGGGACTCACTCAACATGGCCCAGTTGCGCAACATATCCACGCCACTAAGCCGGCACTGCCAGAAAAGCCCGCACAAACACGCCACAAACCGCGTAATATGCAGTCATCGTCTCGAGGAAAGCGCCGGCCGTCACCAAGCTTTCGCATTCGTAGTAAAGATGGCGACAGTGTTGTCATGAGGAATCCTTTCGTGCAGCAGACATCGACTCGTACGCGATCTAAGGACCCTACAGCAAAATCGGAGAAGTCACAGGAAACAAAAGACATCAAACAAAAGTCTCTGCCAGCAATTCAGCCTTACAAGTTTCGGATCAGGGCCAAGAATGGCGAGGAGTGTGTGCAAGAGATGAGTAGACCGCTGTACTTCGCCTCAGATCCTGGCGATTCACAAGACACGACAGTTGTGGGAAGCGGATCTGACCCGTCAAAAGTTCCTTCATCTTCTTATAAAGCACAGCAAAAGACTAAATGTAAGTGACCACTGACGACGCAACTCTGTCTGTCATCTTTGACCCTAGTGTGCAGCAGGACTCGTACAGTCTTCAGGCCTTATCACGGATTCAAACAAGCCCATGCTTGACACCAACATGATGTCCGGGGCTCTTCCAAATCCGTCGCTTACACGCTCATCTCGATTGGACACGTCTCATACCCTCGATAGAACAAACACCGTCATAGTTCCAGATGACTCGTTTGAGGGCTCTGTAACACAGTCCTTGCGTATCGACGTATCAGCAATGCCGAGAGCAGCTCATGTTCTATTTGAGGCGGACCAAGACTGGGCCGTCCCAAGTCACTCCTCTTCATCCCCATCGTCTCACAGTGCTTCGAACAATTCATCCGGGCCATCTTCTGCACACAAATCAGTCTCGTCTCGCACTACCACTTCGAACCACTCTGCCGCCGCGTCTCGGCACACAGGAGCTTTGCTCGAGGAATCCGAGAATAAACAATCTGAGACTGTGGATACATCAATCCAGCGGAAATCAAAAGACTCAGCATCTTACTACTGTTGGGAAACAACCTCGAGCCATTCCGGAGGTGTGCCATTATACCAGGAAGAACCTACAGAGTCAGATGCCGGCTCGTCGAGAAGTTCCAGGACAATTCGGCAGACCTCATCGCATTTCGGACGTCTTGGATCAGAAGATGCATCGGTACGACTCTCTACTGCGGCGTTCAACAGCTGGGCTCAGAGGGAGTTGGCAGAGAACATCGACCGTGAATCCTACAAGAGCCGGTCAACAGATCAGATACCTCTGCCTTCGACCCACAGTTCTCGGAGCAGACACTCTTCCACTACTCATTCTCACCAGCCGTCTCGGTTAGATCATCAAGGCTTGACTCGAGACAACCTAGGCTCTGTGAATTCCGAACCAGATTCCGTGTCAGAATGGATGGCAAGTCTGTATCAAGACAGTAGTCCTTCTGCCCGTGAATGTGATCAGGAACCTGCGGGATGGGAGGCCTTTCGGACTTCCCCCGATTCTAAAAATCCACGGGCGTCGACAAGACAGCAAAGCCGATCACGCACATCCAAGCAGTCTCAACGTGAGCTCAAATCTGACTCTGGTGATGGTGATGACAAGTGGGAATCCTTTGTAGAGACGGAAACGGAGAACGATATGCCACGGCCATTCGATGATGACGAACGACTACCGCCATCGATGCCATCGCTCACAACAATCTACGAAGATGCCGAGGCGGAACATTCTTATACATCCTCGTGCAGCAGAATGACAAGTGCACTTACGGAACAGAACGTCACGCACTTCGCAAAGCCAGGCATAATATCGCCACATCCACTGAGCTCTGTAACTTCCGCCACGACTGCACGTAGACCGCCGACTGCGGAGAAAGTTCGAGTGGGTTATATGCCTCCCTTCGTTGAAAGTGCGACGACATCAAGCGATTCATCCAAGTCTCGAAGCCGCAGTCGCAGAAGCTCGAAGCCAAAAATGCTGCAGGAAAGACGTTATCACACGGGGATTGACGGTAGTCGCAGCAGTAGAGACGGAGGCTCGGAGAGCTCACGTACGGTCGGATCAGGGCGGCCACCAGAGAAAACACCTGGCCGAAAGTGGAAGTGGTGGTGATCAAGAAGAAGGGCGAAAGAGGTTATTGCTGGAAGGGTTGATGACAGAAATTGCTGTAGAACAAATACAGATTTGCTCATCAAATGAAACATGACTTGTTGCTTCGTCTAGATATGAATAGCAGAGTAGACATTGAGACAGGGTCGCTCTAAAGGACATTGTCAAAACGGCGCACACAAGCGTTAGCTCATTCTTAACAGGGATGTGATGAGCGCGCAATTTCCAACACGTCCGACATGCAGACTGACAGGGCACAATGGTAGGCTGAGACGGGGGCTATGGCGGGCGATTGAGGCTAACGTGCTCCAACAGGCCAAGTGCTCGCCCTCTGCTACAGCGCCGGAACAGGCCAATACGTACGTGGCAGCAGCATCATGGAGGAATCGGCCTGACAGCCCGACCACGTAGCTCCTGACCGGCAGCACCGATCGCAACATCCGTCTCTTCAACCCGGCCTCTGGTCTCGAAGTGCAAAAGTACAGCGCCCATGGCTACGAGGTGCACGACTTGAGCGTCGCCCAAGACAACGACCGATTTATCAGTGTGGGTGGTGACAAGACCGTCTTCCTCTGGGACGTCACCACACACCAGACTCTGCGCCGCTGGAGTGGCCATGCTGGTCGCATCAATGCTTGTGCCTTTGCTGGAGAAGGCGACTCGCTTGTCGTGACTGCCAGTTTCGACAGCACCGTAAAGATCTGGGACTGCAAGCAACGGAGCGAGAAACCAATCATGACCTTGTCCGAAGCAAAGGACGCAGTCTCTAGCGTTGCCGTCTCGGGTGCCGAGATACTGGCAGCGAGTGTGGATGGCAGAGTGAGGTGTTATGATGTGAGGATGGGCACCATAGACCAGGACGTCCTCGGGCATCCTGTGACTTCCGTAACTCCCACCGTCAACAACGACTCGTATCTCGCCAGTACTCTGGACTCGACCCTGCGCCTAATGGACAAGCGCGACGGCAAACTCTTGCAAGCCTTTCGCCATGCCGACTTCAAGAATACAAACTACAGACTACGCTCTACGCTGGCCGCAGGAGACAGCCTTGCTATATCTGGCTCTGAAGACGGCTTTATTTACGTCTGGGATCTCCTGACAGGCAACCTGAGCCACAAGCTGAAGCATTCTGCGCCGGCCCTCACAGACGCATCCAAGCCCTTCATCTCCATGTCTTCCAAAAGGGATGTGGTCAACACGGTCGTATGGAACCAACTGAGGAAAGAATGGGCCAGTGCCGGAGGAGACGGGACCGTTGTCGTCTGGGGGAATTCAAGCCATGTCTGATGGTAGCCAGCTAGTATCTACACCGCCCGAATCTACATCGGTCGCCCCTTCAAATCTCTTGATCTCCAGTCTCGCCTCTTGACACCACCAGGCACACGAAGAAGAGGTCAAGACGAGTCGCCTGCACGGGACGCACCCCGACCCCACACTCGAGTATCTGCAGTCTGACATCGAAAACCGACACTAAAAGCATGCTCGTTGCTATTGTGCTGGTGCTTTTCGGTGAGAAGACCTCCTTATTGGAAATCATATCTCGCCGGCCTAAACTCCGCCTCCGAAACCCGATTAGGCGCACTAATGCCGAAGGCACGAGCAGCATGCGCAGACCGAAATCAAAAAGCTCATCGTTGGATGCAAAGAAGATCCAGTTTTATTTTATTCACGAACAGTCCCTTATTAGGACCAAGCTCCTGGTAGCCAATTGATGCCTACACGGAGTTCCCGTTCTTGATTCTTTGATAATTGCATACATGTTCGACTTTCCTGCGTTGTCCGAGACTAGAAAGAAATTGGAGCTGTTGAGCAGTAGTAAGCAGCAGCAGTACGCAGTAAGTAGTAAAGTAATCAATTAGATTGGCCACAACACACCCTCTTTTCCAAAAGTCCTCCCCTACTACAATATTTCTAGTGCCCAGACTCATTATTTACCGCCTCGTGGCTCACTTCATCCTTTCAAAGCTCGGGACACGATTCTCTTGCAAAAGTTCGAATCCTTAGGGTTGTACCACTGTCCTCTTTTTTGCATCTCATTGTTCTCCTATTCTATCGCCAAAATGTATACATCCAGACGACTGTTTTTGTCCCTTTATTTTATTTTATTTTATTTTCTCTCTTTTTCTTTTTTCTTTTTTTTTTTTTTCGTTTTTGACCACACTCGAGCTTCTCGGCAGATGGAGATGTTCTAGCTAAACTTTGCACGGGTGTAAATCTTTCGGCATGATATATATCTCGGCATGTCACGATTTCCCCATGTGCCGCAAGTACAAACACAAAACAAAAGAAGGTTACGAAGCGAGGGCCAAAAGCCGGGAGGTTCGTGTTCGGTGCTTTGCTTCTTTGGGGGGAGGGGGGGGGGAGGAGGGAAACTTTTTTTCACGTACTCCGTACAGCACGGGGGTTGAGGTACACTGTTGCGTTTCAGGAGGTGTTTTTTGCTGCAGAGTCACCCGTTCGGAGGGGCCGAATACGGTGGAGTCACCCACCTTCTCTTGTACCTCGACTACACTCCATTGCACTTTAGTCACGCTTTCTGACAAGCGCGTGTAGAGAATAATGCCTATACACACATTTCCTGAGAAATAAGGTTTCGTGGCGGGCCTTGGCCATCTACTGGAGTCTCTGCATTAGCATCAGACGCGGCCCGGACGTCAAGCGAACCCTGTTTTCTGCACTCGCGATTCGATCCGTGGAAGGTTGCCAAGTTGCCAGGAAGCAAAAAGGGGGGGGGGGGGGGCGACAGCCCAGTTGTCGTTTGCCGAAACGGGAAGTTTCAACCGTTTTGATACCGTTGTCAGGAAGGTAGGGGTGGTGTTGTATGCAGTGGGTTGTACGAGATACAAAAGTACGTATGCCAAAAAGAAAAAAAGAAAACAAGAATTCAGGACAATAATGAGCGAGCATCTCCGGCTTCGGTATTCGACGGTTGAATCGGTGTCTAGAGAGACATACGGTTTGTGGTGTTCCCTGGCATACGGTAGGTACCTACCTAGGTACTCGCGACAAGTATGTGACTTCTGTCATGGCCCGCATATCGCATCAGATGTTATTCCGGAATTCTAAGGAAAAGTAGCCCCACTACAGTAACTCCTACTACTATTGTCATACTGCAATCACGGCATGCACTCAACGAGTCTACCGCTCTGGCCACCGCAAGGCATTGTATGACTAGTGAGAGACAACCCATGTGTAAACGAATGATTCAGTTTCTTTTGTGGCGTGAACCATTACGTGGGACGTGAAACGTGCCTGCCGAATTGCACCGGTGGACAATTTCCCGAAACCCCGAGCCCGCTTCGATCCTTCCCTGTCAACGTCTACATGTCCACCGTAATACCAGCGGCTTGAACGATGGGGCACTCAAAGCGAGAGGCACATGTAAGCACAGCTTTCTGGTCAACTTCTTTGTATGTACACAAATTATTATTTCGGGACGACGACTGAGACGTCTTTTTCTGCTGGGCAGAAAGTAAAGGCACGCGAGCTATGCTGTACGGAAAATCTGTCCTGTTGTCCATATGACGCCCAAACGGACAATGGCCGTTGAAACCTCGTTCAAGCAGGTAAAAGATAGCTTCGGAGGAGACATCATCATATCCGAGACAAGCAAAAGAAAAAAAAACATCCCCATGAGGCTCATTCCGCTGACAAATTCACCAAAAAACTCCTTGCTGTAAGAACATGCTCGCCTGTTGATCGTTCATACGTCCCTTCTCAACGGCTTTCTCTCAGCGCCGAAAAGTAGGTCGCGTCGGGCGTCCCGTAGCAGACATCCTGCTGCAATGGCAACGTCCGTTCCATCGGTTCATCCATCTTCCAGCAGCCTTCATGGTCTCCGCCATTGACTGCTCGAGGGGCAGCTATCACTGCTTTGCCTCCAAATCTCTCGGCTACGTGCGCTTCAATCTGAGCCACCCTTCTGCTTGTCTGCCTCGCCTGTGCCTTGGCGCTCGCGCAGAATTGAGCCAGATCGTGCAGATTAGCTACACCTTCATTTATGAGTCCCATCGTTCGTCCGTAGGTCTCCCTCAGACCTCCAGCTCCAAGTGTGTCAATAGCTGCGGTTGTGCCGTAGGCGAAGAACGGCGACAATAGATTGACTTGATCATGACCCTTTCCTGGTCCCTGGACATTGGCGCCGCGAATATCGCATGCCATCTCAAGCAATTCCATGGCATGCGAATGTGCAACTCGAATCTGTTGGGCGATGGTACGAGGCGACAAGAGCTCGTGGTGTGCGTTGCGTGCCGCCTTCAACTGCGAAACGTGATACAAGGCATGCATAGCAATGAGGCTGCCTCCGTAGCCATGATTGATCGCCTCGACGAGCGTATGCCGGCTGTATTGTAAGTGAGGCGGCAGAGAGTTCTTCCAATCGAAAAGCTTGGCCTGGATGTCGTCTAATGAAGACTCGTGGCTCTTGACATATGTCCCTGGACCCGCAGTCTGACGAGGTCGGCGATAGACCAGCTTGATGACATCAGTCCAGAGAGCAGCAATTACTATTGTGTACGCCGCCGGGCTGGGGATAACGGCCTTTTGAGTAAAAGAGTGAAGACCCATGCCCGCTTGGAAGCAGTCAAAGAAAGGCGCGTCCGAAGCTGAGCCATCCTCGTATCTCTGATCATCGCACGGAAACCTCAGCTGGACATCTTCTACTTGTATAGCGCAGAGCAGACCTCCGCAAAATCCGTGGTAACGCTAAGTTGGGTCAGTTACTGGTCGCTGTGGAACATGCAAAATACTCACATCAGCTAGAAAGGCAGCCCAGAATGTTCGCCTACGACATTCTGTGAGCTGCTCGAGAGAAAGGCTGTAGTTGGGCCGCGCAAATTCATCGAGATTCTCTGCGCACCGGTCTTCGCTGTTGTACCGCATTGCGCTGAGGATTCTCAGAGCGGATCCGCCCAAGTCCCAGCCCATGCTATCTTGGCCAGTGAGATGATAGTAACCAGCCACAAGTAGTCGTGCCTGGACCAATGGCAGGGTGAATTTGCCATCAACGCGGGAGACGGCTTGACAAGCCTTTTCTGCACAGAGCTTGGCAAAGGATGAGTACTCGTTCTCAGCAAAGATGGCGCCTAAAGCGAGAACGGCATAGAGCACGGCACATTCTTGCTGGCACTTGTCGCGGCAATGTCGTGTCCAGTGTGTGAAAGCTCCGCGAGGAAATATTGTGCTTACTTCGCGGGAAGATTGTGCGAAAAAAAGGTCAAGGCAACGCATGGTCGCGTCGGGCTCGATACAATAGGGATCTTCGTTCCAAGATGAAGAGTGCATTTTGTCGGAATGGGGCGGCGGATTGATGATGTCTTCCAGGTCAACTCTTTTGCTGTCTTTGCGCTGTCGCTCAGTAGCTGTAACATCGAAAGGAGATTCCGACACGTCCGACTTGCGCCTCTTTACGCTTTGAGGTGACATTTCGCGGCTCCAAGACGGTGGCATGTTCAAAACATCTTGTTGCGCTGATTGTGCTGAACGCCTACGCTTTTGGTTCGAGACCTCGGCCATTACAACACTGCCTGAAGATTGACTTGACCAGTCGGGGCGCGCCAAAGTGGGAACGCTGAGGGTTGTTTCATTGGCAGCTTCCGCCTGTAGCTGGGGGATGGATGGTCTGCTGTTATCTCTTAGTAGACAGTCTGTGACTGGTCTCGGAGAACCAAACCTGTGACACTCTCGCTTGGCCTTTTCGCACTGCAGACAGCTCTTCTCGCCAGGCTCACACTTGATCTTTTTCTCGCGGCAGTTTCTGAATACCGTTAGTTCAAACACTACTTACCGTCAAGCCTGGTAAACTTACAAGCATGCCTGCGCAAGTCGTTTTCGAGCCTTTCCCGCCTTTGTGGTTCCCCAGAGAGGATTGACAGGCTCACCATCGATCACGGTCGGACAGGTGCTACCGTCTTTGAAGACATAGCACATCCCCTCTCCGGGTATGTGGCGTTGACCGACACACTGTAAGCTGTAGTTGCCTGTCGGAGGTGCATTGCGCATGGCATGAGTTGAATTCATGCGTCTAGCGATATCACCGTCGGTCGATCCTTCAGGATAGGAAGAATCCGCATGCGGCTGGACAGTCCGTACGAGGTCACCTGAAAGGTGCTCGGGCATTCGTGAGCTCTGGTACTCGGAAAGCCTGCGAAGCGGTGAAGGAGCAGGCAGTGGTGGTCTCGCGCCAAGAGGAATACCAGATGTTTGCTGAGTGAACCGATCGGTCGGAGTGACATCCAAAGAAAGGCGATGGAAAGGAGGTGGTGTGGGGTTAAATTGAGGCGGCCGACCCGCTGGCGCGGGTTGCATGTTGGCAGCCTCTGGCCATTTTGGCTGCGCGTTGTTTACCGGCGGCCAATTGGGAGAGAACAATGAAGGCGGACCGGGCCTTACAGGAGGACTCAAGAGTTCCGACAGACCAGGGAGTTGTTGGCGTGGCTGACTTTGATCATTGCCGCGAGTGGGCAGATAAGGCCTATTCTGCATGCTGCCAGGCTCCAGTGGTCTCAGAGCGTCAGTTTGCAACATGGACGGCCTGCGGAAGTCCGGCAGTGAGAAAGGGCTGGTTTTGTCGCCATGTGTCCACGCCTGCGAAGGCATGGCAGGCGTAAAAGCCGCCGACGGGTCCTGGATTGATGACATTATTTGGTATTGTGAAAACGGTCGCTCATGTGAAAACAAAGACGGTCGCAGGGCTCCCCGACGTGTATGTATAAGGAGCGATACGTGCGAAATACGAATCTTCAACTGCGGTTCGCTCAGGATGAGATTGAAGGTGCTAAGGACGGCGATAGGGCGAGCGACGGTGACAATGAAATAATACCGTGCGCGACGAAAGCCAGTCAGAAAATAGCCGGGAGCTGACGTTCGCGCCACCTCGGGAGTATTAAGGTTCACAGAACCTAATAAGCTAGACGGGAGTGATGATCCCCGGCTGGTGTGGAGAGAATTTCAGATCCTTTAAGATGCAGGATCGAAAAAAACAAGACGCCGATCCGTTGATTGCGAAACCAGCACAAGAAAGCATCCTCGGTGACTCAGTCTTCTCGACGCAGCCCCTGGCCGCAGAACACCATATGGATCAAGTCGCCGAGTTGAGAACACCGGACGCATGCAGTAGTCAGTAGAGTGATATCTCAAAGTGCAGAAAACGCATCTCTCTCTCTCTTGCACCAATGGATCGCCAAGCTTGAACAAGCCCAGCGAGGTCTATGGCGGGTACAGCGAGCGCAACTAATCTTGCAATTTCCAAGAACGGACCCTGACCAAACAATTTAAGGCAGTTCGTTATACAACAAAAGATCGATCAATCTGTACTGCACGAGTCGAAAGCTCGCAATCTCGGTACTAAGTCTGTGGAAGCCCGAAACAGCTGGGGGCAAGCAAAATGGAGCAACCAGCACCACGAATGGCTCCTGAGAGTGGATGTTTCGATGTGCAGCATATCCATCTAGCAGAAAAAGAAGAGGAGTCGTCGAGCGAGTCAGGCTTCTCCACACTACTTCTGTGGTCTCAGCGGACCACAGCCATAGAGGGCTCGGACCAAACTCCTTGAGAGGTATCGCAGTGGATGCACGTCATCAACATTTCATTGCCACTGTCCTATCTGGCGGTTCTAGGCTTCAGCCTTTCAGGGACATCCCTCCGCCGTGTGATCTGTTTCGAGCAGAGCAAGCGAGCCTTGTGCTATCCCAACCAACTTCAATTTTCTTGCAGAACTAGCCACGTCGCCATTGACTAGGTACATCCGTCGTCCTGCCGTGGGTAGAGAGCAGGCCCGAGCTTTGACACACAACTCTTCTGACAAACAATAAACAATTCACAGTTCTGGCATCTCATGTATATAATAGGTAACTACTTGTCAAGAATGCTGGTTGATTGCCGCATGTAAAGACGGCTGTGCTAGTTTCTCTTAGAGCCGAAACACAGGTCCGCGCAGCACACGTAGGATGATCCGACTCCTGCTCTGCCGCTGCATCGCATCCAGAAATCCTGACGGCATTTGCTCGTGCGCGGGATTCTGGACAGTTGATCTGCACGGCGATCAGCCACGAACACTACAACGCTGTTGCCTTTTGACGCAGGATAACATCTCGGGCGTATCATATTCATTGAGATTGACTAGCGGGTCGAAGGTACATGCCAGCCTCGATGGCGACTCGGTACCGACTTTTTAGTCAAGTTTGACGCCGTTTATATCGAGCAGCACTTTACGAACGCGGCGGCGGCCGTCGGCTCTGCACCCCTGTGGCCGCCGGCGTGAGGCGCATGACAGTGAAAAACGCGCCTCGTTTCTGGGCTGAGCGTTGCCCCCAGCCGGCTGCTGAGATCCTCCGAGACCTACTCCGTACATACGAAAAGTATTGAGTTTTTATGATTCGCCGGGATCAGTAGTTCCGGCGATCTGGATAATCGTTTATGGACGTCCCGTATTTGCCATGGCTGAGTGGCATTATTTGTAGTTCAATGGGGCTAGTACTGACTAGTTGCCTTGGAGTCCATTCCGTTGCCATCTGGCTGCCCTATATTGCATGCACTCATCATCTCGCATATGCATGCGTGAGCGCACCCACCTGCTCAACACAGAAGTCGCTTTGTAATTTAGCGGTCAAACTACTACGTTTGAGCTGTCAGAATATGCCAGGTCCGATAACGTGCGCGGAACTTTAGGTGACAGCAGACGAATAGATGGCTAAATCCCAGTGAAACAAGTTAAGGTGAGGTCATTGCCATCTAAAGTCGCGGCATATCGAAGACTATTTCACACTTCAGGTTTGGCAAAGAAAAAAGAAGAAAAAAAAAGAAAAAGAAACTTTGGCCCCGGGTGTGTGCGGACAAGACGAACGGTCAAGGGGTTTCTTGGGGTAGGTACGGAGGTGCGGTACTTCGTGTTATTTGTAAAGTCTCGATCCGAACACGACTTGACTCGAAGGATTGGCGTTACAGAATCCGCGAGTTCGGCTCCGTACATTTGCGCGAAACAGCCCTTTGCTGGACTCAAACTCAAAATTCCGTTTTGGAATCTTGTCACTACTGTGAGAGAATATAGTATATGGTCGAATAGTAGCAACAACCGGGTTGAGATGATTGGTCTGGATCAGCCAAACATCCATCTCATTATTCAGCGAGAGTAATAAGCTGCTAGTCACCATTCGCCCGACCTGGACCGAGGAAACTTGTAGCGGCCGTCGATTGAATATTGCCGTGTTTGCAGCCGATGTATAGCAACGATCGAGTGTTTCGATCACTGTTAGTTCATACAGCTGAGAATGACCGGTAGTGCGTACAGGTTGATTGACGGGAATTCTGCAATGCTCCTGTAATGAATCATGGCCTGCACCATGTCGGTATACAGATAGGAGCTCGTGGGACGAGTGACGGCTAAAGGATGTAACGATGTGGCAAGGACGGAGTTGGTTGCACCTCGAGACACCATCCTGCACACCGACCTATAGCAACAGTAGTGTCACATGGTAGACGAAGATAGAGGGAGTCGAGAAAACCATCAAGGTTCACGCCATTAATGGCACTTTTTCAGGCAATGGTGGACAGGTCGCGACGCACGGCATTCTGCGGTATGAAATGCCGTAACTCAGCGAGATTTGACCGCCGTTTTGGTTCTTGTGCCGAGTCACAAAGTTGAGTTCGTCGGAGACGGCCAGGGCAAGCTTTTGCATACATAGAACGGGGGACTCATTGCTCCACGATCTGCCTATGTGGAGTGTCAGAGCGGAAAGCAAAGCTGGCAACATGAAGGAATCAGAAGGACTGATATATACCTATATACTATAGCACTGTAAGCTCTTCACGATTGCTGCGGATTATTCAAGTAATAATTAGTGCCATGACAGAAATGACATGGAGCAACATGTCAGGGATACATGTGCATAAGTAGGTACACATTCATTCACAAGACACACACACACACACACACACACACACACACACACACACACATGGACTCCTAAATAGTGGCCCAAGAACATATAGATGTCGCCCTGATATGAAACCCATTTAAGCCATAGGTCACAGGCGATAATGGGCGATTAACGACGGGCATTTGGTCTAGAGACCTGGACATATGGGGCGTCCGACAGAATGTCGGACTATTAGAACATCGGTATATCATGCTGACGTCCAAGCGATGCGTGTTCCAGGTGCCATGTTAAGAAGGAAGGAGAAAAAGAAGTCGGAACAGAGAATTTTATACTGGTGGGAAAAGACGGGATAATTCGGTCGATGCCGATTGGCTACAGGCTTAGCCGCGGCTGTATCGGGCAAGAGACTAGAGCAACGAACAACCAAGACGACGACAACCAGTTTGCAATAGACAACAGCAACAATGCTCGCTCCAAGACTCGGTCTACAATCAATGCGCCGCTGTGAGTGCATCACTCCTTCCTTCCATGGCTGTCAACTGACGCAGCAAGCAGTGGCGGTCCGCCAGCCTTCGCTTCTCTCTTCGCGCGCTCCTCAGCTGCTCGCTGCTACCGGCTTGACGCAGCAAAGGTACGGCTACTGCTCTTCTCGCGCCATTGCATTCCGACTCACGACTTTCCCAGACATGCCGCCTTCCAATCGGTGCGCGAGTCCGAGGCCTCGCAGCAGATCCTGGCCAAGCAGCGCCTGAACCGCCCCGTCTCGCCTCACTTGGGCATCTACAAGCCCCAGATCACCTGGTACGGCTCTGCTCTCAACCGTGTCACCGGCGTCGCTCTCTCCGGCACCTTCTACCTCTTCGGTCTCTCGTACCTTGTCGCTCCCGTCTTTGGCTGGCATCTCGAGTCGGCCAGCCTCGCTGCCTCGTTTGCTGCATGGCCTGCTGCCCTCGCCGTGTTGGCCAAGCTCGTCGCCAGCTTCCCCTTCACCTACCACAGCTTCAATGGCCTGCGACACTTGATGTGGGACATGGGCAAGGGCATTACCAACAAGCAGGTCCAGGTCACGGGCTGGACTGTCGTTGGACTGAGCGCCGTCAGCAGCTTTGTTCTTGCTCTCATCTAGATTCCCCTATTTGATTCGTCTGCCTTGTCTCGGCCTCTTGGTCAAAACATTCTCTATTTCATGAATATACCTTGTTCCCCCTATACTTGATATCGACAGATTGTGTCATGTCCTGTGATCAAGCATGCCCATCCGCCTCTAAACGCGCCCTCACATCCCTGACCAGCGCTTTGGCCTCTTCTACTTCGACGCCGTCTTGACACAGTTCATTTGCCAATTCTGACGCCCGCTGCCAGTCCTCCTTGACAAAACTCCATTTAGCTAGCCATAGTCTTGCCTTGCTCGTCGTTTGTGTGATACCAATGCCACCTCCGGCACTCGGCACAGGGGCGCCAGGCGCCAAATCGTCTTCATCAGGTCCTTCTTCCTGGGCCAGCGTGAGTTCCATGTACGCGGCTGCCTCGTCCATGTTATTGTCTCGCTCGTGCAGGAGAGCAATCTGGTAAAGAATTTCGGGATCCAAAGCGCCTCCAACAGCTCCTGCCAGCGGATCTGCCGAAGACGCGAAACTGACAGCCGTGCCGCCATTGTCGAGGTAGCTGCCCGCGACAAGCGCCCGCTTGTATGAACGTATGGCATTCTGCAGCCTGCCGCAGTTGGCGAAGGAATTGGCCACTGCCATCCACATCTTCGGGTCCCATGGCTGCAGTGCCACTGCGCGTTGGAAGTAGAACAGAGCATAAGAATGCATGTCCAAGAGCTCATAACCCTGGCCCAGGCCGTACCACGCTCGATAGTCTTTTCTGTTCGCATCGACAGCCCTTCTGTAGCTCTCAATGGCAGCCTGCGTGTTCTTGAGCTCAATGTATTCATGGCCCATCAACGTCCACGCCGATAAGAACTGCCGGTCCAAAGTAAGAGCACGTCTGAAGTACATGACTGCCTTTTCGTGCTCCGAGCATTGCGAATAGTAATTGCCAACAATACAGCACGTCTCGGGCCGAAATTTATCTATTGCTGATGCCACCGATGCGAGATAGGCCAGTTTGGGCCTCGATGGCATGACATAGAGGATGTTTGAGTACGAGTCCATTGAGTCCAGTCGATAAGGGTACCGCGTGAGAAGATCGGCGAACAGACCATCCGCCTCCTCGAACTCTGGCCAATGTCAACCAACGTAAGTGCAGGATTTGATTCAACTCACCCTTCGAGTGGTAGTGCAGCAGAGCCCGTTGGGTCTGCAAAAAGGCGGAATTGGGGAAAATGTTTGTGATTTGGAGTAACTCGTTGTATACTTTTTCGGTTGACTGGAATAGCTCCTGGCTGCAATAGATGTGGAACATGAAGGTCATGATGTTCTGTGGTAAGTGTTGAGTAATTTCGGTAAGCTGGGATGACTGGTCAGCAAATAGAGCGATTCGTATCCGACACGATTGAACCTGAAGACTAACTTCTTCAGCCGAGCTTAGCAGATCTGCAAGCTCTTGCCATGCTCCCCAATTCCATGGACAGCTGTTGACACTTTTCAGAAGCCATTTTTTCGCTAGCACGTCATTCTTGCCTTTTAGCAGGACAATTCCATACAAATATTCCAGGAAGCCCTGTGATTCTTGGTTACTTTGCAGGCCTCCTCGAACGGTCAGATATTCATCGAGAATATTGGATATCCTGCTCAGCTCCTTGTTCAGCGTGATGGAGCCATCAGTAGGACCCAGAATCATCTCGCTGTCCTCTTCCTTGCGCTTCTCGCCCGCCATGTACTTTGCATATAGGGCGAGGAATAGAGATCGTTGGCTTAGCTGTGTGAGGTCTGGCAGCGGAGCTGGTGGTGGGTTGACTTTGGTCTTTGTGGCAGTGCGTAACGGATCCCTCGTTATGGGCTCTATAGGAACAAGACTTGGCAGTAGTGTAGCAGCACAGCGATCGAACTCGCGACAGTCGAAGAAAGACTTGGCCATGAGAAATTTGGGATACTCTTTGCGCTCTAGGCGTGCTTGCTGCAAGTCTTGAGAAAACTGAAAGTTAGACCAAGGCTCGCTTCCGCCAGTGGGAGAGCTGGGTTCTGTGTCTGAGCCCGAGTTAAGGTCATGTGGAAAAGAATTGAGGAGTTCGGCGGCCCTTTTGTCTTTGTATCAACACTGGCTCCAATTGGAGGTGGGAAGGTGAACCGACCATTTCGCAGAGCGGTAGAGGCAGCGGTCATTGCATGCCACTACCGCTTGGTGCAATTGCGTGCGCAGCTGCAGGGTCTGGTCGGCGGATAATGTAGCCATGTTGATGTTATTGCCTCTGGTACTCGTATTTTCCGAGCATGGAATACAGTGATAACAGATGTCGACCTGCTGAGTGCGGTACCACACGAATTTTAGTTTTAGCCAATGACAGCGAAATGGACAATGTTCGGCTGTTTGGTTTTCTGGCTTCTGTCGATTGGATGGTATTGAATTGTATTGCAGGGAGGGAGGCTGGTGGTGGGGGGGAGTCAGGGTCTGGAGATGTAAGGGGAAGGCACAATTCAACAGCGGCGTCTTCTTTATGGTTTACGCTCGTTAATATTATTTTCGCTCGCCCGTCGCCCGATCTTCAATTCTTTCTGCCCTGTCCAATTGACCTACCGCCATCAACACTGCCGCCGTCATGCCCACCACACTCAAGCAGTTCGAGTCGGTCTTTCCGCAGCTCATCCAGGACCTGAGCGACCACTGCAAGCAATACAAGCTCCCCGACCAAGCGCTCAAATGGTTCGAGAATTCGCTACAGCACAACACGGTCGGTGGCAAGTGCAACCGCGGCATGTCTGTTGTCGACACGTCGTCGCTGCTGCTCAATCGCTCCCTGACCGACGACGAGTACTTCCGCTCGGCCACGCTTGGATGGATGATTGAGCTGCTCCAGGCCTTCTTCCTCGTCTCGGACGACATCATGGACTCGTCCAAGACGCGCCGTGGCTCGCCCTGCTGGTACCTGATGCCTTCGGTCGGCATGGTCGCCATCAACGACGCCTTCATGCTCGAGAGCGCCATCTACATCCTGCTCAAGAAGTACTTCCGCCAAGCGAACAACTACGTCGACCTGATGGAGCTCTTCCACGAGGTCACCTTCCAGACCGAGCTCGGCCAAGCTTGCGATCTGCTGACCGCTCCCGAAGACCACGTCGATCTCGACAACTTCAGCCTGGAAAAGTACACTTTCATTGTCATCTACAAGACTGCATACTACTCCTTCTACCTCCCTGTCGCTCTGGCTCTGCACTTCTGCGGCCTGGCCACCGAAAAGAACCTCAAGCAGGCACACGACATCCTGATCCCCATGGGCGAGTACTTCCAGGTCCAAGACGACTACCTCGACAACTACGCCGACCCCGAGACTTTGGGCAAGATTGGCACCGACATCCAAGACAACAAGTGCAGTTGGCTGGTCAACCAGGCTCTGAAGCGTGCCACCAAGGACCAGCGCGCCGTGCTCGCCGAGAATTACGGAAAAAAGAACAAGGACAACGAGGCCAAGGTCAAGGCTCTGTTCAACGAGCTGCAACTCGACCAGGTCTACCACGCCTACGAAGAAGAGAAGGTTGGCGATATCAAGAAGCACATTGCAGAGGTTGACGAGAGTGAAGGCCTCAAGAAGGAGGTGTTTGATGAGTTCCTGCGCAAGATCTACAAGAGAAGCAAGTAGAGAGCGCTGTAGAATGACGCTTCGATGATTAGAGAGTATATTAATAAACATAGGGGATGAGCTTGTAGGGAGTCTGGGCCCTGTAGTTCTGCCATTGTTCACCATACTAAGAATTGTTAGCCGAGACGCACGAGACAAGAGGCCATGGACTCACCCTCTCCTGGCAATACCTGTTGAGCTCTGGGATGCCGTCCGAGATGAAGTTGTAGGAGAAAAAGGCGCCGACGATGGCGCCCCAAGTCCAGCCACCAGCAGCCAAGGCATAGCCGGCGCGCCACATGGTGTAGCCAGCGTAGTTGATGTGCCTCGCAAGGCTGAACAGGCCACCAGTGTAGACTTTGCCCTTGTTGGCCGACTTCCTTTTAAACTGCAGTCTCTGCCACTCGGAAAAGGTCTCTGTGAAGATTCCAACGGCATAGAGGGTTGCGCCTACTATCAGGGGCGTTTGCGGAAAGTGTTCGCCGTTGGTCGAGGCAGAGGTGAGGGAGCAGGTGAAGAGCAGCGAGTTGACCGAGTTGAAGACGGTGTTGAAGACCGAAACCTCGATGGCCGACAAGGGGGGGAACTCTTCCTGGCAAATGGCGACGAGCCAGTAGTTTTGCTTGAGGGCACTGCCGGCGGACATGGCGAGGAGGATCAATCGGTAGGGCGACATGGCAAGGCCGTCGAGAAACGTGTTTGTGCCGACCGGCGGACCCTGTCGCAGCGTCTTTCCGCCGAGTTTGTGGATGGCACCAGATGCAATGCCCTTTGCGAGAAAGCCATACTGAAGCAGTGGGTCTAGCGTACGGAGTCCGAGGAAGAGTCCAGTGCCCAACCGGCTGCTCTGCTTGATGCCGCGAAGGATCCGCTTGTTTTTGTGTGTCTGGCCGGCCGAGGAGCTCATGTCGTCGTTTGTTTGGCAGTCGGACAAGGGCCTTTGTGTTTTGCTTGCTGGACAGCAGGCACCCCGCAATCACATGTGACGCAGCATCGAACCTTCCTCGTGCCCCGCTGTATGACACGCGCGAGAACGTGTCTCCTTCCTTCTTTGTTCGTCTCTGACATTGTTCTATTGACATTGCTACCTTCCCTTGCTGCATCCACTTGTCACCACCACATCGCCTCATGATGGTGTAGCAAATGTCCTTCAAATTTGCATCATTTTGCAATTACCTCGAGCTGCTCGAACAAGCAGTATGCCAAGACCCTACACTACTCCCAGCAGAGCAAAGGTCCAGGACTCAACGCCATCATGCTGCATGGTTTGCCACCCACCGTGCCGCTATCGATGCCCTCGATGAGCGGGACACGGCCGCCTTAGTATCGTGTTTTCTGCCACTTAGGCGCAAAGACCGCATCTACGGATTGCAGAGCGCGTCGCTCTTCAAATTGCTTGCTCGATCTCTGGCTCTGAGCGCATCCGCTCGCCAGGAACTCGCTTCCTTCAAGACTTCGGGCAATGGCGATCTTGGTCAATCTCTACAGCGCCTGCTGCAAGCCCGTGGTCCTCCGGCCCTTCCCGCCGTCACCTTACGGCATGTTGATGATGCCCTGCACGCTCTTGCAGCCCACAGCCGCTTCTCTGCGCAGTCAGTACGTCACTCGGCAAACAATCAGTCTCCGCTTGCAGGCGTGCTTCTCCGCATGCATCCCGTCGAAGCTAAATGGTTTGTTCGCTTGCTTTTGAAGAATCTCGCGCCACTTTCTGTAGATGGCCACTCAATTCTCCATTCCATTCATTTCTTGCTTCCTGATCTGCTGGCTATGCAAGACGATATCGAAAGCGCATGCCGCGCCTTGAGAGCCACCTTCGCTGCCTATCCGAGTCGCCCGGATCCTCAATCTATGCGTCTCCTAAGGCAAACCGCCCTTCCTTCTCTCAAACCAACGACTGGCATCAAAGTCAGTCGCCCCGAGTACACCAAAGCCAGATCTATCAAGCACTGTCTGCAAATGACTGTCGGCGCTAGGTGGCTGGTTGAACGTAAATATGACGGCGAATACTGCCAGATACACATTGATCTCGACAAAGGGGATGACTGGTTGAAGATCTACTCGAAAAGTGGCAGAGACTCGACTCAAGATCGTCTGGGCTTGCGAGAAACAATCAAAAAGTGCCTGCGCATTGGCACCGCCAAATGCAAGTTCCAGCGACAATGTATTTTGGTCGGAGAGATGGTTGTTTTCAGTAACAAGGAAAATCGCATTCTCGGTTTCGACTCAATTCGCAACCATGTCTCTCGCGCTGGGGTGTTTCTTGGGGCCGAGACTGATTCTCCAGGCCATGCTGGCGACCATCTCATGATCATCTTGTTCGACCTGTTGTTGCTTGACGACGAATCTGTCCTGTCGCAATCCGTCGAAGAACGCAAGGCTATACTAAGCGGCATCTACAAGAAGATACATGGCCGAGCAGTGCCAGCCGAATCGCGCGTCATGGACTTTTCCAAGGCCAATGCCGAACAAAAGCTCATGAAGCAATTCGCCGCATCGATTGCGAGCCGTCACGAAGGACTTGTCTTGAAGCCGTGCGGAGTTTCGTATCTCGGCCGATCATTCGACCAAACTGCAGAACAACAACAACGGAATATGGTGGGCGGCATTAAGCTCAAGAAGGACTACATTGCAGGGCTTGGAGACGAAGCTGATTTTGCAGTTGTTGGCGCATCCTACGATGCTCAAGAGGCTCAGAAACGGACCACCCTGCGCTTGAAATTTACTCATTTCCATTTGGGCTGCTTGTTAAACAAGGAGTCAATCCATCAGGATGGTGTGAAGCCTCGTTTCAAGATTGTTGCGACGATTGCATATGACCAATGCATGTCAACAGAAATACTGGATCGGGTCAACATGGAAGGCAGTCTATTGGCTAAGCCATATGGCAAAGGAGGCTCGGCAACATTTGACATTGAAGCAGATTTCACATGCAAAATCGACTTCTGCTTCTCAGAGCCTTTTGTGTTCGAGATACTTGGGAGCTCTTACAGCAGACCGCCTAAGGGTTTCTTCATGTTACGGCACCCTCGAGTCAAAAAGCTACACCAAGACCGGACGTGGAAAGACTGTATCACGTTTGATGAGCTCCAGTCAGCGGCTGTTGAAGCATCGGATTCTCCTCCAGATTTGGAATTACAAGAAAACATCGATTGGTTAAAGAGATTGGAGGCAAGCCACAAGAAGAAACTCACGAGGCTCAGTTTGAATACCACACCACGATCAAGCAGTGAAAATACAACTCCTCGGTCTGTCCGCAGCGAGACAACATACAGATCTCCGTCGGTTGGCAAGAACAAGAGATCAGCTCAGCATACAGGTCTGGTATTACTGGAGGAGCCCAGGGCCCCGGTGATTCTGGAGAAAGGAATTGACGTGATTACACCGCCACAGTCCAAAGCACCTCTTCAGAAAGCTCCCCCTCCAACACCACCAGACTCCTGCCCATTATACAATTATAACACGATCAGGCCATCCAAACTTTTGAAGCGAAAGTCTGATGATGTGGAAGACATGGTCCCCAAAAGAAGATGCTACTTTTCAAAGCCTAGTCCCTCAGTCGTAGTCAGTCAACAGACCAGGGGCAATGATGGACAAGAGCCTAAAGTGCCGTCACGCACGCCGCTCGCCGCGATTACTCCGAATGTGCCTCAACAAGCGGTGAATTTTAGAGCAAGCGAATTTGAAGCACGCATACCAAGTTCGACAGAGGGCAACTGCAAGTTTGAACAAGCCACGCCATCAGGGCAGAAGACATGCTTTTTCAGCGAGTCGGTGGTTTTCATGGGAGAATTGGCCAGTACGGAAAAAGAGAGAGTGAGGCGGAAGGTATTGGATCATGGAGCAGTGCTGATAAAGGATCTGGGGTATTGGGATCGTGACAGTGGTGGATATACACAAGACAGTAGCACAATTTGCGAAAGTCAAGCATACAAGGGGCTACGGAAAATAGTTTTGGTGGATCCTCGAGAGCGACAAGCGTATCGCGATTGTTATGCAAAAATCGAGAGGCTGGAGCTGCACAGGGTGGAGGTGTTTGACTATCGGATCGTTGATACAATCTGCAGTAGTTAGGCACGACAGGCAGGCGGCAAGGGGATTGGACGTGAATGAAGCAGGAACATCAGGAGTGAATGTTGAAGCAGGGGGCCTCCAGATTAGATGGCCCGAAAAAGGGGCGTGTTTGATTGGCCCGAGGCGAAGGGTCCTGTTCCATGTAAACCAAACAATTACGCGTTAGAGGAGAGAGAGACAAGATACCTCACACCATGCACTTGCAGAGGCGGGTGCGAAAACTGCATGTCTACATATACGCATCGGATGGGTGAGCAGCAGCCGCCGCCGCAGCAACAGCGCTGGTCTCTTGGCCCACCGGACTCGCGGTGCGAAGAAGTGACGGCGCGCAAGAAGCGCTTCAGCCTCACGTTTCCCATCCAAACAAGCCTGTCGCCGGCGACGCTCTCGCCGGTGCTGCCGGACACATCGCTGAAGGCGCCGCCTTGTTCAGAACCTACGGATTCGAGCTTTCTCACGGCTCTCGCGGCCCATGAGCGGAGAGTGCTGGAGCTGAGGGAAGAGCTGGTCAGGGCTGAGCATGAGCTGCGCCGACTCAAGCACACGTGGGCAGCCCACGAAGCCCACAAGAAGCGCCAACACGACCCTCGCAAGGTGCACAAGATGCAGTCCATCCAGACATGCCCGTCTGCAGATGCCGGCCACGAAGCCCGCCAGCTCGACATGGACCGCCGCCGAGCCCTGATGAACGGCAACAAGACGTCGAGTCGCACCGTGTTTGAAGGCTCTCGGCACGCCCGCACCTTGTCGTTGCTGTCTCCCACCATGTCGCATCAGCCGCCTCGCCAGCAACAAGAGGCGGCAATGACTGTCCCCGAACAGACCTTGGCGCGCCCTCGGCAGCTCATGCGCGTGCCTACTGATGCCGATCTGACCACTGAAGTCGCACGTACCGCCGACGATGCCATCGATCTGGGCTTGCCTCGCGAGGTTCTGCTCAAGACGGGCAAACAAATCGCCTCTGACTTCCGAGACGGCCTGTGGACCTTCATCGAGGACCTTAGACAAGCCACCGTCGGCGACGAAGGCATCAATGGCACTTCTGTCCGAAATCAGACGCAGCCCTCAAATCTCAGGCCTTCATCAAACGCCCAACCCTTGCGCAGGAGTGCCACAACCGGAAGCCGACGTACCACGTCTCGCTCGCCAGCGCCCTCTGACGACATGGCATATCTCGACATCGGCAACTCTTTCTGGAGAGATCATGGTCTAGAAGAACCCAAGCCTTCCGGCTCTCATGTCGTTCGCAGATGCGTCAAAAAGACCACGAATCCTCCGGCCAAAACTGCTCATGATTGCACCGCCTCGCTGGACACGTGGGAGAACTGGGAAGCCACGGTCCCTATACCCATGTCTCGCGCTGATCTGAAGCAGTCGCGATCAAGCTCAACAGCCTCTGATCCTCAGACTTCGACGAGCCCTGCTGGTACAAGTCCCAGAACCAGCATCAGGTCGGTATCAAGACTTGATGAATGGACAGTCAAAAGCTAACATTGCATGCAGTTCATCGCGAGACACAAAGAGAGATTCGCTACCATGGCCGGCTTTGAACAAGCTGGCTCCGAGTAATCTCAGACGTACCGCTTCGCACCTCATGAATGAGTGGGAGAAGAGTTTGTCGCCCGGCGATGGAGCCGATTACATGGGACGAACAGCTTCTTCGGCGAGTTCCTTCAAGGAGGCCAAGAACGATTGACCTCGTCTCATATCACGAATATTGCATGTATATAGAAATAGATGCATCTGTCGACTTGTTTGAATCTGGTTTATTTCTGACGAGACCTCGGTGCTTACGAAGTCAATGTAATTCTTGATGGGTAATGGATGAAAAGTCCAAATGGTGCCACAATGACCCCGATAGACGCTGATGCAAGTCGCTGAGTTGGTAAAGAATGAAGAGGAAGTCGAGGGGTGATTAGCTAAGCTCGCCGCAATGGACTTGAGATTCTTGGCACAGTCCTCCGCGCCGACAATTGCTGCGCGCGGTGTCGTCGTTGCGCAAGACGTGTATACCAAATGGCGTTTCCAGGCATGTCAGTGCCCGGCATGGGCGGTCAAGGTGCCGACTTGGATGAGCAACGGATGAAGGAGCAGCAGATGATCAAATATGTGCGCGCGCATCGCAATGCTCACCGAACAGCATAAACTAATTCTTTCCAGATGCAACAAGCCATGGAGTCATGTCCCGCAAAGACGGCCATGTCTGGTGTCATGGGATTCGGTCTGGGTGGCCTTTTCGGTCTCTTCATGTCGAGTGTAAGTCTTGCATCATGTCTTTCAAGACGAACATGTCGCCAACTTCCAACAGATGAGATACGATGTTCCCATGGCTGCGACCGGAGACGCCATTGCAAAACTGCCCGTACGAGAGCAATTGCGCCAGGGATTCAAAGAGATGGGCAAGGCTAGTTGGAGCAGCGCGAAGAACTTTGGCATGGTCGGAGGAATCTTTGCCGGAACAGAATGCTGCATTGAAGGCGTGAGTCTCCCAGCGCCCCCTTTGGCCCGAGACGATTTGGCTGACGACATACAGTTCCGTGCAAAGAACGACCTCTACAACGGTGTGGCAGCTGGATGCATCACCGGTGGTGCTCTTGCTGCCAAAGCCGGGCCTCAGGCTGCTGCCTTTGGTTGTGCCGGCTTTGCCGCCTTTAGTGCCGCCATCGATGCCTATATGCGTATGCCCAACGACGACTCTGCCGCCGACCCCATTGCATAGCCCTTGCTGTAAAATTACAATACTGTCTTTTTTTGTTCCTGGGAAAGAGAAGGGCGTTGTTGGCATTGCTTCCCCTGGCCGTGGGATTTTTTTTTCTTTGGGACGGCGCAACGGGAGCAACACGAAAATCTTGACTCTTCTTTATTATTTACTTGAACTTCTGCTGCTTCTCCATCTCGTCCCATAGTACGGGTTCGCCTCTCGCTTTCCATGCCAGGTCGGCACCGTAGATCCAGTCAATATATGCAAGCCGGTGGAAGCTGCAGCTGCTACAATACTCTGCTTTTACACACTCATAGTCAGGTGCAGACACCCCTGCTTGGCTACAGTGGCAAGGTTGAATTTAGCCAATGCCGGAAAAGCATAAATCAGCCCCCGGAAGTTTCACTAGACTGTACATAGAGACGGAATGCATTCTGTAGCTACAGTGTCATCGTCCCTCCGGTATCTGTGGTTGCTCATAGTACGGTGGTGTGTGAAATAATGATTTGTATTGCCAAAAGTGCTTGGTGATGCTTGATTGTACCAAGCTTTTCCCATCTTATGCCACCATTGCCTATGTCGTTGCTCCCTGCAGCCTGCAGCAACCCTCCAAAGACTCGCTATCAGGGCATATATATCCTAAACACTCGGACAGTGACCAGAGTAATTGAACCTAAATTCCTTACCGAGAAGACTTGCAATTTTGTGAAGCTCAGGAACCATCTATTTTTTGAGCCACGGTTTGGCATCTTCAAGAACATATCGGAGCTGAGGCAGCTGACAATCTTCTCCTGAACCGCTTCCACTGCGATGTATTATACTATTGCATGCACATTTATCCGCCCCGCTTCTCCGCATGCGCATACCGGGGTTGGATGGACGGGAGCGGACGCGGAAAGATTGTCCTCGGTGATGGGTGCGGGTCCCCTGAAGGCCAGTGCTCCCAAAGACATTTGCAAAGCTCACATACCAGAAGGCACTGTATTTGCAATCTTAAATGTGCGCTTTTAGCCTGTTCGTTGACCTCTGGCGGACTCGACACCTCTGCCGCCAGGGCTGTTCTTCTGCCTACCTGTGGCAATGACATTTCCGGCGCACGTTCGTCTGCAGGAACAACCAATGCCGTCCTACTAGACAGAGCACATTATCCGGCGAATGATAGACAGTTCAATGGCCTAGTAGAAAGGGGATGTATATAAAGGTAGGTCTTGGCCATTGAGCCATGAACCAAATCAATTCCTTCGTACCACCGACTTCTTCACTATGTCTGTCCGCTCGCTGATCAGCTTCGGCCTGTTGGCCCCTCTGGTTGCTGCTCTGCCTGCAGCAGACAACAAGTCGACCTCTGGCAGCACCAGCACCTCCCATTTCACCTCCTACTCGACCTCTACCTCACACTCTACTTCCCACTCGACCTCTCACTCTACCTCACACTCTACTTCCCACTCGACCTCTCACTCTACCTCTCACTCTACTTCCCACTCGACCTCTCACTCCACATCTCACTCTTCTGCCCATGCCAGCACTGTTACATCGGCACACAGCTCCTTTGCAACTTCCGTAGTTGTTGCCACCCCTACCAGCTCTTCAATCAACACCCAGCAGACCACCACCTTGCTGGCCACGGCAACGGGCAGCAGGGGTCTTAGCGACTACGCAAAGAAGGCCGGCAAACTCTACTTCGGCACAGGTAAAATCATGAATATATCTTCGTGCATCTCCATGACTAACTTGATCGCTAGCGGCCGACATCCCAAGTACCAACGAGACCACCGACAAGTACTACCGTGCTGAGCTTGCCAACCTGCATGATTTCACGCAGGTCACGCCAGCCAATGCCATGAAGTAAGGAGAGACAACTAAAGTTAAAGAATCTTACTGACCTTGACTTAGGTGGGTCTATACCGAACCCGAGCAGAACGTGTTCAACTACACTGAGGCTGAGATCTTCTTGGCCGCTGCTGCTCCAGGGAAATTGGTCAGATGCCACAACTTGAATTGGTACGGCCAGCTTCCCGACTGGCTCACCTCCGGCACCTGGACTAAGGAGTCGTTGACCGCGGTCCTCCAGAATCATGTTACTAACCTCGTGGAGTACTTCGGAGACCGCTGTTATGCTTGGGACGTGGTTAATGTATGAAAGCCAATCTCAGAGTTAAGATACGACCGCTAATGCCAAGCCTCACAGGAAGCTTTCAGCGACTCCGGCACAACAGGCAGTCTTGCCGATAACTCAACCTGGAGATCTGACATTTGGTTCAACACCATCGGCCCGGATTATGTCAAAATTGCATTCTCTGCTGCCGAAGCAGCAGTCAAGAGAAACAAGCTCAAGGTCAAACTCTACTACAACGACTACAATATTGAGAATGCTGGAGCCAAGTCCACTGCCGCCCAGAATCTCGTCAAGAGTCTCAAGGCTGCTAACATCCGGATCGACGGCGTTGGTCTCCAGTCTCACTTCATCGTAGGAGAGACCCCTTCCAAAGCCACCCAGATGGCCAACATGGAGGCATTCGGCGCCCTCGGTGTCGACGTTGCCATGACTGAGCTTGACATCAGAACCAACGTGCCACCCACTGCCGCAGAGCAGCAACAGCAAGTTGTTGACTATGCCAGCTCCGTAGGCGCCTGCGCCAATGTTGACGCTTGTGTTGGCATCACTGCCTGGGACTTTGACGATGCCTATTCCTGGATTCCGTCGACATTCCCAGGCATGGGATACGCTGATTTGTTCTTCCAGCCCGGCGGATACAACACCCCTCTTGTCCGCAAGGCGGCATACGATGGATGCATCCAAGTACGCGAGCAAATCTTTTCAGATCGAGTCCAATAAGCTAACAAAAACGATAGGGCCTTACCAGTACCAGCTAGACGGTACTCATTACAATGTTACTTGACTCTGGTTGATTTAGAAAAAAAAAGATTCCTGTTCGGCTTTCGCTTATTTCTTATGGGTCGTCATGGTTTTGGAGAACCGCAGGACACGTGGAATGTATCCATAGCTTATTGGTGGTATGCAAACTCGATCATTCGATTTGTCAACTGGGGAATGATCCGTCCGATGTCGTCGTGAGATCAAATTGTGGCCTCGGCGGTAGCACCGATTGGCGGAGGACGCGTGAGTCGTCTGCAGAGTAACCAGAGACGTTCCGTGCTTGCCTAAGAACAAGAATCAATTGATGATATCTTTCTTCTTCAATGTCGCGTCATCGAACAGATGCAGCACTGTTCAAGTATTCATATGACAACGCCTGAATCCTCCGATTTATATGCGGTCTCGTGATAATTTGCATTGGAAGCGGAGTCGTCATTTATTCTAGTTTGGCGGTTCATGTTTGCAACGGCGCGAAAGCGGACCCGAGGCTCACCGCCATGGCTTTTCAAGGTAGGTAGGTACCCTGAGGGTATGTTTCGGCGCGGCGAGTCTGGAGAAATCAAGCATCGGAGGTGGGCGACCAGCGGAATGAATATGTATCCAAAAGGTTGCAAAAGCTACTGCTGCCCGGAAGCAAAAGACCGCATTATTATTAGATATAATTAGGAGATGCATCGGAGATGCTGATTACAATATTCCAAGCTCATGGCGGGACTTTGTCCCCGCACTTTAGACTTCAGGCATCCTCGGCTCTTGCTCGAGCAAAACTCTCGTCGACGCTCTATTTATTGATCACGCGGCTCTCGTGAGGACTACACAACAAGGCATGTTCCCGTTGAAGGCGTGCAAGGCTCCGGACTGAACAGCAATGCAGCCTGACAGACACTGCCACGTAGCTGCCAATAATCGCATGGATCGCTGGAAAGCCAGTGGGCAGAGTCCAGAAACGATTATGTAAACTGGTCAAAGTCTAGTCCGAAAATGATGAAAATGTGCTCGATAGATGGTGCTGGAATCCAGCACGAGGTTGGGTTCACCGGGCGTGGTGGTGGGATGCTGTATGAGTACGAGAGTATCCCCAATTCTTCTTCCACCTGAGAAAGTCGCCAGAATAATCAGAACGACCACCGCTTGTCATCAATATTTCTTTTTTTTTTCCTTCCGCCGCCGCCTCCTTGCCTCAGTACT
This sequence comes from Aureobasidium zeae, assembly GCA_017580825.2. NCBI lineage: Eukaryota > Fungi > Ascomycota > Dothideomycetes > Dothideales > Saccotheciaceae > Aureobasidium > Aureobasidium zeae. The sequence goes on from JAGFJS020000005.1 coordinate 571,718, forward strand.
TTGCCCCGCACATGTCGTACCGGCTCGTACGTGCAGTACAAAATTGCGTCTCTCCGCCCTGAGGTCAGATCGAAAACCTTACTCCCCTGAAGCCGGCGCATCATCCGAGCGTTTTCAAGGATCCATCCTCGTCACTGGTCAGGCTGCAGAAGCTTCTTTGGTGTGTTTTTGTCTCGTTGTCAGGATTTATTTCGTGCGCGCACGCAAAACTCCAGCGAACTACTTGTCGACAACTGCCTGGAACCTCGATTGACTCTTTGCCCAAGGATCGCTCGACTGTGCTGCTCCCACACCGGATCCTTTCATCTGCGCGCCCCCCTGTGTGTTTTCTTTAGAAGAAAAAAAAAAGCCACTTTCTTCGACCGGGCACGGTCGCCATATCACGTGGTGGCTTGCCCTTTGGTATAATGCCTATGATGCATCCAACAAAGACCGTAGTTACCATAAACTCGACTGGCCGCCAGACTGCCTCTTTCGTACGAGTCGCCTCTGCTGTCGGCTGGCGCGTGAAAGCACAGGTCCGGTCTTGCGACGGCTTGGTCGCCGAGGAACTCGCTGCTTTGCCCAATGTCGAGATCGTCGAGGGAGACTTGTGCCAGCCAAAGGCCGATCTGATCCCCTTTCTGAACCGTCTTTTCGAAGGTGCAAAGCTCGCCTTTATCAACACCACTCACTGGGGCGATGAGGTCGCCATCGGCAAGGCTTGCGCCGACGCCGCCAAAAAGGCGGGCGTGACTCACTACATCTACTCGTCCATGCCGGACCACTCTGTCTACAACCCAGAGTGGAGAGCGCTTCCGCTGTGGTCGCAAAAGTTCACAATAGAAAACTATGCTCGCCAACTCGGGATCCCGGCCACTTTTGTCTACACTGGAATCTACAACAATAACTTCACATCACTACCCTACCCGCTGTTTCGCATGGAGCTCCAAGACGACGGGAGTTTCATCTGGCAGGCCCCATTTTATCCTAACGACCCTCTCCCGTGGCTGGACGCCGAGCACGACGTTGGTCCGGCTCTTCTCCAGATTTTCAAAATGGGGCCGAATGCTTGGAAAGGCCAAAGGTAAGGCAGAACTTTGCTGAAGATTTACATCCGTCGCTAAACTGGGATAGGGTGACTCTGGCCTTTGAAAGACTCAGCCCGTTACAAGCTTGTGTGAAGTTCTCGCGTGGCGTAGGAAGACCTGTCAAATACGTCCATGGACCGATAGACATTGAGGTGTCGATTCCCAGCGGTTATCGTGAGCATCTGGAGTCCTTGCAAGAAACCCTTGGCGAGAAGAGAGCCCCTTACTTTGGACCGCTCGAGTATCCTCAAGAAGCCAGAAGCCTGTGGGAGGGCTACCGTTCACTCGAGGAGTACGCCCGCGAAGTTTTCCCAGACGAAGAGGCCGCCAACGGATTGACCTGGATGGACGATGACAAGGAGTTCCCCGAATACGCCGAGAGCGCCGGAGATCCCGACGAAGACCATGAGCAGAGTAGTGTCGGAAGCACCACGAATCACACCCCTTCGTGGACCCCGGGCATGCGGACGCCGTTCAACCATCCCGAGGCGGATGCCCACAACTTCTTTGTGGGTAGTTGCTAAACAAAAATTCTCGGATGACCTCCTCCACGACCAACTACGCGAATACGACTTGAGACAAGACCAAAAGTGCATTCGAAAAGCGTTTGCCGGGAGTTTATTGCATATCCAAAAAAGGGAAGAAGCCTGCCAGACGCCAAAAGAGAACCAAGAGTCATTCCGTCACCAGATATCAGGGGTGAAGTCACTTTTCATGTTATAGCAATATGTAATATCCAATAGCATATTTTTCGGTTCGAGTTGCATGATGGCCAGTTTGCTATGATTCACATTACATTTTGACAATCAAGGCAGTGTCAATGCGATCGCCTGTATCAGAGTAAACTTCTGGCATGGTCAAGTGACTTTTGGAAAACACGGATGCAAGAGAAGAAAGAACAAGTGTTGCGCTCAAAGCACACTCTGTTTGATTGTCTATGAAGAGCGCCACCGAAAAAATAGAAAAAAACCAGGCCATCTGTGCAGTCCTCCCGCAAAGTGTACGATATCGTGAAAGTCAAAAGTGCTCGCGCTGTCCACTCAAATAACTCCAGACCAAGTGACGCCCTTACATGGGGCAGGTATCGAGAAAGAAAATCAGAAATGACAAACTCCGAGAACTCCGGGAACTACGAGGGGCCGGCCGGCATCCACAACCGGCTAAGCCGCACCCAATCCAAGTGCGCCATGCTACATGGGTTATTAGGAAAACAAGAAACAAGATGGAAGAATGGAAAAGGACAAGAAGAGAAAGTCGGGACGGGTCGTTAAGGAGTCGGGAGTGTTGTGTGTTTAAGTGTTGGGCCATCTCATACGAAGGCCCTCACTCCAGCGGCCGTACAAAGCATCAGCAAGCATGCCAATGTGTTCCAGGCCAGTCTCGACCTTGCCAGGCATCTTGTCCTCCAGTATGGCAGAGCGGAGAGCCTTTTCGCGTTCGCTGTCGAGCAAAGCACTCTGGCGTTGGATCGAACGAGTGTTTGCGGGCAGCTCTTTTTGAGGGGACGAGGGGGGTGTGACGAGAGTCTCCTTCTCGGATATGACGGGGGTTTTCTTGACCGACTGGTTGCTGCGGAGAGAAGAATTTTGCGGCATGAGTTGAGCGGCTAGTCGAGGGTCTTTCTGTACTCGCTCAAAGATGGCCTTGAGCAGCAAGAATTCACCTTCCGGGTCTGTTTCGTCCAAGAGAGTCCAGGCCTCTGCCATGGCGGCTAGAGCATTTTGCTTGGGACCCGGAGCAGTCGAGGCGTATTGCTCTTGCAATGCCGAGTCAATGCACTTGACATAAGCACGTCTGCCCAGCATGGCTTCCTTGGAATCCGGCATGGCAGCAGCGGCTGCTAGCGGATGCTGATTCTCCGTGTCTTCGACTGCTGTCTGAGCCGAGTCGGAGCTCGAAGGACGAGTTCCACTGGAGGTAACACGCTTGAACTGGCGCACGGTCGAGGCGCCGTTGCCAAACGACATGTCAAGACCTAGGGGCTGTTTGGTCTGAACAGAGTGACGACGCGTGGTGCGGTTTGAGGTCGAGGACTGTCTGCTTAGACGACGGGTACTCGTAGCTTTATCGCTGTGTTCGCTGCTGCTGCTGCTGCTGCTGCTGGGTTTTGCTGTGCGGATGGTGGCGGCCGGATCGTCGCCCGATGTGTCCATTTGAGCAATGGGTTGTGAGGGGACGCGAGGCTTGATGGTGTGTTGGGCTTGATGAGCGCTTGGACGGACCGTGTCAAACAGCCAGTTGTCTTCGTCGGTGGGTGCGTGAAGCTGATTCAGAGTCTGCTCGTAGTATCTCAGACGGTCCTTCTTTTCATTGGCGATGCGGTTGCGGGCTCTGTCGACTAGCGTCTTGAGTGAATCGACGCGTCCTGCACGCTGGATGAACTTGTGTTTGAGCAGCGTCTTGGCCGTGGGCCGCGTGTCGGCTTGCTTGTTGAGACAAAGGGCAACAAAGTCGCGGAAGTCCTTGGACCAGGTGCCTCCCTCGAGTCGAGGAGCGCGTTCTTTGGGAATCAGGAAGAGCACCTTCATGGGGTGCACCTGGCTGTGCGGTGGTTCTCCGTTGGCCAGCTCCATGGCAGTGATGCCCAGACTCCAGATGTCCGCCTTGAAGTCGTATCCAGCCTCTTGGATCACCTCGGGCGCCATCCAGAATGGCGTTCCCACAAACGTCAGACGCTGTGACTGGATGTTGGTCAACTGGGCGGCCACTCCAAAGTCGGCAATCTTGACCCTGCCCGAGCTCGACAGGAGGATGTTGGCAGCCTTGATGTCCCTGTGGATCTTGCCCGTGTTGTGCAGGTAGTCGAGGCCGAGCAGCAGCTCGCGCATGATGACGGCGATTTGCGCTTCACTGATGGGTCCGGATTTGAGCTGCCCATGTCTGTTAGAAACAAGACGAAGGTGCGCAGACGGAAGGCGCGCAGACGGAAGGAGCGCAGACGGAAGGTGCGCAGAGGGAAGGAGCGCAGACGGAGGGCGCGCAGACGGAAGGAGCACTCACCAAATCGAGACACGACCCTCCCCCCAGGTATTCCATGACTATCCATAGCTTGACACCGCGCACAAAACTGGCCTTGTACCGTGTGACATGGTCGCTGGAACATGTGCTCAACAGGGCAATCTCCTGCTGGATCTCTTGAATGTCGTCGTCGCTGCCTTCGAGATCAATCTGTGTGCATCAGTCAGTATGGCATGGTATGTGTCGCTCTCAAACAAACGTACGTGCTTGATGGCCACGAGATCTCCAGTGGCCTTCTCGACGGCCTTGTACACAACACCGAAACTACCGCTGCCCAACTCCTCCAGCATGTGGTAGTCGTCAGCCATGGCGCCTTCTCCAAATGCGGGGTGCATTGTTTGTTTCTGTTGTGCAGCGCGTGAGAGGATGGTGCAGCAAAGACAAGCGTAGCCGGAGCATGTAGATGCAGGCACTTCTGCTCTTTTGTACCAAACGCATGTCCACACACCAGAAAGAGTGCACAGAGTCAGTTGTCGCAGCACTGGCCGCGGCCGACAAGATGGTCGTTTAGCTTCCCCTGCCTGCCACCCATCACCCTAGCAACCCCTAAAAGACGAGATTGATTAATTGTTATGCAATCGTGCAGCTCTTGATCGCCCAAGAGCCGCCGACCTGCATACAACGTCCACTGCTCTTGCTCAACTCCGGATCTTAAATGCTGAATTGACTGATTCCCTGCCCTCTGTTGTATACCCCATTGTGTGCTTGTTGACCACTCGCACAAACGCTGCCTCAGCGAAGCACTGACCGATAGTCCAATTTAACGTCGCAGCCCAAGGTGTTTCCTCCATGACCTACCACGGTTCGCACCACCGCCAGAAGGTCAAGGAATCTGCGACCTGCAACCGTCACACCAGTAATCTTACCCTCTCTATAGTTGCTCGGATCGTACATTCACCCGTCGACCGCCGTCACAAGTTTACCTTTGAGCATTACTCGCGACCGGTGCGGCCCTACACACCGACCCCCTTTGCAAACATGCTTCCCTATGTTGTGACAGCGGCAGTCACTTCCCGCTCTTCTTTTTTCCTTCCATAACAATGCATCATAGACGCTCGTCCCTCAGCGCCTCAGACAAGATGGTCAGGCCTCCTAGTCGCAAAGCAGGTCCCTCGACCCTTCAGTAGTAGTTTCGTCTAGTTACAGGGTCCTTGGAGCCCAATCGTCATCGGTGTGAGACCAGATGACAGACGGTTTGAAAACAGTCTCCGTCCTACGGGACGTTATCATGGCCCCCCCTCACCTATCTTCTGCATCACCAGTCATGTACGAGTTGTCCGAATCCAAGATCAAGGAAGTGCATGTAACCGGCGTAGGCAGACACATACCGGTGACCATAGCCAGCTTGTGTCTTTGTCAAAGGACCGCAAACCGGAAAGTGATCCAGCACCAAGCGCCTGGCTGGCCTGTCACCTGAATTGAAATAGCCAGCGTTTCGGGCCGCCATGGTTCTTTGCGTCGTCCTTATGGAAGAAAAGCAATTTGCCTGCTTTTCGGCAGCCACCTTCATGAATTCCTCTGACCGCTATTTATGTCATATCATGCCACATCAGCGGCCGACGAAGCTGTCAAGCGTAGTGCTTTGACGCCGTTTAGCACTGCAAGCAGATAAATCATGATCGCCTGATTAAGGAGTAGTCCTTACAATGTCTGCAGGCAAGTATTTGGCCACTCCAAGCGGCATCAGGCGGAGGTGCAGCTCTTCCTGCTTGTCGATGGAAGTGGTCTTTGTGCTACCCTGCAGAACGACAATGTCGAAACCTTTCCAGGTTTTCCAGACGAAAGTGAAAGTAGGCAGTCACTGCTGGATCGGGGCCTGGTGTAGATATAAGATGGCCGCACAACAGTCGATGACATATCGTATAATGTATGCTCCAATTACTGTTTGTCGTATAACGTGGATATGTTTCGATCGTGAATCGAATACCATAAATGTGCAGCAATATTATATAGTGCATGCTGTGCAATGCAATTGCACTATATTTTTCGAATACCGTGAGTGTAATAGAAGGATGCGTAACTCGTTTGCTCTCGTAAGGTGTCAGATAATAAGTGGCAGCGGTAGTAGCTTTCTAACTACCTAAGTAGGCTGGCTAGTGAGTCGATGTTCGCAAGGCCACCAGCTATAGAGCGTAGACAATAGTAAAGCTACCTCATATAGCATAAGTTTAAAACTACATAGTTTAAATAGTAATGCTATGTTACAGTTGTTTATTAAAATCTTTTAAGCAGCAAGGATATAGAGTCGGTTTGAATTAAGAAAATCAGAGATTAACGAAATTGATGAAACTTATAGCCTATAACAGGCTAGGGCTTTTATGTGGTCTCCTCGCACCTACTTAAAGGTTTTTCTATATTAAATTAACAAAACGAATAGAGCGGCCTCCTTAGAGAGCTTACGAGATATATAACTAAAAGAGTATGTTCGAGCGAGAAGAGAGCACCTTTCTCCTTCTATGAATAAACCGTAAGAGTATAACTCCTTAACTATAACAATTAGAAACCTGATAATAAGCGCTAGGTCTTATTAATACACCTTTCTACGAGATAATGAAATTAGGCGTCGCTTCCTATATAGTGTATACTAGGTAAGAACGAGTACGGTTCTTATCGCTATAGATCTTATCCCTACTTATAGGTAGGTTCTATCTACTTATAATAGGGGCGATTAAGCCTAAAAATGATATATAGGAACAGGAACAGGGATAAAGAAACAGGAATAAAGGAACAGGAATAAGGGAATAAAGGAATAAAAGAATGGAGATATAAAAAACTGAAAGAGATCATCCTACAGACGTTAAGAAAGATCAGTAATGACCCGACAGCCAGAGTCGAAAACAGTCAAAGAGGACGGAGTATTACACTTCCCGATGACGAAGAGAAGAGTCGTTCTCTTCCAAAGTCATTTGACACATCTCGTGCAACCCCTGACAAACCACATCAGCGAGACATACAGGTCTAATAGATAGACAAAACAGTGTATGTAATCTAGAGAGGGTTGGAATCAGTTTCTTCATCCAGCTTTTACAAGCTTGCCATCTTTGTAGGATAGCGCTTGCGTAAGCGCTGCGAGTATAATGGCTGCGGTTCTCATTTACTGCGGTGCTTTAGTTTTGTTTTTATTTTTCCCATTTGGGGGGGGGAGGGGTGTTTGGTCTTTCAAACCAGATGTGTTGATTGGGGGTTCCTTTTTTCTTTTGGATGAAACAGAAAAACCTGGCGTCCCAAACGAGCTTTTCGAAGTTTCAGAAAGGAGGACGACTCAGAAAAAGCTCAGACTTGACCAACTTCTGACAGCCGGAGTGCAAATAACGAAAGGCATCTCAGAAGACAGATGCTTGAAATTTACTAGACCCGTGTCGCAAACCTTCGCCAGAAGTCAATTGTACAGCTGCAAAAGGGGGGCCATGTAGTGTTGCAGTAACGGGTGCCGTGCTTCCATACGCCATAATGGCTGCCGATCCTCTCTTCCAAGGTTGTGAGAAGAAATTCTCCTGCCAACATCTTTCCATAAAATGACATACATGGCTCTCTTCTGGCACATTCCAGTCCAAAGCTTACAATGAGTCCTACTGGTAAAGATGTCCTTCTGCGTAGAGACTCGACAAGAGAAAAGGTCAAGAACTTGGGACGATTGGGACACGAGACAAAGGCAAAGACCAAAACTCTACTGCATCATCTTCACAAACAGCATGACACACTGAGTCCTGAAGAATCTGGCTCAGGAGAACTGGACGAGGATCTTTATGGAAAGCTCAGTCATAACCCAGCCTTTGATCCTGTACAATTGGTCACTCCAAAGCCTAGTGTCACAAAGCGTGTCGCGGGTGGTCTCTCCGAGGGACTCAAACTTATTGTACATCCTCGAAATGCCGTTAAAAGAATGGCTGCTTCCAGGATAGCCATCAAGGACAGACCGTACCTCACCCGAGAAGCAGACAAGGAATTTCTCGAAGCCCACGATCATTTATCAGAAGCAAAACGATCAGCGTCACATTCGAATACATCTGACCATCGCGACGCTGTCAAAGACCAGCATGCACGAGTTAATGAGATAGAAGAATTGCGACGTAGTAGAAAGGTCGCTTGGACGACTAGCCGTCATTTCAAACGTGCTTTGGTCTTGTCAAAACGCGAATTTGCGGCGCCGAAGAGAGAGGACTACTATTATGTGGACCCAATATCCCGCGAACGCCGTCTAGACTGGATGGCATGGCTGCAGGCACGGCAGCGGTGTGCTATGGAGAGCTTTGCAGTGAACAACATGGGAGGGGTTGACTTCACTGGGCAACCTGAATACAGCAAAGAAACCATGTCACGTCTCGTGGAGCGTATCCTGATTGCTTCTTCTCCCTGGCAATCATTTTTCTGTTCCTTGCGCGACCTATATCTGTGGAAAGATCCTCTCCGCACCAAGAAATGGCTGGCTGCGTGGCTCTTGATCTGGTACATGGACTGCTGTGTCACATTCATACTGGCATATACCGCGGTTGCTGTTTTGCAGAACAGATTCCAAGGTAAAACAGTTGAGGAAATGCGTGAGAGCTATCGCCGCGCTTTCGACCGAGGCGCGGCTGCGTACCAGTTTAACGAGATAATCGCAGCACATGGTCCTGAGAAATGGCTGGATCCAGTCGCTGATGTCGCTTTACCAATGGTTCAATTGCAGCTCAGCGATATCGCAGATCTACTAGAGGCGCTCAACAACTTCTATGACTGGCGAGTTCCGAGGCTGACATGGGACACGTTGTTCTGGTTTTTATGTGCAATACTTCTGGGGATCTTCACGCCTACTGGGTACAGCATGAGAGTTATCACAATGTCTTGTATCGGCATCTTCTTCGGGTCCTGCTATACTGCTCATCATTACCCAGAATACAGGCATGCTGTCAACCCTTTTAACTACATCTTTTGGGGCTTGCCCAATGATTCCGAGTGGTCGATGAACTACTTGAGAGAGAAGGCACAAGAAACCAGAGCAAACTTGATTGCAAACCAGGTGAAAGTCAATTGGGATCATGATTTGCGCAGTTTTGAGCCCGTCGAACCAACTTGGTCAGGATGGTTGTCTGAGTCTGCTGTTGAAGATCATGACGACGACGATGCAGCCAGCTTCCATTCGGTCAGCTCAACTCAAAGTATCTTGGACGATCTCGACATATTGTCATTCCGGTGCTCCTTCGAAAGCTCTCCTGGACGTTTAATCATCTACTCAGATGGGCTGCGCTTCGAAACAAAATCCATGGTTTCAGGACCAAGGGAAGTTTGGCGGCATGTATGGACCGAGCTGGTTGAGCTGGAAAAAACACAACCCAAGACTGTGGGACAAGTGAAGACGGACGGGATTCAATTCGTATTCACAAATGGAGCCAAAATACAGCTCTCCAATATGCGACAGCGCGACAAGGCATTCAACTGTATCATTGGGTTTTCTAGCCTAAAGTTCCAGCTGGTTGAACCCGGGTCAAGGACTGGAGTTCACCATGAAACCTTCGCAGGAGAGGACGAAGAGTTTGGATTCAAGCATTAGCGATTTAGTTCTTTTACACCAGCAGATACCTCTCATTATTTTGAGTGTGTTTGATGATCAATTGAGTCGTGGATTGGTCCATCTCACGAAGCATGCAGGAAAATGTCTCGCAGATGGGTGTGCGAAGCCGCTCGCGTGTAAATGCAATCATTCTCGTTGGCATTTTGAAGCTTACCGCATTCAGTTAGCTTCGTGCACGATTCTCTCTTTCGGCTTCTGATTTTCCCTGCGACAGAAAGCATATGGTTCTGCAGGCCAAGTATACTTCACATGCCAACTGCATGTACATGGGTAATGGTCGTTGCATGAGTTTTGCTCTGCAGGAGCTAATTATGGTGGACTTGATTATTCCCTTACCGTCGCATGACTTGCCTACAATATGCTTATTTGCGCAGAAAGCAATAGCAAAACAGTTTATAGAAGCTTCAGCAGATTTAGCAAGGGCTTGGTACATCTCCTGTGAAACGAAGTGACTACGACAGTCGAGTTCTGCTTTGTAGGAGTGGTCGTCGGTCTGGCATGCGTGCTCGAGTGGCGTGCTGTTACTCATTAGCACGAGAGCACTACCTTCTTCCATCGCTAATTGTAGATGTTCATGTAGTTGTGTCTAAATTCAGTGGTGTGCACTTTGTCACTTTGGTGCTCAGTCTCCTGGATGTTGCTGCGGTTGTCAAGCTTGCCAAAAACTGCCTTCGACGGGACTGTTTTATGTCATGTGAGGTACGCATCCTTCTGCTCAACATCAAACTGATGCTACAGTAGGATACTTTAATTCTTCGGCAGCAGACAGTCAAGGTACCACGGATCTTGCAGATGCTCAGCGACGAGTTGGGTGACAGTCATGCAAGCTGCAGCCGCCTGCAAGCGATGTATTTGAATTCGGGAATAGGTCACGTTGAAGGGGCTGTGGTTGTGCAACAAGATTGCCGTCTGCTCAGCATGCATGGCTGGAACATGCAACAAAAATAAATAGATCTACTGCACAGGTAGGTATGCAGCTGGTCTTCTGGGGGGGAAACGCCGGGATCCCAACGGGCGGACTGGTCATTCGTAACCGAGTTTTGGTGATGCGTTTTGCAGGGATGTATCAGTCCACCGGGCTCAATATGGAAATTTCAGAAAGAAGAAGGCAAGCAATCTTTGCAATGCTCGAACACGGCATGTCGTCAGTAACTCCCCGCTGCCAGCTTGTGGTCCGTGGAACAGTCGGTCCAGCGTGCTCAGCACGCAGGCATCCTATATTGTATGCACGACGTGCGCTGCCTCTGTGTATCCAATGTGTAATTGAAGGAGATCTGCAGGACGAAGATCTTTTGACTAAGTTCTGTGGTATTGTATACTATAGTCTTAAAGGCTGATTTCTCGCCATCTTTGCTCCTCCTCATTCAGTTAGTTGTGTTTTGCCCATCCTTCCTGCGCATATACCAAAGACAAGATGATCAAGAGTCTGATCGTCGCAGCGTCGCTTTGCTCGCTCGCAAACGCATATTCCCCGTTTCAGGTCAATGGTCTGACTACTCACCAACCGATCGGAAACAACGGGGGCCAGACCAACTTCTACCGGATCGAGTTCAATGTGTCGTCGTCCAATGGGGGAGCAGAGTCTTCTGCGACCTGCGCAACATACTGGGGCGACAATTCGTGGACGGATCCTGAAGCATACTCAGTTGCTGTTCCGACAGGAGAGTGGATTCACTGTGACTCGAGCGACTTTCGATTCCAGCTCTTCCCCGAATTTAGCATTGGAAACTTCAGTCTGGCTGTGCAACAAAACTTCACAGACGAAGTGTAAGTTGATGGTCCTTGAGTGTTTTACATTATCCTGACGTGTTGATCAGAACGGGCCAGAACATGTTCACGAGCGGCAAGACGCACATCACCAACACGACATGTGCGTTCGTTTGTAACATCAACCCGTCGGAAGTCATGTATCTTCAACATGCACACGGCGACTGTCGGATGGCCAGCAACGCCAGTGCGTATTCGATCCCTATAGAGTCAGCAGAGGAATGCACGTCGGGCAAGACGACAGTCATCTTTGAAGTGTCAGGGTCGTATGAGAAGGGCGGTGAGACGATTGTCTTGGTTGGCAGCATCCCTGAACTCGGCAATTGGACACCAAAACAGGCGATCCCAATGATAATCATCAATCCGGGTCCTGGAGCACCGACATTCAGAGCGCGCGTCGATATTGCCGAGGGAAGCGAGTTCGAGTACAAGTATATCATGAAGGAAACAGATGGCAGCGAGACTTGGGAGTGCTGCGAGAATCGGGTTGTAAAGATAGCTGCAAATTCGGCATGCAGCGAGGATGTGTTGGGATCAGACTGGTTCCGTGGTGGAGGAACTGCCGTGTAGTTTACATGTAGTTGTTGCCGAAGAGAATATACTGTGTGTATGTATTACAAGGTATATAAATACAGTACAACGATGGGCTGGAGTCACATGCAAAAAGGCTGGGCGAACGTCACTCGTGTGGGTGGGGGAAGGAGCGAGCGAGAGAGAGATGACATGAGCAACACCACTTATCATAGACTTCCCACGCCGCCAAAGCTGCTGCAGGTCTATTGAAGATACTATCGTGCTGGCCGCCAAACGTCCGCGCAGTGCGTCGCCGCCCGGGGCAAGTCACAAGAGAGGCAGGATGCACCTTCCGGCTGAGAGCAACGGCAACTCAGCACACGCATTCTATGGACACAACCGGCAGGAGGTGACGCGGGTGCTCATCCAGAGCTTGACCGACCTGGGCTACCAGTCGACGGCGGAGCAGCTGAGCCGAGAGAGCGGCTACGAACTCGAGGCGCCGTCGGTGGCTGCCTTCCGGACGGCTGTGCAAAATGGAGAATGGGCAGAGGCCGAGGCGCTGCTCAAGGAGCTGGCGCTCTGCGAGGGAGCCCGCAGCGAAGACATGATGTTCCTGATGCGGCAGCAGAAATACCTCGAGCTGCTCGAAGTGCGCCACCTCACAAAGGCCCTGATGGTGCTGCGCCAGGAGTTGACGCCGCTGCACCCAGACGTCTCGCGCCTGCACGCCCTGTCCAGTCTGATCATGTGTCGTTCCGCCGAAGACCTCCGCCTGCAGGCCCAGTGGGATGGCGCAAAGGGCCAGTCGAGGAAGCTCCTTCTGTCACAGCTCTCGAGTAGGCAACTTGGTCCCGTCCCGTGCCGTCACTGACGCCTCGCAGGATCCATCTCCCCGTCCGTCATGATTCCCGAACACCGTCTCGCTGTGCTCCTAGACCACGTCCAGCAACAGCACATCGACCAGTGCCTATACCACAACACAACCCAGCCGCCCTCGCTGCTGCACGACCACGTCTGTGAAGCCGACCACTTCCCCCTCCACGTGCTCCACGACCTGCAACAACACAACGACGAGGTCTGGCACGTCGACTTCTCCCATGACGGCTCCATGCTGGCCTCGGCGAGCAAGGACAACTCGGTCGTCATCTACGACACCACAACATGGTCCGCCATCTGCCGTCTCAACCAACAAAAGCCCCACTCGGAAGCCGGCGTCTGTTATGTGGCCTGGAGCCCCGACGACGAGTATCTCCTGGCCTGCTCCCAGGCAAAAGAGCTCGCCATCTACCAGCCTCGCACCGGCAACCGTATTGGCGGTATCAACGACTTTTCCTATCCAGTCACCACCGCAGCCTGGGCTCCCGACGGCCAGAGCTTTGTGGTCGGTTCTCAAGACTCCCAGAGACCCCTCGGACTCTACAGCCTCTCTGACCAGCAGCTGCTCTACTCGTGGACTAGCAATGACTCTAGATCTCAGCTGCGCGTCAACGACTGTGCAATCTCGGCCGATGGCTCCCGCCTCGCTGCCATATCCAATGACAATCGCGTCCTCGTCTACGACTTCAACACACGCCTGAAAATAAAAGAAACCCTCATGGACGACAAGCTCACCTGCGTCACCCTAAGTCATGACGGCAAAACAGTCCTTGTTAGTGTCAACGGAGGCCGTCTACTTCTCCTAAACTCCGACACTGGCCATGTCATCCAGCGCTATTCCGGCCTGACCCAGAGTGAGTTTGTCATCAGGAGCGTCTTTGGCGGCGCCGGCGAAAACTTTGTTATTAGCGGCAGTGAAGGTACTGTATTCTGACGTTTTCCTGCTTTTCTTTCTCTGACATTTTTGGTACAGATTCGCGAGTTTACATATGGCGAAAACACACAGGACAACTCGTCGTCTCGCTGGAAGCACATCCGCCTGGCACCGTCAATTCTGTAGCCTGGCATCCCACCAACCCTGCCATATTCGCCTCTGCCGGTGATGACCGCAAGGTTCGAATGTAAGCCGCATAGCCCCCCCATCAATGCCAAATGTGCTTTCTCGCTGACATTGCTTCCTCGCAGATGGTCGAATCGATCAGCAGCTCGTCAACATTCATCTTTGATACCCACCGTTACTTAGCAAGAACCGCCAGTCGTCACTGCTGACTTGCTTAGCCGTTAGTCTAGACCAAGGTCAGCAATAGCTTCTTCTATTCGGCACAATTCTACAAGACTCAAGAAGAAACTTCCTCCCTGCTGTACTGTACAAGAAAGACCCCTCCTTTTATTTTTCTATCCATGTCCCAAAACCGAACTTCTATCTATGCTTTGCCGAGCTGCTTCTCGAGCGCCGCAATCCTTTCGCTCTCAAGCCTTTCCTCTTCCTCCTTCTTACGAGCAAACTCGATCGCGAGCTGGTCAGGACGTCTGATGGCAATGTCCTTGGGACGGAAGTCGCTGAACATGTGCTTGAGCACCTTCTCAATCACCCAGCAGCCACAGTAGTCGAGGATCATGATGGTAGTCATGGTGACCTTGAACTCGGTTGTGAATGGTACAAGCTTGAGTTGTTCATTGATTTCGGGAATGAACTCGGTGGCGCATGAAAAGGCCACACCAGTAACCATGACGATACCGTAGTACATGCCCTTGTTCTCCTTGATGGACTCGCGGAAAGGACGGCCCTGGTAGTTGATGGCAAAGGTCGAGATTTGCTGGATCAGCTGCAAGAGGTAGATGGCCGAGTTGAGAAGCGACGGCTCAAACTCGCCCTCCAGGTCAACATCCGATTTCTTGGGCTCGGTGCGCTGGACGTATCGGGAGATGTAGATCAGAGTGACAATGTGGACAGCAAACTGGCCCAGGACGGAACCGATAATGTACGGGTTGAAAATGTTGGGCTGAGGCCTTTCCTTGGAAAGAGTTTCAACCGTCTACAAAAGGTGTTAGCAGTGCGATTGGAAGAACCGTGGCAATGAGCAACATACCTTGGCGCGCGAGATGGAGAGGAAGCAGACACTCATCAGCATACCACTAATGGTGACCTGACCATCACCGAACTTGATACCGTCGAGATACAACACACTCAAACTGTATGCAGAGATCAAACAGTTCAAAGCCAGAATCTTGTACATTTGAATGGTGGCGACAAGAGTGCAACGACCCTGGCGGATAATGTTGGGAATGGCCACGACATTGGCCAGCTTACTGGTGAAAGGTGCAGCAACCGAGGCATCGCCGAGTTTGATAGTCGGCGGTTCGTCGTCAGCCAGAGCATCTTCCATCATGGAGATGGACATCTTCTCAGCCATTGCACTTGCAGCGTTCTGTGCCTTCTTTCTACGCTCTTCCTGGACGGTGAGAGCGGCCTTGGGCTCAGAGTCGCCGCCCTTGGCAGCAGCTGCAGCGGCACCAGCCTTGTGCTTGGCTTCTGTGACAGCTTTGAGGACCTCGCTCGTAGTACCCTTGGCGGACGCTTCTCGCTCCATGGCTGTGTCGTAGTGGGGGTTGCCTGGGCCAGGAGGGTAAAGGTGAGCGATGTGGACAGGAACGGGCGGATTTGGCTGGTTGAAACGCTTCATCATAGCACACTGCTTCTCGTAGACATCCTTCATCTTGGTCTCTCTGAAGTTCTGAGCGATCCTCTTCAGGTCGTCCTCTGTTCCGTTGAGAAGAGCAACACCAATGTGAGCCTGCTTGAGCGCACCAACATCGTTTGTACCGTCACCGGCCATCAATGTGACATAGCCGGCATCTCTGAGGCCCAGCAATATTTCTTCCTTTTGCTTGGGCGAGACACGCGCGTACACCCAGGTGTGGCGGATGAGTTCGGCCAACGCTTTCTGGCCAGTAAACTTGGCAAGTGCGTATCCAGTGACACATAGGTCCTTGGTCTTGATGATTTCGGGATCAATGGGTTCGGCCGGGTTGACGGGAATGCTGACCTTGTCATCAATGCTTCTCCAAACGAGGTTCTCGCCAGAGTTGTCGTGCTCAGGGGCGTCGAGGATAAGGCATTCGCGGTCAACGATTTCGACCTTCCTGGCAACGTGAATTGCAGTCAGAGGGTTGTCGCCGGTAATCATGATACAGCGGTGACTGCTCTCGTTCAACATGCGAACAGCCTTGATGGCGTCGTCCTTGAGGGGACACTGCAAGACGAGGAAACCAGCAAACTGAAGGTCACATTCGGCGTCTTCACGCTTCATATCGTTGATTTTGCCCTGACCAATCTCATCGCTCGTGGAGATGAACTTGTAGGCAAGGGCAAGGACACGGGCACCGTTTCTGGAGAAGTACTTGAAGGTTTCCTCGTACTTGGGAGGAACATCAACGAGCATGTTTCTTATCGTCTCAGGAGCGCCCTTGACACCGACAAAGGTGCTCCTGACTTTACGTCCGGAATCACGCTGGGTGGTGACGACAGTAGCGACGGAACTTTGACGCTTCAAGGTAGAGGAGAATTGGAAACGGCGCTTGATTTGAACGAGATCGGCGACAGAGTTGCCGGTGCCTTGTGCCGCAAGGGAAGTCTTTGTGGTCAGAGTATCATTGCGACCAACAGTCCAGCCGAGGGAAGCGAGAGTGGCCTTCTCCATGGGTTCACCGACAACGTCTCCATCCTCAAGCTTAACGAGGGCATGGGCGGTAGCAAGGACAAGAGTAGTGCAGACGCCAGTACTGTTGAGAGGGACGAGCTGAGTCTGAGCACCGTCAGCTTCGGCTGGGACGCCTTCTTGACCAAGGCTAAGGCCGGCGACACCATCAACAACGAGGTCTTCACCAGTAAGAGTTCCAGTCTTGTCGAAACAAGCGATATCAACACGGCCGGCAAAGGGAATACGGAAGGGTTCAGTACAGAAGATGGCGTACTTGCTGAGAGCGGCAAGGGAGGTGTTAACAGCCAAACTCAACTCCATGGGCAGCTCAGGAGGCACGACACTGGTTACGATGAGGACACAGTCCAGGAGAAGCTTGGAACGCTTCCTGTCCTTGGCTACGCCTTCGGTCCAGACATACCAGGAAGCGGCAATGGCAAAAATGGTAAGGAAGAGGATGAAGAGCAGAGCCTCGACGTTGTTGGCAGACACGCGTTCAGTCGAGTAGATCATGGTGCGCACAAGACTGCCCTGGCTGGTCTCGAAACCGGTTCTGACAACGATAGCCATGGCACCGTTGTCGGGAGCGGCAGGGACGCCCGAAATGACGGGATGGATCTTGTCAGAGTCGTCTTGGCCAGTGTTTCCGTGCGTGACCTGAAGGACCTTGGTACCACCGTACAGGAAGGCAAGCTTGTCGGCGCCTTCAGGCTCAATACGAGCGTCGCCAGGGCGGAGCTGAACCGAGTCCTTGAGCACCGGGGTACTCTCTCCAGAGAGCATGGCCTCGTTGACAATAGCCGAGCCTTCGACCAAGAGCATGTCGCACGCCACACCGCTGTCCTCCTTGGTGCGGCCAACCGAGACAAGATCTCCAGGCAAGAGAGCATCACTCTGGATCTCGACCCACTTGTTCTCTCTGTAGACGTAAAGATCATAAGGCTTGATGCTCATTCCGCGGAACTCTGTCAGGGTGCGCTGTCTCTGCCACACGACGGTGCTCTCAAAGACGACGAGCATGAAAAGGGTGAAGAGCGAGTAGTACCAGTATTCGTCGAGCATCCAGAGACCGACACAGAAGATCTGGAAGACAAAGAAGGGGGCGACGGCGTGTTCCTGGAACAGCTCGGTGAAGGAGGGGACGGGAATGTCGAAAGTGTTGGAGCCATAGTACTGCTGGAGACGAGAGATTTCCGAGGCGTTTGTGAGGCCTTTGGAGCGCTGGAATTCGGATATCAGAGGCTTGACCTCTCGATCCAGGGGATATGAAAGCGGGGCAAAGGTGGCCGTCTCTTCAGAGTAGAGGAAGCGGCGCTTCTGGAACAGGAAGGAGATGTTGGTCTTGCCGTCGACCGTCTCGCGCTCAATGGGGCAGATGTCGGCAGAGCCGGCGTTCTCGACAGGGAGGAGCTTGATCAGACCAGCGCTGCGCACGTCGGATGCGCGTGTGGTGGTGAAGAGCGAGCGGATGTTGATGTTCCAGAAAGTCGAGAGCCAGAAGAGAGATTGGATGGTGACGATGCTGCCAGACCACACGAAAGTCCATTCCTGGCCATTGAAGTGCTTTTCATAGCTTTCGTCGGACAGGTAGAAGGAGAAGAAGACGGGCCAGATGATCAGAAAGGGCCAGATGTAGGTATGAAGGGCCAGAGGCAGCGGATTGTGAAGCGAGGCCGACTTGACCTGCGCATTATCCACAAGTGGCGCCCTGTGGGAAGGCATGCTGTGTCAGTGGACGGTACGAGAGGGAAGGAGTGGAACGGCGGACGTACATGGTGGCTTGTATAGTGCTGAGGAAGGTACAATAGACGTCGCCTCTTGCCAGTATAGAAGGCTCGAGAAGTCAAGCCACAGCAGGGCGTGTCAAAAGTCGTGGCAGCGCAGCTGATAAGGGCTTATCGCGCATAATTCTACCTTCCAGGTTACTCACACCCACTGCGCCAAAGCACCCCATCACACCTACCCAACACCATGGCTGAGCCAACTGCCGCTACAACAGCAGCCGCTCCCGAAGGAGCTGCCCCCGGAGGAGTAAAGATCTCGAAAAACGCAGCAGCAAAGGCGGCCAAGAAGGCAGCTGCAAAGGCGGCCAAGGAAAAGCACAAGGAGTCTGCGCCTGCCAAAGCAAGCACCCCCGCCGCGCCTGCCGCACCCGCCGACCCCAATGCCAACTTCAAGCAAGGCTGGCTGAAGGGCGTCTACAACGAGAAGCCCGTCCAGGACGTCCAAACCCGATTCCCCCCTGAGCCCAATGGCTACCTTCACATCGGTCACGCAAAGGCCATCACCGTCAACTTTGGTTTTGCCAGAGCCTATGGCGGCAAGTGCAACCTGCGCTTCGATGACACCAACCCGGCAAAGGAAGAGGAGCGATATTTTACGAGCATCAAGGACATGGTCAGCTGGCTTGGCTTTGAGCCCGCCAACATCACCTACAGCAGCGATAACTTCGACGAGCTGTACCGTCTGGCCGAAGAACTCATCACCCGCGACAAGGCCTATGTCTGCCACTGTACCGCCGAGGAAATCCAGAAGGGAAGAGGAGGACCTGAACATGGTCCTCGCTCTGTCTGCAGCCATTGGAGCAGGCCCATTGAAGAGTCTCTGGCCGGGTTCCGCGGAATGAGAGATGGCAAGTACAAGGCCGGCCAGGCTCTGCTGCGCATGAAGCAGTACCTCGCTGTTAGTCCCGATCAGTACGCCATCACCGACGCCGACACCCCCGAGACCACCAAGGAAAAGGCCAAGCTCAAGTCTCTCGCCGAGAACCCTGCCTTGTGGGACGTGGCCGCCTACAGAGTCAAGGAACAGAATTACCACCACCGCACCGGTTACAAGTGGAGAATCTACCCTACCTACGAGTTCACCCACTGTCTGTGTGATAGCTTCGAGGGCATCACCCACTCGCTATGTACCGTCGAATTCGAAAGTCTGCGTCCGGCCTACAACTGGCTCCTCGAGGCTCTGGACCACAAGGTGCCCGCCTCGGAGGAGAAGGGCCCCATGCAGCGCGAGTACGGCAGACTCAACGTCGAGGGCACCATCCTCTCAAAGCGCAGAATCCAGATGCTGGTCGAAGGCGTCAACGCTGCCGCTGCCCAGCAGGCCCCTGAAGAGGAAGAGCTTGTCCATGCCGCCGACGAGCTTCAGATCGCAGAGACTGGCGAGCCAGAGGCTGATGCCGCCACTGCCGTCTCCAAGCCTGTCTCCATTCCCCCCGTCGTGCGTGGATGGGATGACCCTCGCCTCTTCACCCTCGTCGCCCTCCGCCGCCGCGGTGTTCCCCCCGGCGCTTTGAAGAAGTTTGTGCTCGATCTTGGCGTGACAAAGGCAAGCGCCGACACCAAAATGCACATGCTGGACGCTTCCATCCGCACCTACCTCGAACGCACTGTGCCACGCCTGATGGTCGTGCTCGATCCCATCAAGGTCGTCATTGACAACTTGCCCGACGACTACCTTGAAGAGCGCGAAGTGCCATTCGACCCCAAGGACAAAGACAAGGGCTCTCACAAGCTGCCATTCACAAAGATCATCTACATTGACCGTGACGACTTCCGCGAGGTTGATGATCCAGACTTCTTCCGCCTTGCCCCTGGAAAGTCGGTCGGACTTTTGCAGGTCGAGCACCCTCTCCGCTGCAAGTCCTTCACCAAGGGCGAGGATGGCAAAGTCAACGAGATTCGTGCCGAATACGGCGCCGAGGTGCCTGCTGGCAAGGCCCGTATCCACTGGATCGGCGAGTCGGCAGCCCACAAGTCGCCCGTCAAGGCCGAAGCTCGCATCTTCAACTCGCTCTTCAAGAACCCTCGCCCTAACGAGCTTGACTGGAAGAAGGGCGGCTACTATGACAACATCAATCCTGAGGGCGAGATTGTCTACAAGAATGCCATGATAGAGTCGGGCTTCTTTGACGTTCAGCAGCGCGCGCCCTGGCCCAAGGAGGAGGGCGAGGCCCACGGAAACACAGGACCCGAGGCCGTCCGCTTCCAGGGACTGCGTACCGCCTACTTCTGTATGGACAAGGACAGCTCGGCAGACAAGATTGTTCTGAACCGGATTGTCAGCCTGAAGGAAGACACGGGCAAGAAGTAAACGGCAGGCATCATGAGTTTTGGAGTAAAAAGCATAGGCCGGCGTAATGGAGAGACTTTAGTTATGATGAGGATGCATGAGGTGGTGATGAGTAGATGATACCCAGTGACAGAAATATTCAAATCATAGTGAAAATGCTCTTTGTCCAAGTGTAGGTTGAAAGCGTGCACATGATGAAAAGTATGGGATAACTACATGTTTGCTCCTAGGCAGGACTTCCTCTGTTCCTCTCGCCACCCGTCTCAGTCTTGAGCTCATCCTTACTCTTGGAAGCCTGAGCAGAGTTCTTTACAGCGGGCATATCAAAAACGTCACTCGTGGCGCCCTGCAGACCCTCCCACATACCAAACGGCCTCGGGGAACTCCAGTAGAGCGCGCCGACCCAAGGCTGCACGTTATACTTGAAGTGCAAGGTGCAGTTCTCGGCCCCGCCAATCTTGGACCAAGGCGTGGTGATCTGGTACTTTGGCTTTTGGTTGGAGAGCCTGAGGATGCCCGGAGAAGTACCCTCGGGATAGGCCTTGTAGTTTGCCTCTTTGGTGATTTGGCGGCGGTTGGGCTGTTTTTTGTTCTTTTGCGGGTGGATGTAGGTGTTTTCGTGCCAGGGCTCTGAAGGGGCCGGGATGATGGCGTCCCAAATGATGGCTTCCGACGGAGGCGACAGGGGAGACTTGGAGGGGAAGGTGGCGGTGACGTAGACGAAGACTTGCTTGGTGTTCCAGGAGAACAGGGAGGTCAGATCTTGACACGGCTGCGTTAGAACAATGAGCACAAGGGGGAGAGGCAGAGCGGAGCGATACCAGTCTCGAGATCAAACTTGATGTGCGCATATTCCTCCTTCTTGCTACTGTAGTAGTGAGGTCGGCCCTTGACGCTGTTGTATGGCTTGTTAGACAGACACTGCGTGATGGGGAAAGAGCCCTCGAGTACATACACTTGCACATTGCGCAGCTCAAGCTCAGCCGTCGGGTTCTGGTGCGACACGACGACACTCAGCGCTATGAGCATGCCCAAACTAAAGGCCACGGTCGTGAAGAAGCCAAACACATTCTGTATCCGCACTAGTGACGAGTGCATATTGATTTGCGAGTCTGGTCGAGTGGTAAACGACAGTCCTGCACAGTATGTATCAACAGTGTCCACAGCTGGCGTGAGCCCAAGTACTAGACTAATTATATGTACATAGTACTGTACATGTACTTAAAGTGTGGGGACTTGTGCATGCATTACATGTATTATGCTAGCACTTCATAATTATCTCGAGCAACTTCAACACACTCCTCAATGTTGCGAACCATTCTTCTTACATCCTACTAAACTACCGCTCATCAAGCCTGCGTCTCGCTCGTCTTGACCCTCTTCAATTCTCGCTCGTCGCTGACCGGTCCTTCAAGCTTCCGCTTCTCTGCATTTTCCTTGTCCTTTCTTCTCGCTTCACGCTCCTTTTCTTTTCTCAAAGCCTTGCTCTCAAACTCGTGCCAATCGCCCTCGAGATTAGCAAGTTCCACAACCTTCGCGGCCTTGGGTTCTTCCGTGGTAAAGTATGGATGCTCCAGGACGTCACTCGCAGTCGGCCTCAAATCTGGATCAAATACAAACATGGCGCTCAGCAGATCGAACGCAGCTGGCGACACTCGCTCCCGGTATTTTTCGCTGAAGCTGGGTGCTACCTTGTGCATAGGCCGCAGGAGTTCATACCAAGCCAGATCAACTATGCCGGGCCATTTGGATCGTGAAGGCGTACCGAGAACGTTGTAGATCTTGTCCAGCTGGTTGATCTCGCCACCATCTCCAGGGAAAATGGCGTGCTTGGTAAAGATTTCCACCAATACACAAGCCGCTGACCAGATGTCGACCGCTGGTCCGTATTGCGTTTCTCCCAGTAGCAGCTCAGGCGAGCGATACCAGATGGTAATGACTCTGTTGGTATAGTCTTGCTTGCGCTTTGGATTCTTTTTGTAGAACCGCGCAAGTCCAAAATCAGCCAGCTTCAGCTCGCCATGGCGCGAAACGAGGATGTTAGCTGCCTTGATGTCACGGTGAAGCACACCACGCTTGTGGAGATAGTCCAATCCTTCGAAGAGTTGCTTTGCCAGATCTTTCTTGTGGGATTCGGTCAGCACGAATGACGGATGATTCAACAATCCCGTTAGGTCGTGCGAGAGATACTCGAAGATCATGAAGCAATCGTTATGCTCAACCATGACTTCTTGCAGCTTCACCACATTGATGTGGTTGAGAGACTGTAGCAATTTGATTTCGCGAATGGCCGTCACCGGGAAACCGTCTCGTTCTCCTTCCATTCGAATCTTCTTCAGAGCAACTTTGTCTCCGGTATAAACGTGCACGGCTTTGTAGACCTTTCCGTAGGTTCCCGACCCGACAACGGATTCGTTTCCCGTCTTGCGGTAATACACCGAGTCGGAAGTGAGGAATTCTGCCGTGAGCTTTGGCTTGGGCAGCAGTCGTTTACGCACGACAAGCTCCTTTCTTGTGCGCGGCGCCGATAATGAATGGGCGGGCTTGTTAGGTAGGAGATCGGGCTTCCCAGCCATGCCCTTGATAGAGAAGCTTATTCCCGACTTGGTTTTCTCGCTCTCGTCTTCAGCGCGTAGGTCTTTGGGAGGTCTGAAAGGATTATCATCGTCGTCGACAGAGCCGGTCGCGGAACCAGGCGCAAGGGGAGTTTCGGTGTCGGAGATGGAGTTTTCGCGTCGAGATGCCACCTTTCCACCTCTGCTGCCACTAGAGGGGGTCCATGAAAGGTTGGAGAAGTGACCTCCTCGACCTCCTCTACCGGCAGGAGCAGAAGCAGGGACCGAAGCATGCACGGAGGCAGGACCCAGAGGTCTTTGCTGGTGATTGTAGCCGCGGGAAGGAGGCTGACCTCTATAGGCCGACTGGGGGGGATAGCCTACCATTTGTGGAGGGGCTGCATACTGTGCTTGATAGTATGGTGAAGCAGCAGGAGGCGGGTAAGACTGTTGGTAGTATGGTGAAGCAGCACCGGAGTAAGCGCCATGCACAGGGGAGCTGTAAACTGGTCAGTAATAGCCTTGAAACAGTACAAAGATCAACACTCACCCGTGGTAGCTAGCATAGGCCGGTTGAGGTGGATAGCCACGTCCATATGGAGAATGTGCGTGAGGGGATGGCCCGGGTGGAGGATAGGGTGGTGATTGAGAGTAGCGAGGGTCTACGAAAGGGCGATGTGGAGGGATTGGTGGTCGCGGGGGACCACCTCGGCCGTACATGTTGGCTCGTTCACGCTCGTCGCGGTAGCGGTCTTGTCTGTCGGGATAATCGCGACGACCTCCTCGGGTAGGGCCTCGACTGCGTCCGTATTCTCGGTCTCTGTCGTAGTCCCTCGGGTATTCTCTGTCCCTATTTCTGTCGCTTTCTCTTTCGCGGTAGCGAGGTGGGTCCTGTCTGTAGGGTCGACGAGGAGACCTGGATGAGCGGCGGGAATGCACCGACGGGGCCCGGCGTCGACTAGACTTTGCTTCTTCGGGACGCGCGGTGGAGGCTAGCTGCGAGATGAGGTCGTCAGAGGGGGACTCTGAGCGTCGGACGTCCCGGGATGGCGAGCGGCGAACTTTGCCGTGACGAGGGTCGTAATTGGTATCGGGACGACCGCGGGATGCACGATAATCTCTGTTTGATGGCGGCGAGTATTCGCGACGGTCGTAATAGCGGTCTCGAGCAGGAGCGTATCGGGGTTGGTGGGAGCTATATCGGGATTCGACAGAACGAGAGCGTCTTCTCGGCACGTAAGGCTCCGGCGACTGTGGTCGACGAGCGGGAGGCCGATCCGAATACGGACGTTGACCGTATGCACGGGAAGGTCGAGGAGAATAATCTCTAGGTTGACGCTTGGCGTACCTCGAGCTGGCGGAAGGAGCTGGCGAAGGGCTCAGTCGGCGAGCAATATCGTCGGCCGATGGCTGAGCGTGGTGGCGATGATGCTGATGATGGTGGTGACGATGGCGGTGGTGAGCGGCGTCTTGGGCTCTGTGGAGAGAGGTTGAGCGAGGGCGGTGCTGATGATGCGATGCCGACGAAGAGTATGCGGCGCGGCCTCGACTGGCGGCTGCAGTGGGCGACGGCGATAGTCTACTATCACGTTCTCTGCTTCTGCTTGGAAAATCACGTCCACGTCGCCCGTGCTCTGTTTCGTTGCCTGCCATGGAGGAAGGACATATATCACAGAGACAGCCTTGAAGCCCACACGCCAAATGATAAGGCCGTGGCAGCAATTCTCTTGACTCAGATGCGCAGTGCCGACGAGAGCAGCGATAGCATTTGTGCAGACGGACAACAACAGCGCAGAAGGGGAGCAGTGGCTAAAAAAATGGAAATGGAGCGATCGACCTTCCTCACCTGTTCAATTGACCAGAGACTCTCGCGCGCTCTCTTTTGCCCTTGAGCGAGGATCGATGGCGTTCCCCCGCCGCTTACAACTGCAAGCCGAATTTTAAGCGGCCCGTCGTTATGAGATTAGTATGTCTGTTGGCACACCATCCAAGTAAGCCAGCTAGATGGCATCTTGCTCGTGCTCTTGCCGGCAGCTCTCTCTGGACGTGAACAAGCAATCTAAGATTCTCTTGAAATGCCGCCGTCCGCAATCAACCCGAAAGTGAGCGCCTGCCCTGCCACGCCCACTTAGCACAACTAGAAAACTGCAGCAAGACATGTTGCTCGACCTGATGGTGTTAGTGGTACTTGGTCGTATTCATGACGGTCAGATTGGGCGGCCAAAAATGATCTTATCAAATGCCTCTCTCCAGCGGCAGTTCTAAGAGGTTCACCCCATAATGTCGTGCAAGATCAGCCAG
The DNA here is from genome assembly GCA_017580825.2 of Aureobasidium zeae. Taxonomy (NCBI): domain Eukaryota; kingdom Fungi; phylum Ascomycota; class Dothideomycetes; order Dothideales; family Saccotheciaceae; genus Aureobasidium; species Aureobasidium zeae. The sequence continues at coordinate 597,147 of JAGFJS020000005.1, forward strand.
GTAATGTAGATTGTTGATGCCAGAGTATCTGTTGCACATGGGAGACAGATACAGACTGCACGCGAACAAAGTGCCAGACGGTTGCGTCGTCGCGTGGAAAGCAGAACCCCTTGATCTTGATGCGGCGCCGAGCCGGGGTCACCAAAGCAGAAATGAGAACACGGCGTCCTGGATATTCTGTATTCAGACCGTCCGTCGGAGTGTCTTTACGCAGATCTCTAACAATGACAAGAAACATGGGTTAGTGTAGTGAGAAAACATGATGATCTAACTAGGTGGGGCGTAGGTCGTTGATCAGGAGCGCAGGGAGAGGTGCGCAGTGCACGGCCGAACGAGGATCAGATATACAGAAATCTGCGGAGTATCATATTGTAGAGACGATGGATGCTGACGGGTGCCGGCGGCGCCTAATGGTGAGGTTATGGTGGAGTCAGTAGTTACCGACGGTATGTTGAGCTGCATGGTGGGGAAGTAGCTGACGACTACGATTTCTGACAGACACGACTCGCGGCAGGAGTCGGTGCGTCAGGCGTTCAAGCCGCAAAGGACCGAAGGTTCGCGTTACTGGAAAACGTGACTACAAATGGAGAAAAGTTTTGGCGGCCGGAGTCGGACAGCGGGGCTAGAGTTGGAGAGGGCGAGTCGAGAAGAAAAATAATTATACCATCCTAGACGGGCCACTAGGCAGTAATGGACTTTCTCTTCTATCACATACAAGCCTCGCATTCCAACTATTTCGTCTAGGCTCCATTCAGTGGCAGACAAAGAATATACCCATCACTTCTGTTTGCCTGCAGATCACAAACAAAAGCCGCTCTCCCACATCTTAATCACACCATGGACCAACAACTACCCAACTCACCCCTGAGGCCGAAGCACCTCCCTCCGCACATGCTCAACGGATCATCTCCGCTTGTGGCCCAGGAAAGCAGAGACGCACGCGAGAGAGAAAACGCCTTCAGGGCCATCAAGTCGTCCATGGGTCCAAAGAAAGAACCAATCGATCTCAATGGCAACTACTTCCAGCCTCATACACATGCCCAACCTCGCGATAAGCGTCCGATGAAGCTGGCAAATCTTGAGGACGCTGGCGCCAGGGACCCTCGCGATGACTGGAGCGCGCAGACCAGCAGAGCGACTAGCCCTTACACTCTCGCCCCGACCATCGACTTTGATGGTCTGAGTTGGCCCAGTATGTTCTGATCCGCAGAGACAAGTCTTGTCCTTGCTGACCATCTGTCCGCCATGTAGGCACTGGCACACGCGAAAGACTAGACTCAACCCCCGAGCAGGCCGTGGCCCGCCAGGAAAAGCTTGCAGGAGCCGTCCGTACGCTTCTCGAATGCATTGGCGAAGATCCCGAGAGAGAAGGTCTTCACGGCACCCCCGAACGCTACGCAAAAGCCATGATGTACTTTACAAAGGGCTACGAAGAGAATCTGAGAGACATTGTCAACGGCGCCGTCTTCCATGAGGACCATGACGAGCTGGTCATTGTGAAGGACATTGAAGTCTTCAGTCTTTGCGAACACCACTTGGTCCCCTTCACCGGAAAGGTACTTGTCCATCCACACTTTGTCTTTGCAAGGTTTCTGCTAATGCATATTGTGTCTAGATGCATATCGGCTACATTCCCAACGGCCGCGTGCTCGGTCTTTCCAAACTCGCTCGCATCGCCGAAATGTTTTCTCGCCGCCTACAAGTTCAGGAGCGCCTGACTAAGCAAGTCGCTCTTGCCCTGTCAGAAGTGCTCCAGCCCCAGGGAGTTGCTGTCGTCATGGAATCGAGCCATCTGTGCATGGTCATGCGCGGCGTTCAAAAGACGACTGCCACAACCACCACCAGCTGTATGCTCGGAAGAATGAGGTCCACCGCCAAGACGAGAGAGGAGTTTTTGAACCTGCTCAACCGAAGGTAGGATTGGGATATAGAAGGGACCAGGCGTTTTTCGGGACTTCTGTGATGATTGGCCACTCAACAGCCAGCTCATGAAAATGATACCACTCAACGATCGTAAGTAAACGAATATTGCAATCTGCACTTTTTGCCACCTTTGGACTTTACAAGCTTCTTGTATTCATCATGATGTTTCTTCTCGACAATTCATCTTGTCGTTCCATCAAGCACATGTCTTCTCTTATCAATGCCATTGTCGCATGTTGCGACAATATCATGCTCCGGGTCCGACCACGATCTGATGTTTGCTATTGTTCACTTGCTGTCTTTCGTATAAATGCTCACTATCCAATCGTATCATCCTTGACAATACTTCCACCCTCACAGAAAACAACAGCATCTCCTTTTATCTCAACCACCATGGCCTCCACAAAGCAAAAGCGTCGTGCAAGCCACACTCTCAACGAAGCAGCGCCCCATGACAGTCACGATTTAACAACCAAAAGACGCTTCGTTCTTGATGAACAAGCTACACCCAAGGATGGCGCCAAAAATCTGCCCCGCGGTCACGAATCCATCGTGAATCCCCTGGACGTGCTTGCCCAAGTCGCCTCCTCGGTCCCGCGCCTGCCCGCCAGACGCCGCAAACGTGTAGTCCTGAACACGCCTTCACCACCTCCAGACGCGAAGAAGTTCAATTTTCTCACTGGCCTTTGTTCTCATGTCGACATCCTGCTCCAGATCACGGGCTACCTTCCCCCCCAGACGCTTCTCGACCTGTACAGCGTGTCGGCCCCTTTTCACTATGTCATGGACAGTCACTTCACGGAATTCATCAAGGCTGCCACCGAGATTTGGGCCCCCTCGGCGGACAGATACTTCCCTTGGTGGACTTACCGACAGCTTTGTATCGAAGACCCTGCTTTGCGTCCCGCCAGGACCGATCGACGCAGCGTAA